>CM053595.1:95539643-95572661 GCA_028646575.1 Pseudocheirus occidentalis
GTCAGCCCCCCTGCTATCTGCAGGCCGAGGGCTCCGAAGCAGCCCAGTGGAAGCCTCTGCCGCTCTCAGCCATTCCTGCTGCTACAGCCGCCTCCCACTGCCTCCTTGCCCTGGGAGCAGTTTGGCCGGACCACTCTTCTCCTCCCCAGTTAGCAAAATCCACTGACCTTTCTCTTAGCCTTTTTTTCTTCTGGCCTGATAGATGTGGTAACTGTGCCTCCAGTGCAGCCGATCTGCTCTCCTATAGTGGAGGTTCCCCGCCTGATGCCCCAGGGCCTGAGCCAGCCAGGGTTTCAGCCAAGGATCCCAGACTGCTGCGAAGAGCTCCGCCTGCTGCGCTGCCTGTAGCAACAGATGTGCTTTCTGTCTTGTGGAAAGTTTTGGAGCTTGAAAATCTATTTAGCGTCCCATTTTATGAGTTTTTTAACGTGTTTGTGTGGGAGCTGTGGTGCTTTGCTGCTTCTATGCCGCCATCTTGGCTCCGCCCCCCGGCAGGGAAATCTTTAAAGAGACTTTTGTGATAGTCCATGCAAGAGGCAACAAGGTCCTGATCTAGGTAGTGGCTAAGTGTGTGGAAAGGAGACAGAGGCGGGGGCTATTATGGAAGAAGAAAGAACAAGATTTAGAAATCTGGGCCATGAAAGAGACTCTCACTTTCTTCTCTTTAAAAAAATGTCAGTAAAGTCCTTTGGGGCAGGAAATTTAGAAATGAAGAGATATTAGGCCTCAGAGCCAGAAGGGACCTTAGAGAGCGTTTTAGTAAAACCCTCTTGTTTAACTCTTGTGAGATAGAAACCCAAGCACCAGAGAAGGCCAGTGGCTTGCCCAATGTTGTCCAGATAATAAACATCACAGATGGGACTTAACCAAAAAGCCCTAATTCTACCTGTTCTTCACAGTCCAATGGAAAAAGGCAATGGCAATAGTCAGAGGATCTGGATTGAAATCCCATCCCCTAATGTTACTATGTGACCTTGGATAAATTACTTTATCTTTCTGTGCCTCAGTTTTCCTATCCACGAAGCAAAGCAGTTTACCTAGATGCCTTTGAGGTTCTTTCCGGCTCTAGACTTCTTTCTGATCCTACAAGCCTATGTCAACTTTTCCTGAGTGTTTAGAAAACAAAATAGCTCTTACTTTTTTCCTTCTTATCTGAAATTTGGAACCTGAAATGGAATGAAGTATAACTAGTAACACAACAGCTTAGTAAACAATCATTTTAACCAGAACTGTAAGTATGAAATGGGCTTTATAAATGAATGGTCTATAAAGCTGCTGAAAATCTGATTTTGTTGCAAAAGCATGATTGTAACAGATCTGTAGCTATTCCCAACCTTTTAACACTGTCTCTTGTGAGTCAAGAGATTTTTTTTTATTTCATAACAAAATGGGCTCCACAGCTTGTTTACCACCCTCCTGGGTAAATTCCTTGGCATTCACTGTTCTACCCCCACCCCTCAACCTTCTCTTTTGTACTCACCCACCCCCTATTCCCATCTTCACTAAATTGAAATGTTTTGAAAAAAATGGCATAATGCATGTCAAAATCCTGTTGTTTTGGCCCTAAATCTCACATTTCTTGGCAGGAGATGTTTCTGTTTAATCCTAACGCTAATATTTAGAAAAGTGGCAGCAGATTTAAAACAGTCATTTGCATCTTGCCAGAGATCTATAGCATTCCAGGACCAGTCAATCAATTCATGGCAATCAGGACACTTTTTTTTTTTAAGATGGAGCATTGTAAACTGCAGAATATAACAGAAAACAATTTTGTAATGAGGAACTTAGAAAACAGCCTTGATTGGTGGCAGAATGGTTGCGCTCTGGAAATGTGGTAATTTCTGGACTGAGATCTATTGTCTAAAAACACCTTGGAATGTGAGTTTTAAAAAGCTGTGGTGTCAGATTCTAGTGCCAAAATTCTGAATGAAGCTAAACTCCTAAATGTCATGCTTTCTCCTGAAAACATCTTAAAAGCTGATATCATAGAGCTAAACAAGTCTTAACTAGCATGTGATGAACCAGCCTTTGACCCAACGCACATATATCTAAAGGTGTGTGCTTCCTCTCTAATGGAAATTTTCTTCTTCCCCATGGAACTGAGCTTCTTTAGGGAGCTAATTTCCAAACCAAGGGAATAATTTCCTCCCTGAGAGTTATTGCAATGACCACATTTCACCTCAGTATCTTCCAGCAGCCTGAGTAAAACCACCCCCAGGCAGTCACCCCCAGAGGTCTGGTGGCTGTGGTGCCCACTTTTATCCCCAGAGTCTGAAAATCCAAGGGCCAGACTTACTGGGAAACAGCTCAGTACATCTTTCATCACAAACATACCCCTATTCAGGTCACACTGTCCCCTCTGCCGTCTTCGTCCCTCCCAAACTGTTCTTGCTCCACATGAAAAACTTCCTTGTGTTTAGCCTAAGAAGTAGAAATTAGTCCTGGTTTAACAAAGAATCTCACCAAAATAGATTCTATTTTCTAAGCTAGGGTTAGAGAGAAGGCAGCTGGGGATGATCTAAAGATTGATGAGGTAAGGAAGGAGAGGGATGGAAAAAAGACACCAAAAGAGAAAAAGAGAAGGGAGAAATGACACACAGAAGGGCGATGTGTACAGTAGAAAGATGGTTGGAGTTGGAGTTGGTGGTCTTGGGTTCAAAATCTGCCTAAGAGCCTGGACAAGCGACTTCAAGAGTTCTCAGAGTATATCTTATTCAGGGGCACATGTGGCCTTGAGGCCGTAGGTTCCTCACCACTGATCTTGTTGAATCCCTTTGCAGATAATGAATGAGGAAACTGAGGCCTGGGAATGTTGTATGAACTGCGTCAGGTCCCATAGGTGAGCATCAGATTTCAGCCATGGCCCTGATATCCTCTAATTCCATAGAATCAGGCCTCTTGATCTTATTCACTCTACCTCACTGTTCTATGCCTCCTTAACTTCTCTGGGTCTCCATTTCCTTCTCTCCTTGCCCAATACACAACTAGGCGGCACATTGCATTAAGTGCTAGACCCAGAGTCAAGAAGACCTGAGTTCAAATGCTTACTTCAGATGCCTACTAAGTGTACGATCCTAGGCGAAATGATTTTTATTGCTGCCTGCCTCAGTTTTCCCATCTGTAAAATGGGAATAATAATAACATCTACCTCCTGGGACTGTTGTGAGAATAAAATAAAATAATATTTGTAAAGCACTTCACAACCATAAAGGGCTATGTAAACATAGCTGTTATCTGTAACATAAAAGGGTTTGAGAAAATTATTTCCAAAGTTTCTCTCAATTCTGTGATTCTTTGAAGTAAAATGAGAATAGCATCTAGAGAGACTCGAAAGAAGGATTCTCAAGTCACCCTGCTGGCAGAAAAGAGATATAACTTCTGAAAACTGATCAAGCATCTGAGCTTTCCAGACATCATCCAGCACCAGAACCCTTATCTGTGGCAGGGGCAGCTGGGTGGCACAGCTGATAAAGTTCTGGGCCTGAAGTCAGGAAGACTGGAGCTCAGATCTGAATTCAGACACTTACTAGCTGTGTGACCCTGGGCAAATCACTTAACTCTGTTTCCCTCAGTTTCCTCCTCTATAAAATGAACAGGAGAAGGAAATGGGAAACTACTCCAGTATCTTTACCAAGAAAACCCCAAATGGGGTCATGAAGAGCTGAACATGACTGAAATGAGTAAATAACAACAAGAAAGCCTGATTTGTTCTGTCTTGTCTCTACCTTGTAAATACACATTCTGTATTTCTGGATTAGGAATGACAAACAATTCCCAACAGGGATGAAACCAGTGATACTATTTTGGTTAGAAAAACAGCAATCATATTAAAGCTTCATTAGAAATAGAAACAAACCCTCTGCCAGCCACTTTGCTAAAGAAGTAAATGCAACATCTAGAAAATGAAGTGACTGTCACCAGCCAAATGAGACTCTGTGTACGTATTGTGGAGATGTCAGGAGACACATCCTGCCGTCATCAAAGCTTTAATTCACTTAAAGTAATTAAGTTCGACTCAGTGTTCATTTCAGGATATGGCATCGAAAAGCAGTCAACAATCCTATGGCTTTTTTCTCTTTCTGTTAATGTCTGTGTTCCACTCCTTGGCTGTTTGTGACTTCGCTGCAAAAGAAGCTTGGAAAGTAGGAGGCACACGGTCCTTCTGTGTATACAATGACTCCAGGCTGAGTGAGGGCCACACCCAGGTCTCCTTCCCTGACGCCACCCCAATTCCTGAGGACGTACAGGCAAAAGTCCTATCTCCCTCTCCATGCTTTTCACAGGCTCTTTGCCTAAACTTCTAAATCTCTCACACAAAAAGATTGTTTTGCTGGAAAGAGAGCTCCAGAATCAGAAGAGCTCATTCAAACCCTGACTCTGAAATTTACTCTCTGTGTTTTTAAAAGCAAATAATTAATTGCCCTTATACTCAGTTTCCTCATCTGTAAAATGAGAGGGTTACACTTGATGGCCTTTGAGGTCCCTGCAAGCTCAAATCCATGATTTTATAATCCTTGGTATTATTGTTTCTTATGAATTTGTCCATTGGATTATAAGCTTCTTGAGAGCAGGATCTATGTTCTATTGATCTTTGATTGCCCAGTACTTAGCATTGTGTCATATAATAATAGTAACAATGGATCACATCAATCAGTCAGTCAATTATTGATTGATGACATAAAATAATAACCAAAAGAGTAATAGTGAACATAGATATCACGCTTCCTGTGTGCCAGATAGCGAGGTGACACAGTAGGTGGAGTGCCAGACCTGGAGTCAGGAAGACTCAACTTTGTGAGTTCAAATCTGTCCTCAGACACTTACATATTAGCTATGTGATCCTGTCTGCCTCAGTTTCCTCCTCTGTAAAATGAGTTAGAAAAGGAAATGGCAAACCACTTCAGTATCTCAGCTAAGAAAACCCCAAATGGGCTCACAAAGGGTTGTACACAACTGAAACAATTCAACAGCAACAACAATGAATGTGTAGGCACTGTGCTAAACATAAGCACTTTATGAATATCATCTCATTTGATATTCAGAACCATCCTGGGAGGGAGGTGCTATTATTACCTCCATTTTGCAGTTGGGCCAACTGAGGCAAACAGGGTAAATGACTTGCCCACAGTCATACAGCTTCTATGTATCTGAGGATGGATTTGAACTCAGGTCTTGTGATGATAGTTCCCTGTGTCACCTAGACACTGCTTTTATTGTTTCAGACCTGTGATTTCACCTGGGAATGTATTTTCCCTGATGAGAGAAATAACTTTGCCAAAGCAAACTGGCAAATTCTCTGCAATTTATATTCTGAGAGGACTACCTGAGGGCCCTGAGAAGTTAAGTGAGCAAGGATGTGACCATGGTCACAGAGCCAGTAAAGGGCAGAAAGGGGCCTTGAACCCTGCTTTCAAGGCCAATTCTCTGTCCCCTACCATACCACACAGCCCCTTCTAAATAGTTACAAACTTTAAATAAATGAAACAGAATCTAACTACAATGATAGATTTCAAGTCAGAAGGGAATTTTAAAGATCAAATTATCTTATCTAACCTCTTCATTCTACAACTGAGGTAACTAAGCCGTTAAGTGACCTACTCAAGGTCACTTGGGATACTCTGTGGTAGAGCCAAGATTCGATCTTAAATCCTGACTCCAAACCCATCAACCTTTCTTTCTGGACAGAAATCGCATCATCAGATCACAGATTTAGTGTTGGAGGCCTTTCAACCCCTTCATTTAATATCTGGGGAAATTGCGGCCCTGAGAAGGTGTCAGAGAATATAAAAATACAATATTGGCACTTCTTGACTGAATTTCAAAGGTTGAAGAGCCTAGTCACTGAGTTTCTAAACATCCCAGAACTCCTCTCAGATAGATACAAAGTGTTTTTAATTTTGAATCCATGTTAAAATTTAGATCTGTATTTCTCCCCCTGCAAAAAAATTGTGGAGTGACAATCACAGTTAACCCTCCTTAAATTGCCCCACCAATCATCAATACATGTTCAAAAGTAGTCTTCCCAAGTTTATCATCTCAGAGGTACAAGACCTCTAAGCTTAATCTCACCCCAAACCTTCATTTATCCGCAGCTGTCACTTCTAGAGATTCTACTGGAAAACGGTAATGAGGTGACTTGGGGGTGAAAGAGACCCTAGAGACCAATCATCTCCAACCCCACCATTTTACAGATTAGGAAACTGAGCCCAGAGAGGTTGCATACCTTGCCCCAAAATAGTTAGGTAGTAAGTAGCCAAGGTAAGATTTGAACCCATATCTTCTGGCTTGTTCAGTGTCCTTTCCACTACACCCCACTGAGGAATGAGCATATAAAAAGCAACTTGTGGGGGACCCTTTTGTTTCCACATATACATCTCAGGTTTTAGAATTACATATTTATTTTATATGTATGAGTGTACTGTCTCTCCTAATAGAATACACACTTTGATAACATATGCAGGAAAGTCCAAAGAGATAAATCATTAAATCATTGTGTGAAAAATGCCTGCTGATCTCTTTCTTGGCACATTCTCACCAGAACCATGCTGATTTTCCCCAAATTTAAATTATTGCTATAAATTTCTTTTTAAATAGTCGTATAATTAATAGTAATGATGATAGCTGGATTTTACAGAGAGCTTTAAGGTTTGCAAAGAGCTTTACAAATGCTGTCCCATTTAATCCCCACAACAACCCTGTGAGGTGGGTGTTATTATTATCCACACTTTACGGAGGACAAGTGACTTGCCCTGAGTCACCTGGCTAATGTATCTGAGGCTAGAGTCATTCCTGAGTCCAGTCCAACATCAACTTGTCTAAACCTATGATTTCATTAGTGGATATCTGAATGAATACAGTGCCCTTGGGCAACATCCTTCCCAACCCTCCCCCCATCCTCACCTTTCCAAGAGGGTTCTTCACCTTTGGGCCTGTTAACCAACTAGTAATCCCCAGTATAGGTCATTGATTGCCCCTCCTGTGGCAGTAGTGAAGTTCATGAGAGAAGAAGTAGGGATAAGACCTTCAGACCAGGCTTCTAGAGAGCTTTAGAACAGAGCTTCCTCTAGCTCTCTTACTGTATATAAAATAAGAGAAGGGACTCCTGGAGTTATAGCCTCACTTGTCTCTTCTTTACTGGTGTCCAGAATCAGGACCAGTTCCTTCATCTGGGCCAGACCTGGGAGATCTGGGGGAGGCCTGAAAGGACCAAAGTCTATAAAGGACCCCCCCTGTCTTTCCTCTCCTCCAACCCCAGAAAGGCAGAGTTTAAACAAAAACACAGTTCATTTCAAAAAGTATTTACCCAATACATATTGTGGGCCCAGACCTGTGCCCAGTTGTCAGGACATTTGAGGGAGGGGAGACCAATTCTTCTGGGTACATTTATGACAGGGGAAAGATGGGTCACATGGGAGAACATGAAGGAGGCAGGTAAACATTGGCACAAGGTCAAACAAAGATGATTTCTCCATATGACTTAGGGAAAGCAAAGCTCCATGAAATGATGGACAATGGGCCTCAGGACCACCAAAAAGGAAAAGCATGTGCCCAGGATGCCAGATACCCAGCTCAGTAGCCAGGCTACATCTCCACCATAGGTGTAGCTCTGTGAATAAAGAAAACAGTATGTGACCAAGGACTGGATTATGTGGTTCAATATAGAAAACTGGAGAGCAGAAAAATCATTGTGAACTGGACCAGCAGAGGAAGGTTTCCTGAGAGAATTGGAATTGGAATTAAGCCACAAAGGTTGAAAAGAACAAACCTGAGGAAGAAACAGAAAATGAGAAAAAGAAAGTTTCCAAAGGAAGTTGGAAGTTTTCCAGAATATGAGGCTGACAAAGTTTTAAAAAAAATTTAAAAAAAAAAAGAGCTAAGGCCTGAAAGAAAACCCAAGCCTGGAGGAGGCAATAATAAAGCAGTGGCCTTTGCATCTCAACAAGCTAGACATTCAGGGAAAGGACGCAAAGTCCTTGGATCATTGGATTTCGGGCTGGAAGGAACCTTTAACATCATCTAATCCAGGTCAGTCATTTAATAGCTGAAGAAACTGAGGCACACAAGAAGGAAGTGACCAGCTTGATGTCACACAGCTAGGTAGAAGAAGAGCTAGATGTCAAACCTACGTCCTCTGATTCTAAAGATAGTACACCTTCTACTATCACATAAGATGGTAATCCTAAGGAGCAAGTGAAAAGCACTACGGTACTTTTGGCTTTCTGGTAACTCCCGTTGGCGCTGGGAGGGCTGAGACATTCAGAAATGGGTTTGCCAATCCTTCCTGAACTCCATCCTCCACAGCTCAGACCATGCATCACTGTCAACAGCTCTAATTTGGGCTTAATGAAAGTTTCCCCTTGTGATGATGCTGAGAGGAGGGGAGGTGCCAGCTGAGAAATTAGCTGATCTCTGGCACTTAGTGAGGAATTTCTGAGGATATCTGTTGGAAGCCTATTAGTCTTGCTGTGTACCTGGCTCTCCTAACTTCAACATCAATGTCACTGGAATAAGGAGAATCCCAAAGGACTGGAGTCTAAAGATCATTTCTGTCAGGCTGAAAAATCATTCAGTATTCCCCTTCCCCAATCATCATCTCCTAGGGCTTGAGCTGGAAGGATACAGCATATTCCAAATATTCAACATTTGTAGAGCAAGAGTGTTTTCTTCCAATTAGACTAATAGGAGATGACCACTCTAAAGATGGAAAGGACCTTGGAGGCCATCTAGTTCATTCAAAATGTGGATGGAGGCCTTCCACATTTTACATATGTGGAAAGTGAGTCTCTGGGATGTTTAGAGAATTGCCAAAGGTCATATAAATAGCAAACAGCAGAAGCAGGACTCGAACCCAGGTCCTCTGACTCCAGATCCAGGGTCCTTTTGACTGAATTATGGATCTCAGGGATTGGTCATGTTTTATTCTCCTGCACTCACCAACGTATTCGGGCACACTGTCTACTTGTGGATCCTTGGCAGCTGGATCCTTTGACCTCCACCATAATGGAACACATTGAACTTAGAACTTATAAATGGCACAATTTGATTTGGTAGACAATCACCATTTCACCTGTCACCAATACTGCCACCAAGTTGGTCAATGCAGTTGGAGTTATGAGGAATGACTGATAGCACCTGAGAGATCTCTCATTTAGATTAAGTCAAGGCCTTGAAATATTGAAATAAGTCCTATTACCCAAGATACAGGGCAGTTGCCATATATACATATATATATATGCCATATACATATACACATATACATATAAACACATATATACATATATATTTATATTTATATATACACACATACATACAGAGAGAGAGAGAGAGAGAGAGACTATTGAAACACAGGCCTAAGCCATCCTGCATTGAGTGCTCATCTGCAGAACACATTTTGTTTGTGTGTTTGTGTGTGTGTGTGTGTATGTTTGTATGTGTGTGTGTTGTGGTTTTTTCTAAGCCTATTACATTATGTTAAATACCCTAAGGGCTCACTATAAAACATGACTGGAATGAATAAGGGGGGGTGGTACTTTTCTATCTCATTAGATGGTCTGAGTTTTGAAATCTGTTCTAAAAGTGTTGTAAAGTGTGCAGTGTTGTAGATTAATGCACTGAATACATTTCTACAGTTCTTGATGTGTTTCATAAAAGGTCCATTTCAAAAGTGTGCTGTATTATAGGTGAACACTCGCAGTAAATAATCTTGTTACAGAAACCTAAGCAATTTTTACAAGGCGTATTTCTGGCTGACTGAACAATTTATTCTCCAGATGTCACATTGTATTTTTCCAATATAAAATGAAACAGCGATTTTTTTTTCTTTTAAGGCCGACTGCACGACTTTGTCTGAGCCTAGAACAAAGAGCCCCTCCTTGAGGAGATTAATCTGGTGTTAAAAGCCTATTACTTCAAAATTAACACAACACCTGGTGAGACTGGGCAAGGGCCATCCTTTAATTTCATTCAGAAAAATGACACTGGCCTTCCAGGCAAGCTCTTTCCCCAGGTTACCCACTTGGGCAGGTCTTCTGAACCTTTTCTTGTGTCCTGGACCCCTTTGGCAATCCAGCGAAGCCTATGAACCCCTTCTCAGAATATTGTTTTTAAATGCATGCAATAAAATATATAGGACCTTAAGGAAAACCAATTTCATTGAAATACAGTTATCAAAATATTTTTTAAAAACAAGGCCACAGGCACTACTAGGTTGAGAACCTTTGCATTAAGGAAACTCCTACTGGGCCGTTGCGTTAACATAAAATGAAAAATGTGACGATCGAGGGAGATGAGAGAAGACAAAAGAGGGAAGAGGAGGCATAGGATGGAAAAGGGAAACCAAAGATAAAATGGAAGAGGGAAGAAAAAAAGGAGAAAATTAGTGAAAAGAAGGAAAGTAGGTGTTTTAAAAATGAATACTCTACTGTTCTATAGAATTCTACACATTCTACAGAATTGATAGTAATTATTGGTCCTAAAGATTTGGAGTATGTAATATGACATTATGCAAGAAGAACCTGGTTCTATCTCCAGCCGAGTGGTTTAGGATCCAGCTGAAGATGAAGTGACCTGGAATGTCAGCAATGGAAACAAATCTCCAGATTATTCACAAAGTTATATCAGCAGATTCATTCCCTGCATGGATAGAGAGTCCCCTGGGCATATATTTCCTAGAGAGAAGAGAGATGATGCTAATGGGTTTAGCTAAATAAATTAAAAGATAGATAGATTCATGATAGATAGATTAGATAGATAGATAGATAGATAGATAGATAGATAGATAGATAGATAGATAGATAGATAGCAAATGGCTACTGCTGGTGTGACTTCTTCCTCCACTCACTTTAAAACTACAAATTCTAATTTAAAAAAATTTTAAATCAGTGAAGTTATCTTAAGGTAATATGAAGATCTGTTTGGCTCAGCTAGTTTTTTGTGGGGAGGCAGTATTGATAAGAGAGACTGGTCATTTTAAAAACAGAAATATTTCATAAAACTTTATTTAAAAATTAGCAAAAAGAAATTAGACAAGACAGGAAAGAAGTCTGGCTTTGAACAAGTTCAGACTATTAATTAATACAGCTTAATACATGAAAATCTAGACTTAACAAAATAATTCTGGTATGATAGGATTTAGAGTTAGAAGGTAGTTTGGAAATCAGCTGATTCAACCCCTTTATTTTATAGATGAGTAAATTGAAGCCCGAAGAGGAAGAAGTGACTTGCCTAAAGTCACAAAGATAATAGTTAGCAGAACTTGCATTTATATACTCATCTTTGACTACAAATCCACTCCTTTTCAGTAATATAGAAGGATTCTTTCTTTGTTTTATAAATCAATTTGTCAAGTAGGTTCCTTTGAACACAACCCTCCTATTGCATTTAAAATATTTTTTTTACTACATGTCATCAGTACTATACAATCTACTCCATTAAATGAGATGCATCAATATTGAAAACACATTGGGATTGGGTAAAAAAAAAATCTTTGAATTAAATATCTATGATAAAGATCTGATACCATTATATAGGAAACTAACTTGCATATATATATATATATATGTATATATGTGTGTATATGTATATATATAATCATTCCTCAATAGATAAAAAGTTCTCAAAAGAAGCAATACTAAACAAATACAATATGAAGAATTGCTTCAGTCACTAATAATAAGAGAAATGCATATCAAAACAACTCTAAGGTTTTACTTTACACACAGAAAATTGATTAAGGTGATGAAAGATGGATATGGTGTTGGAGGAACTGTGGAAAGACAGACTCACTGCCAAGGATTGGTAAACTGGTCCAAACCTTCTGGAATGTATTTGAGATTTATACTAAGAAACCAAAATATTCCTAACCTTTGATCCAGAGACATGACTGTGAAGCATATACTCCAAGAGCTCAAAGACAGAAAGAAGATCCTCCATATACCATAAGATTGTGGCTTTGGTTTGGAAGGGACCATTAGAGGACAAGTCTAACTCTGATTCTACAGATGAGGAAAGTGATTGAGAGATAATTTAAATGATTTGGCTGGGCAGGGTTAGGCAGCTAGTATATGTTTGAAGAACAATTTAAAATCAAGTCTTTGTGATTCCAATATATTTATAGCAACATTTTAGTGGTATCAAAAAACTGGTAGATAGGTAGTGCAGTGAATAGATTGAAGGCTCTGGAGTCAGGAATACTAATGTCCCTCAGTTCAAATCCAACCTCAAAAACTTAGTAGTTGTGTGACCCTGGGTAAGTCACTTAACCCTATTTGCCTCAGCTTTCTCATCTGTGAAATGAGCTGGAGAAGAAAATGGCAAAACGAAAACAAATGGGCTCACAAATTGTTGCACATGACTGAAAAATACCCGAAAAAGAACTGGACACAAAGACTCCCACCAATCAAAGAAAGGCTAAACAAATTATGGAACGTCCATGTAATGGAAATATTACTGTGCCATAAGACAACTTTAAGGAATTCAGAAAAGCATGAGAAGACTTCAGTGAAATGATGAAGAGTACAGTAAGCAGAACCATGAAAACAAACTACACAATGATTACAATATAGATCGAAAGAACAAAGCAAAAGAAAACTCATCTGTATGATCTCTTAAGTGCCCTTCAATTCTAAAACTCAGTGATTCTTGATGGCTAGTCATCATATTTATTTCTTCACTTTTATTCTCTTTAGATTTACCTTGCATATGCTTATGTATGGACTTGTGTCCACCATTAGAATGAGAGTATGGATTTTTTTTCATTCTATGTATTTGTACCCCCTAGTCCCTAGTAAAGTGCCTGACACATTATAGATACCTGAAAAATTCTTGTTCGTTGACTAAGCAATCATATCCTCCACTTCTCATTTCCTTAAGATATCCATACAAAGAACTGAAATGCAACAAGTCATAAAATTAGGAAGAAATTTGGACTAAGTAATTTCTCTAAATTTTCTCAGCGTCTTAGTCCCTTGCCCCAAAAGGAAGGGGATATAAATGAGAGGGGCTAGACTAGGTGACCTCCAAGGTCATTGCAACTTTAAATCTATGATCCTATGATCCTACATCATGCTGGGAGAATATTTACCTCTCACCCTGAACTGTCATTTTCTCTAGGAAGAAATCAACTCCTTATGCCAGAGCCTGACACACAAGCGATGGGACTAAACTTAAAAAACAACAAAAAACCATGACCACAACTTACACTTATACATAAATAAGATGTAGCCCCTTAAAAGTAGTTCCCCTAGAGGTCTAGACATTCCTTTAAAGGATGATGCCATTGACAAATCATTCTGCCGACTACTCTTTGGAAATTTCTTCAGAGATTACAATGTTATCTTTTGAATATCATTAGTGATAGCTAATTTTCAATCTTTCATGGTGCCTTTGCTACTGGAAAATAATGAAAAACTATTCAATGAAAAGTATGGTGAATGAGGAGCAGGATCAAGCTGGGAAATTCTCATTTTGAGTCGAGTAAGGGGTGGCTAAAGTTTTGTTTTGCTTTGTTCAGCCAATCCTGTGATTCCATTGTCATAGGGAGTCCCCACTGTGGATCTTCTACCAGTGCAAATCAGTACTTTCATTACATCTAGTCCTAAAGAGTTACCTAAGGGCACTAAGAGGTGAAGAGACTTGCCAAGAGTTAGAGAGAATGCAGTGGAAAAAGGACTTGAACCCAGGACTTCACTCCAAAGTCAACTCTCTGTCCACTACACCATAGTACCTTGAAATTAATAAGATTAATATTCAAATTAGGATAGTTAGGTGGCACAGTAGATAGAGTGCCAGGACAGGAGTCAAATAGAGTCATCTTCCTGAATTCAAATCTGACCTTAGACACTTACAGCTGTGTGGCCCTGGGCAAGTCACTTAACCCTGATTGCCTCAGTTTCCTGGTCTGTAAAATGTGCGGGAGAAGTAAACGGCAAAGCACTCCAGTATTTTTACTGGTGTCCAGATGGTGTCATGAAGAGTCAGACGTGACTAAAAAATGGCTGAATAGGGGCAGCTAGGTAGCATAGTAAATAGAGCACCAGACCTGGAATCAGGAGGACCTGAGTTCAAATCTAACCTCAGACACTTGACACATTTCCTAGCTCTGTGACCTTGGGCAAGTCACTTAACCCCAACTGCACTGCCTTCCCCCCTCCAAACATACATGGCTGAATAACAGCATATTCATATTATTTTCTCTGAACAACTAACTACATCTTTGGACCATGTGAATAGCATCCCAAGGTGGCTACCTTGCAAAACAACATTCATTTGTATATCCAAGCTCTACTGTGTTTGTTTAAAACATTTTTTTAATGTTATTATTTGTAGCCAGATTTCAAGTATAAAGATGACAATACTGATCCACCATTGGTAGAAAGTGTGTGTCAAGCCAATCTTTCAGTTGTGGGAATGAATTACCCTGAGCCCTCCTCTACCACTTATCCATAAGATGTCTAACTGGAGTCTGGGGTCCAGTGAGTAGACATACTGAATTACTGAATGAAACCTTGAATCCTATGGCCTGGGTCAATTAGTACAATGCTTTAACCCACCGAACTAACTAATCACAGACACCCCTATCACTCTGACTTGGTTCCATGGGGAAACTGCCTTATGTTTAGGTAGGCTCCAGCTTTGTCAAATCCCCCTTGACATTGTTATTTGGGGCAGTGTAGGCACACCCTGTGCTGCCTATTTCTCTGTTCTTGGGTCTTCTGCACCATCTTTTTTTTTTTTGGTCTTTCAGACCATTTAGTCAATGCCATTAATCAAAATCCTATAGCAGAAAATGCATGCATAAGTCCAACACACTTATTGCCATGGCAACAATTCAGGCTCTTGTTCATATGTCAAGCTCTATCAGTGGAGATAAATTCTATTGTTTTCACAGTGACAGTTCTCTCTATGTTGGACTTAATCCATGGAAAAATATAGCCTTTCTCCTTATTTAAGAGAGAGCAAGAAAGAGAGTGAGAGAAAGAGAGAGCTCACAGTTATCCTAGTGCATTCAGATCCCTAACTAAATTATTTTTAAGCAAAGGAAGCCACACACTTATTTATGGAATTATCACACAGACCAAATTGTAAGTGATGTCCTGATCATTCAGATACCAAATTTGGGAACCTAGATTATTATAAGGAAAAAAAAAACAAAACCTTATTGAACAAAACTGAGAAGTCACCCTGTAATGCCCTGGTTTCTGTTGCTTCAGCACGTAGCATTTGCCAGCGGCTGGGGCACACTGGATTCAGTCTGATGCCTCGGCAAACACAATTTGTAAATAGAAATGGGCTTTTTCAAAATGAAAAGTTCTCCCTGATGAATAGAAGCCCCCACCCAGAGAATGGAGGGTGCTTTATCTATTTTATGGAGATCAGAGAAGGATCTTTTTTGTATATTACTAATAGGAATGGTGCCTCACAAAACAGAATAAGTTAAAAAGATGAGTACATATTTAAGGATAGAGATTGGACATGTGATTTAATTGATATAACTCTTGGAGGAAGCACTCCCTCTACCAATGCCAAGTTGGAAACAGTACATATTTATTGCTGATGAATACATTATTGTCAGGCAACAAGAATTTATTAAATCTCTATAATGTGCCAAACATTATGCTAAGCACAAAAAAAAAAAAGACAAAATATAGTCCCTGCTCTCAAGGAGCTCACAGTCTAATGGGGGAAACAACCTGTAAACAATTATGTAAAAAATTTAACATGTACAGGATAAATTGGAGATAAACAACACAGGCAAGGCTCCAGCATTAAGGGGGAGTAGGAGAATCTTGCAGAAGGTGGAACTTTAGTTGAAGGGGGCAGAGAAAAGGGAGAAAACTATTTCAGGAACAGAGGATAGACTGTCATATGAAATCAAGCATTTCTAGAGTTTCCCCTCCTCATTCTAAGCTTTGTCTCAACACACATTAACTGAGTACCCAGAATGGGACTAGACCCTGTCAAATTTCAAGACGACAGCCTAGTGAAATTTAAAGACCACTGCATTTAGAATAAGAGGTCCCAGGTTTGAATCCTTTCTTTGCTACTTAGAAAATGCCATTTAACTTCTCTAGCGCTATTTCTTTAGCTATAAAATGAAGGATGAGGTTTAAACTATATTATCTAAGGTCCTTTCCAAAGAGAAATCTGTGATTCTATGAGAATTAAGAAAAAAGAAAGAAATGATCCCTATACTCAAGGAGCTTGGTCTAGCTGGGGAAACAAGCATGATTCAGACTTGGAATAATTCTAGAATAATTTGGTATAATATATAAATAAATTGTAGTTTTTGTAGTACATGGAGTGAGTACTATAACTTAGTGGAAAAAGAAACTGCTGTGGGCTAAGGTGGTCAGGAAAGGATACAGTGGAGTTAGGAGATTTATCTGGGCCTAGAGAATGGGCATATGTTCATGTTCTTAGGCTATAGCGTCCCCATGGTATGAGGGCAGGACAGGAGCACCACCAAGCCATAAGAAGCCCAGTTTGTATTTGACCCTAGAGGTCAAAGTGGCTACTTCTTCTCCCATTGGGGCACATGGGCCAGTGATTAGAATAAACTCCAGTGAAGTTCATTTCCTGCTTATAGTCAGAGCAACATCTGTTCTAGCCTCTCTTAAACCCAACGTGCTGGTGTCAAAGCTTATGAAGACAACCATCTTGTTGATGCTTTCTCAGTACCAGCTTCTGTCCCTCACCCATTGTCTCTAACGGGAAGGTCCTTCTTTTCCTTCCTCTTCTTTTATTTATTTTGGATCCTTTTTTAAAAAGAGTATGCAGAGGTTGGGGAGGGGAAATGTGGGATGGGTGCTTTGTGTAGTTAGTGACTATCCTGGGAGCATCATCCATATTAATGAAGTAGTGATTGCTCTCCCTAGATTTATCATTCCCCATGCAAATAGCATTAACTCATCAGGCACTGGGGTCCCAGCCAGTTCTGGGATGCAATGGTGTGATGTCCAGTATTTCTAGTGTTCTGCTGACAGAGACCTCTTTCAGCTCACAACTCACTCATGGAACTGGTAGTTAGTGGAAGGGATTCTAAGAGCTTTGGTAATCTTTCAACATGTGACCTAGGTAACAGAACCAAAGGACACAGAGGAAATCCACACCAGGGATAAAGTAGGTTCAGGGACAAAACACTGGGAAACAGAAAGGGATTTGGTATCTTTGCATTACTTTTTTTTTTTAACCCTGAAAGTCTCTCTCCATGAATTATGGAATGGGGTGACATTTAAATGTAGTGTTTTCAGTACCACAGCAGAGCATGAAAGGAGACACACTGAACATGGGAAGGAAACCCACAGATAGGAAGGAGTCCTGGTCCTAGGAAAGGAGTGAGAGTAGGAGCAGTCATGAATGTCAGGGGAAAGTTGAGCAGAGCCAGGGAGACAGCTTGGATGGACTGGGGCCAAAATTTAGGGGAGAAACAGATTGGTGAGGTCTGATGGTTGGAATAAGGAGAAGTAGGAATGGGAAACATCAGAATCTTAAATAGATTTAGGAAGGAGGTAAGTCTGGCAACCAGAGACAATTACAACATCCAATAATGGTCATTATATTTTAGAGCAAAGAGGGACAATAATGACCATATAATCACCTATTCATTGAGTATAAAGGGACATTACAAATAATTTAGTCCAAAATTTTCATTTTTATAGATGAAGGAACTAAGGTTGCACAGCAAGTGGCAGAACAAAGGCCAAGCCCAAGTCTCCCAACTCTGTTTTCCCTAGGACATTCTCACTCAACAGGTTTGTTTATTCTAATCTCAGCCATTTGTATGAAAGGAAAGCAAAAGTTATGCTAAAATAATCTTACTATCTTAATTTGCATTCTATAGAGAATAGGCTAGACCCACATCTTCATTAACAGGATATTTAGGGGTGGCTAGGTGGGGCAGTGAATAGAGCACCAGCCCTGGAGTCAGGAGGACCTGAATTCAAATCCAACCTCAGACATTTAACACTTACTAGCCATGTGACCTTGGGCAAGTCACTTAACTCCAATTGCCCTGCCTTCCCCCCTACAAAAAAAAAAAAAAGCAAAAACAAACCCAAAAAAAAAAACCCAACAGGATACTCAGAAATCTAATCAAGTTTCAATAGATCCCCAGTTAGCTGAACCTTCCCTTAGACTGGGGACAGTATCATAGCATCATAGATTTAAAGCTAGAAGGGACCTTTGGGAATCATCGGGTCCAAACCCTCCATTTTACAAATGAAAAGACTGAAGGCCAGAGATGCTGAGTCATTTTTCCCAAGATCCCAAGTTGCTACAGGTAGCAACTGCTAGAATAAGGATTCAAATGCAGGTCCTCTGATTGTGCCTCCCTTCCTACAATCCTCCCAGACACTAACGATAGTGTCAGCCTTGTTTCCTGAATTTAAATCCTGACTCTGGCTATTTATTAATTGTGTGACTATGAGCAAATCACTTCTCTTCTCTAAAACTCAGTTTTCTCATCTATAAAATGAAGGTGTCTAAAGACTCTTGACTCTATGTTCCTAGGCTTTATATAATTCATTACAAGGAGACAAAAGATATGTAGCATAAAGAATAGTTGCAGGGGATCTTTGCACAAGAGTGTGTCTATGTTGCATTGATGGGGCTTAAAAGGCCTGATGGGGCAGCAGATGAGCATCCTTTAGATTTAGGGTTGCAGTAAACAGACAAGATTGGGGGACAACAGGGCTATTGGACAAGAAGAGAGGAGGAAAGCCACTGTTTGGCAAAAGTCACAATTTGTGGGATGGAGGGGGGGGTCAGAGAGTCAGCACTCCTCTATTGTCTGCTGTAATTGAGAGCCAAAGGATAAATGAACTCCCCAAACTCATTCTGTGATCATCTGTTATTCATCAGAATTATGTCGCAGGCACGTCTCAGGCTTATTGCTTTGCTTAATAACGTTTTTAATGTGAATTTAATGCTAAAGACCCATGATACCGGCAGCCATAGGGCCATCAAACCCATGCTTCGTGATTCACTTTCCCGGCTTTGATCTAATAACCTAATGCTCACTTTGTTCTTGGTCCATCTCCACATCCTTTATGTAGTTGGGGAGTAACTGAAATCAAATGGTGGCCTTTTTTTTGAGTTATCAGAATATTCCAAGTTAAGGGTCAGATCACTCTAGTCACAGATCATTGTTGTAAACACTCCTTCTCAACTCCCTGAGTAACACTGGCAAACAACTGTTTAGTCAGTT
Organism: Pseudocheirus occidentalis; assembly: GCA_028646575.1. Taxonomy (NCBI): domain Eukaryota; kingdom Metazoa; phylum Chordata; class Mammalia; order Diprotodontia; family Pseudocheiridae; genus Pseudocheirus; species Pseudocheirus occidentalis. Next base: position 95,558,848 of record CM053595.1, read on the forward strand.
CAACACACTATGGCAGCAAGTTTGCATTTGCTGTAGCAGGAGCTTCCAAACATAGATTTATTTTTCTTTAAGTGAAATGCTCCTTCGTAAAAATGAGAATATATTTGGATAAAACCCAGTATCCTTTCCTTTAGAACACTTGGGGTTGTTGTAAGAAACTTTTATTTTTACTCAGTAAATATCTATTATGTACCTATTATGTGTAAAGCCCAATGCCCAGCACCAGGGAAGATGAAAAGATAAATCTTATAAATGCCTCCTACCTCAAATCCGTTTGGAAAGTTGGATTTGTGTTGAGAGGTTTTGTATCTGTTTAGTAAATGAAAAGTACAGCCTGTTCTTTTTCACCATAATGAAGACTTGAAGTTCAATGTGTTCTGTAGTAATTCAGTTCGGCAGAATAGTAAGTGCCTACTCTATGCCAGTTACTGTAATTGATGCTGAGAAAACAGACAAAAATGAGACTATTCTGACCCTCAGGGGGCTTACATTTACAGAAATATCCTGAAAGGCTAGAAGGATGGGCCACATTATCTAAGACAACATTTATTAGCAAGAAAAGAATTATACTTCAGGTTCAAAAAACAACTTGGCAATACAGGATAGAAGCGGCCTATCTCCCATTATAATATTCATTTTCTCATTAGTTGTTAACCAGTCAGAGCTGATTTCTGCCTGTTGGAAACATCCATTCTTCCAAGGGTATTTAAGCATTCAGCCAGACCCAAAGCTACATCTTTGGCTTCTAAGAGGGTTACTGACCTCATTTTGTTGATTATTTGCTAGCCATAATTAATACACTGATTATTAATTACCCAGAAATTATTTCTTTGGATTTTTCATTCATTATAGCATAAAATGATATGATATTTGCAATTAACATAAAGCCTGACACATAATAGGTGTTTAAGAAATGCTCCTTTCTTTCTTTCTTTCTTTTTCAGTATTTAAAATTCTATCTTAAACTTCATGTCTTTGCACAGACTGTCCTCTATGTCTAGAATGCATTTCTGTCTCTTAAAAAACCTAATTTCCTTCAAGTCTCAGCTCGAGTGCCACTGTCCTAATCATCCCAGTTATATGTGTCCTCCCCCAACAAAGGAAATTATTTTGTCTGTTTTTGTAGCCATTTTTGTGTGTTCATGTTGTTTTCATTCCCTCCCTCCCAAAAGAATATAAGCTCCCTGGGGGCAGGAACGGCTCTGTTTTTGTCCCTGTATTGGCCGCACCTATGGCAGTGCCTGGAACATTGCAGAGGCTTAACAAATTTTTGCTGAATGAATAAGAATTCTGAGGCATGCAGAAATTGATTCACATAGTTGCCTAAGGTCACGTAGCTAATTAGTGATAGATTTGGGGCTATACTTACATCTCCTGACTGCCAATCCACTGCCGCTTCTACCATACCACATATATTTAGAAGAATATGAACAATGAACAAGAGGATAATAAACAAGGAGAAAGAATAAATACAAATACGAATGTTAATTTTTTAAAAAGCTAAGCCTGGACAAGTTCTTAGGCCTCAGGTTGGGGAATAGGAGAGAGAAGAGTAGGAATGACTGGTAGAGGAAGATATGTTGTTGTTTTTTTTCTAGGGCATAATAAATAGGAGGCTAGTGGAGCCAAGTCAAGGGATCTGTGATTGATTTATTACATTAGAGTTCATTAAAAATATTCCATTACAGTTTTAAAGTTATCCAGTCATTAAAAAATCTTTTCAAATATAGTCTCTGCCATCATTAGAAGAGATTCTTGACAACTTGTCATTTTAATGGTACTATTAGAAACAAGGCTCATAATGGTTCTGTTTAGTGTGGGACTGAGTCGGGAGCCAATGGAAAACAGACTATAAACATGCATTGGTATCTCTCCTAAGGCATAGAGCCCTCGTGAAAAGGGAACTTTGGTTTTGGAGAGTCAAGCTGACAGCACATTTGTAAATAGGTTAGAATGCCAGATAGACAACAAACAAACTTTTTTATAGGAAAAACAAAGAAAAATGACTGAAGTATGGGACTGCCCTTGAAAGTTCTACATGAAAAAACAGCGATTATGTACAGGGCAAATTAGAGAAGGGGACATTTGGTCTCCAGCTGACTGAAGTAAAAATGCTGATTCTTTAATTGTCACAAACTGATACGGACTCCAAACAGGGTTGAACAATGTTCCCAAGAAGACTGGACAACTCTCCAGGGGCCCAGGTTACAAATAAAGTTTCCTTGGATTGAGACCATGTCTATACCCACCTCTGGAAAAGTTACCAAATACAGGCAACAGGGCAAATGTGTCATTATGTGGCTCCGGCTTTAAGTATCTATCAAATATAATTCTTTTAAAGGAGACACCAGGATAGCTACTGCCTTTGAAATGTATGTCCTTAGGAAGATGCAATGGAAGAGGATCTGGAGAGGATCTTTCTAAATCTATCTTGCCAGCATTGTCATTCAATTCAGTTCAATTTAATTTTTAAAAAAAAATTTTTTTTTAAAGCATGTACTGTGTGCAACTCTATGACAAGTACTGGTGCTACCAAGACAAAAATGGAGATGTGCTGGCATGGAGCAATGTGCCTGGTGCTCCACCAAACCATAACTGATCTCAGCATCTTCTTTCTAAACCCTGTCCTTTCTCTCAAGTTTCATATTCTTATTGCTGGTAGGTACCACCATCCTCCTAGTTAACCTGACCCAAACCTCTGGATCATTTTTTCTTCCCTCTATTAGTTGCAATCAACCACTTCTATCACTTGTCAAGTCTTATTCATTCTGCTTCTACAAGATCTTTTGCATCTATACCTTCCTTTCCACTTACATGGCCGCCATGGTAGTCCAAGAATATCTTGCTGCTCCCCTACACTATTATGACATTCTCCTCACTGGTCTCCCTGAATCCAGTCTCATGCCTCCAGTCCATCCTTCAGTTGACACAATACCCACATAGACCTGGGATCTCATGCATGTGGATATTCAACCAACAATGCAGACGACGAACTATCCATGCCTCTCAATCCTGCATGACTCTGGACCATGTTTTTTTATAAATTCTTTACAAATGGTTCCTCTCCAATGTTCTGGGAGCCATTCTTGATTTCTCTTAACATCATAAGGATGTCAGCAGAGCACACAACATGGGATAAGCGCATTTTCTTTTTCATTCATATGTATTTATTGATGGCATCTTTACCAGGTTTCTTCCTAATTCCTTGTTTATAAAATGTTGCAGATTGTTCTTGCTTGCCATGTGTCTCTCTATTACCCTTTGCTTGACCCTCATTTTTCAGTTTTTCAGGGATCATGGTGTTATATTCAACAATTCAATACTGAATACTCAGCCATTCAACAGTTGCCAAAAATAATCTGCCTAAGGCACAAAATCACAGATTTTGAAAGTTGGAAGGGACCTAAGCACCTTTCTAGTTCAACCCATAAAGAAAAGGATTCCCCACTATGATATAATAGACAAGTACTTACCCAATCTCTGCTTAAATATGCCCAAAGAAGGGGAAGTCATAACCTCCCATGGCAGTCTGTTCCACTTTGGGATAGCTAAATGTTAACAAGTATTTCTTGGCATCAACTCTAAATTTTTCTCTTTGTAACTCTCACCCAATTACTCCTGTTTCTGCTTCTGGGGATAAATGGAGTATGTCTAATCCTTTCTCTAAATGACAACTAGTATACCTCCTCTGAATCTTCAAGATTCTAGTTTTCCTCAACCAACCCTCTTCAAGATCCTTCACCATCCTGGTTGCTCTTCTCTGCAAACTCTTCAGTTTATTTATCAATGTGATGACCAGAATTAAACACAATACTCCAGACTAGGTCTTCTAAGGGCAATGTTCAGTGAGAAAATCACTCCTTATTCTTGGAAAGTTGTGACTTTCTTACTATAGTACCTGATTTCATTATTTTTTTTTTTTGGTTTCACATTGCTGACTTCTATTGAGCTTGTAGTCAGTCCATTGAAATTCCCAAATCTTTTTCAGAAAAATTATTGTCTATCTTTGGTTCCTTCATCTTGTACATGTGACATTTATTTTTTGTACCTATGTTTAAGATTTTACATTTGTTCCTACTGAATTCCATCTTATTAGATTCAATTACTCTAGTCTGTTGATGCCTTTTTGGATCCTGACTCAGTCATTCATTGTGTAGTTATCCCTACAGACATATCAATTTTAAATTTGACAAGCATACTATCTATGCCTTTATTCAAGTAATTTAAAAACATCATATAGAAGAGGTCTAAGTATAGATACCTGGGATACTACACAGTACACCTCCTACAGTGTAGACATTAACAATTAGTCTTCATGTCCAACAATCCAACCAGGTACAAATCAATCTAACTGAATTATTGTCTAAGCCACGTTTCTCTAACTTCTCCATAAGAATAACATAAGATACTTTATCAAAAGCTCTGCTAAAATCTTATTAAACTATATCTACAGCCATCCTCTCATCTACAAGTTTAGGAACCCTTTCAAAAAAGGAAATTCCATTATTCTGAGATGACCTTTTCTTGATGAAGTCTTGTAATCTTTGTCATCACCACTTCACTTTTCCAGATGTTAAGTAGCTATCACTTTAGTGATACAGTCTAGACTTTTCCCATGTATCAGTCAAGTTCACTGTCCTAAAGAGTTTGAAGACCTCTCTCTCCCTCCTTCTCTGTCTCTGTCTCTGTCTGTCTGTCTGTCTCTCTTTCTTAATCTTAATCTTTCTTAACAAGACCTTCCTTTCTCCAGTCTTGAGGTAGCTCTTCCATTTTCCATGATCAAATATTACTGACAATGATTCAGTTAAACGCGTGTAAGTTCTTTCTGTACCCAAGGAGGCAATAGGCCAGCAACTAATTTGAATTCATCAAGGACAACAAGGCATTATTATCTCCTTACTTATCTTGTATATTTACTCCCTGTTAGCCATTTGTTTTTCTCTTGTCATCTCTAGTGCAAAGGCCACTCTTCTCTGTGGAGAAAATGGGAACCAAATGAGTCAGAGCAGCTCTGCTTTCTCTGTGCTGTCAGTTATCATCTCATTTACCCTCAAGCAAAGATCTCTGATTCCTTTTCCCCTCCAATAGAGCTAATACAAACAAACAAACAAATAAATAAATCCATATTTTCCTTAGCTTCCCTTGCCAACCTCAGCCCCTTCAGAGCTTCAGCTCTCACTCCTATTCCTGTTTTTACTCCATCATGTCACACTGTCCTATTCATCTACCCTCAGTTACCTGCCCTCATTTTTATCTTCTGTTTCTTTTTATTTATTTTAAAAATTATATATATATATATATAACATTTTAATATATTTCTTTTTAGAATATAAACACGTTTATGAGTTCCCTGTATATCCTCCCTGAGACCGATGCAGATGCATAGGAAATTCACCAAGTCCCATGTTTTCACCTTCTTGACCCGGTTTCCCTTTATGCCATCAGGAATTCATTCTTGAGCATCTCTCATCCTTCCTAGGTTTACTTTCCCCTATAGAATCTTAGTCACTGGAATCTTACCCAGCCTACTTCTGAAATCTACTTTACCAAAATCTAGGCAATATGATAGGCCATGTCCAGGTTTACTCTCCTCTGTCACAAACTCTAAGAGAGAGTGGTCATTTCCTCTACTCCAATCCAACAATTGCCATCATTTCTACCCTGACAATCATTTCCTCCTTGTGAGAATCATATCAAGAATGAAAGTTAACCTTATGGATTTCTTTACTTTGTTTTATAAGCTACCATTGATCTAACCACATCATTCCTTTACTCAAAAACATCCACGATTCTCCATATCCTATAAACAAGAATCAGCAAACAGTGACATGTATATGATAAAATACATGTAGCCTGACATTCAAGGTCCACCACAATTTGCTACAACTTCCCTTTCCAGATTTATTTCTCAAAATTTCTCAATCAGTGCTGTGTCTAACTCAAATAGAAACAGAAGTCACTAAACCATACAAATATCAGCAATAGCTATGTTTTCTTGTATTTTTATTTCTTAAAAAAAATATTTTCCAGTTATATTTTAACCTGGCTCAACACAGTTACCTTTGTCAACGTGACCTGCAGGGTACATGTTAGACTCCTCTGCCTTTAATCCATCCTATATTCCAACAAGATTAGACAATTAGCCTTATCCACTGATTTTACAGGTCCATTCTTTGAGAGCAGGCCTGTCTTGCTTTTCTATATGTGTCTCTAATACTTAGCACAGTGCTTTACATGTACTAAGCACTTAATAAATGTTCTTTTCTTGCTTACATTCATTCACTCATTCACTCATTCATTCATTCATTCATTCACAGCTCTTCTTCTAATGGTGTGACTTTGAGCAAACCTTTTCCTATCTCTTGGCCTAATTCTTCAGTTTGTAAAATGAAACAGTTGGACTGGATGATCTCAAGGTCCCTGTAAGCTCTCAGATGCTAGGATTTGAATTACATTACAAGAAAAACAAATCAGCATTCCTATTTTCTGCCCATCTCTGAATCATGAAACTGTTGGTTGTCTGCTTCTTTAACGGTAGGATTTTCAGCACTGTGGAATCTGGGGATAAGGGGAGATATTAGGTACCTCTCAGGTTCCATCAGGTAAGTGATCAGCTATATCACCTAGGTTCTTCCCTTTCCTCTCCTTCTACCTCCCAGAGCTGGCTAGATGAGCATTTAATAATAGTGGTATCTGTAATAACAAGAGGGCATGAATCAGCTCTCAGGGATTCAAAGGCAATTGAAACACAATCCCACAAAAGGGATAAATTACAAAACCATCAAGGCTTCTACTCACAGAGAAGATCGCTGGTTTTCCTTTTCCTTGTGTGTGTGTGTGTGTGTGTGTGTGTGTGTGTGTGTGTGTGTCTGTGTCTGTGTCTGTGTGTCTGTGTGTCTGTGTGTGTTGAAGATGAATTTTGGGAACATTTCATAGACATTTGAAAACTTCCCATAGAGTGAATTGTGGTGAAATCCAATATGCCAGACACTTTGTGGTCTTGTAGTAGGTATAAAGGAGGGAGGAAGGTCCTTGGTATATATGGGCACATGCTCCATATATAGGCATTTACACACATTCTGCATACGGAATGACCTTCAGCCACCTCCGTCCTTCACCAGCAATGGTAACATTTACTGTAGATTTTTATTACAAAAGCCTCAAAATGAAATTCTAATCAATAATAGTTTGTGAATTGGTAGGGGGGAAGAAAGGGAAAAGAATCGACTACATTCATAGGTAAAAGATGTTATTATCTCAGTTCAGTAACTATGAAAGAGAAATAGATGAAAAAATCTGGGTTTTATATTAAAAACCAGCACAGCTGTACAGTTACATAATAAAGTATTGCTCGTATCCATGGCGATGGGGAGTAATTGATGCGCCATGAGTTATTTTTATAAACCCAAACAAAAAAATTCAATCAGAAATGTCTTTCCCAGTTTGGGGGGCATTGTATATTTTGTATCTGTACATAATGCACACACTTAGAGTGTGAATGCTTTCATTATTGATCAGCCATGTTGAATAGGACATGCTGTTTCCCCTGAATATTCAAGATTAGATTGCCTGGGTCCTTCTTGAAAGACTTCTGAATAAAATGTGCCTGGTTTTATCAGTCAGGCAGTGCCAACTTGAAGAAGAGAAAAATAACATAAAAACTCGGCCATATTTTTGAGGGGTGGGTTATTTGTTAATAAAATCTAGATATTTCCCCAATTTGGTATATCTTCCTCCCCCACAGCACAACACATACACACACCCAGAGTGCCTCTTATGGCACCATTGACTATAGAAGAGTAAGAAAATGGGGAATAAACTGGGGGTTTGGGTGGGCTGAAAAATAATGTGATAAAAAGAATACTGAGATTTCAACCTTTATTAAGAGGAGTTGTATCCAGGATCAAGGAAATCCCAGGCAGAGGATCATAGTCTTAGAGCGGAGAGGTATCTTAGTTCTATCTGGTTCAAACTTCTCATTTTAAAGATGATGATATTGAGGCCCAGTGTGAATAAGTAATTTGTCTGAGACCATATAGGTGGCAACTGACAAGAAATATGTGGGTGATCCCACATATTGTTGTACCACGGTTCTTTCCCACTCCATTCCACTTACATCTGGAGCAGCATGTTCAATCGTGCTGCCACAATTAAGAACGACATTGGTAAGCTAAAGAACTTCAGGACAGTGACTAGGAAGCCAGGACTTCCGGGTTATGTCTATGAGCACGGATTAGAGAAAATGAAGATATTTAGCCTAGAGAAGACTTAAGTGGATATAAGTTAGTTCTCTCAAGTATTTGAAGGACTGTCATGAGGAAGATAGATCAGACTTGTCCTACTTTATCTAGAAGGCAGCACTAGGAGCAATGTCTCAGCTACATGCGACCTTAAAGAATCAATTGACCTCTATTCACTGCACTTTAGTTTCGTGCTCTGTCAGATAGATAATAATATTCTTACTGCCTCACAGGGTTATAACAGAATGACTTTGTAAACATTAAAACACGAAAGAAAAGTGAATCAGCTGTATATACTCAACAAATAGGCTTAAATTGAACTGAGCTGAGAAAGGGGTAAAGTAAAGACATTTGAGGGAGTATGGGGGATTTATTGCAGGGAATCAGATCATGCCTGCTAATTCATCCCTGGCCTTCCTAGTTTCTACATCCTCCTCCAAATCTTCCTCGAACAAATTAAGTAACTATTATGTATGTCAACTTCTGAGCTAAAGCCACAGTGTTACACATTAGACTTCATATTTGTTCATTTGGATCTGAGAGGTGGCCAATTACAGCTTAGAAGGAGGGAAAGGAAACTAGCCCACAACTATGGCAATCCTGCCTCAGTCTCCAACATTGTCTAGGGTAGCTGGTAGCCCTTCTCATCCCAAGCTAATCCCCATACAGGACACAATCCTAAAGATTATCCATTTTTGTATGATATGACCCTTTCTCATCCTTCCAGTTGTTAAGAGTCCATCCCCTACTCATATGTTACTTGGTATATACTCATTTTTCTTCCCCCAGGAGAATGAAACCTCACTGAAGTGAGGGACTGTTTGTCTTTTATTTGTAATGCCTGGCACAGGCATCTGGAACAATGCAGGTGCTTACTAAATGCTCCATCCAGCCGTTCATCTATTTATCTATTTGTTTATTTTATTAATTTAGGCTTATTTCTTTACTTAGCTTTTGTTTATCTATTTGCTTATTCATCCACTTGTTTGTTTATTTATATGAAACCAGGGGTGCATGCATTCTTAAATGAATTGCTTCATCAGACAAGTGTTTATGGAGCCCCTGTTATGTGTCTGCTCAGTTAGGTGCTACAGGGCACAAAATCGATACGTGATTGTGCTCCCTATTCATGATTAGATAACCTGGATTGCTAGAGTTGATTTTTCCAGTTTTGAATCTGTGATCTTATGCTTTTTTCAAGGTTTAATTTCCCCATCTGAAAAAATCAGGGATAGTAATACTGCCTCTTTTTACTTTACTTAGGTACAATAAATACTTTTAAATTAAATAACACATGCAAATGTTTTAAAATTGTAACATCCTACAAAATTACAAGGCAATGTTAATTATTGTTTTGTCTGAACCTGTGATTTCATCAGTAATGGGGAATGTCCTTTAAAAGAGACACATTGGCACCTTTTCTGTAACTCAGTTTCAGAGAACTATCTGTAGTACTGAGAGGTTGTTAGTCAAAAGTCAATGAGCATTTGTTAAGCACTTAACCTTGTGCCAGGAACTGTACTAAGCAGTGGGTATGCAAATACAAGCAGACAGAGAGAGTCCTCACCCTCAAGGAGCTTACATTCTAATGGGGAGGGGGCAGACAGCACATAAAAGGAAGTTTAAAAAGATGAAGGGGAAGATAACCAAGAACACATAGTAAAGAAAGTTGGGAGAGTCTAGAACGAAATGAAGACATGGCTGACTTGGTATAACACCAATGCAATATTCACAGCACCCATGGAGGCTATTAATATGCTGTGTAGTTGTGAATCACAAAAGGTAACAGGCTCTCCACATGGGGGACAGAACTAAAGCACTTATTCAAATAACAGAAAACCAAGTCCCCAAACCAGAAAGCCAAATTCATTACAGTAACTATGAACTTGGTACACATCACCAATGCAGCAAACAGCAATATTCCCAAGTCTTCCCAAATCTTCCCTCCACCATGCCTTCGAAACAAGACCGACGCCTTTAAGCAAGAATGCCCCTCTCTCACTCACGGTAGCTCCTCAGCCTATATGCTGCTTGCTTCCAGCAGTTCTGGCTCTCTCAGCTTGTGCTCAGCTTTTTATCTGGTCATTAGTTCCTCCTCCATGTTCTACCTCTTCCTGTTGCATCAGCAAGTTCTTCCCACTGTGGGATTCACAAATTCTATTTCTTAACAAAGACTTGATATAATCAAGGGCAAAGCTCAACTTGAAACAAGGCACTAAGTATTTGTTTGTTTGCCATTACAAGGAGCAGGGAAGATCTTCAAATCCCCATTTCCATTACACATGGATCTTCTCCTTAAAATGGAAGTTCTAGAAGGAACCAGCCAACCAGAGGAAAGGGATGCAGTGGTATAGTGAACTTCTGGTAAGAAGTCAAGGAATGAAATGAACTTTCAGGATAAAGATGTTTCTGTGGCGTGGCAGAAAAAGTTCATAGAATCAGCCATAGACTCTGTAGAGAAAAGTGACTTCTAGGAGTGACATGATTAAATATGTAAGAGACAAGACATAAACTCAATTCTTCTTGATTCCAAAGGCAATCCTCATATTGACATCATAATCATCATCATTACCACTACTATGATATTTTCATTCTTTATATTGAATACAATTTAGGTAGAAATTTTCTGGTGTACTTATTCTACTATTGTTATATGTTGGGTATTTGGCACACTATAGCATAAAATTATTTCAGTAATTGAATAACAGTGTTGGGAGGTAGTCTTATCTTCCATAAGCTTATTGAAAGCATCTTCAAGAAAACTCCAAAATCAGATAGGACAACAGGGATAAAATATATTTTGCCCTGCACCCATATAGTTGTAATGTCTTCTGTTGTCTATATTTTGAGGTCTTTTCATTCCATATAGTTTGGAGGTTGTGAGTATTCAGTATTTATTTCAAGTGTTCTTAAAAACTGTGGGGTCAATGCTGTTTGCCAACTCCATACAATGTCTACAATGATGCTCTGGTGCTAGTAATTTATTTGGCGAATTCTCAAGGATATGGGTGGGCTTATATTTGTAATATGGGGATTTCTCATCTGTTAGATTATGAAGAATTATGTGTTTCTGTTCTTCAGCTAGGTGGTGCAGTGGATAGAGTGCTGGCCCTAGAATCAGGAAGACCTGAGTTCAAATATGTCCTCAAATACTTCTTCTCTGTGTGACCCCAGACAAGTCACCTAACCCTGCTTGCCTCAGTTTCCTCATCTGTAAAATGAGCAGGGGAAAAAAATGGCAAACCACTCCAGTATCTTTGATAAGAAAACCCCATAGAGGGTCACAAACAGTCAGACACAAGTGAAAAACAACTGAAAAAATTTTCTAACTCAATATGATATGTTGTATAGTTTCAACTGTTTCTTGCAAAAATCTGCATGAATCAATTAAGTCTCAATCTCTTAAAGGTCTTTTTCTAATTTCTGACAATAGTGACATGGTTGCGTGACTATTATTTTCATTATTATTATTATTATTGTTGATCTCATTCTGCTCACCTCTTTATGGAATTTAGATAGAAATTATTCTCAAATAAGTTCCTGCTCTGCTAATATTCCGTTCTCCAAACTACTGCATAGGTAGATAAAATGAAAACTTTTTTATGATTTGAAGAAAAGCATGAGGACATGAGGTCATTTTCTGTAGACTCACTGAAAGTATCTTGGTAACAACCCCAATAGCAGACAGGATGAGAGGAAGACATATTCCTTATTCTGCTCTCATATGATTTGATTTCTTCTGCAAGATCTCTACATTTCCAAAGTTTTTCACTTTGTGTAATTTGGAGATTGAGTTTTTGGTGTGCCATTTATTAAGAAAAGATGTTCATTTTCAAGGGATCAATGCTATGTCTGAGCGATTGTGGATTACAGTTCCAGGATAATAATCTAGTTTGAGTATAATTTATTTGTTGTATTCTTGAAGTCATTTTTGAGGCCTGTATTTTTTATGGGCTTTGTCATCTGTTAGTTTGTGAAAGACAGACTTAGTTTTGATATTTAATTCTAGCCACAAAATCATATCATATCTAACTGGGTATTCAATATGATTCTTATTCTTATTTCTAAGAAAGTTCGATCAACTTCCTTAAAGCTAGCCAAGCCCACCTCCAGGACAACACACCATTGGCCAGAGTGTCCAAGGAGCTTGGACTACTGTTGTCTCTTCTTTTCTTCCTCCCCCAAGCTTTAAAAAAGGCAAACAGTTACAGTTCCTTCCCCAGGTGCTGAAATTAATGTTTCAGGGTGCTTTAGATAAGACTGAACTGATTTATAAGATATACCATCTCCTGGCTCTATTTATTGAACCAGAAAAATTGCTCTTTTCTTTTTTCTTCACTTTCTCTCCCTGAAAACCTGGCCCACAGTGAAATAGAGACTTTTTGATGATCAGAAAATCTGGCCATCTCTTCATCCTGGTGCTTTTGGTTTGCACTTTCTTGGTGTGTGGCCTCTCAGTGTATGTTTATCTGGGCACACAGGGAAGAGGGGATCTTGAAAAAGACAGGCTCTGGACGCAGAAATAGAATAAAAGCAAAGCTCTAGCAGCTGTCCAGATGTGGAATAGCACAGCTGGAAAAGGGAGATCACTTAGAGCCTTGGAATTCAGGCGCAAGGTAGGCCTGAAAGGTTTTATTTTTTCTACCAGTTGTCAAAAAACTCAAAGCCTAACAGCACATTACATCACCTCTTTCTCTTTGAACCCAGTATTACAGGAGCAGCCCAATAACGAAGGCTCTCAGCCTGACACATAGGCAGCTTAATGGGCTTGGGCACCTGCCTGCTTGGTTTTAGCAGTGACTTAAGGACAAGATCATAGGGTAAATACTGAACTCCACTTCACCCTGACACCGACCCAGGCTCCAACATTGTCAGCAGCCCCTCTCCTACAAACAGCCCAGCAGATGGACTGGAGGAAGGTCACTTTTGGTAGCTCCATGGTAACAGCAGACAAAGCTCACCACGTGGAGAGAGGGAGCAGATGGGATGGAGTGGCTAGGCAGCCCCTGACAGAGGACCAGCTGAGGAGGTCTTTGGTGTGACGGGGAGCTCCCATGGCCAAAGCCAGGGAAAAAGAGGGTTCTACTCCAGACTCCACAGCTGTCCCATTATAACTTTGTTGAAAGCCAAGGCAAAGACATATTTGGGAAAGGAGCTTACTAAGGCACAGAGACTAATTGTGGGAGGTTCTGAGAATAAAGGGAAAGTTCCAGAACTAAGTATTCTGGGATTGGTTTTGCAGAGAATCCTATGAGTGGAGTGTCTAATTGAAGACAACAGCCCTAGACCAGATTCAGGACATGAGAGATAAGTTATGAACAGACACATTTACCACAGGTACTCAGAACAGCCTTCTGTACCACATCCTATCCTGCACAAACAGAATAGAAAGCTCTCTGTTACCTGGTAGTTACTCCATCAGGAATCTGATAAACAATAGAATCAATGTTAGAGGTTACTCCTCACTGGAAATCTTCAAATAGAGCATGGGTGGCTGCTAAATGATGCCAAAGAACTCCAGGGGTGGGTTGGACCATATGGTTTCTGGGGTCCTTTTCACCCTTGTGAATTCAA
>CM053595.1:95572761-95681576 GCA_028646575.1 Pseudocheirus occidentalis
TCTCTCTCTCTCTCTCTCTCTCTCTCTCTCTCTCTTTTTCTCTCTCTCTCTCTCTTTGTCAGAGACATATATATGTACATATGCATGTTCAAGGTGGTTACATCATGTCAACCCCTGCCTCCAACACAAGGCCTTTCAAGATACCTTAAGTAATTAGACAGTGATTCCCAACCCTAGCCTGCAAAAATGACTTTGTGCATATGTATTTTGTATTTATTTACCTGGAGAGACAGAGAGAGAGAGAGACAGAGGGAGAAGTAGGAGGCAGATTGAAGGAGGAGAAGGAAGAAGAGGACGAGGAGGAGGAGGAGGAGAAGGAGGAGACTAGATAGATAGATGGATAGATAGATAGATAGATAGATATGGCCTATAGATACATATCGACTATATAGATATATCTATATAGATAAGATCTCTTTATAGATATATAGGAAAATAGATTTGTTGGTCTCTATAGGTATTATATATATATGTAGAGAGAGAGAGATGTGTACATCTATAGAAATAAAGATCTTTCTATAAGATAGATAGGAGAATATATAACTATATAGATATGTGTGTATACATGTGTATAAGTAAATTTGAAATTTATACACAAGATAATTTTTGTTCTGGAAAGGTCTGGAGAGTAAGGGGCAACTGGAACCAACTCATGCTGGCTCCCCTATTGGTTTTTTTTTTTTTTGCTTTTTGGAGGGCAATTGGGGTTAAGCGACTTGCCCAAGGTCACACAGCTGGTTTTTGTGTTAAGTGTCTGAGGCTGGATTTGAACTCAGGTCCTCCTGACTCCAGGGCAGGTGTTCTACTCACTGCGCCACCTAGTGGCCCCTGGCTCCCCTATTGTTAAATTGTCAATGGCAGCACTGACACCTTAGAGACTGCCATAAAACATATTGTTTTGTTGATTGTCTTGATTTAAGAAAGTGATTAAGAAAATGTTAACAAAGCAGATTAAACACAAAAGAATGCCTTGCATTTTCACAGTTCTGGTTGTTAAATATTTACTAATATTTCCCTGGTGGAAGATGACACTGTCGTAGAGCCTTCAAGTGAACTTCAGATTCCAAGGGACAGAGGAGAGGTGAAAACCATCCTCCTCTACATCTACAATATAGGATATCCCATCTAGAGTATGTTATGTAGTACATATATGGTACTTGAACTTGGTTGTTTCCTGAGATCCTGACATGCTTCTGAACCGTCAAAGACAGATAAAAGCTGCTGTGATTTGAAAAGGAACTTTATAAGCTCTAGAGGGCACAGAGGAGGGCAACCAGAATAGTGAAGGCCATTGAGTCCATGTCATATGAGGATCAGTATAAGTAACTGGGACATTTAGCCTGGGGAAGAAAAATCTCATGGTGAACATGATCAAGCAATCAACAAACATTTAGTAAGTATGTACTGAGTTGGGCACAGGTGACTTTACCCGCAGGGTTGTCATATGGGAAAGGCATTAAATTTGTCCTCTTTGGACAGTTTGGCAGTGGGTAGCACCAGTAAAGGGACAAATTCAGACTTGATGTCACCCAGTTACCTAATCAAGAGATGCTTCAGGAGACATAAGGCCATCCAGTGCCCTGATAAAGGAATCCTCAAAGAAGACGCAAGACCACCCACTGTTCTGATAAAGGAAACCTCAGAGAAGACACAAGACCACCCACTTCCCTGAAGAGAGCAGATTAAGTACAGGGCTGTGACAAGGGACTCAAGCCTGCTCATGTTCTGAGCACAGACCCACCAAGTGGAAGGCAGTAGATGGAGCCTAGTATAGCAAGATCCAGATCAAAAAGAGACCAATCATTCCATCCAAGAGTGTGTAAGAGAATAAGGACTGGCCTTCACACTAAATCTCAATTAAGGAAATAAGGCTGGAAAAATAAGAAAACACAAGAAAATGCCAACAATAAGGAAAATTTATGTAGTTATGGATACTCAAGGCACAGATTCAGAAGAGAATAACTACACATTACCTACAAGCAAAGCTTGAAAGAAAGCCACAGATTTATAATAAGTTCTATTTGAATTCCTCAAAAAATGAAATTAAAAAAATAGTCATATAGATAAAATGAGAGTCCTGGAAGAAATAATTAGAAAATAAACAGTTCTATGCAGGAGGTTCAAAACTTTATTCAAGTAGCAGATTCCTTAAAATTAGATCTTATGACACAGAGATCAATAAGAGAACAATGCCAAAAGATTGAAAAAATATTAGGTAATAGAAGATACCTCCTATCATTTTCCCTAATCACATTCTACCTTTATTCATACTTTTCTGTAGACATGCAATCTCTCCTACTAGATTATAAACTCCTGGTAAGCAGGGAATGTCATAGGATTACAGATTTTTATCAAGAACAGACTTTAGAGGTCATCGAGTCTAATCTCCAAACTCTCAGAGGCCCAGAGAGGTTGTCTAGAGTCACACAAATAGATATCTAAAGTGGGATTTAAACCCAGGTCATTTTTTCAATATATATCATTTCTCATCCCCATATCCAACATAGTTTCTCATACATAGCAGGTCCTTCCTAAAGGTTGTTAAATTGAAATGGGTGTTGAATCAGTTTAGTATTCTTTGTCTCAGAATTCTTGGTTGCCTTATATTCCATTTATATTGGAAAACTGCTTTGGATTTCCTCAAAGGAAAGGCATGTTATACATACTAAGTATTTTCAATTACTACCTAACCAAGATAAACACTGTGGGTTCCCTAAAGGTTTATTTCCAAAGATTGATGTTCTCCAGATTGGTAATAATGCAATTGAAACATACTCTCTGTTCTAAGTGCCCTTCCCTACCACATCTCCGAGATCCACACTCTATTAGGAACATTCTTGGGTTTTTTTAAACCATTAAGCATTTGTGGCTAGACACAACTACACTTTCAAGATATTCAAAGACCATTAGCAAAATAAGACTCTATCTGACTGAAGCTTCTTTTGATGGAGCAAAATAAAATTCTTACATTTGCTCTCTGATTTTGATTATTTATGAGCAAATCGAAAAGCACAGGGGGAAAGGGAGTGACAAATAGAAATGAAAGATACTAACAATGTTGATAGAGCATACTCATATTATGTACAGCATGTTCCGAAAATATTCCCCAGTTCCTTAATACAAACTTGTAAAATTCTCTCAGTCACAATGTAGCTCATGCCATAGAGAGAATAGAAAAATAGTTAATTTCTCTGTTTTTGATACTAGGTCAAGCCTTTAATGTTTGGATTTGTTCCACAAGCATATTTTATATGGAGAAAGGGAAAAATAAAAACACAAATAAGAAGAGAGTTGTTTTAACTGGTTTCATTAAAAACAAGCCAGAATGATACTAGCTCATGAAATGTCTCCTTTTCCCTTTTTGGAGGGGAAAAGGATTCAATAGTACTTTTGATGGGCCAGTTTTGACCCTGATCATTACATGATTGCCAATTTTATTTTATATGCAATATACTGGAATAAGTATGTGATACAAGCTCTCAAATTCCAGTGGTCTGTTCCAGCTCCAGTCTCTTTATTGCTTGTGTTCTTTGGTAATTCTAAAGTAACTTATCAAAACAACAAGTCTGACCATGTTACTTTCCCACTCAATAAACTCCAATGGCTCCCAATTTTCTCTAGGATCAACTATAAACTCCTCTGCTTGACATTTAAATCACCACCTGATTCCAATCTATGCTTCCAAACTTATTAACAAATAAACATGCATTTATCAAGTACCTACTATGTGTCAGTCACTATGCTAAGAATTAAGCTGATTTATCACAGATTACTTCCATCTACAAATACCAATACAACAACACTGGCCTTCTTTCTGCTTATTACATGTAATGCTCCATGTCTTATCCCCATGACTTTTCCATGATTCTTTGCCATGTGAGGAATATAAATCTAATTTCTCCTCACTTCCAGGCCCCAGAATCCTTAGTTTGTTTCAAGGCTCAGCTCTGTGCTACCTTCTAAATTTTTGGTAGGGGGGAGGGGGAAAGGCAAGGGAATTAACTGACTTGTACAAGGTCACACAACTAGTATGTCAAGTGTCTGAGGCTGGATTTGAACTCAGATACTCCTGACTCCAGGTCCAGTGCTGCCACATAGCTGCTCCTAGACTACCTTCTATATGAAGACTTTCTCAGTCTCCTCATGATAATTTTTCCCCTCTACCCACTCCTCAGTTACCTTGTATATATTTTGCAAATATTCTGAATACTTCTATATAGCTTTTGTCTCTTCCTGCTATATTGTAAGCTCCTTGAAAGCAAGGACTGTTTCGCTCTTTTGAAAGACAGGAGGTAGCATGTGCTAGGCAAGTCAAACCTTGACCACCTTGGCCATCATCTCCTTTCAGACCTTTGTGGAGTATATGGACCAGAACCCTGAGTTCAAGAGTCTTAGGAATAGACTTATCTCCCAAACCACCAGATCTACTTCCTGATCAGTCCCTGTAGCCATCACTGAGGGGAGAAATCATTATGGAGAGGGAGCCCACCTTTCTCACCACCACCAGTAACAACTGCTAACCACCTGTTACCAAAAGGAGGTTGGCTGTGGCAGAAATCCCTAGGCCATAGACCCTGCTTCCCGCCCACCCTTCACTGCTATCATCTTGGGAAGCAACTCCTTTTGACCAGCCATCCCTCAAAACTGGCAACTAACTGCCACTCACAGGGTGGGCAAGACAGCAAGGTACTCCAAGGAAGAGACAGGAAGCAGCATGTGCCACCCAGGTCAGGCCACCTCAACTACCATCTACCTCCCCTCGGACCCTATTGGAGACCCTGAACCCACGAGTGTTAGAAATGGAAATGCTTCTATTCTAATACTCTTAGCCATCATCTTGGGAAGCAATCACTGCAGAGGTGCAGCCTGGCAACTCTCCCACAGGTAGGTGCTACAGCCACATCTGTTGAAGACAACAAAAGAAAATTCTTGTCATCAAAGTTCTTGCTTGGCCCCATCAAATGTTTCAATGTAAAAAATGGGATTTTATTATCAGAAATGGCATTAAAGAAGAGGCATGACCACTTGCAGCCTAAGGACTATGGGACCCCTCCATCTGATTTGCAGGTAAAACCTGCCATATGTGTTGTCTCCCCCATTAAAATGAGTTCATCAATAGCAGGGACTACCTTCCTTTTGTATTTGTATCCCCAGAGCTTTATAAATAAAAAGCACTTAATAAAGGCTTTACTTGCTCATTCATTCTTGCCTTTGTATTTCTACTGCCTAGCAAAGTCCCAGGAACATAACAGATGATGCTTAATAATTGCTTGCTGGTTGATTGATTGAATTCCAGAATCCCAGAGCTGAAAATGAGATTTAAGTGATCACAAAGTCCAGTCTTCTGCCTTTAGGCAATTAAATGGCTTAAACCAGAGGTAGCCAGATTACATTCTTAGGGTTAGAAGATGCTCCTTAAAACTTTAAGAGCAGCCAATGTAGCATGGCCAGGAGAGCAACAGAATTGAAAGTTCAAAAGCATGCTCAAAAATTATTACTTTTTGTGGATTATATGACGGCTTACTTCAAGAGCCCTAGAGAGTGAACTAAAAAAATTAATTGAAACAATAACTTCAGCAAAGTTTCAGGATATAAAATAAATCCACATAAATCATCAGCATTTCTATATCTTACCAACAAAATCCAGTGGGAAGGCATAGAAGAAATTCCATTTAAAATTACTACAGAATATATAAAATACTTGAGAGACTAACTGCCAAGACACACACAGGACTTACATGAATAGAACTACAAAGCAGTATTTACAGAAATACAGACCTAAATAATTTGAGAGATATTCATTGTTCTTAGGTTGACTAGGCCAATATAATAGAAATTATCTAAATTAATTTATTCAGTCCCATACCAATCAAGCTACCAAAGGATTATTTTGCAGGGGAAAAATAATAATAACAAAATTCATCTGGAGAAACAATAAGTCAAGAATTTCAAGGAAAATTATGTAAAACCAATGGAAGGAGAAAGTTTTAGGAGTACCAGATCACAAACTGTACTACAAGTAGTACTCTTGAAAATGATTTGGTACTAGCTAAAAAGTAAAGAAGTTAGATCGGTGGAAAAGATTAGATATCCAACATATAGAAAGCAAATGAACCTAGTGTCCTACCGTTCTCTAGCTTCTGAGGTAACAACTCGCTATTTATTTGACAATGGCTACTGGGAAAACTGAGAAGCAGTCCAAAAGAAATTAGGTTTAGACTTGAACCTCATACCATTCATGAAGATTATCTCCAAATAAATCCATGACCTAGAGGTAAAGGGTCACATCATAAATAAATAAGAACAAAGAAGAAATGACCTTTCAGTTCTATGGATAGGGGAAGAATCTGTGTCCAAATAAGAGATAAAGAAGATCACAAAAGAGAAAATACACAATTTTAAGGATATAAAATTTTAATGTATTTGCACAAACAACTAGTTTATCTAAAAAGAAAATAGTAACTGAGAAAATATTTGCAGCAAGTTTCTCTGATTTCATTTCCAAGATATATTAGGAGCTTATTCAAATTGATAAGAATAAGAGCAATTCCTCAGTTGACAAATGGTCAAAAGATATGAAGAGATAATTTTCAAGGGAAAAAAAGCCATCAATAGCCATATGAATACCCAGTTTTCTTTAAAAGCCTATTTTTATTTTGTAGTGGGTTTTTTTTTTTTGGATCCTCAATCTTTTGGCCAATGTGTATTCTCTGTGCATTAAATGTCTTCATTATCTGACTGTTCCATTGTATTTTATCTCTCCCTGTGGATCCACATATGGAAAGAACACTAAATTTGGGAGCAATAAGAGATGATAGTTATTGATATTAGCAGAATGCTTAATTTAATGTGAGAATAGATATATATTTGGAGCTGCAAAACGTTTTAAATGGAAAACAGCATTTTATTTTAAAGTTGTTAAGATGAAAATATGCAAAGAAAATAGCCAATAGCCTCTGTTGCAAAATCTTAACTGTAACAAACTTCATACTGTTCTGATAGCCTTTGTTGTTTCGTTTCTCTTAATTTATCTCATCATTGGGGGGGAGGGGTTACAAAATTGTAATTGAGTAAAAATTGCAGTTTATTTTTTTAAAAACTAACCAGAACATCAACCAAGTCTGACAGTATATACAGTATTGAGCTTGGAGAGGAAGCAGAGAGCCTCTGTCTCCTCTCTCTCTCCACCCACCCAGCAACAGGAGTAGTTCAGGAAGTGTATCAAGAAACGTCAGAGTCAAAGAGATCCCACCAACACCTGGAGCTGGTACCAATGTCTGCATTTGGGATCTGAGAGACCCACTGAGGACAAATTACACAAACTGCTAGAAGGATGCTTCAGGATCTGTAAGGACTATGACCCTTGAAGTCTCTGAGAGAGCTACACTTGAGAACCTCAGGAAGCTTCCACAAAGAGAGAAAAAAGACTTTCAGGAATCCATAGTTCTATGTTTCTCCTTTGGCTACATGAGGTTTCTTAGCTTGAACCCACTCTTCCTAGGGATCCTGTATGTGCAAGGGGTCAGTGCACCCCAGGTTTGGGGAAATGTTTTAAAGTAATTGGCCTTACTATATCACACTAGTAAATATCTCTTTCTAAAGGTCAATTAAGTCTGACTGGCTGATAATCAAAGAGCAATACCCCAGCTGAGGTGCTTATAAGCAGTAGTGCTAAAAACAAACAAACAAACAAACAAAAACCCTCAGTCCTTCAAGGTTAGCTCTAAAACCCTGAGCATATGCATTATAAGCCACCCTTTAAGGACCATATGGCTAGTGGGAGTTAGGGAAGGGGCCTGGACAGGGCATTTCAGCACCACTCTAAAAAGCACTGATGATCATTCCAAACCAGGGGTTCTTGACATTTTTTGGGTCATGGACCCAGGGATGCGCTGGAGCCAGTTCGACTCCCTCAGGAGAGTCAGTTGTTAAATTTTCAATGTGAACATTTACAGATCAGAAATCATCAGGCACTACATATCAGGACTTGATTTGTATTGTTTTGTTGTCTAGCCTCCAGAAAGTGATGAAGGAAATATCAATAATACAGATTACACTTAAAAATGTTTCATGGACCTTTGGAAAGCCAGTTGTTAAACATTTGCCAGTACACCTCTTCCTGGACCCCTTTGGCGGACTGCTCAATGGACCCTTTCTCAGAATAATGCTTTTAAATGTGTAAAATAAAATACATAGTATATCAAAGAAAATCTCTATATTGAATCCAGTCATCAAGATTAAAAAAAAAATACGTTCATGGACCCCAGGTTAAGAACCCCTATGCTAGACTTAATGGAGTCTTTTCACTATCTATAGACTTTTTCTTAGCATCATCTTGATTACTCACACTAAATATTAAGCGTCCATCTGTTGCCTCAAACTACTCTCTACTCCACCATGAATACCCAGAGCCCAATTTCCTTCCATGCTTTCTCCAATGATTTCCGACATCATGAGTGCATCCCAACACTTTCTTGTAGTCCAGGCAGGAGGGAATTGACCACTGGGAACATCTTTTGGAGAGCCATGGAAGTGTGGAGCACTCACATCCATTACTATCTGTCTTCCTCCAGGGTTTTCTCCCCTTTCGTACTGATGTTTTGTAGTCAAATCCATCAAATAAAATAATTTTTAAGTTTTGTGTGAGGATGGAAACTGGGGAAAACAAACAAAAAAAATTTAAAAAGAAAAGTCTCCACCTCAAAGAGGAGCTGGGGCAGTTTACCTCTACTCTTACCAGAGGGCAATTTCAGATACCATCTTCATAGGAGATGCCTGACTGGCTGTGTCTACATAGAAAAAAAAATGAAAGAGATGGTTGAGAGCAATCATCCAGATAATGAAAATGAAGAGAAAGAAAAGGTAAAAGGGATAGAAAGAGAATGGAAATGTCCCAGAATGGCAATTTGCTCGGGTTCAAAGGGTTCCCATGGTCTGACACAATGAAGCACATTTTTGGCTTATTTGCTAGTAGAGATTTTATTGGAGTATACATAGAGGTAGAGAGAAGTATGAAGTTCAGAAAACTGGGCAGTTTCTAGAAGACCCTGAACAGGGAAGTGGGAAAGAAAAGGAATAAGCATTTATATACTGTCTGCTATGTGCCAGGCACTGTGCTAAATACTTTAAAAATATTATCTCATTTGTTTCTTACATCTCCCATGGAGGGAGGTGCTCTTAACATCCTTATTTTCAGATGAGGAAACTGAGGCAAACAGAGGGTTAAGATATTTGTCCAGGGTCATACAACTAGTAAGTGTCTGAGGCTGGATTTGAACTCAGGACTTCAGGACTCCAGACCCAACAAACTATCCGCTCTACAATTAGACACGACTGTTTTCAAGTAGTTTCCTCATTCTGGTCAATTTCAAACCTTAAGGACAAAATAGTGAGTTCTAGGTGTTTTAAGCATATCAGATTTCTATTACAGCTGAGAGATGCATACCATTTGAAAAATGGAAGAGGAAGCGTTTATAGTTTGCCAATCAAATTAAGTTTCTAGACAAAGGGTCCTGCAGGAAAAGAATGTGGCTCAGTTTTAGCCTAACCTGGGTGATGTTTACTGCAGAAAGAGTTTTCCTCTGGCTGGTAGTATGAGTTACTGGATCCTTTCATCAGACCAGGGATAACATATAAATGTTTGGAGAAATTGTGTATTTGGCCTCTACTTAATACCATAACAAAAAGTTTGACAGGAACTATTCAAATTAATCCTCTATACAGATCAGCCTACGGAATCCCCTATACAGATACATGGTACAGTAGACAGATTTCTAGGCCCAGAGTCAGGAAGATTTCTCTTCATGAGTTCAAATCTGACCTCAGACACTAGTTGAGTGACCCTGGGCAAGTCACCTAACCCTGTTTGCCTCAGTTTCTTCATGTGTAAAATGAGCTGGAGAAGGAAATGTCAAACCAGTGTTTTTGCCAAGAAAACCCCAAAATGGGATCACAAAAAGTCAAACATGACTAAAAAAAAATGGAATAATAACAGAGATCAAATTCCATATATATGTATCTATATATATGTATGTGTGTATGTATATGTATGTATGTATATATATGTGTGTGTGTGTGTGTGTGCATATTCTCTAAGTTAAACACTGCATTTCCATAAGAATGGTTCTGAATTCACCTTAATATGGAAAATTAAGATCTTAGGATTTAGAATTGCCCCAGATCTTAGAGGTCGTTCAGGCTAACTTCTTCCTTTAAAAAAAACAACTTTCATTTGTTTTTCAATGACATTTATTTTCTTTCCCTCCCATCCCCAACAATGGGGGGGGGGGGGAGAGAGGGGAAGAAAAGGCCAACAAAACCCCTGTAACAAATATACGTAGTCAAGCAAAACAGATTGTATGTCTTATTTGATATCACCAGGCCTCTGGAATCATGACTGGTCATCATATTGATCAAAGATCTTAAGTCTTTTGAGATTGTTTGTCTTAATTCTTTAATAATAATAATAAACCATTATCCTCGGTCTTCTCAGTTCACACAATATCAGTTCTACAAGTTACCTCAGATTTCTCTGAAATCATCCCATCTTACAGCACAATGGCAGTCACGTACTCTGATTTGTTCAGTCGTCCCCCAATGGTCATCTCCCTCCTAGTTTCTAGTTCTTTGGCATGCTGCTCTAGAGAGTTTTGTATATACGTGTACTTTTCCTCTTTGACCTCTTTGGGGTGTAGATCTAGGAGAGGTATTATTGGGTCAAAGGGTATGTACAGTTAGTGATTTTTTTGGACATAGTTCCAAATTGCTTTTTTGGCTGACTTGGTTCACAGCTCTTCCCAGAAACGCATTAAAAGTGCCTATTTTCCGGTAGCCTCTCCATCATTTGTCATTTTCCTCTTTTGCCATCTATGTCAATCTGATGGGTATGAGAGAGAACCTTAGAATTGCTCTAATGTTCATTTTTTTTATTTTGAATGATTTGGACCTTGTTTTCATATGACTGTTGATAGCCTGGAAGTCTTCCTTTAGGAGCTACTTATTCGTATCCTTCAAGTATGTATCATTTAGGGAATACCTCTTACTCTTATAAATTTGAAGTTACTTATATAGCTTAGAAGTAAAATCTTTATTAGAGAAACTTGCAATTATTTTTACTTCTTGGTTAACTGGAAAATCCTAATTTTAGCTACATTGCTTTGTTTGTGAAAGAACTTGAATTTCACATAATCAGAATTGTCCATTTTGTCTTTTGTGATCCTCTCTGTCTTTTTGTCGCAAATTATTCTACTATCCATAGATCCAAAAAGAAATTTCTTCCTACTTCCTTGAATCTGTATATCACGAGAATTTTTATATTTAAATCATGCATCCATTTGTAGCTACTCTTGGAAGAGTGTGAGGTACCCATCTAAACCTAATCTCTGACAGACTACTTAACAGCTTTCTCAGCAGTCTTTGCCCTGGTAGATAGAGTCTTTGGGTTCATTGAACACTACACTGTTAGAACCATTTCCTTCAGTAGACACTTAATCTGTTCCACAGATCTCTATTTTTCAACCAGTACCAAATTGTTTTGATGATTATTGCTTTGTATAGGACAGTTTACAATCTGGTATTTCTAGCTCCCTTTCTTCATCATTTTTTTTTTCATTATTTCCCTTAAGACTCTTGAGCTCTCTTCCTCTAGATGAATTTTGTTATTAATTTTTCTAGCTCTACAAAGTAATCCTTTAGTAATTAGATTAGTATGGCATCTCCCTCAGTTTATGGTAGCCTAGAGACCAGTGCAGCTAAAATTAGTAAAACACTGACCAACTCAGTGTTTGAGGGACTTCCTAGTCCCTTATACAAATTTTAAGTCAAGATTCGCTAGAAACATCTTTCACTGTATCTAAAAGACGTGTGCTTAAAAATTTGTGAGCAGTTTTCACATCAATTTTGATTATCAATTCAAATGTACAATATGTTCATTCTTGATGGATCATCAGTAGGAAGTGCCTTCAAAAATGCATGCTAGCTTCTAGGCGAAATGTCTTGTTTGCCACTTCCCCTATATGAAATCCCATTTCCTACCTCCATGCCTTTGCATAAGCTATTGTACATTCCTAGAATGTAGCATCTTCCCCAATGTCACCTCTTAAAATGCTTTGCTTCCTTTATGATTCAGTTCATGTCCTTACACAGATGGTAGTTGACATAGTCTTCCCTGATATGCTCTCTCCTTCCACCTCAAATTATCAAATAAAAACTTATATTTATATGTTGTACCCCCACAGCAGCCTATAAGTATCCTGAGGACAGAGACTATTTTTTCATTTCGTCTTCATATGCTTAACACATAGCATAAGGTTGTGCACATAAAGATATTTCAATAAATGTTTGCTGGATTGTATTATATTGGCTTGTTCAAAAAGATTTATAATGGCTTTATTTATTTTTCTAAAAAGGGGAAATTAGAAATAAACTATGTCTAATGATTGGAGAATGGCTGATTAAGAGTATACTGATGTAATGGAATAATATTGCATCCTAACAAACAACAAATGGAAAGAATTCAAAGAAATATTTAATGACCTATACAAAATTATTCAGAGGAAAAATAAGAATATTCATATTGACCACAATTGAACATTTTTTTAAACAACAAAGGCAACAAAACTTTATACACCCATAGACAGACTTGAATGGAAATACAAAACAAATAAATATAAGGATAAAATTATATTTTTCCATCAAAAAATGGTGTGGATAGAGAGAGCCAGCCAGCCGCGAAGCCGGAAAGACCTGGCTTTTAGTATGGCCTCCAGTACATAAAGCCTGTGTGACCCTGGGAAAGTCACAACCTTTCTGCACTTTAGGCAGTTCTCTCAGATTGTAAGTGGCAAAGAAGGTAGTATTGATAGAAACAGTTGCAGAGAAGATATAGACCTTCATTGGCAGAGGGGGATTTCCTTATGTAAGAATTCCCTATCCCAATAGAATAATAGGTTCAGTTCTTATCCCTTATTTGATCATTTAATCTCTTTTTAAATTTTATATATGTAGGGAGCTGCTGGGTTTGTGATTTTAAAACAATTAAGAAACACCCCCCCCAAAAGTGGTTCCTGAGACTCTATAAAGTTTAAATTTTTCTATACATCAAAAGAGGCAGCTAGGTCATATGATGGATAGAGTACCAAGCTAGGAGTCTGGAAGACTCCTTTTCCTTAGTTCAAATATGACCTCAGAAACTTACTGTGTGACTCCAGGCAAATCATTTAACCCTGTTTGCTTCAGTTTCCTCATCTGTAAAATGAGCAGAAGGAAATGGCAAACCCCTCTGGTGTCTTTGCCAAGAAAACCCCAAATGGGATCATGAAGAGTCCAGACATGACTGAAAAATGACAACCAAAACAATACATAAAAATACATGTGAATATTCCATCCCTGGATGTAATGATCTAAAATTGACAATTAACTATTTTAGATTACTGTTGATAACCCCCAGGTGAATCTTTTTATCCAGATAACAATCCTTCCGCAATGTTATTAATCAAGAACTTTCCCCACTCCCATTTATTATGGGATCATAAATTTAGAGCTGGAAGGGACCTTAGAGTTCATTCAGTCCAGTCCTCTTAGTTTTTATATAAGGAAACTTAAGCCTAGAAAGGTTGAGTACTTTTCCCAGGATCACACAGCTAGTAAGGGTCTTAATTGGAATTCTAACCCAGGTCTTCAGTTATGATAAATTGGGATTTTCACATATTGAGTTTTCTTATAGTGGGTTCTACCTGCAAACTCAATCCCCAGCTTCTGCACAGACCTTCCTACCAGACGCTTTTTTATGCCTGATCTGATGGATATGAGTCACTTCGGAAAATACAAATATTGCTGCCACTATCTCTTTATTAAAGACAAGGAGGTTGCATCCCCTTTGTGCTGCATGCCATGTGAACGTAGAACAGTTCAGTATGCTGATCACATTCAGCATTTAAAAACATTTAATTATGTGCAAAGATAGAGACCATGTGTCATTTATTGGCCAGGTTTGTTTGGGACTTTATTATAATACATATCACTGTAGCCTATTATTCCTCAGCAGATTGGACAAGTTTCAAGGTTAATAAAAATGTTCTGGCAAATTGTTATTTTGAAAGTGATTGAAGGAAATATCCTACTCTAAGCATATGTTTGACCTTTTGGGGGAAGAAAAAAATATAAAATGCTAGTATAAGCCTCATGCAATTCGAGTTATTTTGACAGCTCTAAATTGTTTATAGAAAGTTGAGTGGATCTAGGGACTGTGGTACCAAGCATTTTTATCTTAGAATCTTCACCTTTAATGATGCTTCTCACCAGCAAAAGCTAATGGGTCTGACTGAAAATTCACTTGGACTGCTAGGAGATCTATTGCAGTAGCTATATCGGGTTTATTTCATCCATTTGTTCCCCTTACTGTTTAGAGTTACCCCAAAAAATCATTCTCCCAATTCCTTTGGTTCAAATATCACTTTGGTTTAATTCATCAAACATGTACAAAGGGGCACTAGCCACTGGGGACCAATCTTATGTTCTAACATGCTCTAAAGCAATTCCATTAAACATGTATTAAGTGCTTCCTGAATGCAACCTCTGTATTCACTAGGGTGAGAATTTTTTTTTTTTTTTTTTTTTTTAGGAAAGACAGATTTCTAGCCTCATGGAGCTTAGAGTATAACCAGAAGGAAGAAACACAAGCACAGAAAACTATCGCACATAATTTTGTATGATAAGTGTATTTGAGACATACAAAACAAAGTCCTTTTGAAATCTTCCACCCCCTCCCCCCCAATCATTCTCTTGCTGAATGGATGTTATCTGCAGGTAAAATCTAAAATAGTCACTAAGAAAAGAATTTCTGAAATGACTTATCTCAAAAGAGCCCCCAACATGTTCTAATCACTTATTAACTCTTTATAGTCCCTGGATTTTGCCAGCCCTGCACTGCTATTTCAGGAGGGAAAAAAACAATAATAAAAACAACAACAATAAAAAGCAACTACAAAGTATCTTAAATAACACCTCCAGGGAGCCCCCTCTCCTCCCTAACAGTCATTCCCTTCCTCCTCAGACAACAAGGCTTAGATCTAGAATTGGAAGGCATCTCAGAGGTCATCTAGAGCAATTCAGTCCTCTCATTTTGCAGAGGAAGAAACTGAGAAGACAAAATGACTTTCCCATCATCATTAGATAGTACATGACAGCCAGAATTAGAACTCAGGTCCTCTGACTCCAAAACCAGCAGTCTTTCCACTGTGCCACATAGACCTTCCACAGTACTTTCTTTTTCTAAGTTCTCCATGAACTCAATGATTGTCTTATGTAAATGTTTCTCTCTCCCCCAGCACCTCACACACTACCCTGTATGCAGCAGGTGATCAGATGTTTGTTGAATGAATGATGGCATTCATCATTCTTTCGTTCTTAGTTTTTCCATCTGCAAAACACGGGAATAGTACCAGGTGATCTCTACGGTTGCTTCTGGCTCTGATGTTTTTTTATTCTAATTATAAGCTTTCCTTGTTATTTGCTGGTTTATTATTTTTTTTAAAGAGTGTTTGTAACTACAGGGAGATAGAATGGGAACTGGCAAAATATCAAACTACAAATAACAAGCAAAAAAGAGAAATTACAAAACTACCAAGTATCAAAGACCTGTAGGGGTAGAAAGCACCGATCTTCAATTAAATGTAAACAAGACTCTAAGACTGGTCTTTCTTAGCCCTCTTCCTCTTTCGAATGGTTTTTATTTTTTTCATTTACAGAGTTAAGTCCTAGTCCCGTATGGAATGTGTGTTAGACCAAATTCTTGGGCTTCCAGACCAAGGTAGACTCAGGCAAGAAAGCTAGGGTTAGCTTATCTCCATGCCTTGCTAAAAGAAGGAGCTTAATAAAAATGTGAATTAAACTGAATTAAGTTGCAGAATCTCAAAGTTGGAAGTGACCTTGGTGATTATCTAGTCCAACCCATAGTTTAATACAAATCCCCTCTACAATACACCTAACAAATGAGAACGTCTAGTGAGGGGAAACAGATCATATATTTCACTTTTAGAAATCACATTTTCCCTTAAAATAAGCCTAAATACATTTCTTTGCCATTTTCTACTCTGCTAGGTTTTCCCTTTGGAACCAAAAAGGACAAGTCAGTCTCTCTTTTATATGATAGCACATCAATTACATACACACAGCTATCTTTTCCAGGCTAAATATCCCCAGTTCCTTCAATTACTCAATCAGCAAAGTTGTTCTCTAGCTTAATTAGCATCTTTACTAAAATATGATCTTCAGAACTGGATACAACACTCCAGAAGTGATCAGATCAGATCAGATCAGGGTCCCTAATCTTAGATACTATCTCTCTTACTGCTGTATAACATCACATTAACTTTTCTGTGTGCCATATCACACTCATATCACTGAGTTTTTAGTCTCCTACAACCCCTAGATCTTGTCAGTCAAATTAGTCTAACCACACCTCCCCCATCTTGCATTTGTGAAACTGATTTTTTAACCCAAATGTAAAACTATTAAGTGATTAAGTGTCATCTCATTACATGTGACACAATGTCAACCTGTATTAGCTATCCCCCCTCAACCAGGTGGTTGTCACCTGTAAATTTGATAAGTATGTCATCAATGCCTTTATCCAAAGCATTAATCAACATGTTAAACAACACAAGACATAGTGTAAATCTTTAGGACTTCCCAGTAGAGGCCTGCTTGCAAGTTCATATCAAGCCATTTATGATTGGATCCAACCATTTAATCAATTCCAACTATGGCTAAATATATTATTATAACTATCATTAATACACTCTGACCTTTCCAGAAGAACAATATGAGAGACTTGGTCATTTTTCTTTCTTTTCTTTTCTTATTTTTGCTAAATCCTAGAAGAATATCTACAGCATTTCTCTAATCTACCAGATTAGTAACCCTATAAAAGAAGGAAAATACGTTAGTCTGGCTTTACCTGTTTTTGACGAATCCATACTGGCTTTTTTGTGATCACTGTGGCCTTTTTTAGATGTTCACTTGCCATCCTTACACACACACACACACACACACACACACACACACACACACACACACACACACACTTTTTTTTAATCAAGAATCAAAGTCAAGAATTGGACTATAATTTAAAGCCTCTACTGTTTTCCTTTTCTGAAAACCAGGACAATATGTCTTTCTCCAATCCTGCAGCACTTTTTTACATTCCTTGTCATCTTTCAAAGATCATTTAATAGTGATAGCAATCAAATCTGTCAATTCTTGCAGTATTCATGGATGTAGTTCATTTGAGTCTAATGACTTTAACTTGTCAAGAACAGTTAGATTCTTTCATGATTTAACTTCTTATGCAACAGAGCACAGTAAATAAAATACGAGACCGGAAGTCAAGTAGATCTGTTTTCAAATTCTCTACCTTTTACATTTATTCAGTCTTATAACTATGAACAAACCCTTTTGTTTCTCTGTACCTCAGTTTCCCCACTTTAAGATGTGAATAATGCTAGTAGCACAGACTTTACAAGAATGTCATGATGCTCAAATTCGATAAAATATCAAAAGCATTTCACAAACTTTGAAGTGCTATGTCAGTATCAGCTATTATTATCTTAAGTTTCTATTCCCCATTAATCATTTTTGGTTTTTACTTTTCATGCTCAAAGACCATTGTCTCAGGCAAAGAAACCAGAAGTAAAAAAACAGTTGAGTATCCTTTCCATAATCCTTTATTGCTGTCCCATTTGCCATGAGCTGTGGTTTGATTCACTCTTTGATTCTCTTTTTTCCCAAATATAGCTAAAACAACAATAACAACAAAATCAACTTTTTGTTTTCCTTAGTTTTTGTCTCCAGCTTCAAATGATTCCTAGCTTTGCTATTCCTAACATTGTTTTTGTTTTTTTCAAAGTTTTATTGATGTGTTTTATTTTTTCATTATAAACATTTCCAGATTTACCCCCACTTTGTGAGAACTTCTCCAGTAACATATGGTAACAGCACATGATATTGGTATTCAAACTATACTACCTGCCCTTGGTTTAATCTTGTTTACATGTTGTTGCTGTTTTTTTACATCAAAGATGACCCATAAGTTACTTCCATATGTGTTCACAACAGCTTCTTATAAGAACTCTCCTTTTTATTTCAAATCAGAATTGTTTCTCTTTGTCTTCAGAATTTCCTTCTAGAGAGTTTCTTATCCCTCTTGGGAATTGCAATGCCGTGTACAAGAAGTTTCCCAAAAGAATGCTACTGTGAACAGCTTTTAAGGTTCTGTTTACACAGTATAGTGAACACTCCACTTATTCCATTACAAATCAAGGCAAACATTCACAACAAATCACAATATAATATTCACAACATTACATCTTATCACAGAAAATCAAAATATAGTGTTCACAACAGCTTAACATTAGAATGGCCATACAGTTTTCACCAAAGTCGTTACAGTGTTTAGAACAAAGAACAAAAGAATAATCATCTGGTATCCCTAAGGGGAAAACCCTCCTTACTTAATCATTCAGTCATTTCACAATACAAGTTAGTCTTCCACTCATGGGGCAACCACAGGTTAACTTAATCAGTCACTTATCTAGCAATCAGTCACTAAGTATAGTTAATCACTAAATACAATCATTATAAAATTACACTCTACCCCTATATGTCTAGTAAACTTCAATTTCATCACTCATTCAATATCTAAGGAAAGGCCTTTTCTTCATCTTGACTCTGGGTGATCTCTCAGATTCCCTGTATCCCCTTCCATGGTCCTAGTTCCTACTTGAATCCACCAGTCACCTGGATTCAGAGGCAGACAGCTCCCAGATTCTTATCCAGTCCTCTGGGCCATTCTTGCTACACATTGAAGTTCACAGCATCCAGTACATCTCAAAACCATCACAACTTCTGTTGCCAGGAACTCAAGGATCAACCAAGCCACAAACAAAGTCTTATACTGGTCATGCTTCTTCAATCCTCCAGCAGTTCAGCTGGCCCTAGGACCCAGAAGAAATCTTTGCCTTCCAGGTGGCCTTCTCAGCCTTCCAGGCAGCCTTCTAGGCAGCCTTCTTGGCAGTGACTTCAACCCTCACCAGATTCTGGTCTCATAGAAAACTCCAACTCAGTTCTCAGTCCAGTAGCAGCCCAGTTCCCAGATGCTGAGACAATTCTGCTTCCTCCACCAAGAGTAAAAATTCTTGATTCTGACTGCCTCTCTCAGGTTCTTCTTACATACACACACACACACACACACACACACACACACACACACACACACACACACACACACACACATACTGGTTTCCTGTCTCAGCCAACCCTTCCTGTAATGTCAGCAACAGGAGACAAAGTTCACACCTTTTGTTTCTTTCACAGAGGTACTTAGCCCTTAGTTTTTTTTTCTTAAACAGCTCTGCTTGCTAGCAGTACTATCCTGCTCCTGTTTCTTTCCATCCTGCTGGGTTCTCTGGTGTGATTAGAGGATCTTCCTAGCCACCGGTTACCACAATCCCCCAACCTCAGAACAACAGTCCAAACCTTCAATGAGAACACAGCAATTAAACATCAATATCAGTATTTCTCTGCTCAAGCATTTCCCATGCCTCCCCATTGCCCATTAAATCAATTCCAGATTCCTTAGCTTGAATTCAAAGAATTCCAAAATCTGTTTCCATCTCATCCTACTCAGATTAATCTCGCTCAATTCTAATGAGTACTTGTCTGCCACCACACCCCTCTCCCCCACCAGTTTCATCAAAATTAACCACAACCAGTCATATCCTGGAGAACTCTTCAGCTTAAGGGAACTTAGATGAAGGCAGAGTGGGTACTAATGGAGCATGTCCCATCGTTTAAACTTGCATGTATCTGTGAGGCCCCTTAGTGAGACAAATAGAGCATTTTAACATATTCTGACACTGAACCATTACCAACTGAAACTTGAGCCTGACTTTCTGCTATTTGTCTCAAACCTTCTGAATTTCTGATTCTGACCCTGCTTCTACTTCCAACATTGCCTCCTGCTTCTGGGACTTCCCTCATCATTGACCTAACTAGCCCATTCTCAATATTAGTGTAGTATGCTGTACTCACCTCCACCCACACTAGGACTTCTCTGCAATACCTTTCTTTGCTCTTTCAACTGGGAATGCTGAATCAGCACTATGATTCCTACCCAACCATAGTTCTCACCACACTCTAAAAAGTGCCTTTCTAAAGGATATGATTAGACAGGCCTGTATGACCTTTGCTCCAGCCAAACTAATTGTCTTTTCACTGTTCCTCAAATACATTGTGCTTATTATGATGTCTCTAACTGGAACTTTTTCCATATACTTTGTGGTTGTTTGTCCTTCATTCTTGAAGAGAACCATGACGTTAAGGAGGTGATGCCATGATATGCCATTGGATTTAAGTGCGCCAGGGCTGTGCAAAGCCACCAGCGTCACTTTCTCACTTTGGAGTCTTCTAGGTCCGGGGGATAGATATGGATCAGGACAACTGAAGATGACCCTGCCCAAATACTTTACCCTCTAAACAAATATTTGATCATTAGAGTCTTGGTTTATCCCTCCTCCTCCAGGAAACTTTCCTTGATCACTCTATTCTATAATGAAGATAGTGCAGTCTTAGTCACAAAGATGTAAAACTCATAACCAATTAAAATGTAATTGAAAGTATTTAGCAAAAACAAATTAAAATATAATAAAACATAGATAATATTAATTTGTGATTTTTCTAAGTCAATCTGCAACTTAAAGGGGTCCTATTTGAGTTTGGTATGGTGAAAAGAATTCTGTGGTTAAGGTTGGAGAACCTGGGTTCAAATCTCTGCTCTGCCACTAAATACTTGTATGACCCTGAACTAGCCACAACCACTTGGGGAATACAGTTTCTTTCTTCCTTTATAAAATTATGGGGTCCAATAAGTTTATCTTTAAGGTCCCTTCCAGCTCTAAAACCTCTCCTTTCCTAGAGGTCCATTGACTAGACATTGAAGGATGTGTTACACAATTTTGTCCAAAGAACTCATTTAAACATTGAGTTTATTAGTTTGTGTAGTTTGCTCATTCGTGTATATCTATTATTCTCACCTTTCCCAACTAGAGTATAAGCTCCCTGGGGTTAGGGGACATTGTGTATCTTTTCTGGAATCTCTCAGAACACCTAGCTATAGTCTGGGCAAAAAAAAGCCACTCACAGCCCATAGTCCACTGTGCAGTTGTGACTCTCTCAATCTGCCCCACTCTGGCCTATTTACTTAGAATTCTAGGCAGGAAATAGAAAACTTCACCCTTAGAAATACTCATAAACAGCTAAGTACCCTCTATCAACAGGGGATAAAGGGGGAAAATAACCAATAAAAATACATAATGAAACAACTACAGAACAAACAGAACTATGGCACACAGACCCTGCCAAGTTATTGCCTGGCTAGAGCAAGGATTTTACAGTAATATCATTTGATTTTTCTGACTCCAAGTCAATTATTTTTAAATGTCCTTTACTCCTTTTCACTGTGTATCATTGCCTCTGAAGAAAGGATATTACAAAGTCTGAGCCCTGAGGGAATAGCCCCCTTTATCCCCAACTCTCAGAAAAGAGAAAAGGAAGGGACAAATGGGAACCCCTAACCAAGGTTCTTTGTATGTAGAGATTCGGGTGCCAATCACCCCCTGGGTGTACCCATTCTAAGAGAGGCTGCACAGGATAGCCAAAAGGAAAAAGAAAAAAAAGCTTTGGCCTTGGAGTTGGAAGACCTGGTTTAGAATCCTAGCTGTCTGACTGCGTAAGTTTTGTAATATCTTTATTCCTCAATTTTCTCATTCATAAAATGAAAAGTTGTGATCTGACCTACCTACTATATAAGGCAGTGATTTTCACCAGCTACAAATTCCTTCCTTCCCAGACCACCTCATATTTAACTATTTTGTGTATGTGCTTCTGTATTTATCAGTTTTATATTCATTATTATCTCCCTCACTAGGAGAGTTTGTTGTTAAGTGAAGATTGTTTCATTCTTTGTACTTGTATCCTCAGTTCTTAACAAAGTATCTGGCACATAGTAGGTCCTTAATGATTACTTGCTCAATGTAACATTATTTATTAATGTGAACTATGATGACATCCTTCTTTGTGCTTCTCTCTCATAGAGCTGAGAGCATTCCTGGAAAATTGTGGGATGTGGTGATGTTGGGAGCAGAGGAGGTTGGGCAGGATTGGCAGGATTCTATTTCATTACATAAAGAATCTTCATTTCACCTGTGTGGTTCCTCCCTCCATCAATGCTGATCGCAATTTTTCTATAACTTAACAAATAGTCTAAAAGGGCTGCTGCAGAACTGTATACCTATACCTACCAAATATTCAGAGCATTCTAGGACAGTCTCCAATAGATTGGAGGATTTATGGAAGAGCAAGAACAAGAATCACTTTGGTGGAGAAGAAATGGCTGAATGGAATAACCACATTGATAGACCACAGATCCACTGAGGTTCTCAGCTACATTACTGCCAGCAATCTGTCATAGAAGGGAGAAAGAGGATATCTGAAATGGTAAGCAGCAAAGTGAAGAG
This sequence comes from Pseudocheirus occidentalis, assembly GCA_028646575.1. Lineage (NCBI taxonomy): Eukaryota > Metazoa > Chordata > Mammalia > Diprotodontia > Pseudocheiridae > Pseudocheirus > Pseudocheirus occidentalis. Next base: position 95,595,333 of record CM053595.1, read on the forward strand.
ATTAGAGAGAAAGTCATAGGGCTGGGTTTTTAAGCCTCTTTACTATTAATGTTTCTCCTATAGGTGGCAACATTTATAATGTTCGTTTGGGAACTAGTGAAGTGTAACCTAAGACAGAGGAAGAGAAAGAAGTTGGATAACACCCTGACTTGTGCTTCAGCAAATCTATATTCTAATCAATGGAGGCACCAATAGTGCAAGTCCCAATCCATCTACATTTTCTCATCCCATGTAATTCTTGTTTATGTCCTTCTATATATCACATATAATGGGTTGTCCCAAAGGACTAAATGCCTTCCTCTAATACTTTTGACATTCACCAGGTACCACAGAGGGATACCTAGTACCACCCATTGAAAAGGTAAGAAATGTGATACCCATTATACATATGAAGTCATGTAAAACATTCCACATTATCATATTAGCCAAGTTGCCAAAAACAGTAAGAAAAACAGGAAAAAACATGGGCTTGGATTCAAGAAGACTCATTTTTCCAAGTTTAAATCCAACCTCAATTACTTTCTGTAAAATTACTCCCCCAGTTTCCTGCTTCCCTTCTAATTTTGTCTGCATTAGCTTTGTTTATGTAAAACCTTTTAAATCTAAAGTAATTGAAACTGTTTATTTTCTTTCCTGTGATTGTCTCTGTTTCTTGTTTGGTCATGAACTCTTCCCTTATCCATAGATCTGACAGGTTATTTTTTTTCATATTCCCTTTGTTTGCTTATGATATCACCTTTTATATTTAAATTATGTAGCCATTTTGAGCTTATCTTGGCACACAGTGTGAGAGGTTAGCAATAACTAGTTTCTGTCAGACTACTCTCCAGTTCTCCCAGTTTCTGTCAAATACTGAGTTCTTGCCCCAATAGCTAGGATCTTCAAATTCATCAAGCATCAGGTTTTTGTGGTTATTTCCTTCATCATGTTGTATATTTAATCTGTTCCACTATCCAACCACTTTATTTTATCCAGTATCCAATTGCTTTGATGATTACTACTTTATAGTATGGTTTGAGATCTGGTATTGTTAGGCCGCCTTCTTTTACTTTTTTTTCATTGATTCCCTTGATATTAATGACCTTTTGTTCTTCCAGATGAATTTTGTTACTTTTCCTAGCTCTATAAAAAGAATTCTTTGGTATTTTAATTGTTATGGCATTGAATAAATAAGGTAAGGAGCATGTCCTCTTAATTATATTGGGTAACCAGAGCTTCTAAGGAATTCAGGGATTGTAGGAGGTAGAGGTGAGGATGAAGTATATCCAGACATGGAGTCACTAGTGTCAAAGGCTTAGAACTAATAGATGGAATGTTATGTCTAGAGAACAGATATCAGGCTTGTTTGACTATAATGAAGACTATGGAAAGGAAGGATATAAGACTGAAAAGATAAGGGGGGTGCAGATTGCAGATACTTTTAAACACCAATCCTAGGATTTTCTCTTTATCCCAAAGTTAATAGGAAGCCACTGAAGTTTTTAAGAAAGAGAGTGATATGATGAGTATCTGTTTTAAAAGTAAACAATATGGCAGGTGTGTGAAGGATGAATTGAAGAGAAAGATTGGAAACACCAATTAGAGGCTATTATAATAGTCCAGGCAAAAGGTGATAAAGACCTGAATTATGGTATGAACATTCAACTATGTGTGAGTGGAGAGAAGAGGACAGATCCAACAGATGTTCATAAGGTCTGACAACTCAGTGGATTTGAGATGTGGGGAGAGGAGGGGAAGGAGATGGGATAACACCAAGGTTGTGAACCTTAATGACTATGGTGCCCTCAAAAGAAACAAGGAAATTAAGAGGAGGAAAGAATTTGGAGGAGAGAAGGTGAAAAGAACAGTTGTCACAGAATGCTAGTTTTCCACAGAATACAGTTTGGAAAATTCAAGGGGGGCATTCTGGGAAGATGGCGGAGTAGGTCAGATATTTCCAGACTCCAGATTTCCTCCACAAACAGACAGGAAAAGCAACACAAAATGAAGAGCAGCAAAAATAAAGGGTTAAAGCAATTATCCTCCTAAGATAACTTGAGACTAGGCCTCGAGAAATTTCACCTCATGAACTTTCACCTCACAGCCTCACTAAACATTCTATTCTAATCAAAAGAGAGCAGGGCTTAGAGTTAGGAATCCTGGTTCTGCCCTTATTTGGGGCAGGTATATCAGCTTCATCAGTTTCTATTTCCTCCTCCATATATTGGGTACAATATAATTAATTCTCAATTAGAGCAAATAGTGAATTCCTTATAGTAACCACACGCATCCCAATTAATCTTATTTAAAGTTGATTGTTCAGTCATTTTTCAGTTGTGTCTGACTCTTCATGACCCCATTTGGGGTTTTCTTGGTAAAGATACTAGAATGGCTCACCATTTCTTTTTCTAGGTCATTTTACAAATGAGGAAACTGAGGCAAACAGGGTTAAGTGACTTACCCAGGGCCACACAGTTAGTAAGTGTTGGAAGCCAGATTTGAATTCAGGAAGATGAGTCTTCCTAACTCCAGGCTCAGCACTCTATCCCCTGTGCCACCTAACTGCCCTTATCTGAAATTATGTTTATATAAAATACGGTCATTGTTTTCAACCCAATGGAAATACAAAATATAAATTCTCATAATGCAACATAACTATAAAATCCCCTCCCCTTTCCACAGGGCAGCTGAGAGGATAAAATAAAACAATGGATATTAAAGTACTTTGCAAAATGACAAAGTACTATGCAAATGTATAAGGTCTTACCTCTTTTAACTTCTTCAGGGTAGCCATGGAAAACTTCCCAGAGAAAGTCCTTGAAGATGTTTGGTACCATCAGAGTTAATAGAATAATTAATAATAATACACATTCATAAGGCAACAACACACCACAAAACAACCCTATTAGGTAGGTTTTATAATCCCCACTTTTCAGATGAGGAAACTCAAACTGTGAGATGCAAAGTGTCTGGCAGGAGGCTATATCCATGGGACTGGAAGTACGTCCAACAATTGAACCATGATCTTCCAAATCTGTGTGCAGTACCCCTCTTATGGCAACACATTGCCTCTCAATCAAATGAAGAGCAGACATGGGAGTTTCCATGAGGATTGGCACAGGCATCCTCTCCTGACTGACAGGTCAAGCTTTCCTAGGAAAGGCATGGGGGCTGCTGCCACTGTGATCTGTATTGATGGATGCCATTCTATAACAGGAATCAGGCATTCCAGGGAGTCCAGCATATTTCAGGACAGTTACTATACTGCTATGATTAAAGTCACTCAGCTTTAAACCGCATGCATTATAACTGTGCTTGAGGCATTACTATTAATCACCCAGCCTGCTTCTGCTCTGTTGCCTTAACATATAAATATGTGTTTGGGCCTGTGTTAATTAGCTTCTTATGGGGGAAGGGGAGAAAAAGATAATGCTTCTGTGAGTTCTGTTGAGACTAGCTTATTTACCTGCTGAAAGAAGAATCAAATGCTTTAGTTCTAACAGAAAAATCCCCTTTATTGTTTAGTGCAGGTAGTCATTCCCAATATCAGGTCTGTTGAAGGTTGGACATCTTCCCAGGGAAGTAGTTACTGACTTTTTAGTCATAAATACTTGAACATCCCTTTGGCCAGGAATGAGACTGGTCTTACAGATAAGGAGGGATCATTTCTATGACACGTCTTGAATATCCCTCCTCTCTATTTCACCTTTTACCACCCTAGTACAGATCCCCGTTAACCCCTTGAGGACGACTGCACTAGGCTCCTAGCAGGTTTTCCCAACTCCACTCCCCTCCTATCTATCTTTCAAACTCTACCAGAGTCATTTCTACTTTTGCATAGATCTGATCATTGACACTCTTCTGCTTTACAATCTTTAGTGGTTCTCTACTGCCTTCCTAACAAAATTTAACTGCTCAAGCTTCAAATAGCTCTATAATCTCCTACTATCTTACCTTTTACACTGTATCTCATTTTACTCTCCTTCATGCATTTTATACTCCAAATTAACTGTGTCCCCCAAATATGTACAGGGATCTCAGACCTCTGTGACTTTACTAAAGGTATTCCTTAGACCTAGAATCTCCTCTCTCCCTGTCTTTATCTGATGAATTGCTAAAAGTCCAATCTAAATGCCATCTCCTTTGATGTCTTTCTTCATTCCTCCAGTTAATAATAATGATTATCTCCTCTCTTATAGCACATTTTGCACTTTATTTTGTAATGCTCAATGCAATCATCTTTTAATATTGTACATAAGTTATTTTTGTTCATCTTATTCTCCTACTTTTCGACAAGTTATATGAGTGCAGGTACCATGTTTTATCTCAGTCTTGCACCTCACAAATGTCTCACATAGATCTCTATACATTGTACACATTGAATGGGGGTTTTTTTGTGTGTTGTTTTATTGAATTTAGGGTTTAATATGTGGCCTCTGCCCCCAAATTTTAACTTTTCTACTGTCTAACTAATGTTTGAAACTCTTTCTGAATGACATGCAGACTCTCATTTCATATGAGAAAGTCTTAAAATGCAAGCCTCCCTTTAGGAAATAACACAGTGATGGACTGGCATTCAATGAAGGTTCAAAAGTCTGAGATCAGATCCTTCCTTGAAAACACATGAGGCTAGAAGTAAGGGGGGGAGGTGCTTATATGGAAGACCCTAAGAATGTAGAAAATGGAGCTATATAGGATAGGGGAAGGAACAGTGAAAGGAAAAAGCAGGTTTAATAAAGACAAACATCTTATGTGTTACAATTTGGCATAGGGTAGATGACCATCTACTTGTGTTCTGGCCATGTATGGCCTTGAAGATATCATCTATCTACTTCTCACATAAAAGTCATCATTAATTTGTCAGGTAATGAGAATTTCCTAATCACCTGTCCATATTACTGACCCATAAAGTAGATGGAGAAGAGTAATGTGGAAGAGGCCTGGAAAGATGGGAAGTGGCTAGGTTGTAAAGAATTTAAATGATAAAAATAGGATTTTACATTTAGTCCTATAGGTAATAGGGACATATTGAAGCTTATTGAATAGGATGGTGACATGGTCAAAACTGTGCTCTAGGAAAATCTCTTTGGCATCTATATAGAGGGTGGATGAGGAAAGTAAAACCCTTTAGGCAAGAAAAACCTCTAGAAAGCTATCTCGATAGTCCTCTCAAGAGGTGATATTGGCCTGCACAGGGGTTGTAGTTGTGTAAATAGAGAGAAATGTGAGAGATACTGAGGAGGAGGTAATTACAAAATTTGACAAATAACTAATATGTGAGTTGAACAAGAGTGAAGAAGTGAGGTTGACATCAAGGTGGTAAAGTTATGTGGCTAGATATTACCAGCAACAGGGAACTTGAATTCTGTTTTGAATCTACTGAATTTCAGATGCCTTTGGGACACTAAGTTCAAAATGTCCAATGGGTAGTTGAGGATTTGAGTCTAGAACTCAGAAGATCTGGGAATCACCTACATAAAGATGATAACTGAACCTGTGGGAGCTGTGGTGAAAAAAGGAAAGAAGGCCAAGTACAGAGATTTTCAATGAACACCCACAGTTATTGGTCCATGACCTGGCTAAAGATAAAGAAAAGGAGACAGCTGATTGAGTGATTGGGTCAGGTAGGTCAGAAGAGAATTAGGAGAAAGAAGAGTCATGAAAACCCAGCAAGGAGGCAATATCCAAGAAGAGAGAATGATCAATAGAGTAAAATGCAACAAAAATGTCAAGAACAATGAGAACTGAGAAAAGATTTGGAAATTAAGAATCCCAAGGACCATAGTGATCATAGCTATAAAGCTGGATTACCAATAGTGAGGTCACAGACAGAGGGCAAAGTTTATCAAGGAACGGATGTAAAAGCACCAAGTGGAAAATTTTTTTTAAAGAGTTTAGTTCAGAACTAGAGGAGAGAAATACAATGATAGTTAGCAACAATAGGATGTGATGAGGATGTTTTCACGAATACAGGAAATGAGGGTGTTTAAAGGCAACAGAGAAGGAACAAATAGATAGCAAGAGACTGAAGATTAGAGAGAGGGTATGATTGTGGGGGGATTCTTCTAGAGAAGAAGGGAAAGAATAGGATCTAGAGTACATGTGGAGGAGTTGGCCTTGACAAGCAGGGCTGTCTTTTCACCAGAAAGTAGAGTGAAGAAGATAATGGATGATGTCAGAAGAATTTCAGATAATAAAGACAGAAGAAGGAATGCTTAGCAAATGGCCTCAAAGTTTATTTGTTTATTTGTTGTTTTTTTTTAAATTACGTTTGAGAAAGTTTCAGCTAAGAGAGTAAGGAAAAAGAACAGCATATGAAACCTGATGAAAGAAGTTTGGAAAAACCACTGTGGTCAATAGGATAGAGAACCAGCTAGCTAAAGAGGTATGGTAGGGTTACTTCGCTACAGGCTAATTGATGTTAATAACATAATATATAGGGAAGCCAGTCAGCCATAATTTAAGATTTCCTACTGTTTCTCTCAGGACTTAACCCCACCTCTACTACTCACTACCTCTATAACCTCTGACAAGTGACTTAACTTCTTGGAGCCTCAGGTCCTTCATCTGTAAAACGAAGGGATGGGACTAGATGATATCCAAAGTCCCATTTTCATCTCTAAAACTAACCTTTTTGCTACTTCTCAGTCAAGATGCCACTGCCATCTGCTGGAATGGTTGCCTATTGCTGCATCTTCTCCTTCCTTAGGGAGATGTGTTTTCACTTCTGCCCCAGGACAACATGCTTAAGGGCTAATCAATACATTTTAGAATCTTTCCTTCATACCTGACTAATAGATACACGAAAGGGTCACTTAGGCAGCTGTCAAAATGTTGCCTAGACCACACATACATGCAAACATATACATACCTCCCTGGAAGACCTCTCAGTCGTTTATCCTAGCTAGTTAAGGGTTACTTAATGAATTCCTTTTACCTCTTCCTCACAGTTCAGACTGTGTGCCCCTCCACATGAGATCTGAAACGCACACTACTTTCCATTTGCCTTTCCAAGCCCTATCATGTCTTTAGCATTTATCAGATTGCGTGTTAAAAGTGCTTTAAAGCTTTGATAAATCTGAAGGAGACACTTAGCAATGGTTGAGAGTTGAAGAGAGAGAGAACAGAACTGGTGATTTTTGCTCTAGGTTCCTGGAGACCTTGCCTTTCCTTATAATACTATCCCTGATTTTTTCCATTTTTTTAGGGTATTCTCCTTTGAGACATCCTGAAAATTAATACCCTAAAAGCCTCTAAAATGCTGTTGCCTCCAGCAAAGATTTCTTCACTTGACAGAAACTTTTTTCTGTATTCTGGTTTCATTTATAGCAAGAAATGTCAATATGAACATGGTTCACTTCCTCCAAATAGTATCTCAACTCATTGGCTGTTGGACAAACATATCACATTTAGAGTTCCAACAGTTAAATTGATATTTGTAGATGGTGTGAAAACTTTGTGATTCTTAAAATCCTGCAATATTTTTTCCAACCCAGGCCCACAACTTGCAAAAGCAGAAGAAAGTCATTCAAGATTGAAAATTCACAGTTAAGTTCAAGCAGAGTGGCATGCTGAATGCAGAGTTAGGAAAACCTAGATTGGCATCTCATCTCCAACTAAAGGTAAATCACTCAATCTCTCTGAACTTCAGTTTCCTCATCTGTAAAGTAGGAATAATAACATCTGTGCCCTCCCCATCAAGCTACCATTCTATATCTTTCCTTCATTTCTGAGCCAAATTCCTTGAAAAAGCCATCAACACTCATTGTCTCCACTTACTATCTTTTTCTGGTCCCTTTACAATATGGCACATTATTCAAACTAAACTGCTATCTCCAAAGAAACTGAAGAGCATGTCTGTAACACAAGCTACTAAAGAAACTGAAGCTGATGGATCATTTGTGCTTGATCATCTAAGCTTCAGTAGGGATAAAGCCAATTGGATATCCTTGATAAGTTTGGCATTGATATGGTTAGTCCTTGGGAGTCCTAGTCTCTCCTAAATTCCAGTCACATATTAAGAACTAGTTATTGAACATATTGACTGGGACGTCCCATAGGCATGTCACGTTTAGTGTGTCCAAAACAATTCACTTGGCTTCCCCTAACTCCACCAGTCTCCCATACTTCCCTATTTCTGTTGAAGGCTCTGCTAATCACAGAGGTTAGCAACCTTAGTGTCATCCTCCATTACTCACTCTTACTTACCCCATATGTCTAATCACTTTCCAAATCCTGTTTCTGTCTCTACAACATCTTTCTGATATACCTCATTTTCTCCATTTAACCATCCAGCACCCTAGCTCAGGCCCTCACCACCTGTTGCCAAGCTATTGCAATCATTTCCTAATTGGTCTTCCTTCCTCAAGTCTCTCATCACTTCAGTTCATCCTCACACAGCTGCCAAAGTAATTTTCCTAAAGCTCAGATCTGAATATTGCCATTCCCTTAATTCAGTAGAACTCCAGGGGGTACCTTGTGACCTCTAGGATCAAATATAAATGCTGCTATTTAACATTTAAACCCCTTCAAAATCTTATTCTACCCTACCTTTCCGTTCTTGTTATACATTATTCCTATTTACACACACTATGCATGGTCCAGAGTCCAGGAGTAGGGTACCTGTCACCTCAAGGTCACATGTGACCTTCCAGGTCCTTGGGTTCAGCCTTTTGACTGAGTCAAAAGTTTTTTTTTGACTGAGTCCAAGTTTTACAGAACAAACCCTTTTATAAAGTTTGGATTCAGTCAAAGGGCTACACTTGAGGAACTAGAGGGTCCTTTAATAAAAGGATTTATTGGTAAACCTTGAACTCAGTCAAAAGGACCTAGAAGGTCACATGTGGCCTCTAGATCACACCAGGCTTCCCACCCCCAGTCCAGACAAACTGGTCATTCTCCTGTTTTATTCTATCAGCCATTTCCCTGTCTTAGCACTGGCTGCTTCCCATTACTGGAACATATTCCTCACCTCTGTCTTTTGGAATCCCTAGCTTCCTTCAAGGCTCACCAAGGCTCCCCTTCTACATGAAGCCTTTACTGATATTCCCTGATCCAGGCAACTTCTCTTCCTAGTCACTTAACTCTCCCTGTTCATTCTCATACAGCAGGTACTGTCTGTTACCTGGGCCATAACTAATTGAGCAGTTCTAACTAAATCAGATGTGTTAAACAGGCAGCCACTAGCAATACTCCCTAGTTAAGTCCAAATCCATTTAAGATGTAATTGGGAAGTATTTAATACAATAAGTAAAAATACAATAAAGCATACATATGTTACTATGTGATTTTCTAAGTCAATATGCAGCCTGTAGAGATCCTTATGTGTGGTTTAATGGCCCCTGTTTCTGAGTTTGATACCACTGAATGAAACCACTTGTCAGCTCTACTAGACCTTTGATCTTATAATACTGTTACGTTCTCTTCTTTTCTCAAATATCAACTCTATTCACCCCTGTCCTTTTTATCCGCAAATGATTTTACCTCTCCTTTACTTGGAAAATTGAGCTCCTTCATTCTCCAGCTTGAATGCCTCAAAACCTCTCTCTGTCCTTACCTATCTGATCCTCCTCTTTTCCCCTACTCTCAGAGGGTTATGTGGTCCTAACTCTTGCCAAGATCACAAAACTCCCCTTGTGCCTTTGATCACATCCTATATTGTCTTCTCCAAGTACTTGTCCCACCAATTGTTCTACTTCTCCTTCTCTTTTCCTTCCTACTAGCTCCTTCTTGTCTGGGCTACAAACAGATTTATGTCTCCCCATTCACTCAAAAGAAAACCTTCTCTTGGCTCTACAATCCCCTCAAGCCATCACACTATATCCATTCTCTTCATAGAGAAATTCCTAGAAAGAGTAACCTATATTCACTATCTCTAGTTCCTCACCACCCATTCATTCACTCCTCAACTCTTTGATCTGACTTTTCACTGTCCCAGTTTATTGAAACTACTCTCTGAAAGGTTATCAATGACTTCCTAACTTCTAAATCTAGTGATCTTTCCTCAGTTCTCATCCTCCTTGACCTTTACTCCAATGCTGAAACTGTTGACCATCCCACCACCCCCAATATTCAAGGAGGGGGGGGTATGTTGACATTGTTCTTCTTAGGTTCTACTCTTCCAAGAAATTTCCCCTAATGCCCTCAGTTAAAAGTGTCTTTTCCCTGTTCAAATTGTTCTAGTGCATCTTTTTTTCTTAATTTCTCCTTTACTTTGTACAATACTTATTTGTAAGATATATCTTCCAAGTAAACTGTAAACTTCTCAAGCATAGGTTAAGGACTATAGTGTTATTCATCTCTATACCTCCTAAAGCCTGGCTTAGTATCTTGCACAGAGTAGCCATTTAATAAATGTCTACTAATTCAATTTAGTTGAATCTGATGTCTCTGTCGCCCTTGACTTGAGACTTAGCAATGTATATGGAGGAAAATATTCAACACAGACAAGATGATGACATTTTCATTCCAAATAGGAGCTTTCTAGGTCAAATCTCTATCACATATTCAGGATTTGAGGCCAATGCCTAACTGAGATTAGGAGTCAATCAATGTATTCTGGGAACAAATCTTCCAGGGGGGAAAATAAAGAGGTCCAAGTCTTGATTTCAGAAAGTAAACAGAATTTCCTATCAAGTCAAGATAAAAGGACACCAAATCCAAGGCCTAGGCAGGAGATGAGACAAAGAGACTATAGTAGCAGTCTAAATCTGAGTAAGTCATCATGGCATCAGGGAAAGCACACTAAAAAGGTGAATTGTAAGCATCAATGAGATGCTGGCTTGTCTGAAGAAAACCCATCACCAGGCCAACATTCTTTTATGGTAGCAATGTGTTGGCTGTGTCCCCTCCTTATTCCATTTTGCTGACCTTTCCGTGGTCCTAGATAATATGTGCATATATAATAATGCAAGGAAACACTGAATGGTTTTAAATTTCACTGTTCTTAAAAGCCATTCTCCAGTGATTAAGTGGTTAAGATATAGGAGCAGAGAGCTGTCAAAAGAAAAACTACTAACTCTAAACAACCATATGAAAGACTGTTCCAAGTCATTAATAACAAGAGAAATAGAAATCCAAAGAACTCTAAGGTTTTACCTTACACTGAACAAATTGACAAAAATAACAAAAGATGGAAATACTCAATGTTGGAGAATATATGGAAAGATAAGCACACTAAAACATTATTGGAGAAGCTGTATATTGATACAGCCATTCTGGAAAGCTATGGTCATTCAGCGTGTTAAGTGCATACTATGAGTTATGTACTATGCTAAGTTCTGAGGAGACAAATATAACATCTGGTTACTATTAGGCTTGTGTCTAAGGGGAAGATTTATTTTTAAATGACCAGCATTCATAGTAATTATGACCTTGCAAGTATAGTTAGGAAATGATTAGTGCTTATGCCTCCAGTTAGAGACTAAAGCTGTCCAGTAATGGGCTAGGGGTTTGAGCTCCCACCTCTACGCTGGAAAGGTCCCTCTCTCCTTTATGACTCTCATACTCTCCCGCCTCCACAAATAAAGGAATATCAGGTCATGTAAGGACAGGACCAAACCTAGGTGTTTATGACAAATAAATTTAAATCTGGCTAAGATCTTCTTTAAAAGAATAATCACATACACACAATTCAGTGAAAGTAAGGCAAGAGGTAGAGGCAAAGACCATCAATGAATCCTGTCTGCTGTTTCCCATTTCTCATTTTCTTGTGGTGATATTTCTAATGGAGGAATGCCAGAGCTAATTTTAAAGAACAAAATAAAAGAGTTCTATACCTCTCTGCTTGTCCATTTAGACACATCTCCTGATCTTTTTCTTTTTTTATTGACTTGTTTATTTACTTTTAGTTTACAAGATTCAGTTCCACAATCCCTTGAGTTTCACATTTTCTCCCCTCCCTTTCCCCGCTCCCCTCCTCATGTAGGCAAACAATCAGGTATAGTATCTGCAAATACTTTCACATTGTACAATAGTCTGGTTGTATAGAGATGGAATGAACAATGGGAAAAAAAGAAAGAAAACCAAACATGAAAAAGAATGATAGCATGTAGATCGCTTCAGTCTCCATTTAAACTCTGGTCTTTCTAGATATTTTTCTGAATGTAGACATCTCCTTCCATCCTGAGACTTGTAGAGTTGTCTTATAGCTGTGTGGTGCTGAAAAGAGTCCAGTTTATCAAGGTTGGTCATCGTACATACGATGTGTCTGTGATTATGGGCAAATTTTTCCTGGTTCTGCTTTTCTCAGCATCAATTTGTATAAGACTCTTCAGGTATATATGAAGTCTATCTCCTCCCCATTTCTTATAGCACAATAGTATTCCATTACATTCATATACCACCACTTGTTTAGCCATTCCCCAATTGATGGGCATCCCCTAAATTTCCAGTGTTTTGCCACCACAAAGAGATCTGCAATAAATATTTTCGTACATATGGGTCCTTTTCCCACTTCTATGATCTGTTTGGGATACAACCCCAGAAGTGGTATTACTGGGTCAAAGGGTATGCAATTATTTATAGCCCTTTGGGCATAGTTCCAGATTGCTCTCCAGAATGGTTGTATCAGTTCACAGCTACACCAACAATGCATTAGTGTTCCAATTTTTCTGAATCCTCTCCAGCACTTGTCATTTTTCTGTTTTGTCATTTTAGCCAAGCTGACTGGTGCACATCTCCTGATCTTGAAAAGAACTGCAGATGGCAGGCACCAAGAACTGTATGGGATCATGACCAACTCTCCCTTCTCTTCTTGTCCTCTCTCAAAATTCCTTCAAAACTCTTGCCCTGCTTTGTATTTGAAAAATGCCCACCCTCTTATCAGATAGCTGATCTCACATTAATTTTATCTCTACCTAAGCTAGGAAGAACACAAGGTCTTTGAAGTCAGTTGATACCTTGCCAGAGGTTGCTACACAATAAACTGCAAAAACATTGCCCCTGCCCTCAAGGAATTCGTAATCTAATGGAGGATACATTTCAAATAACTATGTATAATAGACAGACAGACAAACAGACAGAGACAGGCAGACAGACATATAGATAGATAGAGACAAACAGGAAGATAGGTAGAGACAGATGAGAGAAAGAGAGAGAGAGAGAGAGAGAGAGAGAGAGAGAGACAGAGACAGAGACAGAGACAGAGACAGAGACAGAGAGAGATTTAAGTAAATAGGTAATTATATTTATAGATATTGATGGATATTGATGTCAATTGGAAGGTCATCTTAAAGGAAAGGCATTACCCATGGAAGACAAGGACATGATAAGGAAGAACATTCCAGGAATGGAGAAGAGTCAGTAAAAATGTACAAAATCAGGAAATGGAACGTCATGTGTGAGGAACAGCAAGAAAGCAGGTGTTTACTGGATCATAAAGTACAAGAAGGGGGATAAGGCATAAGAATACTGAAGAGATAGAAGTCAAACCACAAAGGGTTTTCAGTGCCAGTAGGTTTTGTGTTTTATTCTGTAGTTAATATAGAATCACTACAGTTTATGGAGTAAGAAGGTGACATGGTCAGACCTTCATCTTAGGAAAAGTGATTAGGAATTGTGTTAAGTGACTAAATATCTGTACCTTTTGACCCAGTAATCTCACTGCTCAGCATATACCCCAAAAAGGTTAGAGAAAGAGAGGCCCCATATTCACAAAAACATTTATAGCAGCATTTTTTTTAAGTAGCAGACAACTGAAACAAAGCAAATGTCCACTGACTGGAAAAATAGCTAAATAAATTGTTTATATGAATTTATATGTTTAAATGCCATATTACTGTGCTATAGAAAATTGTGAATACGAAGAACACAGAAATAAGGAAGACATATGAACTGATGCAGAGTAATGTAAACAGAATCAGGCAAATAATATACACAATAACTATAACAATGTAAATGAAAAGAACATTTTAAAATGAAAATTAATGTTTAATTACAGTGATCAAGCTCAGCCATCTACCTCAAAGATGAGGAATATATTTGTAAATAAAGGTGACTTGAAAATAAAAGGGGTGTGTGTGTGTACGCATGTGTGTATATGTACATATATGTCTAATTTCACTTGAAATCATGTTACAATCTTATTTTAAGATGCCCATCCACATAATTTATATGATATCTTTTGATTCAGTGAAAAAGCTGAAATAAATGCCAAATCGAATAAAAGACCCCTCTGGTCTCAAAAGTGGTACTTGTAAGAATCATAAGGAGCTAAAACTGGTTCCCATGCACAAAATTAAAGAGAAAAGAACTATATCACTAATATAATCTTTAATTCTGAGGTAAAATGATCAGGATTTTCAATAAGCTAATACACAAGACAGAAGGCAAATTAGGTGCCTATTTCTGAGATGGGAATAGAATTATTCAATTTATTTGTCACATGGAGCTATGACTCTAGTCTAGAAAAAGTAGATAGAGGGAAAGAAATAAGTGTGACCAAAAATGACAGAACAGATCAGGAAAGGCAAATGAGAACTAGAAGCTGCAATGGAAAATGTAACTACAAGTTGACAAATGGAGTTAGTCCATTGGAGGACAATTAGGATAGTTACTGGACTTGAGAAAGGGCCATATGGATGGCAGCTGAAGAAATTAGGGCTGTTAAGGCTAAAGAAAAGACTTAAGAGAAACAAAACAGCTTTCTGTATATATCTGGATTTCTATTATATGGAAGAGAGATTAGACTGGATCTGCAAAGCTTCAGAAGGCAAATAGGAGCAATGGGTGGAAGCTGTTTGATTTAAAGGAGAAGTCCTAAGAGTACTGTCTAAAAGTGGAAAGGGCTGTGTTCTGGGCTGGGCCTGACTAAGACCAGTCTTCTGGTAGTTTCTGTTTCACCCTGAAATGAAATGAAACACTCATAGGTCATTCAACCATTAGCAAAAGGAGGTTTACTTAATTGGTTACTTAATCCCATTTGCCTCAGTTTCCTCACCTGTCAAATGAGCTGGAGAAGGAAATGGCAAACCGTGCCAGTATCTTTGCCAAGAAGACCCCAAATGAGGTTGCCAAGAGTCAGACATGCTGAAACAATGCAACAACAAAGCAGGAAAAGGAAATTCAACAAGGATACCTATCTGAGAATCCCTTGATTCAGAGTTGACTGAAGCTCCCATCACAATCCAAGTGTCTGAGGGGCTACACACACACACACACACACACACACACACACACACACGTGCACACATATCCTCATCCTCATGGCTGTTTTGAACATAGGCCGTGAAGATGTGACATCAAAAGTCAGTTCTTAGAACCATGAGACAACAAAGTCTTGAGGAATGTCTCAATATTGTTTTAAAAAAAAATTTTCTAATTTTAGACAAACACTAAAACGTAAATTCATAATAGAAAAGAAAAAAGAAACACTATAAACTTAAATATAAAAGAAAAAAGAAAAAATGTACAGAGAAGATTCAGAATATATAGCAATAATTTCTTTCAAGAAAGATATTAAATACTGTGAGTTATGTTGAAAGCTGTCCATCTTTGCTTCCTTGTAGGTTTTCTTTTGTTCCCTGCTGTAAATTTTTTACTTTGTTCTTTTTATCTTTTACCTTTTTACTTTTTTTTACCTTTTTGCCTTTTACCTTTTTACCTCTTTTTACCTTCTACCACCCCAACATCTCAGTACCTTTTAAAGGAAAACTTAGCCTAGCATGGCTGAGAGGAAAAATTAAGGCATTGCTCCTACCACAGACTGCCTCAGGATTTAATGGCCACCCTACTGAAGATTTTCAAGCAAAGAATGGATGCCCACTTTGGGGGATTCTCTAGAGGAGTTTTCTATATTATGATATGGGTGGGACTAGATGATCCCTGAAAGTCTTGTCCAACTTTGAATTACATAGATATAGATAGGCCTCTGTCTATATACATGTATCTATATGTATATACATATAAGTAGATACATAAAACATAAGTATATGTTTTATATATACATACGTATAGACAGACATAAAAATAGGTAGATAGATGATTGATAGATAGATAGATAGATAGATAGATAGATAGATAGATAGATAGATGATAGACAGAGAGATAGATAGATAGACATACATAGACAACTAGATATAAGGTATATTGCTTTGGCAAGTAAACAGGATTCTTTCTGAATTAGGAAAATGAGAAAGAGATAGACAAAAGAAAGGAAAGTTAAAGAGAAAAGGTGGGAAATTATGAATGAAAGAGAGGAAATAAACAAGGAAGCAGCATCCAGGGAAAGACCAAATGTGTTAATAAGTAAATGTGAGAAGGCATTTCAGAGGGACAGAAAGCTGAAACTCAGACTTTCTGACAATCAACCTGGCCCAGCAGAAAGAGAACTAAATTAGGAGAGGAGCCGGTTCTCAATCACATTTCTGCAAAGTCACTTCCCGTGTGACCCTGAACAAGTCACATCACCTCCCTAGGTCTTAATTTCCTCCTGGGTCAAAGGAAGGGGTTGAATAGAGGGCCTTCTAATGTTCTTTCAAGACCTAAATCTCCAACCTTGCCCTGTGATTGCCCTGCTTATTCCAAGAGGATATGTAGTAACCTTATGTCAATTCACAAAACTCATTTTGTTGTTGATTATTGAGAAAGATGAAGTATAGCACATCTAAAGTGTTCTCCACAACCATTTGGAGATTTTTTAAATTGCCAGCTAAAAAGTTTTTTAAAGCACTAGGCCACTGATGCCGTTGGAGAGGGTCAACCAGGTCCTCTCCAGATGTGGGGGTCAAAATTATCTTTAAAAGGGATCTACAGATTATTATAAATTGTGCTATATGCATCTAGAGGCAGTTAGATGGCACAGTGGATAGCACCAGGCCTGGAATCAAGAAGAACTGAGTTCAAATCTAGCCTCAGATACTTACTTGCTGTGTGACCTTGGACAAGTCACCTAACCCTATTTGCCTCAGTTTCCTCATGTATGAAATGGGTTGGAGAAGGAAAAAAACAAACCACTCCAGAATCTTTGCCAAGAAAGCACCAAATGAGGTCACAAAGAGTCAGACACAGCTGAAAAACAACCAAACAGCAATGCATCTACATCTACGATGTAACTAGATTTTTAAAATAATAATAGCTAACATTTACATAATACTTGCAAAGCACTTCACATTCATTATCTCCTTTGATAGTCATAATAACCCTGATTGTCAGGCCCCTAGTCTTCTTCTCCTCTACTATTCTCTGCAGCACCCATCATGATGCTGAAAATAGAAAGGTACTCTGAATACTTTTTGGTTGTTGATGTTATCTTGGGGGTGGAGACACTGGGTCTGTGGAGATACTATGACCTGTGCCATATCTAGTATGGCATGACTCAACAGTGAAAGTCAATGTTTAATGATAGGGACAAAAATGCTATTAAAAATATGATGTCTTCCAAAATAATTTTTAGTTATCAGTTTCTATTTAGCATTTGCAAATAAAGTAGGTGTCCCTAGATTAAAGAGTGGTTAAACAAGTTGTGGTGCAGCAAGATAATATGCAATCATCAGACTGTATTAAACAGTGCTGAATATGATCAATGTACAGAAGCATGGAAAGACTCATAGGAACTGGTACAAAGTGAAGTACAGTGGAACCAGAAAAATAATATAAACAAAGGCTACGATGATATAAATGGAAAGAAACACGCCAACAAAACAATCAAAACTTAATGCTCTAACTTTATAATGATCAAAGTGGGCTTCCAAGAAGAATTATGAAAAGACATCTCACCCCATCCTTTTTCTGCAGAGGTGGCATCTATGGGTGTGGAGCATTGCATACATCCAATGTTTTCCATATGTTCTTTAGTTTTGCTGAACTGTGATTTTTTTCCCCTCATTTTTTATTCTTAATTTTAAATGATGATTCTCTGGGAGGGGGAGAGACATTGACACATGTAGGTGATATAAAAAGAAAAGCTATAAATAAAGACTTATTTTAAAAATACATACAGTATCTGCTTGCAGTTTAAAGACTTATGGATGTGGCAGAGCAGATAAAAAACCAGACCTGGAGTTAGGAAGAATTGGGTACAAATCTTGCCTCTGACAGGACAGTATCTGCGTGATCATTGTTAAGTCTTTTATCCTCGTGGGGCCCCAAAGAACTCTCTGAAGATTAAAAGTTGAATAAGTTGTCAATCTTCATCAGTGGAAAGAGTTTCCCATACCAGAGAATTTACCACATTGATGAAATCACAAGTGTTACAGAATCTGAAGATCTTCCCTGCCCCTAGGCCCTTTGATAGGCTTAAGTAACTCTGAGAACCTTCTCTGGTTTGAAAGTATACTCTTCCCCCTGATAGGCTGAATGTGGTCACATGGATCCTGTGGCAGGAGGCTTGTTTTTCAGGAATGCCGGCGCCTTATTACTTTGTGATAGGGCAGTGGGTCAAGAGGGCTGTGACATTCTCTGATCCAGGAGAAGGCTATATATACCCTGATGTGAGCTTTTGCTTAGGGGGTCACTTTGCAAAGAGTAGGGTGATTTGGCCAGACAAGACTCTGGTAAGCTGTTGATTTTTTGAAAATCCAGATGTTGGTACTTCCCTCTCTGGTAACTAACTAGGTATGGATGTAATGGTCAGACAGTTGGAAGCCTGTCTGCTGATTTGTTTCTTTGTCTGCTTATAACTTCTGCTTGTAACTTGTTTGTATTCTCTGAAGTTCAGGGTGTTGACTTTTTCCCCTGAACTAGATAAATGATATATGTTTACCTGATTAAAGTAAGATTGTCAACCGATTTTGAGTTGCTTTCCTTTTAGAAAAGCAGATCTAAGAACCTGTGCTAGCATCCACCCTGGGTATACTAGGGTGCTTGCTGCTACAACAGGTTAATGGAAGGAAGGAAGGAAGGAAGGAAAGAAGGAAGGAAGGAAGGAAGGAAAGGAGGGAAGAAGGAAGAAAAGGAGAGAAGAAGGAAGAAAAGGAGGGAGGGAGGAAGTAAGGTGTTTTAAATAAAATTTTATAGTAAGCTTGAATTTTAGGAAGGCCTCCAACAGTAACCATCAGAATAATTAGTAGTTATCTAGAAAAAAAATGATGCTCCTAAGTCAAAGAGAATCTTCAAAATATCATGTTAGTTCTATTCTCCTTTCTATTTGTTCTGATGTAAGCTATTAATTATTTGAACTCTTTCTTATCACAAACTATAAAGAATAAACAATGCAAAAGTAAGATGTCAAATCTTTACCATACATCAAACATAATGTTTCCATTTTCATCAGATCTTTATGAGCCATCAGATATGCTAATATTTATAGAGTGCTCATGAAGGATTCCTAGGAGAATTAATAAATAATAATGCTAATATTTTTTTAAAAAATAAATCAGCTATCTCATCATAAACAGACTATCTCCAGCTATCTAGGATTTACTATAGTAATAAATAACAGAAAAGCTGTTAGAAGTTGGGATTATGTTCTATTATTTAGATTAGTTTATTGCTTCTCCCTCATCCCCAAAAAGTATTATTTTATTGTGAAATAAGTCAATTTGGCAAACTTTTGACATTTTCAAACATCTGGTTTATTTTTCAATGTATTTGCTTTTTTATGAGCCATCTTATACACACACACACACACACACACACACACTCACAGAGGCATGCACATATATAGCAATCAAGTCTAAGCCTGATTTTCTGCTGTGCCCGAAGTCAGGAAGACCTGAGTTCAAATTTCACCTCCAATGCTTACTAGTTGTGTGACTCTAGGCAAGTACCTTAACCTCTATTTTCCTCATTTCCATTCCAAATGTTCACAGGGATTATTTGTGCCCAACCTGTGGCAGAGCCTCTGAGCTCCTATTGCTCTGATCACCCACAGTCAGACAAACTGTACCTTGACTCCAACATAGTGATGTAATTTTGGAACCCTTCAAGAATAAAGGACAACAACCAATTTGCCTCAGTTTCCTAAATTATAACATGGGAATAAAAATAAGACCTACTCCCCAGAGTTACTGTGCCAGTCAAATGAGAGGATATTTTTACAGTGCTTAGCACAGCTCCAGGCACATAGCGGGCATTAAATAAATTCTCGTTTCCTTTCTTATGGAGATTTGAAAGAACTAGTCCAAGGTGACCTTAGCTTTATTATCAATAATAATAATAGCTAACATTTGTGTAGTGCTTTTAAGTGTTGACAGCATTTTACACGTATCATCTTTGATCCTCACAACAACCCTGCGAGTGAGGTGATATTATTATCTTCATTTTAAAGATGACTAAGCTAAGGTCAATAGAGGTCATGTAGGTAGTAAGTATAGGAGGCAGAATTTCACCTTGGATTTTTCTGATCCCATGTCCAAAGTTCTGGGCCACCTAGCTCCCTCTAAGAGATTTTTTCTTTTATAGAACTCATAGAAAGAATGATAGTTGTATAGTTGTATATTTCTCAATACTAGAAATCTTAAAGCATAGGTTAGACAAAACTTTGCTGGAGATACTGTCAAGGAGATTTCTACTCAGGTATGGGCTGGACCAGAGTATCACAAGGGCTACAAAAATCAATACCATACCATGGTACTTAGATAATTGCTGTGTACTACACCCAACTCATACATTGAAGTCAACTCCTAAACAAAAAAAAATTTGGACAATTAAGAAATAATGGGGAAATTAACTATTAAAATGCAAGTTAAAGAAAACTTAGAAAACTTTGAACCAATAAAGGCCCATTATCTGGCTTTAACCTATCTTGATAGGTTAACGACTTTGTACAATCCTACCTCACTTAAATCCAATTCACACACAAGTCATCACCCCATCATGTCAATGGTCCTCTTCAAAAATGAAGGATAAACAACAGCAGTCTTCCTAGGCAGATTTTGTACTGTTTCTCTTCATGCATTGTGCATTATGGAAAACTAATCTACTTGCTATACCCAAGTACTGACACTCCTTCTCTTGCTTTCCTACCTTTCAGCTGTTTGCTTTGTCTTTTTGAGACAGTGTCTCTGTCTCACCTTTACTAGAAGTGCAGGAGTCACTTTCAGAGCTGGGCAGTTTCCACTGTTGTATGGACCCTTTGTAGGACCTAACTTTGACCCACTCTGTATTTCCAACTGTAATGTTAAGGGAATTTGAAGATCTTCCCTATACCTTAATAGGCACATAGATCCCTGGCCCAGAGCTAATTAGTTTCTGGGCTGTGGGGAGTTTCTGATTAAGTGCTGGGGCACAAGGACTTTCAAGCTCCTCTGAACTCAGTCAATCAGATGCCTAGTCTGTTATATATTCTGAGAGGTTACTGTTTTGCTTTGTGAGCTTGCTTATGAGAAGGACCTTGTGATTCCCTAGATGAGACTCTGAGTAGCCATATGTCTAGGACCCACCCCTCACTGACTGCTCAGATGTAAAGGCTCTCTTGATTCAGTGGTGTATGTAAAGTATATAACAATATTGCTTTGATTCAGGTGGTCAGAGCCCTGTCTGTTGGTCTTTATGCTAATTTCTCTGCTTGTATTTTCTCTGATGTTCAGGGTGCTGGTTTTTCCCCTGAACTAGTGGAATGTAATTAAAGTAGATTACTGACCCCTTCAAAACTGCTTTCCTTTTAGAAAAGCAGATCCAAGAACCTATACTAGCAGGCCATCCTGGGTATGCCAGGGTGCTTGTTGTTACACCAACCTGGCCTGGTTTGCCCCTCCTCAGGGAGCTGGTGGCCCCTCAATTCCTGGGGACTCGCCTTACTGGTGTCAGATTTACTGGGGACTCATGATCAGCTTAGTCCTATAGCAGTTTGGAACTCCTTAGCTCAAGCAATCCACCAGCCTCAGCATGTGGCACATGCCTTTGTACAGATTGTCGCTGATGCCTTGTATGCTCTTCTTTCTCATCTCTCCCTCTTATTCCTAAGGCCTTTCAAGGTTCAGTTCTAATCTTATCTCCTATTGCTAGTCCTTACTGAGTTGTTTCAGTCACTTCTTATTTTTGGTGACCCTGTTTGAGGTTTTCTTGGCAAAGATACTGGAGTAGTTTGCCATTTTTCTCCAGTTCATTGTATAGATGAGGAAACTGAGACAAACAGTGTTAAATGACTTGCCCAGGGTCACACAGATGGCAAGTGTCTGAGTCCAGATTTGAATTTAAGAAGATGAGTCTTCCTCAATCCAGGGCTGGCACTCTATCCCCTGTGCCTCCTAGCTACCCAGTTGGTACCTAGCAATAGGTTAATAAATGCTGTTTGATTGAATTGAAAAAGGAAATTATTTAATTTTGTTATTTTATCACTCCATTTATTCCTCCAAATTGGTAAGAACTAGAAAACCAAGCACCCATTTCTTAAACTCTTCAGAATTCATGTCCTGGAGGCTGCCACAGTCTAAAAATGAATTAATATTTTCCTATGCACTGAAGATTAAACAGACTTTTCTCACTGTATAGGATCATGATGTATTCAAAACTTCATGCCTGCATTTAATTATGCTAAAAAATGGGCAAAAGTCACAGATTTCTAACACAGATAGACATATATTTTCATTTGATTAAGAAGGTTCAGCGGAGGAATAGGGAACACTAATTGTTCCATCATGGCCCCATTTCACTGGCACCTCATTACTACCCCTGGATTAGATTTTGACTGTCTGTCCAAACCCTTATGAGGTATCTGGCTGCACAGACAACAGTTTCAAACAGCATATAATTATAGGAGAAAACAAAAACACTCTTAACTACACAGATGGATTCCTTCATGGGTAGAGGTTTGCTCTCTAAGGCAAATCATATTCATATGCCCTCTACAAGTAACAAAACCAAGCAAATTCCATTGATATTCTACAAATCTTCTCATCTTTTCTATTTCTAATTTATTACTGTCCTTCCCTCCTCCCCCCACCCCAGGTATTTGCATTGAGAGCTCCTCGAAAGGAGGTAATGTCTTATGTTTCTATTTGTACCCCCATTAGCCAGCAGTGCCTTGCATATAATAAGCACTTTTTAAAAAAGCTTTTCAATCATTCATTCTGTTCCTTTATTCTCCCTCTCTCTCTTTCTCTTTCTCTCCCTCTCTCTTTCCCTCTCTCACACTCTCTCAAAATTACTGTGTGCTATTTCATACATTATTTGTATTTGTTTACTTGTGTACATGTTATATCATACAGTAGCGTAATTAGTTCTTTGGAATAGGAATTTCCTTTCTTTCTCTTATTCTCTTTTTTCTTCTTTCCTTCCTTTGTTTTTCTTCCTTCCTTCCTTTCTTTTTTCTTTCTTTCTTCATTTCTTTTTTCTATCTTTCTTCCTTCCTTCCTTCTTTCCTTCCATCTTTACCTTTGTATCCTAGTACTTAGCACAGTATCTTACACATGTTAGAAATTTAATGTTTTGTGAGTTCAATTGATGTTTTCCTGCTCTAAGGATAGGCAGAAATATGAAGGAAGCTCTTTTCCAGGGTCAACCTTAGGCAGAAAGTCTTTAAAAAAACAAACAAAAAAAAAACTTGGTATATGGAAATGTCCATTTTTTTAAATAATAAATTTTTTTTAATTTTTATAGTTTGTCTCTGGTGGACCCTCCCTAAACCCCAAGAACATGCGCATCTCAAGATGTTCCATGATTTCAGGGCCCAACATCCTCAGACTTCCTTCATTCCCCCATATCCAGGATTGCTCTTGCCCCACTTCCTCACACTGAAATTTCCCAGTTTTCATCTCCTCATCCCTCAGGGTCTAAAGTTTCAGGTTACATAATCTGATAAATGGTTAACACAATAAGGAAAGAAGTGCCCTTGAGTTGTGAAGGCAGGAAGTCAACAGCTGTGGTTGATAGCCGTGAAGAGGGCATGACCCTTTCTCTCATATGAAGAGACTGCTGGCAGTCTCCTCATCAGAACAGAGACTCAGGATTTTCTCTGATATTGTATGGAAACTTTCCTGATCAATTTTAAAATTGGAAGAGACCTCAGCAGCCATCTCACATTTAACCCATGCCACAAAGGAATTCCTATTATAACACACCTAACAAGTGGTCAACTCTCCTCTACTTAGAGAGCTCCAACGAGAAGGAACCTATGACTTCCTGAAGTTGCCCATCCCATTTTAAACAGCTCTGATTTGTTTAGAAGGTTTTTCTGATAGCAAGCCTAAGTTTGCTTCTTTTCAGCTTCTATTCATTGTTCTGGGTTGGTCCTTTTCTATAGGATAATCCTTTAAATATCTCAAGACAATTATTATGCCTCCCTATTATGTCCCCCCCCTTATGTCCTTAAACTGTGATGTATAAAAAGTTTGAGAGAAGTAGCTTCTGCGTAATTACTCATTTTATTAATCATGATAGCAAATAATTTTAAAAGGGGTCAGTGGCACTCTCAAATGCCAAAGATCCCTTATAGAACCCACTTAACACTTATATGCTCTTGGAAGAGTGGATGTTCCCAAAGGTAGCAATCAACTCTGATTGGTTAACAAGTAATGAGATAATTAATATTATAATGAGAAATAAACTTATTCTAATGAGGGTCTGGGGGTGATTCTGATTACTCAGTTTTGGTCAAAGAGACTCCAACCAAAGGACCCCTGCCTAGGACAATAGGCTGGATTTCACTCTAGATTAAATTCTTTGTAAATTTCTCTAGTTGGGTGGGGTAACAATTCTGAGATTTCATCTCATCATCTGCCCTGCCCCTTCAGATAACTAAGCTTTGATCTAACCTCCAAATGAGGAAGGGAAAAAATCCTGGATCTCCCCAATATTTCCAATTGGTTATTTAATAATTATTTCTCTCAAAGCTTATCATCATATGCAGTGGAATCAACAAGACTTTTCGCCATCCTCATTACCCTTCTTTAGACAGTCTTACTTCACATCATACCAAAACTGTGGCACCAAGAACTGAATACTATACCCGAGATGTTGTTTGACCATAGCATGATACAAGAAAGACTGTCACCTTCCTGGGCTGGACTCTCTACCTCTCACCAACTGCTAATCATAGGGCAGGTAAGCCACTCTAGCTAAAGTGAAGTTGTGAGGTACTGCAAGGGAGAGTCAGGAGACAGATATGCCTGACAAGCTAAACAACCACTTTAACCATCAACTGGCTTCTTACCCTTGTGGAGAAAGTCCAAGGCCTTTGTTATAAAGATCTCAGACTCAATTCAATTCAGAATTCAACCTGAGAAGGCTTGCCGAATTTCCCAAACTAGAGTTAGCTGGGTAATAACAGAATCACAGTTTGTGGAGTGAAAATGATGAGGTGCAGGCTCTGGGAAATCCCTTGAAGTCTGATTGAATCTTCCCACTTGATGAGACATTTGCAGAGGCCATAAGTTTTTCATTGTGGCTGGGCCCAGACCTCTGTTACTAGCCTGGCTCTCTATTGTTCATCTACTTCCCACCCTTGAGCCTATCAAAATATCAATCCACTCTTGCATTGACCTCAGAAGACCCTCCTCAAACTCATTACTGGAGTCTGACCTCATTGACTCCTCCTGAAGACTCTCCCCAAACTTCTCCTCCAGACCACCCCTAGATTCCTCTGTATATAAGACCACATCTTCCCTCCATGTGTGTGAGAGTGCCACAGAATAGGTTAGCACAGACTTGCTCTGTGTGAGAGCACCATAGAATGACCTAGCCTAGACTGGCTCCTTAAGCGTCTACCCCATATGGCAAATTTTCAATAAACTACTTTTCTTTGGCTGAGAAGACTTGAGTGGAATTCTTTCAGCAGAACCCGGTGTGTTGGTATTATGGGGTCTCCAGAAAACCCTAACCCCCTTTATGGGTAACTTCTTCAAAAGAAGAGATACTTTTCTTGGCAGTTCTCCAGAGAAGCATGTTCCCTCACAACAAAACACACACACCTATACAGAAGCAGAGCAAGTGATTACATAAGATCATTTGGCTTTAACTTAATTTTGTCCCACCCCTCCTTACATCCATTGGACATAACTGAATGAGACATCCCTTTTCCTGGGCTGCCCTTTACATGTTCCTCCTTCACATGTTACCTTCTCCCACAACATGGGCTAACATGGGTTCCATGTTCAGATAATGAGGCTCTAATTCTATATAGGGTGTATCAGTTAATATGTATGAGGCTAGTGAAGAATGCTTGTTAATAAAAGGTTGGGGACTGTTCCTTGACTCTGACCAGTTTGGGCCAGTTCAGCCAAGATCCCCTTCAAGAGAAAATTATAGATTTTTCCCAGCTATATGATTAGATAGGGTCACTCTGATGAGGTACAGGCTATGGGAACCCCCCTTGAGCTCTCCTTAAATCTTCCTACATGAACATTTGCCTGAGGCCATAAGTCTTTCATTGTAGCTCCGCCCAAATCTTTGTTACTAGCTTAGCCCTCCTTTGTCCAGCAACTTTCTACCCTTGATCCTCCCAAAATATCTATACCCGAATCTGTTACACTCTAGAACTGACCTAGCCCACCATTGTCTGTCTCTCCAGGTAGCTTCCAGCAACTTCTCAACCTTAATCACTCATTACTGGAATCTGACCTCATCTGACTCCTCCTGAAGACTCTCCCCAAACTCCTCCTCTAGATCACTCCTACAATCCTCCTAAAACCTTTCTGCATATCAGACCCATCTTGCCTCCATGAAAGGAGGAAGGCTGGAGAATGATCAAGTATAGACTGACTGTGTCAGCTGATTCTGGCCCGCTTGTCCAATACAAGTGTCACAGATACTGAGGCTCCTTAAAAGTCTACCCAACATGGTGAGCTTTTAATAAACTTTGCTTTTCTTTGGCTGAGAGAAGATCTGAGTCGAATTCATTCGGCACGATCCAGCGTCTGGGTATTTTGGGGTCTTGAGCACCACCAACCCTATACCTCATCATTTTATGGAACCCTGACTTCATCAACTCTGCCTTTCCTTCCCTTGTCCTGATTTACACCTTCCTGCATGTCCTGTATAACATTTGTCTTTGCAACATCTATTGTTCGTATAAAATTTGTGGAAACCAAACTGTTAGCATTTTTCACATCTTGAACCCAAGAGCTTTGGGAATAGCAGTGTCCCCCAAACAACTAGACCTATTTCTAGCTGAGTTGATGTAGTCATCCCTGAGGGGAGAATTCACTATGGGGGTCACCTTCCTCATCACCACCAGAAACTACTAATTACCACCAACAGGCAGATAAGTGCAGGAACCCTAGGAATGAGAGTAAGCCTGCCCCTACTCCAACTCGACTAAAGTCTAGGTTAACTATATCTAGAGGGCAACTATGGTGGCATAGTGGATAGAGTAGAGTGCTGGGTCTGGGTTCTGGAGTTCAAATTTGACTTCAGATACTTCCTAGCTATGTGTCTCTGGGCATACCCAGTTTGCCTCAATTTTTCTACCTGTAAATCAAGTTGGAGAAAGAACTGATAAATAGAAGTGTATATAGAATAATTTTGCATATCTCTCTCCATATATATGCCTATTTGTATCAAATGGTAACCATCTCTGAGACAGGGGGAAGAAAGGGAAGAAAAAACAGGAAAAAAGAAATTTGTGTGATAACTTTGTTGTATATTTAGAGAGAATAGCAATTCGTACATGATAAATTTGTAGTTTCATGTGCAATCAGCGGTTTTGTTTTGGGTTTTTTTTTTTTGGCACCATGTTATGGAAATGCTTATTTTGTTCCCTGAATTGAAAACCTTTTAAAGATCCCACTGAAAAAAAAAAAAGGAAATGGTCACCCTGAAGAGGTTATCCCAAGAGGGTTAGGGTTGCCTAAGACCTCAAAATACTAACATGCCAGGTCCTGCTGGAAAGAATTCCACTCAAATCTTCTCAACCAAAGAAAAACAAAGTTTATTAAAGGTTCAAGTTCGTCATATGGGGTAGGCTCTAGGGAGCCAGTCTATGCAAGGTCATTTTATGGAGCTTTCACACAGAGCAAGTCTGTGCTAAGCTATTCTATGGCACTCTCATACACATGGAGGGAAGATGGGATTCCTATATACAGAGGAATCTAGGGATGGTCTAGAGGAGGAGTTTGGGGAGGGTCTTCAGTAGGAGTCAATGAGGTCAGACTCCAGGACTTCAGGAGGAGTTAATGAGGCCAATGCAAGAGTGGATTGATATTTTGATAGGCTCAAGGGTGGGAAGCAGATGGACTGTGGAAGGCCAGGCTAGTAACAGAGGTTTGGGCCCAGTCACAATGAAATGCTTATGGCCTCTGCAAATGCCTTATCAAGTGGGAAGATTCAGTCAGACTTCAAGGGGTTTCCCAGAGCCTGTACCTCAAAAATTCAAGGAGAGCTCAAGGGGGGTGCCAGAGCCTGTACCTCATCAACCCATTCCAATATCTTTGCTAAGAAAACCCTGGAGAGGGTCATGAAGAGTCAGAAAACAACTAAACAACAACAAACTATATTTACAACCTTCCTCTGACTACTAGTCCTGCCTCCAGTCCAACCTTTGTTGTTATCTTCTGGAGAAATGTCTCCTGTGAAAAAGGGACCAGCCATCCCTCTCGACTGGCAACCAGCAATGCTTCACAGGGCAGGCAGAGCAGCCTAATTGAAATAGCAAGACACCCAGAGGGAGAGAAAAGAGGAAGCACATTCCACTCTAGTACTGAACAAGCACTACTATTTCCTTGACCACTCTTTCCCCTCAGACCAGAGCCATGAACCCAAGCCCCTCTGGAATATCAATACTTCTCACCCAGCGTCCACAGTCATCATCCTAAGAAACTCCTCCTATGGAGAGGCAACCAGGGAACTGCCCCTGTGAGTGCTGCTGCCACAGCCACTGAAGACCTAGAGAAGAAAGCTCTTGTCACCAAATAGCTCTGTCAAATGACACAACATCACATACTGAAATGATTTTATCCATGGAAATATCATTAAAGAAGAAACATTACCATCTGCTTTGCTGCTCCACCCTAAGGACTATAGGACCTTCCAACCAGCGACTGAAGCCTTCAGTACGTGCTGTTCCCCCTATTAGAATGCTGAGCACCTTGAGAACACAGACTGCCTTACTTTTCTGTCTCCAGTGCTTTGTACATAACAAGTGTATAATAAATGCTTCATTCATTCATTCATTCATTCTCTAAATGTACTATAAAATTGTATTTGTTTTCTTGGCTACTAGATCATCGTTTTGACTCATACAAAGTTTGTGGTCCACAAGAAATCTTAGAACACAGAGAACCAGAGAATCATGGAATCACAGATCTGGCACTGATGGGATCTCCAAGGCCAACTTTCTTCACTTATACAGACAAGGATACTGAGGCCCAGAGAAGTTAAGTGCCTTGCTCAAGATCACACAGATGACAGAGCATCAGAGATAGAATTTCAACCCAAGTTCTCTCACCCCTGAGTCTTTTCACTCTGCCACCCTGGTTGAACTGAAGAACTGCTGGATGACTATGCCTCCCATTCCTGTACTTGCAGAAATAATGTTCAACCAAACATAGAACTTTACTGAAGAATTATTGATTTTATCATATTAGATTCAGTCCAATACCATGCCACATCAGAATTTTTGTGGATCCTGATTCTGTCACCCAGTATATTTGCTATGGTCTCTCCAGCTTTGCATCATCTGTAAACTTGGTCAGCATGCCTTCTGTACCTTTACCCAAGTCATTGATATAGAAGTTAAACAGTGCAGGGCAGCTCACAGATTCCCAGAACATGCCACTGGAGACTTCCTATCACACTAAGGCATTGAACCATTAACAGTTACTCAATGAGTCCAGCCATTGACTCATTCCAAATCCGTCTATGTTATTGTCCAGCCCACATCCCTCCTTCTTTTTCACAAGATTAGCCAGCCACATTTTATTAAGCATTTCACTAAAGTCTAGGTAAACTAAATCTATAGCATTCCTCTGAACTCTGACCTTATCACCCCCAAAAAAGAAATAAGGTTAGTCTGACATAACTTATTCTTACTTAAGTCATGCTGTTTCTTTGTAATCACTGTTTCCTTTTCTGCATATTCACTAATGATCTCTTTAATCATTTGTTCTACATTTTTCCCAAGAATTAAAGTCAAGTTCATTGGTCAATGGTTTACAAATTCCACTCTCTTTCCTTTCTGAAAATTGGGACATGCAAAGGGCAATCAAACTACACATAGCCTTTGATCCTGCAATACTATTAAGTTTGTTACCCCCAAGAAATCTAGAAAATGGGGAAAGGAGCTATTTGTACAAAAATATTTAGAGTAAGCCTTTTTTGTATTGGCAAAGAATTGGAAATTCAGTGGATACCCCTCAATTGGGGAATGGCTAAACTAGTTGTGGTATATGAATGTAATGGAATATTATTGTGCTATAAAAATGATGAACAAGAGACTTCAGAAAAAAAAACTGGAAAGACTTCTATGAACTGATGCAAAGTGAAGTGAGCTGAACTAGGAGAACATTGTGTGCAGTAACAATAACATTGCATGATGATTGACTGTGAATAATATAGCTCTTCTCAGCAATATAATGATCTAAAACAATTCCAAAGGACTCAGGATAAAAAATTCTATCCACATCCAGAGAAAGCCCTGATGGAGTCGGAATGCTGATTGAAGCATACTATTTTCACTTTCTTTATATTTTTCATGCTTTTTTTCTTGTGGTCTGTTCTTTGGTTCACAACATAACTAATATGGAAATATTATATATTAATACACATATAATTCATATCAAATTGCTTATTGTCTTAGGAAGGTGAGAGAGGAAAGGAGGAAATCTGGAACTCCAATTTTTTTTAATGGATGTAAAAAATTGTCTTTACATGTAATTGGAAAAAGATAAAATATTATTAAAAAAAAAAGAAAACTAGGGCATATAACCTTTCCCCATTCCTCAGTATCTCTCCCCTTTTCAATTATCTTTCAGATATCATTGATCAGAACTCAGCAATTATATTCACTAGTTGTTTCAGTATCCAAGGATGTAGCTTATCTGGGCTAGAAGACAGGAAGTCATCCAGGACAACTAGGTGCTCTCTTGCTATATTTCCTTAATTATCTTGAGTATAATTCCCTTTTAGCCATTTGTATTCTGTCATCTACAGTACAAAGGTCTTTTCTATTGAATGAGATAACAGGAGCAAAATAAATACTGAGCATAGGAGAGAGGAGCCAAGTAGAACCTCCCTGTATCTGTGTATTCTAGCTGTGTGTCTAGTGTCCTGGGACTGGGGGTGGGGAGAGAGTTTTCTCCTGCACTGTGATTAGTCTTTTAAGAGGAAGTGAGTCTTATGTTCCAAGCTGAGGTACCCAAGGCCTTGGGCTCAGAGAATGTCAAAGGAAGTTAGCCGTAAAGAATTTCTGTTTCAAAGTCAACAAAGATTTCCTCCTTGGTGATATCTTCTAAAACATTTTCTCTTGCGGTGATCCAATATCAAAAGTTCAGGAACACTGATAGTCAGAGATCATGGGATCCTAAAAACCTCATCTCTTTTCATGTATTAATGAGAGAAAACTCAAAGAATTCTCCACGGTAATATGTATGATATATTTTAATGATGGACTTCCAGAGAAAAATACCCTTGCCTAATTATTGGATGATCCTTTAATGATTCTAATGGAGTGAATTCTAAAATGGTGGAAGACTATAGGTTAGAATGGGCTGTCAGCATCTTTCAAATTACATCATTATAGTTACACTTCTGGAAAGAAGTATAGTAGAAAAAAACATGGGTCTAAGAATCAAGAAATTTGCTTTCTGGTCTCAGCTCTTCTGACTGAGTCACTCTCTTTGCCCATGCCTCAGTTTTCTTCTCTATAGAATGAAAGAATTAGTCTAGAGTGATCCCTAAGGTTATTTCATAATCTAATGTTCTATTGTTCTGTTACCCAAATGATGCTTCATGTCTAACCACCAAACTAGGTGCTTAGAAATAAGAAACTATGAACAGATAAAGAATCTTATTCATGGACTGGCCATCTCTGAATATTTAGTATTGAAATAGAGACCATCACAGGAAGGAATCAAAATGGAAATTAAGGCATCCAAAGAAACAATACAGGGATATAGTGCATATAAGTAATGGGAGGCTGGCATCCACTGGGAAACAGAGATCGACAAGGGACATGATGAGAGAGAAATGATAGAGTTGTAATTCAGTTCAAGGAAGGCACAAGTTGGATGTAACTAATGATCAGGAAGGAAATGACAGGAGCAGGACAGGAAGTAGAGAGCAAGGGAATACAGAAGCCAAAGAAAGATGAACCTAGACCACAATTCCTTGTCACCAAATTTTAACATGAAAATGGCCAGGAAGTGAATGTGAGACATAACCCTAAAATACAAGACCCCCTGACCATTTCCATCACATATAAGACCAAATCTGGCCTATAACATGTCTGACCTGCTATGTGGGTGTTTTATTCACTCAACAAATATTTATCTAATGCCCATGTACAGAGCATTGTGGTTGTCACTGTAGAAGAAGCAAAGTTTCAAAAATAAATGTTCCCTGGCCACATAGAGCCTAAAGTCTTATAGGAAGCTTAGATGCAAATAAAGATAACTATAATGAAACAATACCTTAATTAGAGAGAAGCTAAACAAAGTATATGGAAGAGACTATGTGGAAAGAACACTGGACTTGGGAATCAGAAGACCTAATTTTGCGTCCTGACTCTGACACAATAACCATGTAACCAGGGCCACATCAAGTCCCTTGGAGCCTCAGTTTACCCATCCATAAAATGTGACTAATCATATTTCCCTTCTGTCTTACACAGTAATTTCTACCTTACATAGTAATTTTAAGAAAAACACTTTGTCAGCCATAATTCACCAGATAAATTTGAGCTACCGCTGTCATCCCTCCCCATTGTTGGTTCTGTTTACTTACCTGTAGCCCTTCTACATGTAACACCCATTTTAGAACTTAATCAGACATTGCCTTGCCTTAAGACATCAACTATCTAGCTTCCTCAACAAGATTCTAAGCTCCTTGAAGATGAGTTCTATTTACTTTCCTGTAATTCTTTTTCATTGAGTCTATCACAGGATTGAGGGCATCATGGATGTTCAGTAAGTACTTGAATTAAGAAAACCCTCTGACAAACCATAGAAACAAGAAAATTCTACAATAGTAATCATTAACAGCATTGTGTTGACTTCTATAAAGGTAGGAAGGGGCTGTGGTATGATGTCAAATATTCATGTCAAAACATTTTGCCAAGGCTGGTGATCATGACAATAATGCTCCTCCAAGTCCCTTATAATTCTTTATACCAATGAATTTGTGATCTCAAAGATGTAAATATTCCTTCCAGCAATGCCTGACCTTCCTCTGCATATTATTTCCATAAGTTATTCACAAGGGGGGTTATACTTGGTACCTCCCTCTGTAGTTCTCCCACTATTGTGGATACAACAGTGGAGCACAAAGGCTATCCATTTGTTAACCCATGCTTACCACAAGCCTGACACATGAACTTCCAAAAAATCTCCCAGGTAGCCCCTTCCATACCTGCTAGACCTTGCTCCTATGATATGGGAACACAGTGAAACCTCTAATGAAAAACCCAAGCCCCACAAGAGACACCAGAGTGCCAACCACATTTTTCCTCCTAACCCTTCCAAAGAGCACATCTAATCTATACCCAGTACATGCCTATGAGATTTACATATGATTTTAAGTCAATCTCTAAAACTGTTCTGCTATTGAATTTCTCAGGATGTGACTTAGTGAACTGGTTTTATGTGTCAAAAACACATTTAAGGAGATAAGCCAAGACAGCACTTTCTACAGCAGATAAGTTAACAGACTATTGTCTAGCTCTCTGTGTCTGTATCTAAAAGGATAGGTGATGATTTGTTTAAACAGCAAAGGTTTTAAATGTACATTGATCAAACATTATTTAAGAATAGCTTAAATGGAAAGAGTACATAAAATCAATGTTTAATTGATTAATTTACTTTACAAGTCAGGGACTGACAGGACTAGAGACTGATATGAAACAAAGGCTAAAACCAAATTATCCACCTACTGGATGGTATTGCATTTCTCTAGCTGTAAATTTTAAGTCTCCAAAGCCTGTCTAATAGCTTGAGGGTCGGCAGGAGAGTAGTGCCTATTCCTATCAGAGGGAGAATGACAACGGAAAATGTCTAACCTCAATTTACTAGGAAAAGGGGCATGGCGAGTTCTTTTTTTAACATCTTGCATCTTATGTATAATGCTTCATCCTTCCTGTTCAAGTGGCAAGAGTGGGACAAAAGGCAAATCAAGCTGAAGAACAGTGGAAAGAGTCTACATTTGGAGTCAGAGGACCTAGGTTTAAATTATGGCTCTGTCCCACTTACAAAATGTGCAATCTTTAGGCATTTGACCTCTCTGAGCTTCAGTTTCCTCATTTGTAAACTGAGGTGATTGGGCCAGAGGAACTATAAGGTTCCTTGTAGTTCTAAATCTATAGTCCTCTGAGTTTAAGAAATGTTATTGATACTCTTCAGGCAAAAAAAAAAAAGATTAAAAATCAAACTTTTCCTCTAGCAAGTTTTGTTAGAAAAAAAAACTTAGGGAAGGGTCACGGAGGGCCACAAAAATATAAACTTCACACCTACACAGAATGTTACACTTTTCAAAATGTTTTTCACTCCATTTTTTTAAATTGAATTCCTTCAGTGCAACCTTAGGCAAGTCCTTTAACATCTCAAGACCTCAGTTTCTCCATTCATAAAATGAGAAGGTTGATCTGAACTCTAAAATGCTCTAAATCAGAGGTGGGGAACCTGTGGCCTCAAGGCCAATATGTGGTTCTCTAGGTCCTCAAGTGCAGTCCTTTGACTAAATCCAAACTTCACAGAAGAGATCCTCTTAATAAAAGGAGTTTAAATTCCCCTTAACAAAAGTGGTTTAAATTTGTTATGTGAAGCTCGGATTCAGTCAAAGGCCTGCACTTGAGGACCTAGAGGGCCTCATGTGGTCTTGAAGTCACAGATTCCCTACCTCTGCTCTAAATCTTGACCTCTGTGACCATCTTATGAAACATAGGCAGCTTGGTGTCCTATGGAAGTCAGGAAGTTTAATCTTGCCTTATACGCTTAAATCTACAATATTCTTTATCAGCACTGAAAGTGTTCTACTAAAATCCTTCTCAGGTGGCTCCTCACATCATGAAAGTAACCCTTAGTTCTTGAAGGCTACTCTGGCGGACAGTAAACACGGGCCATTTCTACCAACCTGGAAAAACTTTGAGTAGAGGCCTAGTGACAGTACTATTAAAAGATTGGCCCAGATGAGTCCAGAGATGCTCATCACCTGAAGACTGGTCATTTTTTTTTTGAGTCCACAATAATTCATGAAAAAATCTATCGTCATCTGGAGTAGTTGGGAATAAAATCAGAGGGATTACCTTCACCAGTGAGGTTGATGAGATACAGGCTCTGGGAGCCCCCTTGAGCTCTGCTTGAATCTTCCCACATATGCCTTTCATTATAGCTCAGCCCAAATCTCTGTTACTAGCCTAGCCCTCCTTTGTCCAGCTAGTTCCCACCTTAGATCCTCCCAAAGTATCTATACCCAAATCTGTTACCCTTAAACTAGCCTAGCCCTCCATCTGTCATCTCCAGGTAGCCTCCAGCTACTTCCCACTCTTAATCTCCTAATTACTAGAGTCTGACTTCATTTGACTCCTCCTGAAGACCCTCCCCAAACTCCTCCTCTAGACCACCCCTACATCCTCCCTCAACCTTTCTATATGTAAGATCCATCTTGCCTCCATAGAGAAGGCTGGAGAATTTTCTAGCGCAGACTCACTCTGTGTGGTATCATTCTGGCCTGCTTGTCCAATAGAAGCACCACAGAAACCAAGGCTCCTTAAGAGTCTACCCATTATGGCAACCCTTTAATAAACTTTGCTTTTCTTTGGCTGAGAGAAAACTTGAGTTGAATTCATTCGGCGGGACCCGACATGTTGGTATTTTGGAGTCTCAAGCACCCCTAACCTTCAACCTCTACAAGGTAACAGGTCTTTTGAAACTGAAAAATTTCCAAGTCTAAATATTCCTCCATTCACATGAATACACCCTCCCTTCTTACAGGCTAAAAAGTAGCTACTACCATGACACTAGTTCAAGAAAGAATGGAGTCCTATTGAAAAATCAATAGCTAAAACCTCATTAATTCAAACTTAAGGGGAAGGCTATATGAATCAAAGAAATATCGAAATTACAGACATTTAAAGAAACATTTCTTTAACTCTAAGGACATTCAATAAAATCTCCTAAAAGCTGCTAAATGCTGCAAGCATCAGCCCTACTGACTTTAGTTACTAGGAGGGCTATTAGTAATTAGCACATTAATTGTACACATATAAAGGATGTTATCATGTATTTAAAAATACTTTGTCCTCTTAAGTAGCCTATCCACTCTCCTTTAAAATCTTGTTTATACTATTAATTTGCTTAGTAAACTCTTTCCCCATAGATATCACAAAGGTAATCTTCTTCCCAGCCTGGAGTCTGAATTATTCATACATTCTAAATTACCAGGGTCCAGATTAATGAGATTTTACTGTACTTATTCTCAACTACCTGCCTTTGGGGCTCTAAATCCTTGATTGTACTCTTTTCCCCTAGGAGTATACTAAACTATGTCCCCATATGATACCACTTTTAAAGGGGAACTTGGTTGAGAATCTCCCTAAGCCTGGTCTCTGGTTTTGTTTGGGGGTGTTTTGGGGGGCATTTTTAAGGTATAGTAGATGGAAAGAGAGGTGGCCATAAAGATAGAGTATTCCTTCTGTTTCCATCACTGGCCCAAGTTCTCATCATGAGGGATGTATCCATGTCTGGGGACCAACTTTACTTTCTTTTCTCCTGCATCTGAAATTTTAGTCATCTAGGGTACCACCAAAGTTTGAACCCTAGGGTGTTTGGCAGGAATAGGGTCTCTGTGTCAGTCTTCACCAGAACCATTCACTGTACGTTGAACTTCTCATTCTGGGTGGTAGTACAGAAGATGAACTGGCTAATTAGCATAGTATAGTCTTTGTGCTAAATATATGAATCTAATTTAAATGTTCATTTTCTATGCAAAACTCATGGGGAAAAATAAAGGGAAAGGTCTCTCCCCTAATATCCCACTGTCCTCTTTATTATGTGAAAGTATCTATTTTAAGAATGGTACAAGCTACAAAACCTAAAAAGCAAAGGAATTATGTGTGTTTATCCAAGGTAAGTATGTAAGCATTAGCAACATAAGAACATGGACATTGTTGAGGATTAGATTAAAGCCAGTTGCCTTATGCATGCTCATTTCCTTTTTTACTACTCAATTCCCCCATGATGCCATCTGATCATTTCTTGAATGTCCCCTGTGTCTTTGCCTTAACAATCTTGCCTGGTAGGCCATTCCACACGTTTGTGATTCTCTGCATGAAAAAATGCTTCCTGACATCTGTTCTGAATTTGTTTCTCTTTAATTTCCATTTATGCTCCCTTATCCTAACATCTGTGTCATTCTGAAAACGGTAACTCAGACTGACGTTATCTCTGCCATTTAAGATTTTATATTCCCCAGCTAAAAGTTCCACTTAACCATGTCGTGGTTGTGAGGTTCTCATTGCTGCTAAGTTGGGGAGTTAGACGCAGCTGTGACTTCAGTGGGTTTGCCAGATGTGCCAGCCCTGCTGAGTTCCTCTTCAACACCTTTCTCTGTAAAGTCAATGTCCTTGTAGACAGGGAGCCAGACTAGGTTAATAAGCCCAGTCTTTACATCCAAACGCTTTCTGCTGAGAGCTCTTGCCTGTTCCTTCAATTCAGAGTGCCTGGTACATATTCCAGCCTTGACTATGAACGCCTTAAGATTCCCTACTCTCATATAGTTGAATAATTCCTTTCTTTCTGGTAAGGCCCAGAAAGATAACATAGGAAACTGAAAACCAATTCTAGTGTACATTTAAATCTGTTTGGTTTCAAATGCACTTACTTGTTGGCATCATTATTTAGATATTGCAAATTACTCCTCCCCAAACCCCACCCTTTCTTTTCTGGTTTCCTTTCTCCAATTGGCTTTGAGTTTGTCAACCCATTTTCTGCTCAGGTCATTTATGTGGACTTTACTTATCTCCATACAAGTTCTTTCTGGGCATCACTTGCCTTTTTTTTTTTTTAAACTCCAGAATAAAGTTTTAAACCCTTCCCTTAGGTTTAAAATTGTGAACCTAAAATATATAGCTAATTTAAGTGCTTTTCAGAGAGTTAATGGACTTTCCCTCTTAGAGGAATAACCTAGAACTATTCAGCTGGTTTTCTTATCAGGAGTGTGTGTGTGTGTGTGTGTGTGTGTGTGTGTGTGTGTGTGTGTGTGTGTGTGTGTGATACCACAAGTCTCCATGTAGCTTCAATCTTAAGTTTTAAGCTGTTTAAAACTATACCAAGACTTTTGGGATACTAGATGGATAGATAGATGATAGATAGATAGATAGATAGATAGATAGATAGATAGATAGATAGATGGATAGATAGATAGATAGACAGAAAGACAGATAGACAGACAGACAGAAAGACAGATAGATATAGATAGATAGATAGATAGATAGATAGATAGATAGATAGATAGATAGAGAGATAGATGATAGATAGATAGATAGATGGATGGATAGATAGATGGATAGACAGATGGATAGATAGATTTAGGTACAATTTCCCAAATTTCATTGAAGAACCTGAAGAAAGAAGGGAAGGACTCTTTCATTTTTGTTTTTATGTCCCTAATACTTAGCACAGTGCTTAGCACATTGTTGTTATTGCTGAGACTTTTCAGTCATGCCCAACTGTTCATGACTCCATTTGGGATTTTCCTGGCAAAGATATTAGAGTGGTTTACCTTTTCCTTCTCCAGCTCATCTTACAGATGAGGAACCTGAGGCAAACAGGGTTAAGTGACTTGCCCAGGGTCACACAGTTAGTATGTCTGAGATCAGATTGGAACTCAGTTCTTCTTGACTTTCCACTGTGCCATCTAGCTGCCATTGGCATATAGAAGGCACTTAATAAATATTTTTTGACTGATACAGAAAAATAGTAGCATAGTTGAGTTTAATCTGCTAGATAAGTATTTCCTGAGTACCTACTGTGTACCCAGTCATGTGCTAGATATCATGGGGTATAGAATACAGATGTGACAGGGTCC
Source organism: Pseudocheirus occidentalis (assembly GCA_028646575.1). NCBI lineage: Eukaryota > Metazoa > Chordata > Mammalia > Diprotodontia > Pseudocheiridae > Pseudocheirus > Pseudocheirus occidentalis. The sequence continues at coordinate 95,634,360 of CM053595.1, forward strand.
CACTCCCCTCAAGGAGTTTATGTTCTTTTTGGAGAGAGAAGACGTGGGTGAGACAAGAAGAGACATAAAGTAGTTTATACAGTGATGGATCTTAAGTTGGGAAGATGTGGGTTCGAAGTCTCCTGGCTAAGATCAAATGTAGCATAGAGTAGCTAAGTGAATATGTACCAACTCAACCTCTTTGGGTCTTAGAAAACTCTCTAGGACTATGCCTTAGAAAAGGTTGTTGGCTGCATCTGACAGGAGTTAACACACCAACTACCATGACAATAAAATCACAGGTCCTTGACGCATTCTTGGTGTTAGACTTAAATGTATGAAAGGCTTTTAAATCAAACTTACACAGTACCAACAATTAGAGAATACCAGAGAGCATACAAAACTGAGTGCCAGCTTCTATTATTCAGACTACACATGTCATAGGGAATGTGAGAATATTGAGTCTAGTGAGGTCTAGACTGGTCAAAGAAAGCTTCACACAGGAGAAGGAACTTGGGCCAAACCGTAAAGATGCATTGGATGTGACAGATTGTGGTTAGAGAACCATAAGAAGGGTCCGTTTAGAGAGCAGAATCCTTAACTTCTCCAGGAAGATGAAATATTAGTGGAAGAAGGGGAGGGAGAGAAGGAGGAGGAGGAAGAAGAAAATAAGAGGAGGAGAAGAGGAGAGAAGAAGGAGGAGGAGGAGAACAGGGACTGAACCTGTGATTTAGGGGAGTGCCTTGTGAGAAATACCTTCTATCAATACAAATCAGCACTGGCTCTTCAATGCAGAGTTACACAGAGCACCAAAAGTTTAAATAACTTGGCCAGGGTTACAAAGTCAATATGTGACAGAGGAAGGACCCAGGTCTTCCTAGCTCCAAGATCAGCCCTCTATCCACTATGTCATCCTACCTATATAATTATGTAACAATTTAAGATTTGCAAAATGTTTTAAATATGTATCTCATTTGAGCCTCATAATGATGCTGAGGTAGATACTACTAGGATCATTATCTTCATTTTACAGAAAAAGAAATTGAGGCTTGGGACTTAACTGATTTATCTAAGGTTGCATAGCTAAGCGAGCATCTGAGGTGAGACTGGAAATCACATTCTTCTGATCCAAGTTCTGTGCTCTGCCCATGTGGGTTCTCTTATTAAGGGATTAATCCATAACCATTATTGAAAATTATCTCTATCTTGATCTTATATGGTATCCCTAAAATAACATTAAATGAGCCTAGAAAATCTGTATGGCCAAAAGCAAGAATCCTGGAAACATCTCTAGAATATTTCCTCAGAGTGCAATTTCCAAATTCCTGCCCACTCTAATTGTATATAGGCCAAAATCTGAGAGATCAAAGAAAACAGGAGAAACAAGAAGTTTTACTGCAAACATTTCCCCATATGATGGCTGCCTTGACATCAGAACATCCCCCACCACCACCCCCCATCCAAAGCACAGCTGCCTTCTCTACCCCTACCAAGTTATGAACTCTCTGAGGCGGAATTTCATTTTCCCCATCTTAAATTATTTATGGAGCATTGGACTTAAATAAAGAGCCCTCTCTTTTTGGATAAAACCATTATGGGTTGCAAAAAAAAAAAATTGGCTTACCGATCCTGATCTTAACTAAGCTCCAGCCTGTGAGTAATAGGTAAGTTTTCTTTCATGGTTATATCATACTAAAGCTTATTCAGATGTGATAACATTTTTGCTGCTGTATCTTGGCAACATGATTTATTCTGCAAATGCTCAGTGTTACCGTCTCACAAAGCTGTACCATCTGGGTTGAATTAATAGGCTACCCAGAGAAATAAATGAGAATGGTCTTCCATAATTAACATGTAGGTAAAGTATATTTAACAGATTATTATAATTAATATGTCAGTTACTGATTTCATGCTAAACAGAATTGTGAACACAAGATATTAAGATGAGTTACCCTCTCTGTATGTGCCTAGAAAAATGCAATGGGGACAAAATGAGGGCACAGGGTTCAGCATCAATAAAATTGACCTTAACATTAAGAACATCAGATACCAAACTCTAAGCAAACAGCTCCAACACAAGGGCATTAGAAACTGGAAGCAGCAAATTACGGACTTCATAAATTCAGAATTTATACTAGAGATGTCCAGAATATCCCAGATGTGACCTGCAAAAGCACAAGAATGTGCTTAATTTACACACAGCTGAAGGCACTGATCTAAAGGGAAGGGGTGGGGGTGGGAGAGAAGGGGGAGCCTAGGGGAAGCCAGGGACAAAGAAAGAAACCAGATTTTTCCCCTTAATGCCAGCCCAAGGGTCCCTGCTGATCCGGACTGTATGCAAAATGCCATTTAGAGTGGGAAAACCAACAAAGGAGACCTAGAGATGATCAGAATTCAAGAAGCATAAGCATCCACACTACATCTTCATGGAAAGTAGATATAGTCGGTATGTTGGCAGCTGGCACAGAAAAGCAGTAGTGAAGGGATAGGGAACAGGAAAGTGGGTAGGGGGATGGAGATGAAATGTGGAGAAGATAGCTCACTAGCCTTTAAAGAGACTTCCACGACAAATTTCTCTATCGAGATTATTAAGTTTCATTTCTTCATATGCCTCTGGGAAAAAGAAAAATTCATCTTAGCTGAAACTGTCTTGGGAATTCTTGCCTGAATTGAAGCTTACTCTCCCAGAAAGGAGATCCACATATTTGCAACTGGATCTACCTTGTTTTCCTGTGATCTATTTGTGTGAACTTCATTTCGCAGGTGATTAAAAGACAAATCCAAAATGTATGGGCTGGTAGATAATTACAGGCCAGAATATGAGATTTGTATTTCGTCTTGGTTACTGAAAATGAAGTGCTTTTCCCAAAGAGTTCTCTTTTCCCTGTTTGATTTAAAGCCCTTTGAATGTTGCCTCCATTTCTCACTGACTTTGAGCTTCTAGATTTGAAATTAAAATTATAATATCAATCAGATGACATTTTCAAGTTGTCAGCCCTTAAGAAAAAAAACCCATGCATTCAATTGTAAAAAGGAAAACTGATACTAAAAAAGAAAAAGAATGATCAGTAGCAAATGAAATGATATTTCTGGGTAACCTTCAGTCTACTAAGAATGAACCAGATCTATCATCCAACCAGCAGGGAGCAGTATTGTTGATGAATGGCACCCACAAGGAATCTGTTTCCCTTGTTCTATAATTAAGGAACAAAGGATTGACTAAACCAAGAGAAGAAACATCATAAAACTCTTGAGCCAAATCATAAGATAATAGGAGTTAGAAGATACCTAAGAAATCACCCAGACCTATGTCTTCATTTTACAGATGAGGACATTGAGGTCCAGAGTGGCTTAGTCAGCCACTTATGGTAATCCAGGAGAAGAGCTTCAGTTGGAACCCAGAAATCTTGAGTTCCAATCTAGCACCATAAGAGGGACCAAGAGAAGTTTCCTGAATAAACAAGGACTTAGAAGTATGGAAACTGGCAGGTGTAGTCAACCAGAATCCAGTTTCTAAGGATGTTTCATTTTTATTGCCGGGGATAAATTGTACATTGGCTGAGGATGGAAACTTCCCTTTTGCCTCATTTCTGAATAGTACTTAGTGTATGCTAGGTAGTTAACATCATCTTCAATCACTATACCCTGAGTGGTTATAACAGCCTTGCTTATCAATCATTCTGAATCTATATCAAATGCTACTTCATCCATGAATCCTTCCTCTATGCCCAAATCATAGGTGAGCTCTCCTGTTTTATCTTTTTCATGAAGTTGATGCATTCTATTTTATAGTATAGTTATTTGGATATTTTCATATTTTCTATTAGACTATAAGTTCCTTGAGGGGAATTTTCTTTATCTCTCTCCCTTTAATAGTGTTTTATAGATATTTGTCAAATATTTGTTAATTTAAATTGAATTTAATAACTCTATTTGCCCTGGTATAGAATATGTTAAACTGGCAGATATGTCCCAAATCTTGATCAAAATGCTAGTAAGTTAATTTATAACTAACGTGGTTTCCCATATGAGTGGTTTCCAAGGCCTGGAGCCTAGAAATGCCCTTATAGCAAAGGTATATGGCCCTTCAAAAACTGACAAAGTCCCTCCCTTACTCAATAAACTCCTGTGGCTCCCTATTGTCACATGTGTTTGTCATTTGTAGCAACTTCACAACCTTGCCCTAATCTATCTTTTTGGCATCATTATGTTTCATTCTCCTTCACATACTCTATGGTCCAGTTTCTCTTCTTCACACCCCTGATCTCGCACTGGCCCATCCTCCAGACCTAGAACATATTCTTTCCTTCCTTTGTTCTTTTTTAATAGAATCTTTGTCTTCCTTCAAAATTCAGGGGCAGTGTCACTTTGTATAGCCATGGTTCTCAACCTTCTTAATGCCACAATCCTTTAATATTCATATGTGGGCATATCTGCATATGGGTGGACCTGCTTGGAGATGGATAGAGGAGAGGTGTCTCAGTTCCTAAAACACATATTTCCGATGGTCTTAGGCAACCCCTGTGGGTTTATGACCCACAGGTTGAGAATCACTGTTCTATAAGAAACCTTCCTTATCTCTCCAGTTGGTAGTTCCTCCCTTCCATACCTACCTACTATTTCTATTGTGTATATTTAGATATTTACAAATTATTATACCATATCAAATTGTAGGGTTTGGGGTTTTTTTTACAAAGACTGATTTTTTTGCCTTAGTATCTTCAACACCTAGCACAGTTTCTAACAAACAGTAGACACTTCATAAATGCTTTTTGATTGACTCTTGGAGAATCCAGCACTCATTCCTCTAGGCTATAGAAGTAGATGGTTTGTGGGAGGGTACAAAATCCTATACCTCCTACTGTAATCCCTCTAATCCTTTTTAGATTCTGTGTCCTATGGCCACAGATATCTCTAGCGTATAGCTAATAGTTACCTCCTATAATAGCAGTTCCCCAGATGCAGCTGATGCCTGCAGGTGGGCAGCATGCGTTCCAAGGGTCCAGGAGATGTGCATAGCTTGGGAAGCTGGCTAAAAATCTGCTATAATAAATGGAAGCCTTGGGCCACTCAAGAGAAGATAAACTTAGATGAAATTCTGGTAGATGGTAGAGGCTTCAGTGGGAGAATGGAGATCAGAGAAATATCAAAGTCTGTGTACCAGAACCAGAATGGCCCTACATCAAGAACTAGGCAAAATTTTATAGCCTTCTCAGCAATGAATAGAATACATAAAATCACATAACATATTATTTTATGATATAGCTTTTTAAAATCCAATCATTAAATATCTTGATTTCAACAAATAAATGTCACCAGTTCAAAATGCTAGAGAAAGTAACAGATATTGGTCACTCATAAGCTATTTTACATACCAGGCTTATAAAGTGAGGAGAGGGAAAAAGTGATGGAGACATAGAGGTCATTCAAAAGAATAGCAATTATATCCTCCCAAAAAAGACAATTAAAGATATCACTTTATTTTAATAGTTTAATAGCCCTTTAGATCAGGACTAATCCACATTAAGGTCATGTATACATGGAATGGTCCACCTGCTGTATTTTCTAACTCTCACATAGGTATGTGGATGCCTACTTACTCCTTTGGTGGTCTAACTATTTCAGATCTGTTCTCACACTGGCAGGTCTAGGATCCCAAAGAAGGACCACCATCATATGGTTATACTAAAGCACTCTCCAAGTCGTAAGGGCAATCCTGTTGAAGGAGAATACATATTCCCTATTCGTGACTTTAAGTCCCTGCTACTGTACTTACATTTACATAAAGCAGCAATGATGATACTTTTAATTTTTAAATATTACCTTTTATTTAGTGATAAGGCAAAAGAAATAATATCACTGCTACTCTTTACATCAAAACACAAAAATAAAAAATACAACACATAAACCTGAGTCATACTCTCCCACCAATATATTCATTATCTGTGGAGGAAGGTGAGCATATACACAATTATAGAAACCTAGCAGAAATGCAAAACAGTGAAGAAACCCAGGTAGTCAGGGTTAAGTTACAACTCTAAACTGCAGGCTTAAATGTCATTGGTCAGTTCAGAAATAACTACATGACAGGAAGATGCATATCTGCTAATTGTTCTACTTCTGCTTTTCATCAAACCAATGAAGCATTTCCAAACTCTTTCAATTCCCAATTACCCTTAAAAGAGCAACAACAACATATTACATTCTTAATTTGGCTAGTAGTTGCCTTTAGGCCAGAGAACTGCAAAGCTCAGCTCATTGATTTGGTTCTCTTTAGCAACACATACAGAATTTTATTCATTAGATTGTTGTATTGGCCAATCAGTTTATCTCAAATATTCAGTTGTTTTTCAGTCATATCTGACTCTTTATTACCCCATGTGGGATTTTCTTGGCAAAGTTACTTGAGTGGTTTGCCATTTTCTCCTCTAGTATCCCAAATAAAGCTAACAGCAAAGCAGCTGTAAAGCCTCTTTCTCGTCTGCTTTTCTCTCTCTCCCTAGAGGTACCTCCAGAGAGCAACCTGCACTTCTGAGCTATTATTTCCCTTCATATATGAGGTGGTAGTTGAGGGCAATAGATGACACTGAAAACAATCATTCAATGCACTACATTGAATACAGGTTAATCAATGAATCAGGAACTAGCAGCTGGAGCATTCTTGCCAAGTGATTGTACTGGCTACCAACGTCTTCACAAGCCTCGATGAGCATGTGATATTTGGCCTGTGATATTTCTTTGACCTGTAATATTTCTTCAGTCTTCATTCTTCCATTAACCTTAATGGCTTAAATCAGAGTCCATATACTCTGTGACCCACCTTTCACTTTTTTTTTATTTTTTTTATTGACTTGTTTGTTTACTTTTAGTTTACAAGATTCAGTTTACAAGATTCAGTTCCAGGATCACTTGAGTTTCAGATTTTTCTCCCCTTCCTCCCCACTCCCCACCCCTGCCATGGTGGCAAACAATCATGTATAGGATCTGCAAACTTTCACATTGTACAATAGTCTGGTTGTATAGTTGTTGTAGCCAATGGAGTGAACAATGAGAAAAGAGAAACAAAAATCAAACATAGAAAAGAATGATAGCATGCATTGCTTCAGTCTCCATTTAAACCCTGGTCTTTCTGGATCACCTTTCACTTTTAAGGTTAAAAAAATGCATTCCCATTTATTTAATCATCTCATAGTGTCCAAATAGTTCATGATTTTTCATTTTGTGAATATTGTATCTTAACTTAAAATAGTTACATGCAAATGAGCTGAGGGGCCACAATGTGCTGAAGCTTTAGCCTTTCCATAGTCTTCAAAAAAGGGCTAACCTGATGTATCTGTGACAATTGTATTCCTTTATTGATTTTTTTTGCAATTTTTAACAAATAAAGTTCTCTCTGCTTTCTTTAAAGCACCAGATTATCCATGTACAAAAGAAACATCATTCTACATCCTTTAAAAAGTGATTTAATCCTTTATATGTATGCCACAATTCATTTTCTATCCTTTTGTGATCAAATTACTATTATCAAATTACAGATTTTTAGCATTTTTTATTAAACTTAAGTTCTTTTCCTACCTCTTGGACACTATTCTTTTATTAAAGAGGGAATATTTTTCATCCTTTACCAGTCAATTTAATTACTTTCATCTCTGCAAAAGTGCATTTTTCTTCCCCCTTTCAATACAACTCTACTCTACATGAAATGGTAGTATCTAAAAGCGACAATAGTTTATACTAGTCTTACTACAATTGGAAATATGGCATAGTGGAAAGAGGGTCAGCACCAGAGTCAGGAAGACTTTGGTTCCAGTTCCACCTCTGACACATACTGGCTCTGTACCTCTTGTCAAGTTATTCATTAACACTATAAGTTACAGTGAAGGCTACATAGACAGAGATTTCCTCACTGGAAGTTTCTTATAACCATAACATTTTACAGATATCAGCATAGATGTATACAGGTTGTCCATTTGATACCTCTACCTCACAATTATGGCCAGATGATTAAAGCCATCAATTCTCTATGTAAGTTTCTGCCTTTCATTGGAAACACCTCTACAGATGAGTGATTACATGGTGATTCAGTATCCACATTAGAAAGAAAGCAATCCACACACAACTTAAGTGTCCAAAACAAATTTGTTAAAGGATATTCTGTACAGCCACTTAAAGCCCTAGGAGAACTAAAGAAAGGAATGGGATGCTACAATATTCTAATTCTACATCCAAATTGGGGTGGCACTACATAGCAATTCCAAAGAAACTACCCCAAGATAGATTCCCATCTTTCTCTTTCTGCAGAGGAAAAGTTACTTTTCCCATATGTGCCACAGATATTACCTCCTTTGGGGGGGGTCTCTAAGACAGTGATTGGCTAGAAGCATGGTATTATTACCTCCACTTTTAGGTATTTTTACATTTTGGGGTCTTTGATTAAGGGATGGGGAGAAAATATAGTTTTGGAATATTTCTCAATCTACTCAAAGTTAGATAATAAATCCTCTGTTTGACATCCAGTGCCCTTCACGACCTGACCCCCTCCTACCTTTCCTTTCTTCTTATAATTTCCTCACCCTCTTGTACACCGTGATCCACTGACATTGGCCATCTTGCTATTCCTTGAACAAGACATTCCATCTCCTGAATCTAGAAATTGTCACTGGCTTATCCCCCATGGCTGGAATGCTCTTCTTTCTTGATTCTGCTTCCTAGCTTCCTTTAACTCCCAGCTAAAATCCTACTTTCTAAAAGAATCCTTTCCGATCCCCCTCAATTCTAGTTCCTTCCCTCTGTTGATTATCTCCACTTTATCTTGTCTCTATCTTGTTTGCATATGGTTGTTTACATGTTGTTTTCCTCATTAGACTGTGAGCTCCTTAAAAATACAAACTTTTTCCTTTTTTTTTTGTACCCCCAGCATTTAGCACAGCGTCTGGCACATAGTAGGGCCTTAATAAATACTTATTGACTGTCTGACTAATAAGGGGAACATGTAGGATCTTAATCTATGATTCCAAGAACAATGAGGCTACTTGAGCCCAGGTAGACAGGTATCTATGAGGATGTAATTGGGAAAACAAAGGGAGACCATCATGGCTGGTTTTAAGAGTGAAAGCAAAAGAAAATGAGTAGCCAATTAATAAGCATAGTCTTCCTGGATAGTTCTGCTTCTAAATTGTATGGCCAGTGCCAGGAATATAACTCTAGAGCACTCTCTTAAAGTGAGAATCAAAGGCCTTATAAAAGTACTTGTGGCTTTTTTCCATTACAAATGAATGCTTACTCAAATTTTACAGGGTAAGGGGAATAAAATTCCCATATATAAAGATCCTTTTAAAAAAAGGGGAAGAAAGTTCTTAATTATTAATATGGCTGTGAATAAATGTGTATATACCTTTATATATTTCCTAACAGGCAGTATCAATTCCTTTACCTTCCCCAGAGGAAAGATAGCACTTGCTGCTTCAAAATTTTAAGAAGCAGACTTATCCTTATGCACATCACAAGAAAGGTCAGAGAATCAAAAACCAGACACTATAAAATGAATCACGGCAGTCATAGTTTAATGGTCCCTACAACAATCTCTCAATACATAACCAGCTGACCTCCTTTTCCAGTTATATGTGTCCTTGATGATGTCTGTCATAACATTTTTTACATTCAAGTCATCATTGTAATATACTACCCCCTACTTTCACCCTCCTTATATGTTTCCTCTCCTCTTAGGATCACCTGCAGTTATGATTCTTCTGAGAGTAGTGTGCCTCATGCTTCACAACTATGGTGTATCACCAGGAGAATACTGGCGTTGATTTTTTTAAATGGGTTTTGGCAACAGGGAACATCTCAGGATTATTGAAAGCAATGTGTAATTTTACAAATGTTACCATCTGCTCACTTCTTACTATTCAATTCTAAGTCCATCTGATCGTTCATCTCAAGTGTCTATACAAATATGTATGTGTGTGTGTATACAAATCTATGGAGTCACAGAAAATAAAAGTAAATAAGTAAGCAAATAAAATAAAAAATAAAATCTGTTGATGGACTAACTCAATGAGGGGTTCATTTAACTGTGTATCAGAATCAGGGCAACAGTATTTTCATCCACTTTGTTTTTTGTGTGTGGATTGCTAGGTTGAGCTCTTCTAAGTGGACATGAATCTTGCTGAACCTGCCATGCTATAGTCTAAAGCTCTGTACCATCAACTAACTAACATCTGTAAACAGAAATATTTAAAGACCTTTTTCATCTGTATAGGGAATTCCTACTCTGTTTGGACATACTCAATGATAATGCTGACTAACAACTTTGGAAAATGAAAAGCTGCCTTAATATTGATCATTTGAGGATAGGGTTGAACATCCCTGTCCCTGCATAACGATGCAGCAATTAGGAATGTTGTATTAATTTAACAATTTAAATTCAATTTGACATGTGTTTATTAAGCGTGCATCATATGCAGAGCATTGTACTAGTCATATAAAAAGAAAAACAAAACAGACCCTGCCCTCAAGAAGCTTACATCCTACTGGGAAACACTTATTGGAGAATAGCCTTTAAGGCTGCATTTTTCTCTTCTGAGAAAATGTGTCTATGTCAAAAAGGCATAATGGATTTTGTGTTTTCTGCACTTTTGTATTAATTTAGTGCAGGCTAAAATCTCCAAGAGTTTCTGTTACCTTTGGTCCCAGTCCTGTTCCTCCCTTCCCCATCTCCCACTCTGAAGGGTATTTCCCGGAATCTCTCTTCCCATGAAACCCTGAGGTCCCAAGTCTTCCCCACACCACCACTACTCAGCTGAATCCATCTTAAAACATTAATTCGAGAACGGTCAATTTTCACTCTGCTTTCCCAGTGCCTATTTTATTCAGGTACTTGCCCTAGGAATCAGAAGTGTTGGTTTCAACCCTGCCAAGGTCCAAGAGTTACAATGCTATTGTTGTCCTGCACAGTCAAGGAGAAGACTTCCAAGAGGAGGTATGGACCACACCTTTCCCAGCAAACAAACCACCCTGGCTTTGCTCCTGCAACCTAATATTCTTCCGGTCAAATTTGACTGTAATTTTTCAGGCTTTCATTAGCCTGTCAGAAGGGAGGATTAACATGCATTTTGATTTCTGTTGAAAACACGTTGTTTCAGAAATAAAGTGGGCACGGCAGGCTTCTGGGCTGATTTAATCTCTAACACAGGAAGCTTATTTATAGCATCACGGCCTTCTGAATGTTTAAAAACTCAGGCATTCTCAGCCTGCTGTGCTTTTTCCAGGGGCAGATGAGACAGCACCAGAAGAATAATGCTTCCTGGGATGGTAGCATAGGCTGCCCTAGAATTAAACATCACTTTCATCAGTTCCTATTATCCATACCTCTGGGTAGCTTGGGCTTCCCAGGAATCATGCCTATGAACAAGAATCCCACCCCAAGTAAAGAACCAGAATCTGAGCATTGAATATACTCAGGTCAAATTGTTTCCCCATCTCTAACCTCCTCTTCCTCCCAGGACTCACATGGTTCACTGAGTCTAACTTTAAGCAGGACCATTTTCTTATGGTGGCTCCTTCTTCTAAGATAACCCATTTTCCTAGATGTTCTATGCTCATTTTCAAGCTCCTTGTCTCAAGTCATGGTGCTTATACTTTCATTTTCTGTGACTTCTAAAGCTTCTCTTTCCTTACACATTTTCAAAAAATTATTAAATAACCATTGTTTGCAAAGCACTCTAAGTTCTTTGTAAATTATAAAAATGCTACATAAATGTATTGTTTTACTACAGAAAGAGAAGAAACATAGTAAATAGCTATGACAAACATTTATTAAACATTGTAAACTGTGTACTGTGAAAGAGATAAGAGTTTAGATAAGACTCAATATCCACACTGATGGAACTTGCAAGATTTGTTGACTTGCCCATGGCCAGACATCTAATAAGTTACAAAACTGGGACTCAAACCCAGGTCATCTGAGAGCAAGTCCTAGGCTCTTTCCACTATGTCATACTGTGGCTAATTGTTCATAGGATGTTTTTTGTGTAGAGTTTAGTCAATTACTAGCATGAAACTACTGCCATTTAGAAGGGACTAGAACAGATACTGTATTTATACCTACTGTTGAAGAACATATCTAAAATTTTCATTCAATTCAATTTAATATTTATGTAGTACTCCCTCTGTGGCTATATACAAAGACCTCACAGTGCTGAAAGCACTGATGGACCGACTAACAAGGACTAGGAAAGCATGGGAAAAAATCTCAGGCCTTAATATAGCTTCCTAAAAAATAATTAAGAGGATGCCAATGAAATACTGATCCATATTCCAACCTTCTCATCTATGCAAAAAAAATTGTGAAGATAATCTATAATGTAAAAAAATATTAAAGGACTCTTGATCTCTAATTAGTGCATGATATCAGAAGATTAATAATGAAGCTCACTTCCTGCCTCTAGGCTGACAGGTGGCAGGCTATAGGCATGGAAATGAGGCATCTTATTTTAGACATGACCAATGTATTGATTTGTTTATTAAAAGAGAATTCTATTTGGAGGAATGGGTTTGGGGGGGGGAAAGAAAGTCATATTAAAAAAAGGAAAAGAACACCAATAAAATTTTAAAAATAATCTGTTTATGTCTCAAGGACTCCTTTGAGGAGGCTATCAGAAGATGATTTTGATAAGTGATATTCCACAGTAGTCAATATCTTTACAATTACACAACTGACTAAAAAATATAGAGAATTCTGTACTTGTTGTTTATTACTACAAAAAAACCATTCAATTTGGTAATGCAGAATGCTACCTTAAAGGCTGGGGCAGCTAGGTGGTGTAGTGGATAAAGTACCAGGCCTAGAGAAAGGAAGACTCATTTTCCTGAGTTCAAATCTGACCACAGATTTATGAGCTGTGGGACCCTAGGCAACCACATCACTTAACCCTTTTTGCCTCATCATCCATAAAATGGGCTGGTGAAGGAAAAGGCAAACCACTCCAGTATCTTTGCCAAGAAAAACCCAAATGGGGTTACAAAGAGTCAGAGACGACTGAAACAAATGAACAACACCAAACCTTGAAGGCTCTCACTCAACAAAGCATCTTCCCTGCATATGTATACTTTGAAAGATGCATCAACAGAGATCACTTGGTTCAATTAGCCCCTGATTATCATCACCAAGCAAGACACAAAACAAAGTGAATACTTACCAAATGTGTTTGCCATTTTCCTGGGAAAAGTATGATGCAGAGTTTGACTTCAAGAGGGATTCCCCATAGTGTGGTCTTCCTGATGTACCTACTTACCAATGACCTGTTATGACTGTGCCAAGCCATAGAATGGTGTAGAGCCTCCTAAGTGAAATGCAAAACCACTCAAAATTACAAACTGGGCCCAGGAGCTGAACAAAAGTAGGGTGAATAGCCTTTAGAAACTTCCATAATTTTCTTAATTCCAAGCTTCTCCTTGAAACAAAGATCCAGCCTTGTAACCTTCTTATTCTCTAGGTGAAAAGCTTACAACTGCAAGTTGCATAAGAGAATGTCCAAGGACCTGACAATAAGAATCACTACAGGAGCAATGGGAAGGTACATGACGAGGCAACAGCTAGGTGGTTTGGTGGATAGAGTGCTGGATTTCAAGTTAGAAAGATTTGAGTTCGGATCTTTTCTCTGACTCAACAACTTGGTGACCTTGGCAATTCATTTAACCTCGCTCAGAGTCAGATTATTCGGTTGTAAGATGGGTGTAATAATAGTACCTGCTTCACAGAGTTGTAAGGACCAAATCAAATGAAACACATGTAAAGTGTTTTGCAAACTTTGAAGTGCTACGTCAACATTAGTTATTATTATAAGGATGGTATGAGCAGGCAACAAGCAATGCATTGCTAAGCAAATCACACGTAAATATTGTGAAGGGTATTGTGAAGGTTAGAAATGATGGCCAGAGAAAACAAGGAACTCGCTATTTTTTAAGAAGCGATAGCTCTCCTAGTCCACTGGTATCTATACAATGAGAAAGGAATGGAAAGAAGACCCTTAGCACATTGAGTGGTACCTTGTAGTAAATTTTTGGGAGAACATGACTGACAGTCACATGGGATGAGAGGGCATGATTAGGCTGAGATCTGCATTATCAGACATAATAGCTAAGCTTCTTAAAAGAGCACAGAGTAAGATATTATAATATAATTATAATAAATGTAATATATTACAATATATGCCTGGCCCTATACTAGGAACCATGAGGATAAAAGAAAAAGAATCACAATCTCAGAGCTGAGATTTCCAAGATAATATAATCCAAATCATACCTGGCCAAAACTCTCCTCTGTGATAGACCAACAAATGGTCATTTAGCCTTTGTTTTAAGATGCCTAGTGAGTAGGATCCCACTACCTCTTGGAATAGGTTATACCACTTCTTGACATCTCATGAAATTTTTTTCTTAAATCTGCCTTTTTAACTTCCACCCATTGATTTGAGTTTTGACTTGTGGAGTCAAGAGCAATTTTAATGCTCCTTCCATTTTAGAGTGCTTCAAATATTTTTTAAAAACTATTAACGTCTTTGATCCTAAGTCTTCCATTTGCCAGTCTAAACATCTCTAGTTACTTAAAACAAATACTTATAAAGTTATATTCCTTCCACATCATGGGGATTAGGGGCACAGCATTTTCCTGTCCCCTACCCCCTCCATGATCTGGAAAATCCACATAAAAAATTTTGACCCTCCTTTTATACCAGAGAAGTCTGAATTATTATGGTACTATGGTGTAAAATATGTTGACATTATACAATGCTATAAAACATGTTATGCATTTCTGAGTTTCTAAACATTTTCTGTCATCTACTGGTCTTCATGTATCATCCATAGCTTCTACAAAACTCTCAAAAAATTCTTATTTAATTTCTTATGCCAACCTCCAATATATTGAAACTATGATAGGGAAGGTCAGGATGGGAAAATTCACTTTGTGAAAGGGATAACTCTATGCACAATTTTAAGGCCCTTCACCATCCTGGTTGCCCACCTCTGAATATTCTCCAGCTAATCAATGCCTTTTCTAAAATACAGCGCCCAGAATTGAATATTATGTTCTAAATTTTGTTTCACCAATGAAGGATTACAATGAGATTACTACCTTGCCAGTTTTAGACAGTTGACCTTTCTTAATACAACCAACGATATCATTGATCTGTTATTTTTCTGCCATATCACATTGTTGCCTTATATTGAGTTTGCTACCTACTAAAACTACAAGATTTTTTAAAGAATTACAGGTTCCAATTCTAATTCTTTGCCAACAAAGAAAGAGCTGCTATAAACATTTTTTGCATAGAAAGTATCTTTTCTTCTTTCTTTGATCTCCTTGGGGTATAGGACCAGTAGGGATATTATTAAATCAAGGGTATATACACTACGTAGTAACTTTTGGAGGGATAATTACAAATTGCTTTCCAGATTGATTAGAATAGTTCACATTGGGGAATGGCTGAACAAATTATGATACATATATGTAATGGAATACTGTTGTGTTGTAAGAAACAAAGTAGACAATTTTTCAGAGAGATTTCGTGAGACTTATATGAACTGATACAGAGTAAAATGAGAAGAATCAGGAGAACTACTTATATAATAATATCATTATTGTAAAAAACACAAATTTATGCGAGACTTAAAAAGTCTGAACAATGAAATAATCAACGATTCCCGAAGACTAATAAAGAAGAATGCTACCCACTTCATGAGAGAGAAATGGTGGACTAATATGCAGAATAAGAAATGCATTTTTGTGTGTGGTCAAAGTAGGAATTTAATTTATTTGACTGTGCTTATATAATACAAAGATTCTTTCTTTCCTTCCTTTCCTTTCGTCCCACCTCTTGCTTCTTTGTTTCTGCCTTTTTTTCATTTGTCTCTCTGTCTCCTCATTGTATCTACTCGCCATTGTATCTAATTTGGTGGATACATTTAGGCAGCTTTTTCTTTCCTCCTTACTCTTCATTTTAAAGTCTGTTTGAGTAGAAGAATCCAAGCAAATATAGTCTTACCAAGTTTTTTTTAAGCATACTCCAACCCTGAAGCTAGAATTTCCATTTATAGGTATATAACCCTTCACCCAGAAATCTGCTCTCCATGCCATAAAGTCAAAATTCTTTTTTGACTCTTAAGATCTTTTTTTCTTATTCATTTTCCTCTTGAAATTCTTCTTCCATTTTCTCAAGGAAGACTTCATCAACCTAGAGTTCAACCTAAAGAATAATGAGGTGTTCCTTCAGGCCCTTGTCTTTGGCAGAAATATAAAAATCCAGTATTCCATGAAAGTCACTGCAAAATTCTCCCAGCTCTTCATATTTTCTAGAAGTAAAATCCTCAGTCATTTCACAGTGTTGACCATAGCTCCTGTGAATAACTCTTGTGAACCATATGCGGATGTCCTCCATTCTGGACTTTTAACCCTTCACCTTCTTGGTTCCCTCTTACAATAGTAGTATTTTGACAGCCCCATCTAACCTTTCCCTTGTCTTAGATCATTGCTTAGGCTTTATGTTAGCAACTTGATTTAGTTGCTTTGTCTTGCTTACATTATCTTCCCGACTCTTGAATCTCCCTCTCCTCCATGTTGTTACTTTCTTTTTTTTTTCCTCATTGAGCTGAGTTTTTTTTTCCTCATTGATCATGAGTTCTCCCATTTTTCCTTCCTCCCTTTAGATCTTTCTGCTCGAGCCCTTAGCCTTCAGTTGAACCCTTTTCTTCCTGTAAGCTGAGTTTTTCTTTCTTCTCCTTCAACTTCTCCTCAAGTCCTCTCTAATTTCCCCTCCTTGATCTCAATCTTCATCCTTTCCATTTCCAAAATCCTCCAAATCTTTTCCCAAGATTCCTGTTCTCCTTCAACTAGAGTCATTCTCCTGCTCTCATACAGCTTCTTCCCATTAAAGTCAGTAGTAGGTAGAATTATTGGATAATGAATCCCTACCCTGGAGGAGCTTTCAATTCTATTGAGTAGATGAGATCATTATTCACAAGAAGCAATTACAAAGCAGCACAAGACAGATTTATTATTAAGTGCTACTCTGAAAATAATAAAGTATCAAAAGGTATGGTAGAGATAATAAGTGATATGATAAGTGAGAAGCAGAAGAGATCAATGAAAACAAGAGGAAGAGACCTAAACCAGGCCCCTTATATCTGTTATTCAACAAGTTAGCTCTTCAGCAAGCATATGACAGACCATTTGCCAGATATCCAGCATTACAATGGGTGAATAGGACAAGTGAAAGGAAATTGGATATAGATATCAAGGTGTTCTCCATAGAAGAAGGCAAGAGACGGAAAAGATGTCCTTGATGTCAATAGGATTTGAACCCAGCTCAACACTGATAACATGTTGATAAAGGTTTGGAAAAAGAGACAAGCATCACATTTTAACATGGCATCTGAACAGAGCCATAGGCAAATGGTATGGCAGCATATCACAGTAGAACAGGTGAGAGGATGGAAAGAGTTAAGAGTCCAAGGCCAAAGTGAGTTTAACCTCTTTCCTTAATCTGCTTCTTCATCACTCAGGCAAGAAAAGAGAAGCCATGAATCCTTTGTATTATGTTGGTCTTGTCCATAAAGGACCCAAAGATAAGAATGTCCACCTAGCTTTAGCTGCTAAGGGAGAATGTGAAAAGAGCTGAAAATCTAGTGAAAATTCAGACCCAGGACTAGAAGTGACCTACAGCTATGCACAAACTTAGGTGAGGAGGAAGGAACAAGATGGGGAAAGGGGAGCAAGGTATAATGGTTGAGGAATACCTGCTTATGATTTTCCCTGACCAATAGACAGCACTAAGAGGCCTGGCCTTGTTATGTCCTACAGGGACCCAAGTCCACTGCATTCTGTAAACTGAGAAATGGTCACGTTGGGAGAGAGTAGGGACCTAGACTGTCTAGATAGCTAGGACCTGGTGAGCGACCAATGCTGCCTCCCTGGAGCGTTGAAAATAGAAGGCCTAAGTATAGATACCCAAACTATGTTCCCGGAAGTTCTGGATTTGGGTTGTACCTATAGACAAGGCTTGGGCTACCTAGAACTGAGAGGCACCATAGGAAGATCACCCTCATGGTGATTGTTTAATTGTAGTTTATTTTATTCCTTTTGCTTCTTTGATTATGAATAAAGAACTCTACAGAGATGAACCATACTTGTGGGATGAATTGCATTATGCCATGTTCCTGTCATTGGAGACAATTCAAACTTATAAGTAAAGGAAAAGGGTAGAATCTCCAGAGGGTAGAGTATGAGACAAGAGACTAATTGGATAAATCCACATATACCATACTCCTAGACTAAGAAAACAAATACCACCCACAAAAATGGATCGAGATAGAAGATTGAGGTCACCAGTTCTTTCAGAAACTTAGAAAACTGACTGTTACCCCTGAGTGCCTTCTGTTGTTTAGAGGAATGTATAATTGCTAAATTGAGCAGGATCAGGCAAGTGGCCAGAAACATCCCCTGGAAATTAAACATGTTTGTAAAACCAATAAAAGCAGGTTAAAGGTGTGGTCAAGTAACCCAGAAAACCCAGAAAATTTTGTTATGTTGAACAAGTAGGATCCTTCAGACCTTTATCAGGACTTCTCTGCTTTCTCTGATGGGCCATCTCTATGGGAGATAGCTATGTTAGGAATGGTGTGCTTGGTATGTTTTATGGCCCATATATCCAAATCTATGTCTAAAATAATCAAGATATAAAGAGAAGTCTACTGTATTTTTAAAAAGTGATTATGGTAGAAGGAGGTAATCCATTCATTCCTGGTCATATATCATGAAGAAATAGTTGTCCTTTATTCTTAACATCTTTCTTCTCACTACTGACTCGTCCTGCCGCACACTCTGAACGAGGGACCTTTTGAAGACTGGTGCAGGGTAAACAAGCCTTATTAGGGGCAATCAAGGTGACATAGGCCAGAATTAGGCTTGATGCTTTGTCCTATAAGTATGACATGACTATACTGATAACCAAATAGACAGAATAAAGTGACTATTAAGAGCCAGAAGTTACCAGGTTTTTCCAAGAAAAAAATTATATGCTTGACAGACTTATTATGAGTTCAGCTTTTTGACAATAAAAATCCCAACTAAAAAAATGCAGAATAGGAAGAGAAGGGTAGTAATAGAAGCTAACTTGACACCCAACTCTTATGCACTCCATCAACAAGACACTACCTAATGTAGTAAGTTGAGTTGTGTGGTTTTTTCCCTAGTCAATGATGCAAATAAAAAAATCTATCAGATGAATGAAGCTAAGCTCTTTAGCCAAGACATCACTTGGGATTACCTGACAAGTTCAGTTCAGGTCAAATTGCTCTGATTGTTCTTTGGCCACCTGAGCTTTGAAACAATCCCTTTCTTTCCACCCCACCCTTTGGTATAGATGAAAATATACCAGGCCTAAAGATAAAAAATGTATTTTATTTTTCACCTTAGGAAGAGACCTAGACAGCCATCCAAAGTAAGGGAGCTTCATTTTGGAAAAAAGGGTAAAAAATGGTCGATCTGATAACAAGGTAATGAAAAGAAGATTGCTTTTGGTGGAAATAGAGGGAGCAGTTCTGGCCATGCCTGGGATGTGGGGCTTTGTTGTGCAGGTGGCAGGGCCCTCATGCTACATAATCTCCCATCCCTCTCCATCTTCCATCCCGCTCCAAGCAGTCACACTGCAGAGCAGCATTGCAAAGGGGGCCTGAGCTCACATCATTCCTGCGCCAGGTTGAAAAGGAAACAGATGATTCTGTCATGGTTACAAGGAGTAAAACAATCTGCATTCATTTGTAAGATGGGGAGGGGGCCGGAGAGGGAGAAGGGAGACAGCCAACACAAACAAAGCAGCCAAACAAACCCAAGAGCGCAGCCCATACAGCAGTTTCTTCCTCACCTGGTGAGCCGAAGTATATGTTTACAGTGTGGCTGACTGTGAAAATAAGGAGTATAGAGAGCTCCTGACTAATTCATGGCTCCTGCCAGTGATTTACTGTCGCTATTTGTTACTCATGCAGGCCTGCCTGGGCAACTCTGTTGACAGAGGGGATTATCATAATGTGTATGTCAGTGTGTGTGTGTGTGTGTGTGTGTGTGTGTGTGTGTGTGTGTTGTGCATGTCTGTAGAGGAGAGAGGGGAGGTGACAAGGGGAATGATGGGACATTAAAGCAGTAGTGAAGAAGATAGTTCCAGATGTAAATCCTTTATATATATATATATATATATATATATATATATATATATATATATACATAGTTTTCCATTCTATAATTGCTTCTTACTTGACACAGTAAAAAAAAAAGCCTCTTGGAAAATGATGCTGATAGAAAAAAAAATTTTAAGCCCTCACATATAGAAGTTTTTGACAGTTTACAGCTTATTTTCACATCCATGATCTCATTCTATCTTCACACTTCCCATCTTGTGAGATAGGTAAGAAACATATAAGGAAACAGTCTCAGAGAGGTTAGGTGTTTAGTCCATAGCCACACAGCCAGTAAGAAGAAAAACTAAGATCCAAACTCAAGTCTTCCAGCCCAAGTACAGAGCCTTTCCAACTACAACAAAGCAAGAAAGGTGAGCTGGAAATACCAAAGCAAAAATCTACTTAGATCAAATCCAAAATCCCAAAGACAACATCCCTAGAGACGGAACCCACCAAGCCCACAGCAACTATACATGTGACTGAAATTATTCATAAGCATCAAAAAAGCAAAGCTATTGATCATCCACAGACATAATGCCCTTGTTGGGCTAGAGGTCAGACAGAGCGGACTAGGGTCAGCTCCTACCAGGAAAAGCTCCATATTGGCTGAAGGTAGTTGGGGGGGGGGGCTGCAATTATTAAAGCAGGAACAAGAAACTCTCACTTCCAAAGATACTCTGAAACTTCAGTGTTTTCATAAGCATGGATCACATAGCAATCCTTCTGTGCCTCCTCATTCTGTTCTCTTCTTGTCTACGTTTGCCCCATGAATCCTCCATGGAAGAATCGGCCAACCCACCAAATGCCTCCCTCTTGTTCTTTTATAATCTCAGGGCTATCAGTGGACAATTGAAGTTGTCTACTTGTTTACAGCTACAGTGCGAAGCTGAACAGGAAGTATATCAAATTACTTCATCAGTGTGGATAGCTTGGACAAGTCACTGAAGCAATTAATAAACATTTATTAAGTACCTACTATGTGCGCTAAAAAGGCAAGAGACAGCTCCCTCAAGGAGCTCTTAATTTAATGGCTGCCACATACAGTTAATGAACTGGGCCCCAAATTAAGGAGGGAAAGTAAGCACAAAATCACAGAATTTCAGAATCAGAAGAGACCTCAGTAGTCATGTAGTTCAACTTATAAACCCCCCCCCCAAAGACACACCCAATAAATGGGCAGGGGACACTTAGCTTTTTCTGGAAGATCTCTCCTGAAGGGGACCCCACTGCCTGCCTGCCCCCTGTATCAGACCTTTCCACTTTCAGATTTCTCAAATTGTTAGGAAATGTATGGTTGTTATTTTTGCTATTGTTTTCTTCTCACACCAAGCATAAGTTTTCTACTTTGTGATTGCTTTGCACTGCTCCTAGTTCTGCTGAGTGGGGCCAAGGAGAATAAATCTAATCCTTCTACCAATTAAATCCTTTCAAGTACTTAAAGACAGCTATCACATTTTCCCTGTGTCTTCTCTTCTCCAAGACCCAAATTCCTACTTCCTTCAACCTATCCTCCTTTAATATGGACTTGAAGCCCAGCCAAAACTACTGGCCCCTGAAGATAACCATCTCTTTAATACTCATCTTCCTTTATGATGACATTTGGCTATCAATCATGAAAGAGCATAGGATCTAAAATTTGGAAACCATCTAAGCCTATAAAATAAGTGTCCTTATTTTTAAAATGAGGAAACTTAGGCAGAGAGAGGTTAAATGACTTGTCCAAAGCCATACGGCAGAGGCAAGATCTAAACTAAGCGCCTAAGAGTCCAAATTTAACACTTCACCATAAATCTAATCTTCTCATTTTACAGATAAGGAAACTGAGGCCTACTTAGAATAGAAGATTTGAATCATGTCCCACAGGTTTTGTCTCTCTTGTCCCACAAGAAGCAGAGCTAGAATCTGAACCTTGATCCCAAGACTCCAGACCACGCTCTCGGGAGTAAAGTCATAAATGTTACAAAGAGCAATAGAAAAACATGTTGTGAATATGAGCAGGCTATAGGAACTCAGTCCCGAAGACTATTTGAAAACATTGACATCAACCTTATTTGGAACTATGCTCTATGTATGACACCAAAAAGAGGCTTATTGGGTATCAAGAAGGAATACACCCTATCTTCAAGTAACTCCCAGTTTTTACTAAAATATATAGTTTTTTCAATGTCCCTGCAATCTGGAAAATCCACATAAAATTTTTTGACCCTCCTTTCATACCAAAGAAAAAGTTTGAATTCTTATACTATTAAAAGATAAAATATATTGCTATTACACAACAATATGTATATTGTGCATTTCTGAGTTTCTAAATTTTTTCTGTCATCTGCTGGACTTTTACATGTGGTCTATAACTTCCACAAAACTCTAAAAAAATTCTCATTCAATTTTTTATGCCATCCTGCAATATATGGAAACTGCAAGGGGAAAAGTCACAATATGGAAGGTATAATTGCTATGAAATGCCTCTCTTTTAGAATTGTCTCAAGTCTAAATATATGGCTTTGACTTCAACAAACATTTATTAAACCTTTCGTGGTACAGAATCCACTAAAGACTCTAGCAGTCTTTGACTTCGCAGAGCTCACAATCTAGTAGAGGAATGCCACAAACAATAACAATTCAAAATGGTACTTCATGAGTGTTTTGGGTAGGCACATACCAACTTTGATGCTCCAACTGGGGAAAGACCAAAGATGACTATTTGTGGGCAAAGGAATTTAAGTAGGGTTCCTAGAGGAGTTAAGAGTCTAGAGCACTCAGTGGAATTATGATAGCTAGTAATAACAATAGGAGGCATCCATGTCCTAATGATTAGGGAGATGACTTCAGAGTCAGAAAAATTTCGATTCAAGTCTCACCCCTGACATCTCTATGGAACTCTGGGCAAATCACTTAACCTCTTAGTGCTCTAGCCAACTTTGAGTTGTAGAGGAAGTGCTGACCTATATTAGTAGAGGGAGTTTGCTCCCTCAGGAGTTCTTGAAAACAACCAAAATCACAGATCTAGTCCATATCCCAATGCCTGATGATAATAGCAACTGGTTTTTTATACGGCTTTAAGGTAGTGCATCAAGGTAGGGATATGTGTAGAGCACTGAGTTTAGAGTCAGGAAGACCTGAGTTCCAATGTGGACTCAGACAATCAATAGCTGTGTGACCCTAGACAAGTCTCTTAACCCTGTTCCCCTCAGTTACCTCATTGGTAAACTGAGTGGGAGAAGGAAATGGCAAACCACGGCAGTATCTTTACCAAGAAAACCCCAAATGGGGTCATAAAGAGTCTAACAAGACTGAACAACAGCAGAGATTTGTTATCTCATCAGATCCTCACAAAGACAAAAAAGAATTATCCCCATTTTATAGATAATAACTAGCATTTATAGAGTGCTTTACGTTTTGCAAAGCACTCTACAAATATTATCTCATTTTAACATATTGTTAGTCTCATTTTAATGGAACAAAACTGAGGCAGTTGTTAAGTGACTTACCCAGGTTCACAGAGCTAATAGGTGTCTGAGGTAGAATTAGGAATCAGGTTTTTCTGCCTCCATGTCCAGCACTTTCTCTATGGTTGCACTTAGCTACCTCAGATGAGGAAGTTGAAAGTCAGACTATAAATGTTGAACACAAGATCTGAAACTGGGTATCACTTGACTTTAAATCCAGAGCACTGTAGACCTCTGCTCAAATCCTAGCTTTACCGCTTTCTCCCTATGTGACTTTTAGAAAGTTAAAACTAAAAATTTTCCATTTTTCAAATCATGGGATTGGATTAAGTGCCTTCTAAGGGGCCTTCTTGCTCTAAATCTATGATCCTACTTTTACGAACATCTGGGAGTAAACTCTTGTCTGCTGAACAAAATGTCTCTAAACAGTAGGAGAAGAGCTGATATGGCCCTTATCCTAATTGGGTGTAGAATTTAGAATTTTGTTCCCTATCTCTACCCCTTACCTATAGTCTGGAAATGTGCTTCCCCAATAAAAATGCACTTTGTTACTTCCCTTTTTCTTCTCCCTTTTAGCTCCATGGACTCTACCCCCTTCTCCCTTTCTCTTTCCCTCCCTGCCCCTCTTTTCTCTCTTTCCTTTCCTCTTTCTCTCTCTCTCTCTCTCTCTCTCTCTCTCTCTCTCTCTCTCTCCCTCTGTCTCTCTCTGTCTCTCCCTCTGTCTCTCTCTGTCTCTGTCTCTCTCTGTCTCTCTGTTTCTCTGTCTCTCTCTGTCTCTCTGTCTCTCTGTCTCTCTCTGTCTCTGTCTCTGTCTCTCTCTGTCTCTCTCTGTCTCTCTCTCTCTCTCTGTCTCCCTCTCTCTCTCTCTCTTTTCCAGAGCAGTCTAGTTGACAATGAGTGGACTGGAGTCTAACAAGAGATAGGAAATCAATATGTAGATTGGTATCCGTTTTTCAACTCTGTTCTTCAAAGTCACTTTTGCCAGTTGTCAAAATGTTGAGGGTGAGCTTTGTGTCCAACTCTCCCGCCCCCTTCTTCTGGCCTCCTTCTCCACCCTGCTCCGGCAGTGAAGCATTTCATGGTGTGTGCATTGTTTTTGTTGGATCTGTTACTGAGGAGTGAGAAATCAGTCGGTTTCATTAGCTCTTTGAAAAATGAGGTCGGGCCATGTTGGCGGGGTGACTGGGTCAGAAGGAATCATTTATCATTTTCGATGAGGCATAATGAACTCCTCAAAGCTGGACTCCAATTTAATTGTCTTCCCTTAATTGAGGAAAGGGGAGCCGTTCCAAGGTAAACTAGTTGGAGGTGATTTTATTGAAACACAGACAGCTCCTAACAGTGCCCCATAGGTGATATGGAAAAACTGCTACCAGTCAGCCTACCTGTCATCCAACAACCTAACATGGAATCTTGATGACAGAAATGACCCAGGGGAAATCAGTGGGATACATGAGGCAAATTAGGGCTTGCTGGTTTGGAGTGAGAGGATCTAGGTTCAAATCCTGCCTCTAACTACTTAGGACCTATATGACCTTGGACAAATCACTTCCCTTCTCTGGGGCTCAATTTCCTCATCTATAAAATGAGAGGGTTGAGTGAGATGACTTCTAAGGTCCCTTCCAGGTCTTAATGGATGATCCTGTGAGATTATCCAGTCTATGGATCTGCTTTTAGGCAGGATCCTTTCAAAATATTCTAGATGAGAATTTTAGTCCTGTTTTCAAAATAACTTCATAACCTTTCTTTGTTAAACTGCTGTCCTTTCAAATAGAAGTCCCTCCAAATGACTTACCTGTTTTCTTCCTCCATCATTCTTCTTATCTCATCCTGAGCATATAATCATAATAAGAAATCATAATATATTGAAATGCATATTGTGCTTTAAAGTCTACAAAGAACTTCACCCATCTTAACTCCTTTGATCTTTATAACAATCTTGTGAGGGAGGTAGTAAAAGTATTGTAGAGACCACCTGCCTGAGTGAGAGAGGAGGGGGAAATGTTTGGGAGATAAAGATAGGGACTGGGACTGTAACTTCACCAGCTTAGGTCTGTCAATCAAAAAACATTAGTCATAATATTATTAATAATATTAATTAACAATTATGCCAAGCACTGAAGATACAAATTGCAAATAAAATAAATTGCAAATAAAATAAAAATAAAATAAATTGCAAATAAATGACCTTTGTTGCAAATGAAATAATAAATTGCAAATAAAATATAATATAATGGGGTCATGAAGAGCCTAACAAGACTGAACAACAGCAAAGATTTGCAAAGCACCTTATATTTGTTATCTCATCAGATCCTCACAAAGACAGAAAGGAATTATCCTCATTTTATAGATAATAATAACTGGCATTTATAGAGTGCTTTATGTTTTGTAAAGCACTCTACAAATATCTCATTTTAACCTATTGTTAGTCTCATTTTAATGGGACGAAACTGGGTTGTTGTTAAGTGACTTACCCAAGGTCACGGAGCTAATAGGTGTTGCAAATAAAATAAATTGCAACTCAGACAGTCAATAGCTGTGTGACCCTAGACAAGTCTCTTAACCCTGTTCCCCTCAGTTACCTCATTGGTAAACTGAGTGGGAGAAGGAAATGGCAAACCACGGCAGTATCTTTACCAAGAAAACCCCAAATGGTGTCATGAAGAGTCTAACAAGACTGTTGCAAATAAAAATAAAAACAGCCCCTGACCCCAAGAAGCTTATGTTTTAATGGGAGATGACAAACAAAAAGGAAATGAAAAAGAAGGAGAGAGGTACCTGGGAAGGGGACATAACGAAGTCCAAAATCAGTATAGCTAGTGGGTAGCGGAGAGAAAATGTTGCTGAATCCTCTCCTTAAATGGAAGCCTTAAAGTCCATGGTCCTGCCTTCCAGTCAGAGGAGCCAATCATGGGGCAGAGGGTACTTGTAAGATGTGAACATCAAGGCAGATTCAGTCTTGCAGGATAATGAGATTTTCCAGTGATGAGTTTCCTAGGGAAGGGAGGCATGATGGAGAGGTCAAAAGAAAACCAAAAACAATGGAGCTGGTAAGAAATAGGAAAGCCCCTCTTCCCGATACAGGTCAACACCTTCTCAACAACTTTTAATCTTAGAGAGCTTTTCAGAGCATTAAGAAGTTAAGTGACTTGCTCAAGGTCACACAACCAGTATGTCAGAGGTAAGAACATGAATTCAAGTATTCTTGACTCTGATGCTAGCTTTCTATCTACAACATCACATTGCCTCTTGTTAGACTCTAAATTCATAAATTTAGAGTTGGAAGGTAAATTAAAGACCATTTACTCCAAACCTCTCATTTTACACACAAGGAAACTGAAGCCCAGAGACACAAAATTACTTATCCAAGGTACTACAACATACTAAGTAGTATAGCTATTACTTGTACCTAGGTATTCAGATTCTAAAATGAATCTTTCTTGGGGCAGCTAGGTGGCGCAGTGAATAGAGTACCGGCCCTGGAGTCAGGAGTACCTGAGTTCAAATTCGGCCTCATACACTTAACACAAAAAACTAGCCGTGTGACCTTGGGCAAGTCATTTAACCCCAACTGCCCTCCAAAAAGCAAGGAAAATAAAATAAAATAAAATGAATCTTTCTGTGTTATCATGGCTATATGGTAGAAACTGCCTGGGTGAGAGAGAAGTAGAAGAAATATGTCTATAGGTTCATAGAATTACATGTTGGAAGAGACTTTAGAGATCAGTGTGTCTAAACTCTTCCTTTAAATAAAGGAAGGGAAATTTCTCTACTCTAGGTCCCACTGGTATCAAGAGACAGAGCCAAGATTTAAACCTGGGCCTTCTCATTCAAAAGGTAGTGCTCTATGCACCACTCTGAAGATGTTTTTTCTTAATCAATGAATGTATCATGTTCCAATAGTCTTAGTGAAGTTCTGAAATTTAATGGCTTAAGCTTAATAAGGCTTTTGGGACACCCTGTATATAGATTAAATTCCTACTTTATGCTGAACATTGAGCATAGTATTATAGGGGACATTATCATTATCAACATCATTGTCATCATAGTTGGTATTTATATCATGCTCTAAGGTTTACATATATATGTAATTCTATATTATGTATATTATTCTATATTAAAGATGTGTATATATTACATGTATCTGTATATATTGTATGTTTTAGATATATACATACATACATACATTCATACATACATACATATATACAATCCCATTTTATATTGACAATAACCCTGGGAAAATTATTCCCATCCTCATACTTATACATGAGGAAACAATTTAAATGACTTGCCTAGGGTCATACATGTAGTAAATGTCTTAGGTAAGATTTGAATTTAGGTCTTCAATTCAGCACACTATTCATGTGTCAAGTATAGCCACAGTCCTGGTCTCAGGGAACATTTTGTTTAACCAGGGAGCTAAGATACATCCCTGACAAGACTACAAGGGGGTTTAAGGTAAGTGTCAACTTAATACAGGTAATGAAAGCTGTAGGAATTCAGAGGAAAATAGGGAAACTTTAGGTTGGTGTGATCAAGTTAGACTTAATGATGAAGATGGGGATTTGAGTTAGGCCTTAAAGAATGAGTAATGTTTAGATAAAGATTAAGAAGGAAAGCATTCCAGAGAACAGGAATCACAAGCATAAATAAATGGAAAGAGTGTGGGATAATAATGAGACCAGCCTTCAAGGAACAGAAGGCTTTGATTCCCGATCAGGAGGGAACAGGCTGGAAAAGCAGTACAGACCTGATTGAGAAGGCCCAGCTGAGATGTTGTCATGGAAAGGAATCACTGAGAAGTTGTTGTGCCGAGGATGCCATGATCAGAGCTGGGGATTAGGAAGATTATCCAGGGTGTATCATCTGGATCAGAGGGAAGAGTGGAGAAAGTAGAGGCAAGAGACCAGTTAAAAGGCTACTGATGTTGTATAGACCCAGCCTGAACCAACCTATGGGAATTCCCTCTGTTGGTGGAGGAGGCTTTTAGGTTGCCCAAAGCCATCTTGGGAATTTCACTTGACAATGAACTCATTAGGGAAATGTTCTGTCAATAGTCACATCAATAAGTAAATGTGTAATTAACTTGGATTTCCCACCGAGGGGTGTGGAGAGAGGGAGAATATAAAAGCCTTTGATATCACACTTAAATTTTTTTTTTCCAAGATGAGTTCTCTACCAGGGGCTGCCATGCTAACAGAATTACTAAATGAGGCTTAATTTGACAACCCCAACAATCCATTGTTAACGACACACGGCATCGTCCTCATTTGCATGGAACCAATGCAATCATTCTCCTGTTTACCCTCCTCCCTTCTCCTTCCTGTCTTCTCGGACTCCTGGCTTCCTCTGAGCTCATTTCTCCTTCAACCTCACAAATACTGGAGCCCTGCTATCAGAACACAGCAGTTAAATAATGTGAAATTTCACTGATGCCGGCGAAATAAAAGTGAGTTTTACAAAACCAAGTTCCTTCCCTGAACATAATAACAGTAAATTTCTAGGGTCCTGTAGTGTAATATCCATTAGATTTATTATGTTGCAATTCCCAGTCCCACTAGTTCTGCCTGAGGGTGAGTATATTACATTTCATCATAGTTTCATTTTCTCCTACAGATGAGAAATGGGAATGCGATTGCAGTTATGTAGCATGCATGTGTTAAATCTGATCTCTAATAAAATCAAACACATCACAACTCAAAGCACTTTAGCACAGTGTCGGCAAAATGAAACACCATCTGTCATCGTGTAGAGATTGCCTTATTATAACATAGAATCAAACTGCTCAGTGTGAACACTGTTGCTTAATAAATGGGTAAATGGAAACTGATAATTATGATCTTATTTATTTTAAATGATTAGTTAAAACCACCAAAAGCGCAGCGTAATTTGTCAATTAGACACTCTGGACCCTGCAACAACACAGAAAGCAAACACCCCTCAGTCAAAGTGGTAAATAGACTTGCAGAGAAAACAAGGGGGAGGGATGTGACAGAGACACTTTCCAAGACCTGCCAGAGCCAGGATAGAGGCAGGAGCTAAAGACTTAAGAAACTGTTGTCAGGACTGATTAGGTGACTGGGGCATCTACACTCTAATTACCTGGTGTTTTACTTCTTTTCCATTTCCCTGTTTCCCTTATTCTTCTCTCCCTAAAATTCCACCAGCAGTTCAGCTACAGTAACAGACTGAACCCAGCAGCAAGATGTTGTGATGTTGCCTGGTTGTAGTTCTCATGTGCCATAGTAAAAGGTGAGATGTTATTTCCTGTGCCAGTCTATTGGGATGGAAGGTGGAGGATGTCTAAAGTAGGTAGTTTTATCTGAATCTAACTGCAAGGATTTTTACTAAGTTCAATCATCCCTGGAAGCAATCATTAATAGGCTGATAAGAAGAGGGGGAAACCATGCCACTGGGGAAAGACTGAGGGTTCAAATTCTCCTTTCAGTCAATGAGCTGTTTACAAGCCCACCAAGGCACAGAATGTTGCCTTTACTCATCTCTGTACAAAAGAAAATGGAAACCTCTAAATAACTCCCTGAGATCAGGGATGCTGGCTACTGTCTCTTCCTAATGCTTTTACCTATAATCTTGATTCTTGTTCTGATGGAGCCTAAACCATTCCGGTGACATTGTATAATGTGTAGAGAGTCTGTGAGCCCAATAAGATGTCAATAGAAATGCCTCTTGTCCCTGCACTGATGTCGTTTGATGTTGAGAGAAGCCTGTGTAATACCAAGGGATTGAAAATATTGACTCTTCCTCTGGGATAATATTCGTGCTCTAAGGCAGCCTTGCAGTTATGGCACCTTCAAAAAACTCCTCTCGGCCCATAAGAAATATCTCTACCAACCTACTGGCTTTCTCCAGGCTTTCCTATCCTTTTCCAGGGACTGGAAATGGTATACCTGATGGCACGGTGAGAAACCCAATCTTGAGAAATTCAATACAAAGAAATGAAATGCATGACAACCCTGCAACGTGACAGAAACTTGGATAAATCCATTATCTCATCTTAGTGAATATTTCCTATGCAAACCACAATGAACCTTGTCTTTTTATCTTTGAAAGAGTCAACAGTTAAACAGATCTTCAAAGTTGTCAAAGGCCTTCACATATCTCATTTCTTTTGGGCCTCACAACATTTCCATATATCTAATTACCACCATTTTACAGATAAAAAAATTGAGGGAAGGAAATTAAGTAACTTACCCTATATTACCCAGTTAGTATCAGGGCTAGGATTTGAAACCAAGCCTTACTGAATCCAAGTTAAATATGCTACACCATGTTGCTTTTCTGCTTCCTTTCATAAATCCTTTACAGAAAAATGCTCTTTGAGGGCAGCTAGGTGGTGCAGTGAATAAAAGCACTGGCCCTGGAATCAGGAGAACCTGAGTTCAAATGTGACCTCAGACACTTAACACTTACTAGCCATGTGACCTTGGGCAAGTCACTTCACCCCAATTATCCTGCCTTTTCCCCTCAAAAGAAAGCAAAAAAAAATGTCTTTTGTCTCATAGATCCTATACACTGGTGAGATTTCTCCATAGTAGGTACCCAATGTGCTAGAAGGGGGAAAGGGAAGGGAAAAAGCATTTATTAATTACCAGTTATATGCTAGACAATGTGATAAGCACTTTACAAATATCTTATTTAGAATACACATATTTTAATAATTCATGGGTAGCACAACAGGGGCAGTCAGGTGGCACAGTGAATAAAGCACTATGCCTGGAGTCAGGAACATTCATCCTTCTGAGTTCAAATCTGGCCTCAGACATTTACTAACTGTGTGGCCCTGGGTAAATAATTTAATACTATTTAATACAGTTTTCTCATCTGTAAAATGAGCTGGAGTAGCACATGGCAAAGCATTCCAATATCTTTGCCAAGAAAATTCCAAATGGGTTTATGAAGAGTTGAACACCTGAAAAACAATCTGTCACGGGGATTATTAATCTTTAGTCCTTGTTCCTATCACATAACTGACTCTGCCTTCTTTTCTAGGCCTATATCTCCTTGTGAAATCTTTTATAATACTTCTTGTTCTCAAGATATTGTTGTTAATTAGAATGATGTGGCCTACTTATACCCACAATGCATCTCTCATTACCCGTGGGGTTAATGAATATCTTGACTCTTCAAAGATTGTGATGTTTGATGTTGTTCAGCTATATAGCATCATCAGGAGAATACTACTGTTGTTGTAAAGATGAATTTTTGTATCAGGGGATAGTTTTGAAAATTGAGAGCTTGCTGCAATTTCCCAAACACAATCCAGGATGATCTCCCCTTCTTATTCACTCTTAGACCAAACTTGTCCATCTGCAATGTCTGCCAGAGAGAGAGAGATGGAAATATCTATAGAGATGTACATGAATATAGATAAGACATATGTAGATTATATAGATACAGATATAGACATATACACATATAGACACAGAAAGAAAGAGATGCTGGTTGAAGGACTAACTCAATGGATTACTCATTCAACTGCATGCCTTTAGCTAGATAGTTTTAATGGTAAAGGAATTTGAAGATCTTCCCTGCACTTTAATTGGCCTCACTTGAAGCCCAACAAGAGAAGCTTGCTTAAGGGAGGCTTGTTTTTCAGGAAGGCACACCTTTTGTTACTTTGTAATTAGGCATATATATAATGTGTGTGTGTGACACACACACGCGCGTGCGCACACGCACACACACACACACACACACACACACACACACACACACACCTTGATGTGAGGTTTTGCTTTGGGGTTCACTTATGGGAAGAGTTGTATGATTTGGCCAGATGAGATTCTGGGCAGTCATTGAGCCCCACCGCTTTCAAAACCCAGATGTTGGTACTTCTCTCTCTCTGGTAACTATGTATGCATGTGATGGTCAGACAACTAGGAGCCCTATCTGTTGGTTTGTTGAATTGTGTTATTTTCTCTGTCTATGTTTTTTGTCTGCATGTAACTTCTATTTGTATTTTCTCTGAAGTTCAGGGTGCTGACTTTTTCCCCTGAACTAGGTAAATTATATATGTTTGATTAAAGTAAGATTGTTAACCCCTTTTGAGTTGCTTTCCTTTAGAAAGTAGATCAAAGAACCTGTGCTGGCAGCCATCCTGGGTATGCTAGGGTATTTGCTGCTACAATAGTATACACTCTTTATCCATTTGATTTTTCCTGTGTGAATTGTTAGGCCATTGTTGATACAAAACTATTCTTCACATAATTAATTCAGTGGATTATAATATAATTATAATACGTTGATCTATCTCCAGTCTCTCCTCCATTTCCATCCTTCACATAGATGCTAAATTAATCTTCTTAAGAAATCTGATATATTTGGTCCTTCCCTCTATTTCTCATAACCTAAAACAAAAATTTCTTAATCTATCATTTCAAGCTCTCTACAACTGGGCTGCAACCTACATTTCCAATCTTCTTTCACCTTACTTATTCCCCTTCATATTTTCATTGCACCAACCAAGACAGATGGCACTAGTTGTTTCCTCATTTTGTCCTGTACTCTCTCACCTTTTATGTCCATCCATTCACCAGTCCTCATTTCTAGAATGTATTCCCTACTCCTGCTGAAATCTTTCTCTTCCTTCAAAGACCAGATGAAGTTATATCTCCATGAATCCTTCCTAATCCTATCTAATAGAAATTATCAACTTCTCTAAGTCAGGGCCTATATAATTTTGTGCCTTTGTTTCTTTATCACTTAGCATCAGGCCTTGCACATTGCAAGTTTATTTTATTTTTTTTAATGTTCTTGGTAGAAACAAAAGGCTTTGTTAACAAAAATAAAAAGTATCTTATTTCATTTGGTTTTCATAAAAATACTTATGTTTCCATGGATTTCCAGAGTGTTTACAGTGTTTACAATTTTTAATAGTCTGATTTCCTCTAGTCTCTCCTAATTTCTTCTGGATTTAAAAATTCCCTAAGGAACTGGTTCTGTGTAAGGGATTATCATCTTCAGGCTTTACCACTTGAGAAACCTCTGTGAATAGGGAGAAAAATTTCAAAGGCTCTCTCATGAAAACAAGAAAAAGTAGGGGTTTTTTCAGTCTCAAGATTATGTCAACATGATACTAAAATAATTGATAAGCTTGGTCAATTCAATCAAAACACCAGACAGTTGGGTCAGGGAAAGGGGAAAATTAGTCAGACTTGACCTAATTTGCCATTGTAGTCCATTAATCAGGTTTTTTACCTAAAGATTTAAAGCCCCATCTGAAATTTTACTGGAGGGAAATTTGAAGTCAGGCTTTGATTTTTTTCAAAAGCTCTTTTATTAGACTCTAAACACCTAAAGGGCAAGGAATATATCAGGATTTTTTTTCTTCTTTGTGCATCCAGAACCTAGAAGGCATCCTGTTTGTGGTAGGTGCTTAATAAATGGTTGTGGGATTTAATTGGAAAAGGGGAAAATCAGGGGACTTCAGAACTCATGCTGTCATTTCTTCATTTTGGTGTAAAATACAAAGAGTTGCCAACCATTTGTAGGTGTCTCTGTTGAGAGTGTCAGTGTCAGACTATGGGTGCTTTAACCCAGGAAACTGAAAACCAAAGGGAGTCAAAGATCCCTTCTCTAGAATGCTCCTTCCCAAATCTATTTCCAATGACCATACCATATTGATCCTATTCTTTAGAGCAGAGGTTCTCAACCTGTATGTCATGACCCCTTTGGGGGTCAAATAACCCTGTCACAGGGGTCACAGGGACCACCTAAGAGCAGTGTCACGGTCCCCAAGACCGTCGGAAATATGTATTTTCCAATGGTCTTAGGGACCGTGACACTGCACTTCTATCCATCTCCAGACAAGTCCTCCCACATGCAGATACTTCCACATAGGAGCATTAGAGGGTCACAGCATAAGAAGGTTGAGAACCACTGCTTTAGAGAAATATGAGTAGTCATAATGTCAAGTGGGCAAGACAACAGTCACCTATTTTTCCCAAACCCCTCGTGGCCAGAAACCTACCATGTCCTAGATGCCATCTCTGCTACCAATGTGCTATGGCAATAGGCCATTGGGAAGAATGCTATGGTTCCCTACCTTTCATGCTATGAACCCCTTGGTGGGTGGTGACAAGGATTACAAGGGATCCATTCCTAAATAACTCAGTATAAATAAGAAATAAGTAAACATATCTTTTGTAGACTGAATAAGTATCTCCAGTGTCTCTATATTACTATTTTTAAATGGATATAGGTGCTATACAATTAATCAAAATAAAATTTGTCTAAAAGCATTACTCAACTTTTGATAATTTTTCTTCATCTTTTTTTTTAATCAAAAGATATCAATAGTAGAGCTAATACCATACAGAGATCTGAGAAACATTTGGGGGGAAAGGGATCTTAATGACTTAGAAAGTTGGGATCCATTGGTAGAAAGCCAAGGAAATTGAATTTGGATTCAGAAAAACTGAGTTTAAATTTCTATTCAGCCTAGGTCAGCACTTCTTAAACTGGGTCATGACCAGTAAAAGGTTTCTGAACACACAACAACCAAAAATTAATTCAAAATCAAATACATAATGAATATAAGGTATTTTTGGCAGCAAATGCCTTTGCTGCATTGCACAACTTTACTGCAACCTGGGTTCTGAGCACACAGCATGCACATTTTGCATTGTGCACACCCTCAGGCCATGCAATGCCAATGACCAGGGATCTCAAGTGGAAAAACTTTAAGAAGTCCTGCTCTAGCCCACATTAGCTAAGTGATTTTGGACAATTAATTCACTTTACTAAATATCCATTTCCTCATCAGTAAAATGAAAAGGGAGTTGATTTCTAAGATCTCTTCCAGCTTTGACATTCTATGATTCCATGATTCTGTCACTAATTATAATTATTATTATAAAATTAATAAATATTCACATTCTTGGTGTATTTTAAAGTCTGTGAACCAATTTTTCCTGACATCCCTGTGGTATTCCCATTTTACAGATAAAGAAACTAAGGCTCTTAAGAGAATTGCCCAAAGTCACATAGATGGTATTAAATTGTCAGTTCCTTGAGATCTGGGATTCCTGGGGTTCCCCTTTCAAGAAGTGTTCAAGGTCGAAATAATTTTCGCAAGAATCCTAAAATGTTACTTTCCTATTAAAATACTTCTCCCCTTTCCAACTATGTATCCATGTGAGGCCAGATTTTCTTCATATACTTCAACTAAAACAACGTATCAAAGCAGATTGAATGTAGAAGCAGTTATGAAAATCCAGCTGTCTTGTATTAAGTCAGACATTAAAGAGATTTGCAAAAATATGTAAAACAATGCCACTCTTCACACTATTTTTGGTTGTCAAAAATAGCTTTTTAAAATAAAGATATGCTATTTATGTTAACATAATGAGTTTATTATTATTATTTCAAATGAATAAATGCACATTTTTAAAATGTCAGTTTTAATTTCTAATGTGGTAAATAATACTATATAGACAGCCATATCTAGATCTAGATATACATACTTCATATAAACCGAAGCTCTTTGGGGTCCTTAGTAATTTTTACTAATGTAAAGGAGTCCTGAGACCAAAAAGTTTGGAAAAAAGCTGTCCTGTTATTTCGCCAGAAACTCACACACACTAGGCCTCAATAAATGTGAATTAAATTGGATTGAATTATCCGCTATGGCAACTCAAAACTTCTCCCAGCCTCAATTTTTTTTTTATCAGTCAAATAGGATTAATAATATCTATTCAAATAAGAATACTGCTACTAATAATAACAAAAGTAATAATTCCAAGAGCGTTAGTGTTTCACATGAGACAGTGGGTGTAAAAGTACTTTGAAAAGATCCCTGTCAGATGGTATTATTATCTTTAGGTATTGTTCTGGGTTCCGCTCAGAATTAAGTTTTGAAGGACCAGCTTCAAGGCTTCACCTCTCTCTCTCTCTCTCTCTCTCTCTCTCTCTCTCTCTCTCTCTCTCTCTCTCTCTCTCTCTCTCTCCTGCCTGGGCTGGTTTAATTTAGACCCTGAACATTAGTTTAACAAAGTGCTTTTATGTTTATTATATTGGATTAGCAAATTATAAGATATCATATGAGGCTTGTGAGAATACTCAGACAAATAGCCTGCACGCAGGGAACACTCAGATACTCACCATATGGGCTTCATTTATTAAAGCTTTATACTGCGAGCTCTGGGAGGACCAGCCTCTTTACCAGGGGGCCCCTGAGGATTGGTTGCTAGGAAGTTACAAAAGCTAGTGTTTTTAATGAGATTTAAAGTATCATAAATTATATATTATTTTCTGCACTTAGGCCGTTCACTGCTCTTCGGTTTATTTTGTATTTCATTTTGCATTTGTGACACATAATCCCTTTACATACAAAACATCAAGCACACAGAATTCCCTCAGAAATTGAAGGAAAATTACATTTCAAAAAAATTTTTTTCTCCCTTAAAAAAAAAGTTCATACGGCTTCTTACCCACCCACCCCCCTTCAGCATGTCCAAAGCAGGCAATCACGGAGAATTTATTTTCACTGGGTTTAAAAAAAAATTAATCCCAGCCTTTACCAATAATAATTACTCAAGTGAATATTGTAAGTCTGGTCTAGTGTTGCTGCTAATAAGAATTCTCATAATTCCATTTTCAGATGAGCTGGTTAATGTGGCTTCCGCGGGTTTAATTCCACCCATAATTCTGAAGGCAGTATCTACAGAGGGTGCTAAGCAGGCCCCTTCCCCAACTCCCTTGCATTTTCAACATTAAATAAAGAGGCAGCCATTTCACAAAAGAAATTCAAAAACTATTTCCTTTAACTGCCCATCTTCAAGGAGGCAGATCATTATGCAAATACTGGCCACAGAACAGACTGCCCAGGAGGCCTTCACCCAATCTGCATAATAAAAGGCAGCCGTGGGGTCACAAAATGGCAACAGACATGTTTCTGCCCAAAGTGGCCCAGATAAGACAAATTAAGATGGTGGTCTTCACTTAAGAAATTGTTTTGATCTGTCGATTTGTGGTAAAATGAGATTTTAGCATCTATCTGACCTAGATAACATTCCCAGAAAAATATTAGCTTTTTTTCTTTAACATCACAACTTTCTTTTTTTAAACAGTGCTAAGCTTTGCCCAAACGGCCCTATGTAACATTTTAGAGCCGATAGGCTGCTTTCAGTAACATCACAGCTATTTAGTTTAATAGGCTCTATTTTTCACTTTTAACAGAAATCAAGAGCCCTAAAAAGGAGTAATTAATCAATTC
Source organism: Pseudocheirus occidentalis (assembly GCA_028646575.1). Taxonomy (NCBI): domain Eukaryota; kingdom Metazoa; phylum Chordata; class Mammalia; order Diprotodontia; family Pseudocheiridae; genus Pseudocheirus; species Pseudocheirus occidentalis. Next base: position 95,672,256 of record CM053595.1, read on the forward strand.
TGGCAGAATTTTTAGAAACATTCATAAAGCCACGGCAAAGGAAATCTGAATGGCTGTAACAGGGCCAGAGCTATCATTCCCGAACAATCTCATTACTATGTTTTGAGTAATCTTTGTCTTCCCATAATACATAGCCAATTTATTGTAACTTGTCACTCCCATGAATGGTCCACAGGGACTCTAGAGTGAGTCTGCTATATCTGCTATGGGCTTCTGATCCTCCATTTTGACTTGTTTAAGATTCTGAGAGGATTTTCAATTTCTCTCAGTGCATTCGGAAGCCAAAGAGCAAACTCCTGCACTCCCTATGAGGACTGCAGCCCACTTAGAATTCCCATACCAGGTTCTCATGACACAAGCTTATTCGAGTGCTATATGCACTAAGATGTCTTTTTCTTTGTCTATATGTCCTATATTCAACAAAAAGTGTCCACAGAGTGTTTTTCATTTACAAGCTGTGTCCTTTGCCTAACATTCCCAGAAGGCTTTCTCAGGGTGGAAGAATGGGATGAAGAAACTGAATCAAGTAAGAATTGCTGAACAAAACCTGATTATTAATCAGATTGGATCCCAAGGTTGATTCTTTTCCATTAGCAGGAATTCAGCTATCTGGCATCACTTATTTCTAGAGAGCATGGGAATGGGCTTGCTGCCTTCAATATATATTTAGTTCCTCAGTTCAAGAAAGGATATTTTTATACCTAGAGCAAATTCAGCTGAGTTGTAGAGAATCCTGGGTGCCATGGTGATAGCAAAACCCTCAGTAAGATGGGTCAGGTATCATTGCACTAGGCAGTAGTGTGTTGGGAGCAATAGCCTAACATACACACACACACACACACACACACACACACACACACCATGCAAGTCAGTTTAATTTTTCCTTAAAAGGTATTTGAAAACACCTCCCAAGACTCAATTGCCTCAAGGGAATATTTGTATCACTTCTGGTAAGTATAAAACAGATAACAGAAATGCCAAGTGTTCTCCAATACTTGGTAAGTGAACTGTGATGGGCAACAAAGGTAGGGAAGGATTAATAAGGTGAATCAACTTGGAGTGTCCTCAAAGCATATAATAATAATAATCAGCATTTATATAATGCATTAAGTTTTACAAAGTAGTTGATGCTCAGAACAATTTTGGGAAATAAGTTCAATTTTTATCCCCATTTTACATATGAAGAAATTGGGGCAGACAGAAATTGAGTGACTTACCCAGGGTCACACAGCTAGTAAATATCTAAGGTAGGATTCAAACTCAGGTCTTCTTGATTCCAAATCCAACACTTTAGCCACTGATAGACTGAATAAAAATAATTAACATTTTAATAGCAATTTAACATCTGTAATGTGCTTTCTATATATCATTTGAGTCTCACAACAAATATGTGAGGTAGATACTACAGGTCCTGTTATCCCTGTTTTACAAGTAAGGAAACTGAAGCTAAGAGAAGCAAAGCTACTTTGCTCATGGTCACACACCTAGCAAATATCTGTGGTGAGATTTTAATCCAGGCACTCACTCCTATAGTTGTATATCCTTGTTGAATATTCTTCTGCTATGGCTAAGTAAATCTTTTATTAACTGCAGAATGACTTGTGAGTGTCTCATTTAGTTCTGATACCTCACATAAATTACCAGGGGATTGGCCTGAGTAATCAGTAATTGAGTAATTGGCCCAGAGCTACTGGTGTAGATCAACAGAAGACCAGAAGGTAAGGAATAAGGGTGGTAGTCAGAATGAAGAGAAAGCTCAACTCTTGGTCTTTGCCCCTTGGAACAAAACCCTGGTCACCAAATGCTAGCTATAGCACTGTTAGTTGGGAGAAAAGTTGAGGGTTAAGGTTCTCAATATAAATGAAACATGAAGAGGAAAGTTAAGTCAGATTCTGTTCTTGCTGTGCTCCCTTCCCCCTAAGAAAATGAACAGCATTGTTGAAAGTGATTCCACATCATGAGATTTAAAGCTGGAAGCAACCTCAGAGGTTTTCTAGTCCAATTTCATTGTTTTATTGATGAGGAAACTGAGATGCAGAAAGGCAAAGTATCTGCCTATGGTCATAAATAGAAGAGCCAGGATTCAAATTCAGACCTTCTGAATCCAAAGATAGTGCTGTTCCCTTAAAAATACACTATCTCCTTTTCTTCTTTTATGTTCAGAAATGACAACTTTCATTAATTCCATTCAACAAACATTTATGGTGCTAAACCCTATGCAAGGGGTGGGATGCTAAAATGAAAATTTGAATAGTCTCAGTCATTAAGGAGGTTATAAACTATAAATAAAAGAAGAAATCAAAGGACAGAGTCATGGGGCACCCATATCTGGTAGGGAAGAAGAAGAAAATCCAGTGGGAAAAAGGGAGGGGGGGAAAGGAGCATAAAGGTGAGAAAGGGACCAAGAGAAGAGAGTATCACAGAGGTCAAGGGAAGAGAGAATATACATTAGGATTTGATGGTCCACAGTGTCAATGCAAGAGGATACTCAAGGAGGAAGAAAATGGGTTTCATACTTGTTTACCATGTTCTAATTTCTATCATAGCTATTAATGTACTTTAATCTTATAAAAGACTCCAAATTCCTTGATTGCAGAGACTGTCCCCTTTTTAATTGTTTATCTTTTTAATCCCCTTCTCATCCCAGTGCTTGGTGTAGGGTATATTAAGTAATGTCATCCAAGTGGACCTGGGTTTGAAATCCTACCTCTGACACTCAATACTTGTATGGCATTGGGTAAATAGTCAATAAATATTTGTTGAGCAATTACTACACACCAGGCACTGTGCTAAGCTTTGAAGATACAAATAAGAAAAAGAAAAATCATCTTTACTCTCAAGGAGCTTATGATCTAATAGAAAAAGATAGTACCTAAAAGGAGGCTGAAAAGTTGAGGGCAGGGGTACCAGAGGGTACGTAAGGGCTGGGGCATGATTGTGTGTCTGAAACCAAGCATAGCAGCTGATGGAAAATGGAGAAAATTGGAAAATTCTGGGCTTTCGATAAAGGGAGGCATTGGGAGGACCTTATAACTCAGCCATCCAGCCTCCAATCAAAGGGGAAAGATAACTGAGGGTATCAAAGAGATGTTAAGAATCAAAGCTGAATCAATCAGACCATTTTACGTAATCTCTCTGGGTCCCGTTTCCTTCATCTCTAAAATGAAGTTGTTCAACTAGGTGTCTAGATGAACAAATGCTAGATTGTGTGTAACATTAAAATGGCAGAGAAGTTGGATACTGGGCAGGGGTCCACATGTCCTCAGTTGCAGGAATAAAGAGATTGGGCCACCCTCTCTTGTTCTCCACAGAAGGCTTAGGCTATCTTCATGTGATATTTGAAAGGCCATTTGAAGATTTCTGCTTCATGGCAGGGAAGACAGGCTCCCAGCTGATGTCTCAAAAGATGTCTTTGATTCTTCTCTTGTAAACAACAGAAAGGCCATATGGAGCTATATTTAACTGTGGCATTTGACCTAGACATAAAACCTAACTATGGATTTAAGATGTACTCAGTGGTGCCAAGTAATTTCAAATTATAATAATAATCATTCATTTTTATCAGGTTCAGTGGAAGAAGGCCAGGGAGGGAGTCAGGATAGGAGTTTATCAAAGCACCCTGAGTGAACCTTTAGTTTAAAAAAATATATTTTACTATTTTATTTCTTATCTCTCAAACTAGACAATGTTAAGTTCCTTGAACACCTTATATGCCACAAGTGGGATAAAGTTTGTAAAGTGCTTTGCAAACTTTAAAATGCTACCTAAATGCTATGAATTATTATCATTATCATCTCAAATCTCCTATAATCACTCTAATAGTGCTGAATAACCAGCAAGTGATTTTTAACTTAATTTTGGTTTAACCAACTGGTTTGAACTGCTTGAATTTGGTTCATTTTTTTAAATTAATTTTTTATTTAATTCAAGTTTTTGAAACTTTTTGGTTGGTACACAGCCCACATTCCTCTGAAAACTACAGTGAAATTAAGATGTATTTTCCCTGGTTGTAGTTTTCCCCTCTATAAGTAACTGTCCTAAGTCTCATGGGAGGCCTGATCCTTAAGGTTCTTCAATTGCATGTTTATGCCAATCTGTTTTTTTCTTCCACTCAATTTTAATCTTTTAGAATCAACAGACTGACTGAACCAATGAAAATAGACTTTCTGGAAAGTTCTGTGTCTAGCATTCAAACAAGATCTACATAGGCAACATGAAAAGGTAAATAGAAACATTCACCCGAGTATTCCTTCAGTCTCCTCCTCCCTACCCCAAAAGGTTTTTCCTGAAATATCCACATAATTGATTAAATTAGAAGGTTTTTTTTTAAATTTAATTACCTGGAGTTTCAATCATGGTTAATTGCTTCAGTTGTCTGCCTCCTCTGGCTAGTATACATCTCACCTCAAACTGACCATGTATCTCCTTTCCATTAGATTACCTGTCCAGCCTTATTTTACATTAATTCCCTTTTCTAAATTTGTATTCCAGACAAGCTTGAACCACTAGTGGGTTCACCAAACTCAGCGTTCCAACTTCTGCCTCCATATATTTATACAAACCATTCCATGATTGGAATTCACTACCTCCTCACCTCCAAACCAGGTTCTATTCCTTTAAGCTAAGAATTCAAGTTCCTGCTCCCTGAAGCCTTCCTTGATTCTCCTAACTGGTAGTATTACTTGTTCCTCCTTCCTCCAATTACCTTTGTTTAATTATCTGAATACTTGTTATGCAGCCCTCAATCAAATGCAAGGGCCTACAAGGGCTGGTTTCAAATCCAGCCTCAGATTCTTGCTAGCCATATGACCCTGGACAAGTAACTCAATCTCTGCCTCACTTTCCTCAGCTGAAAAAGGAGTCTAAAATGAAGACCCACATCCCATGGTTTTTGTGAGGGTCAAATGAGATAGTATTAGTAAAGCACTTAACACATAGTAGGAACTTAATTAATACTTGTTTCCTTCTTTCCTCCAAGGGATTACTCTGTTTTTATATCCCCAGAGCTGATCAGAGTCTTGAACATAGTAGGTGCTTAAAAAATTATTTGTTGAATTAGATTGCTCAGTTCAAAGGCAAATCTTTATGACGGTAGGCCTAGCCAAAAAACAACTGGTAATAAACCAGTATTCTAATATATCTAAAATGGAATATATTTCTCCCTAATTTTGCTTTATCATCTTTCTTTTTCACACTTCCCAGCTCTTGAGTCCCACAGAACGTCTGCCTGATTCTATTGGCGAAGAAGCCTAACCAATATCCTTACTAAGAATATATATTTAAGAGAAAAAAGGAAGGTCAAGGTCCTCTTGCCCACCTGCACTTCACACTGATTTTCCAGTTAAACTGCCACTACAGGAAACTAAAATAATAACCTATACGGCACAGCTTACATTTTTTCTAAGCAGGTTCTTCAAAGGTGGCTATTAATTCCCCTCAGAGCATACATGATGGGAAGTAAACAGGAGTTTTTTATGTGTTGATAAACTCATGACTTAAGCTTCGTTCTCTCAATTACAGATAACACAACCTTCCCTGTATGTTAACCAGGCCCCAAACAACGTCTTACAGGAATGGTTCTCCCATGTGACCTACCAAAAAATAATTAGACATTCCTGTTGAAAGGAAAAAGCTTTTCAAAACTTTAGAAAAAAGATGAGGTTAGTGGAGGATATTGCTGTTCTCTGTCAAATGTATGTCCTCGGGAGTCAGGTGAGAGGAGGTGTTTTCATTCTTTTTATCACAGAAGCATTGAGCACCACTGGGGGCACAAGTGTAAAATTTTTGTTAAAGACTCTCCTCCCCACCATGACCCAACATGGTCCTTTGTTATGGACCCAGAAAATCCCCCCTCCTTTTAAAGGCACACCTCCCTCAGGAGAGGTGTGCTGGTAATGTTTAATAACCAGATCTACCACACACACAAAAATATTCTAAGGATACACTTTTAAGGTAAATCTGGCATTATTAACATTTCTTCCATTCTTTTCTTAAGTTTAGACAATCAACAAATCTATAAATCAAGACCTGATTTGTAGCATTTACCAGTTTCTGTCATGTAAATATTCACATTGAAGTTTTGCAATCAGTCCCACAAGACAGTATCAAGTTCCAGGACATATACCCAATCTCTAAGAATAGCTTGAGTACAAATTCTGTCCAGATAGAAAGTTACTTCTAGGGCCCAGATCATGTTTCACAAATGGAAACATCTTCACTAAATTGGCCTCTCAAGCTTTGTGGAATAATGCACAAGGTCTTAGAGGACAGGAGTTATATCTCACCTTTACTCTGTAATAATAATAATGATTATTATGATAGCAATCCTTATCTCAGATAAAGCAAAAGCAAAAATAGATCTAATTAAAAGAGATAAGGAAGGAAACTACATCCTGTTAAAAGGCACCACTTAGAATGAAGCAATATCATTACTTAACATATATGCACGAAGTGGTATAGCATTCACATTCCTAGAGGAAAAGTAAAGGGAATTAGGGGAAGAAATAGATAGCAAAACCATACTAATAGAGGACCTCAATCTCCCCCTCTCTGAACTTGATCAATCTAACCTCAAAATAAACAAGAAAGAAGTTAAGGAGGCAAATTGAATTTTAGAGAGGCTAGACATGATAGATCTCTGGAGAAAACTGAATGGGAATGAAAAGGAATATACCTTCTTTTCAGCAGTACATGGCACATACACAAAAATCGACCATGTACTGGGGCATAAAACCCTCACAATTCAGTGCAAAAAGGTAGAAATATTAAATGCATCCTTCTCAGATCATGATGCAATAAAATTTATATGCAATAAAGGGCCACGGAAAGATAGACAAAAACTTAATTGGAAACTAAATAATTTAATCCTAGAGAATGAGTGGGTCAAACAAGAAATTAAAGAAACAATCAGTAACTTCATTCAAGAGAACGACAACAATGAGATACCATACCAAAACTTGGGAGATGCAACAAAGGCAGTTCTTAGGGGAAGTTTTATATTCTTGAATGCATATATGAATAAATTAGAGAAAATGGAGGTCAATGAATTGGGCACGCAATTGAAAAAGCTAGAAGAAGAACTAATTGAAAATCCTCAATTAAATACTAAATTAGAAATAATGAAAACCAAAGAAGATATTAATAAAATTGAAATTAAGAAAACCATTGAACTTATAAATAAAACTAAGAGCTGGTTTTATGAAAAAAAAACACAATACAATTGATAGATCCTTAGTCAATATGATAAAAAAAAAAGAAGAAAACCAAATTTTGAGCATCAAAAATGAAAAGGGTGAATGTACCTCCAATGAAAAGGAAATTAAAACAATAATTAGGAATTATTTTGCCTGATTGTATGCACATAAATTTGACAATCTTAGTGAAATGGATGAATATTTACAGAAATATAAATTGCCCAGATTAACTGGAGAAGAAGTAAATTATTTAAATAACCCCATCTCAGAAAAAGAAATTGAACAAGCCATCAATGAACTCCCTAGGAAATAATCTCCAAGGCCAGATGGATTTACTAGTGAATTCTATCAAACATTTAAAGATCAGTTGATCCCAGTACTCTACAAATAATTTGGGGAAATTGGTGAGGAAGGAGCCCTACCAAATTCTTTTTATGACACAAATATGGAACTGATACCTAAATCAGGGAGAGACAAAATGGAGAAAGAAAATTATAGACCAATCTCCCTCATCAATATAGATGCAAAAATTTTAAATAAAATATTAGCAAAAAGACAACAGCAATTTATTACAAGAATGATACATTTTGATCAGGTTGGATTTATTCCAGGAATGCAAGGATGGTTCAAAATTAGGTAAACCATCAGTATCATTGATCATATCAACAATAAAACTAACAGAAACCATATGATTATCTCAATAGATGCAGAAAAACCTTTTGACAAAATATAACATCCATTCCTATTAAAAATGCTAGAAAGTAAAGGAATGACTGCAGTTTTCATTAGAATAATAGGTATCATCTATTTAAAGCCATCAGCAAGTATCATATATAATGAGGATAAACTAGAAGCATTTCCAATAAGATCAGGGGTGAAACAAGGACGTCCACTATCAACCTTTTTATTCAATCTGGTACTAGAAATGTTAGCAGTAGCAATTAGAGAAGAAAAAGAAATAAAGGAATCAGATTAGCCAAAGAAGAGATTAAGCTATCACTCTTTGTAGATGATATACTTGGAGAATCCTAGAGAATCAAGTAAAAAAATTCCTTGAGACAATAAATAAATTTAGCAAAGTTGCAGGTTATAAAATAAATGCACATAAATCCTCACCATTCCTATATATCTCTAATGAAATCCAACAGCAAGAGATAGAAAGAGAAATTCCATTTAAAATTACTGTAGATATTATAAAATATCTCGGAATCTACCTGCCAAAACAAACCCAGGACTTATATGAATACAATTACAAAACACTTTTCACACAAATAAAATCAGATCTAACTAATTGGAAAAACATTAATTGCTCATGGATGGGTCAAGCTAAAATAATAAAAATCACAATCTTACCTAAATTAAATTACATATTTAGTGCCATACCAATCAATCTACTAAAAAGTTTCTTTATAGAGCTAGAAAAAAATAGTGACAAAATTCATTTGGAAGAAAAAAAGGTCCAGAACATCAAATCAATTAATGAAAAGAAATGCTAAAGAAGGTGGCCTAGCCATACCAGATTTTAATCTGTATTATAAAGCAGCAGTCATCAAAACTACTTGGTACTGGCTGAGGAATGAGTAGTGGATCAATGGAATAGATTGGGTACAGAAGACTCAGTAGTCAACAATTATAGTAATATACTGTTTAATAAACCCAAACACCCCAATTTGGGGGATAAGAACTCATTATTTGACAACAAGTTCTGGGAAAATTAGAATCTAGTGTGGCAGAAACTGGATATAGACCATCATCTAATGCCATATACCAAAATCAAGTATAAATGGATACAAAATCTAGGTATAAAGACTATTACTGTAAATAATCTGGAGAAGCAAGGAATAGTTTACATGTCAGATTTATGGAGTAGGGAAGACTTTATGACCAGATAAAAGTTAGATAGAATTATAAAATGCAAAATGGATAATCTTGATTACATTAAATTGGAAAGTTTCTGTACAAACAAAGCCAATATAACCAAGATTAAGAGGGAAGTGGGAAATTGGGAAAGAATTTTTACAACCAGTGTCTCTGTTCTAAAATATACAGGGAATTAAGTAAAATCTATAAGAATACAAGTCATTCCCCAATTGATAAGGATATGAACAGGCAATTTTCAGATGTAGAA
>CM053595.1:95682076-95715085 GCA_028646575.1 Pseudocheirus occidentalis
TCTTCTTCTTCTTTCTTCTTTCTTCTTCTTCTTCTTCTTCTTTCTTCTTTCTTCTTCTTTCTTCTTTCTTCTTCTTCTTCTTTCTTCTTCTTCTTCTTCTTCTTCTTCTTCTTCTTCTTCTTCTTTTCTTCTTTTTTTAATTAAACTGTGAGCAAGCCCCTTTCTGCCCTCATTTAAAGTCCATAAACATTGAGACAGGTATAGATCGGCTTGCTAACATCAACATGAATTTACAAAAAGGGAGGTCATGCTTAATCAGCATGATTAATATCTTTCAGGAAGTATCTTGGAACACACAAGGGGGAAAGTAAGGACATGAAATTGACTTGGGCTTCCAGTAGGTGTTTTGTGAAGCAGAGGAACAAGGAGAAGACCGTGAGAAGGCTGAGAATTGACAGTGAAATATAAGACTCTATGGCAACACAGACTTCTTTTTTGTGAGCCTCTTGAGAAGCCTGTGAAACCAGAGACTTGATGACGGCTCAGGAAGTAGATGTGCTGCCAGTCATTGGCTTTTACCTTGAGGGGAATGCTGGCCCATCTTCCTTCTGTCTGGAGACCCTCCCTCTGCCAGCTTCCCCATGAAATACAGTTGAGTTTGGAGACGCTCCCAACTGCTGCGCACTTGGGTTGGGAAGCTTATTTAGAAGTAGGGAGCAGCTTTCTTAATTTGTATGTATGATGGAGGATTAAGACTTGATTTTTAAATGGTAAAGTGATTTTTTTCAGGGAAGAACCATATTTGATGCCAGGCATGGAGACCCTTGGTTTTGAGTTGTGTTATCTAAAAGTACAGGACTCTGGTCTGCTAGATTGTGACAACATTTTTCTCTTCACAGCATTTTGCCTTGTTCTTTCTTCTTGGGATTTTTTCTATTACTGTGAATTGATTCCAAGTGTCATTGATTTCTCTGGAGTATTTCCTCCACTTTCCTGATTGTAATCTGTGTGTGATTTTATTATATGGCCTGTGAGTTGTAGTAAATTGAGGACATTCCTTGAGTGGCATTCCATTTCTGATGAGCCTTTTAGACCTAATCTAGGCTGGTTCTGATTCAAACATGGCCTCTTGCTGGTGTCAGGTTACTTTGATTAGTACTTTGGCATCTTCATGAGGAGATTCACAGATTCAGATTCAGAGAATTTCAGAGAATTTGAAGAAGTCTCCCAATGGGATGGGTGGATGTCCTGTGGCAAAGTCTGTGTCCTTGGAGAGAATACCTGTGTAAATGAATTTGTGGATCCATTTGAGTAGTGAGCACAGAATATTATTTTACTGTAGGGTCAGGTCTACAAGCTATTAAAATACCGAGTCTGTCCATACAGTGCTTACGCTGTACTTTGTACAACTAGGCATATTCTTTAAAAAACCCAATTTGGTGAACACAAGGAAATAATTGGCAGGATGGAATAAAAAAGATGTATGGCAGGAATATTTCTCCAAGTAGTAGCATGCAAAACAATGATCCCCATTTCACCTCTACATTTATTTAAGCAGAAAAAAAAGAACCTTTGAAACATGATAATGCTTTTGTGGCATAGGGAAGAAAACACATACTTTTTATTTGATGCAGGAATAATCTTTGTTCAGAATGATTAAACTTACATTTCTTGACAAAGTCACTGACATAATTTAAAAGTTAATGGACTTGACATTGTTGCAAAAGTCCAGCTAAGGAAACCAAATATCATTTTATGGTTGATCTCTGCAGGGGAGCAGCTATGGTAACACATAGCCACATCAATTAGAAGCAGATTAATTAAGCAATAAGACAAGACCAGCAGTGCATTTCAGAGAGGTTATTGCATGGCTCATAGAGTGCTGCTGAGGCACAAAGCCAAGGGCTGAGTGACTTCTACTGGCCAAGTCATTTCAGCCATCCAAAACGTGTAACGATCCCCCAGAAACACAATCCCCTGCTGTCCATTTCCACTGTGAAAAATAAAAAGATCCTTTCATTAGCTAGGTGTTATTGGGTATGGGCTAATTGACAGCCATTTCATTATTTCATAATTATGATTAATGGCCTCACTAAATGAAGTCATTGCCCTCTATCCCAAAGCCAATCTCTGCCTTTCAGGAAGGTGTTACCAAGCTGTATCTAATGTTCTTAGAACCATGGAAAGCATCAAATTTCCTGATTCCTGGGGAGGGAGAGAGAATGGAGTGTGTTCTAGTCCCCCTTAGTGACTGTTATGGGAAGCATACATAGATCCCCATCACCTCTCTTCCAGACTAGCACAATAACCTCCTAATTGGTGCCCCTCCTTCGAGTCTCTTCTTTCTCTAATCCATCTTCTATATAACTACTAAGTTTGGTTTTCCAAGGAATAAGCCTTGACCATATCACCTCCTCCCACGCCCTCCAATCTCCCTGTACTTAATAACCCCAGTAGCTTCCCATTTCTTTTCAGATCCACTATAAATCTCTTTGGCATTTTGAACTCTTTATACTCTGGTCCCTTCCTACCTTTTCTTTTCTCCTTATACATTAATTCACTCTTTCTACAATCCAGGTTATTTGTTGTTCCTCACAAAGTATGCTCCATTTCCCACCTCCAGACCTTCACACTGACCATCTATCATGTCTGAAATGCTCTACCTCCTCCCCTCCGACAAGTCCTTTCTAGGTCCCTGCACAGCCAGTGCCTTTCCTTCTGAGGTTACACTCCACCTGCCCATTCAAATGAGAGCAGGAACTGGCTTTGCCTTTGATTTTTATCCCCACTGCTAAGTTTAGTATCTGACATGTAGTAAAGGCTCAATAAATGGTTGTTAATTGAGTGGAAAAATTAGGAAGATGACGTAAAAATTATAATGAGAGTAACAGAAAGCCCAGAAAGTATCATGGTGCAGTGGAGGGAATACTCATCCATGGGTCAGAAATATCAGAAGGTCTCACTTTAAGGCTTTCCTCTGGTCTTGCTTCCTTCATGAGAGCTTCTCAACTTCTGTGGCCCACAGAAAGAGTCTCTTATTTCCTAAATTCCTGTCATGCTTAGTGAATATATAAATGCCTATCACACTTAGTGACATAATACGATGCTCCATCCTAATAGAGACAGAGTGGTAGAATGGAAGAGGTTCTGAACTTAGAGTTGGAAGTCACAGGGTTCTAAATCTAGAAGCTAGAACAGGCATGGGGAACCTGAGGCCCTGGGGCTCTCTATGTCCTCAAGTGTGGCCTACCTGAAAGAGCAGCCCTTGAGGACCTAAAAGAGCCACATGAGACCTTGAGGCTTCAGGTTCCCCACCCTTGAGCTAGAAGGAACTTCTTCTCCAATCCCTTTATTTTAGGGATTTCTCAGCCCCAGAGAAGTTAAGTGATTTGCCTGGGATTTGAATATTCTTCCGCTAATTCCAAAATCCATCACTCTTTCTGCTATACTTCATTGCTGCTATAATGGCAAAATATAATGCAAGGCAGGAAGGCATCTTAAGGAGAGAAAAGTCATGACTGTGGCTCAAATCCTTAGTTAGCTGTGTGACCCTGAGCAAGTCACTAGACACTCAGAGCCTCTGTAACTGAGGACAATAATATTTTTGCTACCCATGCAACAGAGGTGTTGTGAGAAAAGTACTTTGTAAACCTTACAATGTTATGCAACCATGTGTGGTTATTAGCAAATGATTATAGTACAGAGATCCTTAATCTGATTAAGGGTAAAGTCATGAACCCCTTTGAGAGTCTGGTGGAGCCTATAGATCCCATCTCAGGATGTTTTTAAATGCATAAAAAACATAATAATAGCTAACATTTATATAATACTTAAAGTTTTCAAAGTACTTTATAAATATTGTCTTGTTTGAGCCTCACAACAACCCTCAGATGTAGATGCTATTCTTAGACTGATTTTACAGATAAAGAAACTAAAACAAATAGAAAGAAATGACTTGCCCAGGGTCACGCAGCCAGTAAGAGTCTGAAATGAAGCTCTCCTGACTCCAGGTGCTACTCTCTATTATGCAGTATAGTTTCCCATAATACACATGATTGCCAAAGAAAGACGCTCTGTTGAAATATAGTTGTCAAAATATTAAAAGTTCCAAGTTCATAGACCCTTTAACATTTATTCACAAACTCCTTGGGAGGGTCTGAAGACCCAGGTAAAAATCTTTGTTCTAGGAAAATGCAGCATCAGATAGAACAATCTAATGCTGGGGGATTCTCCAGAAACAATGATAATGATTTATATGTATATAGAACATATATAAGTAGGGTTTCTGTTGATAAATGGTTTACATTTATATAATAAATACACTTAAGTAGGTTTATTTTCTTCAAAATAATCACGTGAAATAGGAAGTGCCAAACGGTGGAGAAGGGAATATACCCATTTTGCTTGACCTTGTGTAGTGCATAGCACCAATGGTAACTGTGAATATGCTGGCACAGTTCTGAATCACAAAATATAACAGACTCTTCATATAGAAGACAGAAGCAAAATGTTCATTCAGACACCAGAAACTGAGTCCCTAAACCAGAAAGCCAAATCCCAGCACCAGAAAACTGAATCCATCATAGCAACAAAGAAGTTAATACACAATTACACAGCAGGGAGCCACACTATATCTAGCTGTCTTCTTGCCTGTGTCCTCTCCTCCCTCCAGCTCTAACTGCTCTGACTCCCAGCTTCCTCTGCACTGGGTTTCACCCATTCAGCAAACTCCTCCTACCACAGGTTCCATGTGATTATATTTGGCCTATTAAGGGACAGGGAAGATCTTCCAGTTCCCATTACTATTACACCTTGAAAAGCAGAACTGGGCAGATTTCAGTTCTCTGCAAGAAAAAATTTCCTAACACTTGAACTACAGAAAAATGGAATGGGTCAACAAAGTGGATAGTGATTGCCCATTTGCTAGACATCTTCAAACAGAGGATAAAGGACCACTTTTGGTAGATATTAGAGACAAAACCAATAATTTCAGTGGGGTTTGTTTGAACTAAGTGACCTTTGGAGTCACCCTATCCTTCCTCAGATTCTCTTCTAGCTTTGAAATTTTGATTCTTCAGATTTTATTATTCTTATACTATTTCACATTAAAGCAGGGGCCATCTCCACAGCCCACTCTCACTTAAATTCAATTCACTTGCAAGTCATGGTATCACTTCCCTGACGTCATGGTCCTCTTTGAGAAGGAAGGACAAACAACAACACATTAAAGCAGATAACACTGACAGAGCAGGATATAATTGAAGATATACAAGCATTCAAGGTGTAAAGGACAGAACAGAAAGGAAGATAACAGAGCAGTTAGAGCTGGAGGGAGGAGAGGACACAGGCAATAATTATGGGACATTTACATTTTCCTGTCTGAGATTTATTAGGCTTATGATGTATATAAATTATCTCTGGAATTGAGGGGATGAGGGTTGGTACCATTTTCATTCTACTTAGGTACTATTTAGGCTCTCCTTAGATGGAGAAGACTTCACAGAGGAGGTATAATTTTAGTAGGGATTCATTTTAGGTCTTGACTTCTTGTGATATTTATGGACTTTCTTTTCCTGAGGCCTGGAGAAACTCAGTTTTCCCTTTCCCCAGATACTGCAAATGAGCTCATTTAAAACAACTCTTTTTTTGGGCAAAATGGCTCCTAGTCATGTGACTTTTGGTGGTGAAAGTCATCTAATCCAATTAGAAGGCTGTTTCTCCCGTGCTGCGAGTTTTGTCAGAGAACTGGTAAAGGTGCTACCTGAGTCCAAAGCTGAGTAATTAAAAACCCTCTTAACACCACTTGAAATCAAGTGGTTCATATGCAACATGCTGAGCCTTCCTTCCTCTGGGCTGGGGGTAATGATCCATCTTGTTACTACCAGTTTCAACTGCAGATTGAATCTCTGGAGAAGCAAATGGAATAAAAATAGGAAAACCCAACTTGAAAACCAACAGGGAAGGTTCTTTTCTTTAGGTGACATTTTTCTAGATTTCCTGCAAACTTTTGCTTTTTCTTCCTAACTTGGAGTGTTTGCACTTTTGCTCTCTTTTTCTTTTCCTCTTCTTCTCTCCCCCCTCACCTATTCCTCTCTGCTCCTTTCTTCTTTTTCCCTTTCTTCTTCTTCTTTCTCCTTTTTCTTCCACCACTTTTTCCTCTTCTCTCTCTTCTTTTTCTTTTCCTCTTTGGCCTCCCTCCCTCTTCCCCTTTTCTTCCCCTTCCTGCTTCTTGTCTTTTTCTCTGCCTCTTCATTCCCTCCTTTTCCTTCCCCTCCCCTCTTCAATTATATCCTTCTAATCTATCCTTTAGCACTCTTTGGTCAGTGATTTGGTTTCCAGTCACCTTCTATTTTCTGCTTTTGGAGTGACTTTATGCCCTTTAGGAAAGGGTAGTTTTATCACTGAAGACTCTGGGGTGGGTTATCACTACCATATCAAGTGTGGGAAACCTGTAGCCTCAAGGCCACATGTAGCCTTCTAGGTCCTTGGGTGCAGCCTTTTGACTGAGCCCAAGTTTTACAGAACAAATCATTTTATTAAGGGGATTTGTTCTGGTAAGTTTGGATTTAGTCAAAGGGTTAAACTTGAGGACCTAGAGGCCCACATGTAGCCTCGAGGCAGCAGGTTCCGCACCCCTGTATCCATTCTTGAGATGAAGGGATGAATGGAAAATGTGTTAAGTCCTGGTTCAAGAAGAATCCTCCTAGTTTTCTTTCTTCCTCTACCTTATATCTTGACTTATACTTTAAGTGGTCTCAGAGCCAGGCCAGAGGTGATCCTAGTTGCCTAAAAAGACAGCCTTCAAGATAGAAAAGACAAAGCATTCCAGAGCTTCTACACCCCCTTCACAGGGCTCATTGTCCTTTTCATGACTGAGGAGAAAGCAAACCTTTGTGCCTCCTAATGCAGGAAATATATTGAGCTGAATTAGAGAACCATAGAATGTCAGAGTTGGAAGGAACCTTAGAGGCTTTCTAGCCTAACTTGTCTTCTGTTCTCCAATTTTAGAGGGGAAAACTGAGGGTTGGGGAAATTTGATGACTCATTTCAAGTTTGTAAAACACTTTACATACTGTCATTTGATTCTTAAGCACAAATTTGTTTTTAATACAGTTGTTCTCTCTGTTTTTTCTACTGGGCTTCTGATTTTATTGATATAAGAACTCCTCCAGAAGATATTCCGTCTTTTTGCCTCATTATACAAATGAGGAAAATGAGGACTGAAGACATGAGAAGTGACCTGTCCATTATCACATAAATTTGACAGATAGAATTTGAACTTGATTCTTTCCAGATTCCATGTTCAGTGATATTTCTGTTATACCATATTGCTTCCCAGGGTATTTAATACAGAATCTTAGAGTGAAAAGAGATCTTGGAGACCATCTAGCCCAGGCCAATCTCCATTTTATGATAAGGAAACTCGGGCCTAGAGAGGAGAAATGATGCTCCAGGAGGTGGAAAACTCAGGCCTAGAGTTTAGGCTTTTCCACTATGCCTCATTGTCTCCCTAGGATGATGCTGATGTTTATATGTTAAATCTAGTGGGTTTTATCCTACAATATACACCTATAAAGGGGAGAAGTTCAATGTTTGTCACCTGGATTCCTTCAGACTGTCTCTAGGATCTTCACTAAAACCCCCAAATCATCTGTTATGGTCTTTTCAACACGTTAAAAAAGTCCCTTTGTCAGTACAGATGGGAAGTGATGAATGGTGATAAATCCATGGGCTCCCTTTCAGTCATAACTGCAAACCAAAAAGCTGTGGTGTTTTCTACAAGAGTCATGAGAGATGTTGCCTTATCTCCCACCATCATTCCCAGTGAATAATCAAGGCATCAAGCTAAATTAAAAGAAATGCCATCTTCCCCTGAAAGCAGGTGCAAAATTGCCTCTAATTATGAATTTGCTAGGTACAACAGTGACTCTGTGTGAATTATAACGTTGCCTTTATTAAGGAGAACATTAACGGTCTTACTTCCCCTGACATGAACAAGGAAAGTCAGAAGGAGAGTATAACTGCAGTCTTGAACCTCATTCCCACCTATCTCCCCTTCCCAAGACCCCACCTCCAACGACATGCTGTTTGACTTAGAACCCAGCACCAAGTCCATGAATGGGTCCTGCTGTTAAGAACTGGAAAATGGAGACCACCCTTCAGGAAAAACTGCCAACTAAAACAACTCTTCTCCCTTCTCTGTAGTACAGTTCTTGCTCCATCTTTAACTAGTTGTGATTGGTTCTAAATTGAACACAAGTCTGTTGAAGTAACCAAATGATATGGAACTCTTTGGTTTACTTGTAAGAGAAAGAAGTAAAACCTTACATGTGGCATGAATTTAAATCCTGGTTTTCCACCATTTGGAATTATATATGAAAAATCATTAAACCCTTCCTAGCCTTTGACTCAGTAATTCACATTCTAAGGAAGTTATAGATAAAAAGTAAAGTTTCAATTATGTCCAGCATTCATAAAAGCATTTCCTTTATGGTAGCAAAAAAAAGTGGCAACAAGGTGGGTAACCATCTAAGGCAAAGGCTAAACAAAATGTGCTATATGAAGGCAATAGAATATTATGGTGTTGTCAAATGTAGCAAACATGAGGAATTCTGAGAAATGAAGGCAGATTTCTGAGTTGGAGCAAGAGCAGAGAAAGGTTTGACTCTTAAATTTAGTTTTGAAAACTCCTTTGTGAACTGGCCCCAATCTGTCTTTCTAGCTTCATTGCATATTATCCCCCATTCTGCACATTATAGCCTAACCAAACTGGCCTGTTCTCTGTGGTTCATATTTAATACTCCATCACTTGTTTTTGTACCTTTGTACTGGCAACCACCCCCCCTCCCTCCAGCACCCTCGCCTCTTCTTGCCCCATACCTAGAATTAACTTCCTGCTCACCTCTGTCTCACAGTGTCCTTCTCTTTCCTCAAGATAGAGGTCAAACACATTTCTTTGGGTAGAGAGGTCATAGGATCAAAGATTTAGAACCAGAAAGGACATTATAGATCATCAAGTCTAGTCAATCAATCAAAAAGCATTTATTAAGTGCCTATTATATACCAGGCACAGTAGTAAGTGCTGAGGACACAAAGAAAGGCAAAAAAACATTGTCCTTGCTCTCAAGCAGTTCACATACTAATAGAGAAGAAAATACACAAATAACTATACACAAAGAGTGTGTATATATATATATGTCATATATGTATGCCTGTTTATGTATGTATGTATATAGAATTTGACAACCAATTGGATATGGTGGTGAGAGAGAGTAAAGAGTCAGGAATGATACCCAAGTTGTGACCTGGGTACTTGGAAGGATGGGGGTGCTCTGAACCATATCAACGAAGTTTGGAAGAGGGGAAGGTTTGGTGGAAAAGATACTGAGCTCTGTTTTAGATGTTTTGAATTCAAGATGTCTATGGGACATCTAGTTCAAGATGTATAACAGGCAGTTGAGAAGCAAGACTAGAGGTGAGGAGAAATATTAGGAGGATCACAGGTAGATATGAGGATCATCTGTATAGAGATGATAAATGAATTCATGGGAGCCAATGAGATCACTAAGCAAAATGTTATGGTGGGAGAAGAAGGCCCAGGACTAAGTCTTAGGGAACATCAGTGATTAGTGGGTGTGACCTGGAGAATGATCCAGCAAAAGAGATTGAAGAGTAAGTGGTGGGGGGGTCTTAGGAGAAAGCAGTGACATGAAAAGCTAGAGAGAAGATAGTACCCAGGAGAAGAAGATTATTGACAGTATCAAAAGCCACAGAGAAGTCAAGAAGCATGCGGTTCAAGAAAGGCCATCAAGTTTGTCAAGAAGGAGGTCATTGATAACTTTCCAGAGAACAGGTTCAATTGAATTATGAGTTCTGAAACTAGATTACAGAGAGTTTAGAAGGGAGTGAGAGGATGGGAAGTGATGGCACCTGATGTAGATAGCTTCCTCTACAAGTTCAGCTTAGAAGGGGAAAAGAAGTGAGAGCTAACAGGAATGAAAAAGTCAAGTGAGGATTCTTTGGAAAGATGCATGAGATACAGATGTGTTTATTGACAGCAAGAAAACAGTAGACAGGAAGAGATTGAAGATTAAAGAGAGAATTGGGATGATATAGAGAGCAATCTGCTGGAGAAGAGGAAGTAGAATGGGGTCACTTGTGCACGTAGAGGGACTTTCCTTGACAAGAAAAATGACTACATGCGAGACAGCGGTAAAGGAAGAGACTGTGGGGGAAGATTTTTAGTGATGTGAGAAGAGGAGTGAAAAGAAGAAGGAACTCTTAGTGAATGGCTTCAGTTGTTTTTTTGTGAAGCAGGAAGCAAGGTTCTCCACTAAGAGGGTAGGGGAATGAGGCGGGAAGGGCTGGAAGGGCTGGAAGGATAGGTTTGAGGAGGCATGTGAGGAGGAGGGTGAGTTGATTAGGGAGATATAAAAATAATGCCTTAGAGTAGTGAGAGCCCAGTTAAATTATGTAACATAAATTTATAGTGGATCCAGTTTTGTGATTTTTCCATTCCACAGCATGTGAATAGAAGTGAAGGAAGC
This sequence comes from Pseudocheirus occidentalis, assembly GCA_028646575.1. Lineage (NCBI taxonomy): Eukaryota > Metazoa > Chordata > Mammalia > Diprotodontia > Pseudocheiridae > Pseudocheirus > Pseudocheirus occidentalis. The sequence continues at coordinate 95,692,564 of CM053595.1, forward strand.
AGATAGTGGGAGTATTCCAAGGTGGGCATTGGGAAGACAAAACTGGAAAAAAGGACAAGAGGGCAAAGAGATTCAGCTGTAGAATATAGTGTCAAGTTGAATTGATTCAACCAAGGAACTAGAAATGGAAGAGAGTAGAAGTACAGTACAGGGGTGATAGTCTGGTAAAGATTTGAGGGATGGAGGGATTGGAGGCCAGGGAAAGGATGAAGAACAGAATGAGTGGTTAGTATAAGGCATAGGAAAAGATTGAATAGGAAAAGATTTTAATTAGAGTCCTTAACCTTTATTTTACAGATGAGGACATTGAAATTGAGACAGTTTAAATGACTTGCCTTAAGTCTTACAGCTAGGTCATATTTGAGCTTCAGTCTTCCTGACTCTAAGACCAAGCATCTTTGTACCATGCCAGGTAGGTAGGAAACTACCAGAACAGAATGTTGTCTATGTTCTCAGATGTGGTCATTGTATTGGTTGCCTTTACTTAACTATTTTTCTTTGTTACAAAGGAGGATTGGTGATGGTAGCGGTGGGGAATACAAAAAGATCTTGTTTTATTACTGCAAAAACCCTGGAAATGAATTCCTAAATCTTAGTTTACAATGAATTAGTCACTAATTCAGGCCCCTATGCCTTCTGAAATTCAGGGATTGCTTAGGCAATATTGATTCTTATTTTAAAGCCTTTGTCTCTGTCTTGTCTCTGTCTCTCACACTCACATGCACACACATATGCACATGCACACAATTGACTGACAAAAGGGAACCTATTTTCATTCAGTTGGATTTAAAAAAAAAAGACAAATAGTAAATCTTGAGAATGGTACTGCTTGGCTCTCCTGTTTGCCCCATACAACTAGCTTAAGCCCCTGATGGCAATGTCTGGGGTTGCTAAGACTTCAGGGAAAAAAAAGAAAGAAAAGAAAAGATTGTGAAGGCTCATTTTGTTGGGGAGATTGAACACAGAATGGTTGTTCAGGGAGCCAACTTAGACTTCTGGCTGAAACTCAAGATGTTATACATTTGCTTACATATTTAATACTGTACTCAAGCTCCCAGACCTTCCTTGATGGAATTTTTTATTTGTGTGCCTAGGTATACTTCCTTCCTATAAATGGTTATTTCTTGACACAGGTACATGTGGGAGAATATTTAATTAGCATTGCAAAGTGTTTTGAATATGTTAAGTTGTGATCTAAATGTAAGTATCATGCTCTTTAAAGGCTGCCATAAATATAAAAATACACACAATTCACTGATGAGTGCCTGTCTGTCTTTGACAAATGCTTAATAAATTGCTCTGAAGAGTCCTTTGGAAAATGTCATTTCAGAGGACCTGACTCTACAACAGATATTTCTTAACCTTGTCTATGTACAGAAATGGGAAAATTCTCTTGAACATTTCTCTTAACCAATTCTGATTTATAAGCTTTGGTAGAAACTCCCAGGGACTTGTTGCAATATACTGTAAATGAAATCTGCTAGCTCCATGGTTTGAAAAGTGAAGGCTATCGTCTCCAAGTTTTCAAAGGCAGCATATTTCGCCTAGACAACGAATTGCAAGAGCCCCAAGTACATACAAAGCTCAGATCTTGTACTTGCCTGGAAGCTTCCAGGGAAAAGTTGAATGAATCATCCCAGGCCCATCCAATATGTAAACTTCCTCATATTCCTCTCTGTCATCTGGAGGGTGTTAAGAGAAGATTTCTTGGAATTTAATTGATACAGAACAAGATTCCTTGGCATCCAAGTAGTAATAGTAATAATAATGATAAATGGCATTTATATAGCATTTTAAGATTTGCAAAATACTTTATAAGTGTGATTTATTTTATTCCTGGGAGGAAGGTGCTATTTTACTTACAAGGAAATTGAGTCAGGCAAAGATCAAGTGACTTGACCAGAACTACACAGCAAGTTAGTACCTGAGACTGGATTTGAACTCAGTTCTTCCTGACTACAGGTCTAGTTTGCTGCCTCAAAGTCCTTAACAAATCTTTCCTGGGACAGGTGTTGGTTCTTGAAATGAAACCTAGGCACAGAAGTCAAGAAAAAGAGGCTTAGAAAATTAGCTTACAATTAAAATATTGTATTTATTGTTCCAGGAAAATAAAGGGAGACTCAGAGAAATTAAGTGACTTAACTGAGGTCACATTGTTTCCGTAATTAATGACAGAGTCAAATACTAGAAGAGTTTTTGACTTATGTTATCTTTTGACTATACCACATTGCTTCTTTGGTGGCTCCTGGGCAAGACATTCAGAGCAGGCATTGGCAAAAACGAAGAATTTTGAAGTGAGAATTAAAAAGTTTAATTTCTCTTTCTTTATATTCAGCATCATCATTTTCCCCATCCATCCCCATCCCCATCAAACTCTTCCTCACAACAAAGAGCTAAGCAAAGCTAACCATTACAGCTGACGACCTAGAGTGTGCACGGTATTCCACAGCAGAGGTTCCCGTATCTTTTCTGAGAAAAGTAACATGTATTTCTTTATCAGTTTTCTAGGACCAGATTGTTTACTGTAATTCATCAGACTATTTTTTGGTGTTGTTATTATTTACATTATCATAGATTTTAGGTACAATTGAGTTTTACTTTAAGTAATCTTGGTACTCTGATAGATCTTTGTTCTTAATGGCTTACTCCTTCCACCAGATAGCATAAAGGTATACAAGTGCATGTGTATATCCATATCTATACTTATTATATATAAAAATATATATACACACATATATATGTATACATACCTATATAAGAGTATAACATGATATAAAATATATTAAATCATATGTAATACATACTGTATAATGATATGGCTACCATATTATTACTGCTTGCCAAGGAAACTTGGTCTCCTACATTTCGAGAAATCTCTTAATGTTCTCCAGGGGACTTAGAAGCAGTACAGGGAGCTTTTCAAATTGGATAGGCCCTGGATTCAGTTTTAGCTCCTAGGCAAGACACAGCTGGCATTGGTGAAATAAAAAATTTTGAAGTAAAAATTGTATGGTTTAATTTTAAGTAACTTATTTTTGCCTTTTCAATTCATACATATGTGCATTATATGTTTTATATACACACAATGACAACATATATGTATATATGCATGTGTAAAATACGCACATAACACATTTAATACACATGATTTATGTAAATTAAAAAGCAAAAATAAATTCTTTAAAAATCAAACTATGCATTTTTTTAACTTTATAATTCTTTATTTTGCCAATGCCAGCCGAGTCTTGCCTAGGAGCCAAAGCTGAATGTATCATCCAAGGCCTATCTAATTTGAAAACTTCCTCACACTGCTCCCATGTCATCTGGAAAGTGTTAAGAGAAGATTTCTTGGAATTTGAAAGACCAAAATTCCTTGGCATACAAGTAATAATAGTAGTAATGATAGCTATATCTTTACATATAACATATATACTAGATGTATGTATATTTAAGTATATATTATTTGAAATATATGTATATATGATGTATAGATGTATAGATGATGTATATATGTATAGATGATGTATATATGATATATATATTTTTTGATGGATTACAATCTCCTCGAGGTCAGGGAATGTCTTTTGCCTCTTTTTGTATCCCCATTACTTAGCATAGTACCTGATACACAGTAGGTGCTTTAAAAAAGTTTATTGATACAGTGACTTGTATGTACCATACATCCTTGTGCATGTATGTCTATATAAGTATATGTATATTTACATGTGTATATATATATTATCTTTTTGTAATACTGTGTGATATATACTGTGTGATTATAAGCAAGTTGATGTCTTTGAGCCTCAATTTGATAGATATAAAATGATGGAGTTGGGTTAGATGGCTTATAAGGTCCTTCCAGCTCTAATGCTCATATATTACGTAAATCTTCAATGCCTGTTGGTGGAGTTGTGAACTAATCCAACCATTCTGAAGGGCAATTGTGGACTATGCCCAAAGGGCAACCAAACTGTGCATACTCTTTGATCCAGCAATACCACTACTAGGTCCCTAACCCAAAGAGATCATTAAAAAAGGGAGAAGGAACCACATATATAAAAATATTTACAGCAGCTCTTTTTGTGGTGGCAAAGAATTAGACATAGAGGGGATACTCATTAATTGGGGAATGTCTAAACAAGTTGTGGTATGTGCAATGTAATGGGATACTATTATTCTATAAGAAATACTGTGCAGGCAGATTTTAGAAAAACCTGGAAAGACTTATGTAAACTGATGCTGAGTGAAATGAGCAGAACCCGGAGAACATTGTATACAGCAATAGCAGTAGCAACATTGTAGGATGATTGGCTATGATATACTTAGCTCTTCACAGCAATTCAATGATCCAAGATAATTTCAAAAGATTTTTGATGGAAAGTGCTATTCACATCCAGAGAAAGGACTACAGAGTCTGAATGCAAATTGAAGTATACTATTTTGACTTTTTTTGTTTTTTTTTCTTTCCCATGGTTTTTCCCTTTTGTTTTGATTCTTCTTTCATAACATGACTGATGTGGAAATGTTTAACACAATTGTACATGTATAACCTATATAAGAGTGTTATTTTGAGAAGGGAGAAAAAATTTGGAACTCAAAATCTTTCAAAAATGAATGTTGAAAACTACATGTAATTGGAAAAAAATACTAATACTATTTCAAACAAAACAAAAATCCTCAATATATCCAAGCACTCACTTGAGTTTCAGGGAAGGTCTTCTTTACTGGTAGAAGGAGCTTCTTTGCTTTGATGAAATCACAGGTTCAGTACAAATATTTATATTTGTATCTATCAATATATGAATCAGGCAATTGGAAATTCAGAAAAAAATGAGCAACTGGTTGGGAAACATTAAAAAGATTTATGTCAAATACCAGGATAAGACATAAGATTAGCTTGCAAATATTTGTAAAATTGCGGACACTAAAGAGGGAGGAAGATTACTTAGCTTAAAACAATGGACCAAAGCCAGAAGTAATGAGGTGGAACAAAAAGGAAAGATGATTAGTTTAAGAGCAGGAAAGGAACTAGTAAGTTTTATTTACACACTCACCAGATTGAATATGTGAATATGTTATGTTTGAAATGAAAAGGAAGATTAGAAAGTTCTACATGTAAGACACACTTCTCATGGCTTTTTCATATTCATTCCCTTGGCTCCAAAACAGCCCTCCAGCCTTTGATATGCCTTTATTTCCTTGCAGAAGCTAGCCAGTGTAGTTTGGTCAGTATTATGATTGATCAAATCAAACTTCTCTCTTATCAAACAGAGACAGTGATATAATTGGACTGCATGCCAACTGCTCTCTAATTATGTCTCATTCCCTAATTGTCTCTGGCATTCAGAAAGTGCATATATTACCATTGTTAATCATTTTTTATGGGGCTTCATAATTTGTACAAGTTTAAGGTAAGATGAAATGTCAAGGTTATTGAAATATCGAATGTGCACTGGAGAATGACAATTTCCAACATGGGTTTGAATGGTTAACACTTAAAAAAAAATCCATTCTCTGCTTTACTTGGTCCACTCCCTAGGGATTATTGACCACATTACTGGACACGTTTCACAGTTTGATCATTCTGAATAGAACTTTCCTTATTTCAGTTGGATTTTCCAGCCTTAGTTCAAAATCACTACTCCAAAATCTGCCACCTTCAATGCTCGAACAATGCTGATGAGATGATTTCTTTCTGTGTGACCCACCTAAGGAGGAAATATTACAGTTTTCAGTGTGCATTTCTCTATTACTCCACCCCTGTCCAAAGATTCTTAGTCAAACATACTTTCTAACTAATTGTTTGCTATTCCTTTGGTTAAAAGCCAGCAAAATCATTGCCTATAATAATAGTTTCTTCTTAATAAGCTAGTTGTTTGGTTATAGTTTCAACAAAAAAGGCAGGTTGGTAATATACTATATATTATCATATGAAAAGGCTGTAGAAATTGCCTATCTCTTAAAAATTCAGAGTGGACTTTGCTCAAAGTGATTCCAAATGAAGTAGCACAGCTCTATAAAAGCTATAGAGCCTTCTTGACCATGGGCCCATTGAAATACCGTTTAGATTCATGTAAACACATTTATCATCTATGCCTAAAGATGCTGTATATTACCTTGAAACTACAACCAGTGCACTTGTTAATTCTATATTAACCCCATCTGAACCACAGGCTGAATTCCTTCAAAATGTTTTTTTTAACTGATAAGGGAGTTATATCTTAGACAGAAAAGCAGGGGCTTTTCCAGCAGGTGCCAGTACCCAGGTACCATGTTTGGTTTCTGCAATGACTTGTAGATCTCCATTCCTGTTTCTTCCAGCTGACTCATACTTGTGTGAGGGTGGAAGATGGGGAAAAAGTGGTCCCAGAAGAGGGTAAGGGGGCAGTTGAAGTAAGAGAAGGACAGGGAAAGAGGACAGTCTAGTAGAGCTCCAACTGCAATTGGACTTTCTCTGGCCCATCCCGACTACAATCCCAACCATCCTCAACCAAAGTTGCCTCAAGATGACTAGTTACAGCTCTACTTAGTGGTCACCAGGTAAAGCCTCCTGAGCAACAGGAAATTTGGTACAGAATTCAATATTTCTATTTTCCCCAATCATACATGTCCGTAATGAAGAATTATTGTTATAAATCACAGTTCCATCTGCTTGAAGATTAAATAATGAATGATGTCAGTATTAGCTGAAGACAACACTTAGAAAATCCCCCCAAAGCCCCATCTAGACAAAGACTTCCTGCCTTGAACAAAGGGAAAGGATGGAAATCGTGACTTGCTATCATTTAAAATTTACAGAGAAAAAGCCAGGAATGTCTGTGGGCAACAAACCCAAGGGTAAATGAGGACTAAAACTTCCAGTTCAAATATCTGGGCCAAAAATGTCTTTTCTAAGGAATTCCATAAATATTTGCTTCATGTTTACTGTATGCAAAGACCTGTTCTCCATACTTAAGTCACCCTCTGGACTCGTCCTCCTCCCTATTTTCCTTCCCCTCCTTCTCCTCCTCCTTACTCTGAGGCCTCAGTTTTCTGATGGTTAACTCCTTGGCTGGGGCCACTCTTTCTACAAGATGCCTAGCCATGCTTCACCACCTTTAAGCCTTGTTTGACTCTCCAGACTCTTACTTGTTCACCTCTCCAGCCCCCTTACCTTTTACTTTCTTTGTTCAATATTCCCATATGTATTGTCTTCCCCAATTAGAACATAAGCTCCCTAAGAACAGAAACAATTTTGTTCTCTTGAATTTGTATTTCTAGCATGGTTCCTAGCCACAAAATAAGCATGATAATAAATGCTTTATGAGGATGGGAGGAGGACGGAGTATAATTGATAGAACCAGGTCTTGAAAGACACGGAAGGAGATGAGAGCAAGGTTAAAGGTACAGAGATTAGCCCTTAGCAAGAATTGAAATCATCTCTTCCTCTGAGACGGAAGAAAAGGAAGAGATGAATGAAGATATGCAGCAGTTCTCAATCTGTGGGTTGCAACTCCTTTGGGGGTCAAATGACCCTTTCACAGGGGTCATAGGGGTTGCCTAAGACCATCAGAAAACACGTATTTCCGATGGTCTTAGGAACCTAGACACCACTCCTCTATCCTCTCCAGGAGGGTCCACCCACATGCAGATATGCCCAGATAGGAGTATTAAAGGGTCACGGCATTAGGAAGGTTGAGAACCACTGATATAGAGGAACTTTTAAACCCATGTGAAGTTGAAGAAATTCATATTGAATGACCTTGACAATAATAGCTGCTGCTGCTCAAAGTGAGATGGTTGAGAGGAGATGATGTTGGGAAGTTGAGCAGAGTGGAAGAAGTTTAGAACAGTTGGTGTGGACATTGCAATAAGGGGTCAATCAGAAATTAACAAAAAGATTGTTGAGTAGCATCCAAGGTCTAGCACTGTTTAGATAGCATGAATTTGGAATGCAGTCAAATGAAACACTATAAAAATGTATTTTACAATTGTTTTTTTCAATTTTGACCCCTGTCTTATCAATCAAGTTTGAATATATAACTTTTGGACCATCCTAAATAAGGATTTCTGCCCAACTGATTGGATCCATTGTTATGCCAACTTGGATGATTAGTTAAGGTAACTCAAAACACTTATTTGATTGTGTTTCTATCTGGTATTTTTATTATCTAAAAATTGATTAATCACCAAATATTTATTAATTATCTTCTGTGCTCAAGGCACTATGACATGATTCAAGATCCTTGGGGATAAATATAACTAAAGCCCTGTTAGATTCATCAGGCTTCCTTGGATAAAGAGGGAATATTTGGGTGAAGAAAAATCTGGGTAAACAATGCAAAACTGGATTTCTATTTTTGGACAGACTTTGGATAGACTGTTGAAGTGATTGGGTTGGGGGATGACTGTGATCTTGATAGGGATTAGATGTCTTGTAGATGTAGACTGGATATGAATTATTTGCCATTTTCTCAAATCTGCAGCCTTCAATTGCTCTACTCCTGGGCCACCTGTGATATCCCAATTCTCTCTATGCAAAGTAGTGTCTCCATTGGCTTAGACTACTCTCTCTTTCTTTCTCCAGGTTCCAAAGTCTCCATCCTCCAAATGCTTAAAACTTCATTCAACCTCATATTCTTCAGGAGAATGGGATTGGATTAAGTCCTGGAGAGTCCCAGACACAGAATGATGTGTTCACTGTTCCCTCTTACCAGAGCAGTAGATTTTAGAGGAGGATAAATGAAGACATTCTAGTTCAGGTTAGGTCTCACTCTATTTGCATTCCCACACAAAGAACAAGTGTAAGTTTCAATGTGATTGAATAATGGAAAGTACAGGACTGTGGTTTATATTCCTGGGAGTGGATTTAAATGTGTGTGAACTTGATACCTCTGAAAGCAATAATCAAAGGGAAACCACAATAATCATTTTCATTTGAAATAGCAAGAATGGAAACTCATTACATTCTGGTGAGTATCTGAACAGGAAGTATGACAAGGCACAATATCAACTCCATTTTGAAAAGGAATTACTTAAAATGCAGGGGAAATGATTTGGGGATGTGCTATGCCAAAGGCAATAGTTTTCTATCAATAATCCCAATTCTTTTCATTAAGGATGCGTTGGGACAGCAGAATGCTTTGGGACATACACATGTATCTATAATAAACAAGATGTATTTTGGAAAAGTGGATCTGGGATTTTGGCATCACCAGGACAGGGAGATCAAAGAAATAGCTGGAATTAGAAGGATTTAGACACATTTGTCATAGGCAGCTGCTATGCTAATCTCATTTATGCAATTGTCAGCTGATAGGCTCTGATGAGCCAGCTTAGTGGGAAAATCATTATTCGATCCCCATTGTGATAAGTGCTATTTATTACTGTCAAATGGTATTAATGTTTGATTCAAAGATGGGCAGTGGGCACTGTCTACATGAAGTTCATCCATTCATGGTCAATAGTGACAAAAGAAGCCGCTGAATTCCAGCCAAATGAACTTCATTTCTGGGAGGAAAAAAGAATAATGGATTTAATTTGCATATGTTTTAAAAGGGTAATGAAGTAATATGATGTTTATCTTGGTGGAAGAGTGGTAATTTTCCCTGGCAATGTTCCAGCCTTGTTGGAACCATTGTATAACATTTACTGTTTGGTTGCTGTTAGGGGTGTGTGTGTGTGTGTGTGTGTGTGTGTGTGTGTGTGTGTGTGTGTGTACTTCTTGAAGCAGCAGGTGCATGGGGGGAACATGAAAAAATGAGCAATCTGTAATTCTATTTCTTCCCCTTCTTCCTTCTCTTTCTTCCTAGTTCCCTTTTCTTATCTTCTCTCTCTCTCCAGACCTTCTCCTTCCTCCTCATTCTCCTCTTTCAATTTTATTTTTCTTCCCCTTTCATCATTTTTTGCTTTCTGCTCCCCTTCTCCTCCTTTCACCATACCCCTCTTATTTCTTTCCTTTTCCTTCCCTCCTTCCTTTACCATCTTCTTCTTTTTCCCTAGAAATTTTTTTTTGTCACTGAATCCCTCTTTTTCTCTCTGTGATGGTGATATCCCTTGTTATTTGCATTCTTTTTGTGGCCTTTGCAATTTAATTATGTGTAATACCTAATCCATCACACTTCATTTTTGTCTGTGTATGTATGTGTATCTCCCCTTGCTCCCCCTTTTGTTATGATTGGATTTGCTATTTCCACTCCATCTAAACTGATAAATGTGCCAGCTGGGTGTTTAGGAATGGGATGTTTCTTCCAGTCAAGGAGAAGCTGGGAGATGGTTAAGGATGGCTCTTGTTAAAGGCTGGGAGATTTGTTCATAGCATTTTGTTAAATTAACTGCTCAGCTGAGCTCTGAGTTGTTAGAGCTCATTCCCCCTGCTTGGAGACTTTCACAGAGTGGACCCTCTCCCAACAGTCCTATGCTGCTTTATGCAGCTTTTGATTTTTTGTGTGTGAGCCTGTGTTAAAAATACAGATAACCTAATTATAGCACATTTCTAGTTCCCAAATGCTTTCCTTAATGACTCATTAGTGCAGTGAGAACACTTCACATAGTTATGCTAAATAATATTCCGTTATAGGGACTTCATTTTTTTTTCATGTTTGCTTTAAATTTCCTCTAGATTCAACACCTACTCTGGCCCCTTTGGTTTTGTTGATTAGATACAATTACATTATAAAGCTGGTCAATGGGTAGAGTGTTATCTTCTTCTCTTCATACCTCAATTGCAATGTGGATTCCTTATAGTCAAGTTATTTTTAGTGCCAATAAATGAGTTGAGTACAAGGAATTCACTCTGAAATTGTGAACAGAGCACTAACATATTTTTTCCTTGGATTACAAATGTGGATTAAGTTATGAGCTACGTCCTCATCTTATCAAACTAAAGCATCTTGCTCCCATCTTTGTTAAAAGAATAATTGGAAAGAAGTTAAAGCTTATTATAATTATAATTATTATAATTATTATAATTATATTTATTATATTATTATTATAATTATAGCCAGTATATAAAACCGAAGGGGGTGAGAATAGGTGTTAAATTTAGAGGAATTTTAAAGCAAATAAAAAATATAGTCCCTATAACTCACTTTAAGTATTGGCAGTCAAAATGCCCCATAATCTAGATCTTCCATACATATCTAATTTAACTTTACACTCTATCTTTGCATGTGCTGGTTGTCTATCCCAATAGAATGTAAGCTCCTTGAGGGAAGGGACTATTTCATGTTTGTCTTTTGTATCCCTGGCACCTAGCACAGTATCTGGCATAGAATTGGTGCTTAATAAATGTTTGTTGATTGATATACTCCTTCACAGGTCTTCCACTCCCATTCAACCTCATCTCCTTGCTATCTTCCACATAGTTCATGCTTATGTGGTTCTTACTTGCAGTATCTTTTTTTTTTTGTCTTTTTAGAGAGGGGAAGGCAGGGCAATTGGGGTTAAGTGACTTGCCCAAGGTCACACAACTAGTAAGTGTATCAAGTGTCTGAGATGGGATTTGAACTCAAGTCCTCCTGACTCCTGGGCCAGTGCTCTCTTCACTGCACCACCTAGCTGCCTCCAGTGTCTTCTATGAAGCTAAATTTTATCCATCCTTCTGGTTTCAGTACAGTTCCCACTTACAGTATTTTTTAGGTACTCTGGGTAGTTCATACTGATTTCTCCATTGTCTGGAATCTAATTGCTCTTATTATCTATATTAGGCAAGTTTGCTGTGAATGATATCAAACGTCAAAGGGAAGGAGCTCATTAATCACTGTCACAACTTCTTTATTTTCTAGATGAACCTGAGGTTCAGGGAGTTAAAGTGACTTGCCCAACATTACTTGAATATCAAATACTGGAGGCAAGATTTGAACTCAAGCCTTTTGATTTCAGAGCCAGGGCTCTTTTTGTCATACAGTGTGATTGTCAAATGTTGTGTCCTCTTCTTTTATCACCCTCAGTGCAATGCTATTCACATAGCAGGTACTTGATACACAGATCACGAATGAATGAACATATTTTGAACTCCCTGGGAACAGGTATGACATTTTATGCTTCTCTTGAATTTTATGCTGCATCTGGCACAGTGGCAGGCATATAATAGACCCTCAATGCTTCTTGACCATGTTCTAATAACTTGAAATAAAAAAATACAAAAAGGGAAATGTGGTAAAAAGGAAAGCAGCCCTCTTTCCTACATAAAGGTTACTTGATATAATGGTGGTGATAGTGAGGAGAGAGTAGAATATGTCATTTTGTCCCCTTTTACTTCCAACTACTTCACCAAATTGGCCACATCCAGCCAACTTGTCAACAACAAGAGAGGCAATGGCAGGGAAAGCTCACAAGCATAGCTACTCTTCTAGGCTCCCATGATGATTGTGATAAGTTTCAGTTGTTTCTAGCCCAACCCTTTCTGCCCTACATTTTGAACTTTGGGGGAGCTATATGAGAAGATATAGGGAAAGGAGAGGATGATAGCAAGGACTGGTAGGGTCTATGGAGCTGTTGAATATACTAGCAGTGTAGTGACATGAGTGAGTAAATAAATTACCCTGGTCTTAGAGCATGGAAGGCAGTATGATATATTGATAAGAGCACTAGAATAATATCTAGCATTCACAAATGGAGCTTTTGGAGTTCATGCAAGGACGGGCAGGTATGAACTTTTGCTTTTTATTCCCTGTGAGGAAACTGAAATACTGACCAATGCAGGTCAGCATTTGCTCTGCAACTTATTGTCTTGAGAGTTGCCCAGGACACTGAGAGGTTAAGCTATAACCCAAGGGTGACACAGTAAGTATGTGTCAGAGACCTATTTTGAACCCTTACTCTCAGGCCAGTTCTCTATCTATGATATCTTTTTGCATTTTGTGGGAATAAGTCAGCATCCATTCAAAAGCAATAGCTTGTGAGCCCCCATCAATGTGTTCCTTTTACTAGTCAAATATAAGGCACATTGATTCACAATATAAGACATTTAATCAAAGCCCATGGTTATATAAGTAACAATGAAAGTTCTATCAATACATACAGGAGTACACTCTCCTATAGATTATCACTACACTACTAGTAGGAGAGGGGAGAAATTTAGGGAATATGAATCTATAGGCAACCTGCATGATGAAGGACATGTAGGGACTACATCTGGTTAGGGTATAGTCATGTCTGGGCAACTTGAGCTTCTGATGCTGCAGAGGAATAGATGTCCTCTTAGGATGTCATCAGTTGAACTTCTTTTTTCTGAACTGGGGTCCTTTTCTACTCTGTTTTTTCCTCACTTTTCTCTGCTACATTGCACTTCTGCTGTCTGCTGGTTTTGCTACTGCTGCTCTCTGCTACCATCTGCTGGTCTCTGGCTACATTACAAATTTGGGGGGAGGGGTCAGCCAACTTCTTTGCTTGATGGTCTAGGTGCCATCTTTAGTTCTTCTGCCAGATAACCCCTTCCCCGTGTTGTACTGAGCCAGTTAGCCAAAAAAGCCCTGAGGTATTTTAAAATCTTTCTTATGAATTGCTTCTTCCTTGCTGTTTTCCAAGTTACCATGGTCTCAATTCTTCTGTGAAACTCCTCTGAAGTGATATCTTTTTCCTGGGTCACTAGTCTGGGTGCTCTTTAAGTCATTCTAGGGACTCCATCTAAGTGAAATTGTGAAGGCTCTGGCCTCATGCCTTCTAGTTGCTATACAAAACAACTAGGGGCCAAGATTGAAAAGGACCAGATGGAGCTAGTGATCTTTATTCTACTTTCCTGCCAGATAAAAAATTGTTGGTATCCCTATAGCTAGTAAAATTTGTTTAGGAATATACACACACACATACATACATACATACATGCACACACACATATATGTTACATTTAAGAAATTTTTCCATCCAAAATTTTTTTAATGTTTTGATATTTGAAAGAGTAAGCATCAGTTATGTGACTTTAAAAAAACCATTTCCCTCAGCTACACGTACTGACAATTCTTAGCATTAATTTAAAAAAGATTTGAGTTCCAAATTATCTCTCTCTTTTCCTTACTTCCCCCTCCCTGAGAGAGTATGCAATTTGATATTAATCATGCAAAAATATTATCATATTAGCTATGTTGTGAAAGAAGACACAGAACCAAAGGAGAAGAAAAACATGAAAAAATAAAGAAAGTAAAAAAATAATATGCTTTGATCTACATTCATATTCCCATCTGTTCTTTTTCTCGAGATGGATAGCATCTTTCATCATGAATCCTTTGGAATGATCTAGAATCATTATATTGCTGAAAGTAACTCAATCATTCACAGCTGATCACTGTACAGTATTGCTGTTATTGTGTACAATGTTCTTCTGTCTCTGCTCACTTCACTTTGTATCAGGCCATATAAATCTTTCAGGTTTTTCTGAAATCTTCCTGCTCATCATTTCTTTTAGCACAGTAATATTCCATTAAATCATACATCACAACTTATTCAGCCATTCCCCAGCTGATGGGCATCTCCTCAATGTCCAATTCTTTGTCACCACTAAAAGAGTTGCTATAAATATTTTTTGTACAGTGTTTAACCTATGTCAGATTGCTTGCTGTCTTGGAAAAGGGAGAGGGAAGGAATGGGGGGAAATTTTGGAACTCAAAAATGAATACAAATATGAATACAAAAATGAATGTTGAAAACTATCTTTCATGTAATTGAAAATAATACTATTAAGTGAAAAAATAATTTTTGTACAATTAAGTCCTTCTCCCTGCCATTTAAAAAATCTCTTTGGTATACCGACCTAGTAGTGATATTGCTGGATTAAAGAGTATGCATAGATTTACATTCCTTTGGCCATAGTCCCAAAGTATTCTCCAGAATGGTTGGATCCATTCATAACTCCACCAACAAAAGTATCAGTTATCTGGAAAATTTGCTTATGTGGAACAGTTAATTTTATGTTCTAATGATATTTGATACACAAGATAGTACTATATTATTATCAATATTAATTTGTAGCAGCAGCACTTACCACTCCCTTCTGCTCTTCATTGCCTGATACCATTAAATGACTCCTAACATGGTAAACTTCCTTTCTGCCCTGGCTCCTGTGAATAGGTGATGGAATTTTTCTTTGTGTCCATGTGTTGAGCAGAAATTGAAAGGAACAAAATAGTTAGAAACTCATACTCTTAAATTCCCACATCATGGTGGAATCCCATAAACTGCATGTTCAGCATATTGCCTAAGGTATCTATTAAAGAAGCAGTAACTAAAACAATTAGAACATTTAAAATTCTTTTGGCAAAGAGAAAGAATTAAACCTGCCATGTCATTTTATCATGTATCCACACTAATGGGCTTCATGAATTTTAAACTTTTAGTGACAAGTGGAAGATTTTTTTTTTTAAGTGAGATGAGGAAGATGCCCAGGAACAGAGTATCATCTGACAAAGTCTTTCATTTGATGCTTGTGGAGAAGATGGAGAAGAGTGAACTGGAGAGTAGGAGAGTTGATTAGACATGAAGCTGGTTGAACAATGGTCTTAACCTTTGGAAGGTATTCCTGCAACGGGTGTAAGGTGGGATTAGATGATATTTTAGGGTCTCTCTTATCTTTCAGATTCTCTAGTTCTGTTAATTGAATCCTCAATTTGAAATGAATTGAATACCCACAGAAGGCAAGAAATAATGGCAACCATTGATTCTAGCTTTAATGATTAATTCTGTTTCCCATTGCTACCAAAATACAAATATCTTTCCAAAAAGCTCTAACCAACTCACAATCCTGCCCACTTTTTTACTTCCTCTTCTTTTGTCTACCCATGTTTTCCCCTAACTTTTACAAGAGTATGAAATTCCATGAATTTAGCAATTTCATTTCAAATTTTACAAAACTTATTTTTATTATAAACTAAAACACAAATAGATATCAACATTTTAACATAAAAAGTAAAACAATAAAGGACATTATACATGAAACTGAACTTCTTTTTTACTCACCCCCCCACTATGTACCACCTTTTATTTTAATAATTCAGATTTAGCATTGTAGTTCCAATATTGCCCTACCTCTCTGTACTCTCTTCTGATATTCATTCTGCACTCTACTGTTTTTTTATGATGACTTGCTAGTATTCTTTGCTTTTTTTCTTCTTAAAAGTATTACTATCATTACCTCCCTTTCTTCCTCTAGATATTTCCCTAGCAAAGGAAAAAAGCCCCCCCTTTTAAATATAGTTGAATAAAATCAATTTATACATTTGCCATACTTTGAAAAAATATTATTCATTCTTTGCTTTTGGCCCATCACTTTTTTGCCACCAGGTAGGAAATATAGTCTTCTGGAATCATGACTAATTATTTCATTGATAGTAGTTCTTAAGGGTTTCAGTTAACTTTTTTTATTTGTAGTCCTTACATAAACTGTTCTTCTAGTTCTGCTCACTTCAGTCTTCCAAGATTTCTCTCAATCCATCCTTTTTGTTGTTTCTTATCCATTAACTCATAAACCATCAGAAACCCCATGATCGATGGCCATTCCTTATTTCTACTTCTTTGCTACAACAAAAAGTGCTACTGTAAATATTTTGCAAGTATGAATTCTTTCCTTCTGTCTTTGCTTCCTTTGGGGTATATAAAGTTTATAGTGCTATCATAGATTCAAAGGGTATATATTGCTTACTGACTTTTTTTGGGATAGTTATAAATTGCTTTTCAGAATGCCTAGACCACTTAACAGCTCTACCAACAATGTAATATGTTTCCTGTCCTCCCCCATCCCCATATTAAACCCTATTTCCAGTTGAATTATTCACAAAGCTAATTGACTGCTTTCTGTCTAGAATTCATAGGAATCTAGCCAAATTTGATGTGTCACACTCAAGATTAGAGTTTTGACAGAACAGGATTGCCATTGAATGTCTGGGACCAAGATTCTAGACAGATCTACAGAGATGGGTAGAAACCAGGTGTTTAAACATAGGAACACCATGAGTGTTTAAATGTAGGGACAAGATCAGTGGTTGGCTATTTGATGGATAAAAAGGCAGAGACATGAATCTAAATGGAGGTCTGAATCTAAGAGAACAATTTTATTTGATTAGGAATTTTACTTGTGATGAGATAAACCATGGTCTTCATGCTTTGGAATATAGATTGGTAGTTGAAATTTCAGCTCCTTTGCCATATTTAGAGTCCTATGCCAGAATGCCATACTGTAGCAGTTAATAAAGCATAAGTTTAAGGAGAACCAAATTACATCACATTATAACTGACACTTCTTAGGATTAATTTTACAACTTGTGATTTTAATTTTGGTTGAAATGTATTTAAAATTATCTCTTGTCAGACTCTCCTATTAAGCATAATGAAACTTGATGATATTCTAATAACATTAAACTGTTTTGGTAGTTACTAAGGTTGGTATGAAAAGACTATTCAAGCTAAAAAAATAGTGGATCATTTTGAAAGAAAATGTTCCAAGAGCTGTAAGGAAGCTGAGTGTTTCATTCATCTCACACATTACATTATCTCTCAGACCAGTGGGTAATTTTGAAGATATTCTGCATGTTGGAAGAGATCACGTGCAACTAATAGGCAAAGAAATCAAGGACACTTGGAAAAGGAGGAGACCAGGAAGAGAAAGGAAATCATTTTCTGTCTCTTTACAGCTAATAGCTATTTCTTGTTAATGTCAATACAGTATTAGGAAGTATGAAAAATATTGTATTCTAAGAACTTGCTAATAGGGTGAATAATATTTTCTAGGTGATTTCTTTAAAAAAAAATAAGACTTTGATTTTTTTCCTCATCTTTGACATAGATCTCAATCCCATGGTATCATCTACTCCTTAAACCAGTAGTGGCCAGCATTTTCTGGCAGACTATGACATCATGGGGCTATAGAAATGTATTTAGTTCAACAAACAGTGAACATTTGTTGAATTTTAATTTTTGTGGTACGATTCATCAATTCAGCATGATCTTTCCCCCAGTATTTAGAGCTGAAGTAATCTTTAAGATCATTTATTTTTAATATCTCATCTTACAAATGGCAAACTGAGGCCAGAGATCTTGAACTGCTTGTCTAAGGTCACACAAGCAATAAATAGGAGAGCAAGATCCTGTTTTTCTAGCTCTAAATTATTACTCTCTTCTACTATATCGTGTAGTGACTATTAGGTGCTGAGGACCAAGTCCCAAATTTAGTTAAGGGGTTTTAAATGTGAAAGGGGCACAGTCCTTGCTTTTAAGCAGTTTAACAGTAGCAGCTGCAGCAACAACAACAATAAATAGCAGAGATATAAATGTTTTGGTGTTTTTTGAACTGGAAAGTGATTTTAGGAATCTTTTGGAGATTACTTGTGCAAAGAAATAAACATAATAATGGATAGAATTTAATAAGTATAAAATACTCTTACCCCAAGAATATTCATCCTTCCACTGGTGGATATGAGACTGTCCATAATCTGACTTTTAGGCAAAATCAACTTATCAGCAGTGAGGAAGTGGCCAAAGTCAACATTTTGTGTGTGGAAAAGGCTACAGATGCAGCTATATGAATCTCCTTAGTCTTCCCTTAAGCAGTCATTTCTTCATAATTCCTCAATATGCTTGCCCATTGGGAAGAACAGACTAAGGTAGAAAGGGAATTAAAGAGAGAATGCTTAGCTGCTGCAGCATCTCTCTAGCCAAAGTACCTAGAGTACTATAGTACCTATACGTTTCCCTGAATAGGGAGGTCTTTTCTTCAGGAAAGTGGGTCTGTGATTACATGAAAACTGGCATACAACTCAAATTTCATTCTCTAAAGGTAATTGTTCTGAGATTCAGGACTATCCCTCTAGAGGCCTTTTGCAAAGCAGCATATAGTATATCTAGAATCTTGCCTTATTGATTACTCCCTCTCCCTTTTACATCTTCAATCTGCGGTCTCCGTTGTCCTTCTCTGGACTATAAAATGCTTGATTCCCTCTCCACTCCCCCATTCTTAAAAAAAAAAAGAACTTAAAAAGAAACCCTTCCCCTAACTCTGCTACCCCTTCAAGCTATAATTTTAGCTCTTTCCTCCAAATCACTCCTAACTTCTAGGGGAAAAAACAATCAATCTACACTCCCTACCTTTGCTTCTTACTCATCCACTCATTCTCTAATTGGCCTTACAGCTACCCTCCATTTCTAAAACCTCCTTCTCTAAAATCACCAATGAACCTGCTGCCATTCTAAAGGATTTTTAGCAATCGTTCCTCATAGTAGATTCCTCAAGCATAGTGGAGAATATATCCAGTTAAGATGGTAGCTTAAAAGGTGTTAGAAGAGATTTTAGAAGTTCTCACATAAATTCTAAAAATTATCTTAGAAAAAGACCAGATTGAATAATTATCCAGAAATCTAAAGAAAAATGTTAGTAAGTTACTTCACCCAGTTCATGAGCACATGCAGAGAAAACTCTGAAGTTATGAGTGCTGAAAGAGACATTCTATCAATAAAACCAGTATGAATTCTGGTTAATAGTACTTAGACTGGGCATTACCCAGGCTGAGAATAGCCAAATGCAGAGCTCTGAATGAAAACACTGAAGTCCTGACTACAGACACATCAGGGAAAATGGAATTCAGCATCAGTAGTCCAGGAAATTGAAGTCTTTATAAGTGCCTGAAGACTCCATCCAGGAGTGTACATCTAGGTGGAGCCTGGTCCTGGTACAAGTACCCAAATTAGAACTAAGGGTGGAGATAGGAGAAAACAGAAGGAGATTATGAAGATTATGAAAAAAAATGACAAGAAAAGAGAAAATAGAGAGGTAGACACAGAAGAAGAAAGTAACCTAACAACAACTACTTGCTTGGAGAAGAAAAAAAAATGACTTGACCCAAAGAAATTAAGAGTACCTGAAAGAAATGAAACAAGTGAGATAAAAAAAATTGGATTATTAAGTGAAATAAGAGTGTTAGAGGAAAAGTCTGAAGAATAATAATTTAGATGAGAAGATTGAAAACCTTACACAAATAATTGGCTCCATGAAAATTTAAATGATCATACAGAACTAAATGACTCCATGCTATAACAAGAGATATTAAAATAAAATAAAGTATTGAAAAAAACACAGAAGAAAATATAAGATATCTACTAACAGAAACAATCAACTTGGAGTCCAGGTCAAGGAAGACAATTTAACAATAATCAGATTCCATGAAAAACATGACAAAAAAACTCAAGCTTAACATTTTAAATGTTATGAATAAAACTGCTGAAATTCACTAGAACTACAGGACAAAGTAAAAAGAAAAGAATTTGCTGATTGTTTCCTGAAATAAACCTAAACATGAGAACTCTAAGGACAGTCATGCCCCAAATCCAGAGCTTCTGCTTCACAGAGAACATTCTAGAAGAATCCAGGAAGAAATAATTCAAAAACCAAGTCAGTTTTATGCAAAATGTAACATTAGCTCCTTAAAAGGAGAGAAATATCTTGAAATAAAATGTTCCCAAAGTCAAAAGATGAAAACAAATAATAATAATAATAATAATAATAATAATAATAATAATAATAATAATATATTACCCTGAAATAGCGGTCATAACCTTTGTGAGAGAGAATCTTGAAGTGAATAGAAAACATTCAAGCATTTCCAATGGAAAGAAAAGAGTTGAATAGTAACTATGAATAGAAAACAATAAAGTTTAGAGAATCTAGAAAGGCGAGTACATTTGAGTAATCAAGAGATTAAATGAGCTGCAGAACTTATATTCTAATAACTGGAGAAGAACAGGTGCTTCTTCAAGACTAATATACACCAAGGGTTACCAAGGACAGTAAAACTATAGTAATTGAGGATTTCAATGTACCTCTCTCAGATCTAGACAGATCTAACAAAAAGAAAAACAAGAAAGAAACTAAAGATCAGAAGAGAACTTTAGAAAAAATAGAAAATTTAAATTTATGGTGATTATTCATTGAAAACATAAAGGAATGTGCATATTCTCAGATGTATGTAATGATATTATCTAGCATTTACATGGTACTTTAAGTTAGCAAAGTGCTTTACAAATATTAACTCATTCTATCCTTACAACAACACAAGAAACTATTTGCTATTATTATTCCCATTTTATAGATAAGGAAGTTTAAGAATACAGAAGTTAAACAATTTATCTGAGATCACAGATCTAATAAGAGTCTAAGGGATTTGAGCTTAGATATTCCTGGCTCTAACTCTATCCACTTGACTCCTTAGCAGGCTACAAAAACTGACCATGTGCTGGGGAATAAAATCTTATATACAGAGGAAGAAAAAGAGAAATATTAAATTTATCTGTTACTGACCATGATACAACAAAATTACAATCAACAGGAAAAAGGGGGTGGAGCCAAGATGGCAGCATAGAAGCAGCAAGGTCCTGCAGCTCCCACACTACCACCCTAAACACCCATAAAATTATGAGCCCAGACAAAGTCTAGGACTCTCAGACTCACAAAAATACAGAAAACACATCTCTTGCTGAAGGCAGCTCGGCAGCAGGTGCTCATCATCGCGGCGGCCGGGAGCAGAG
The DNA here is from genome assembly GCA_028646575.1 of Pseudocheirus occidentalis. Taxonomy (NCBI): domain Eukaryota; kingdom Metazoa; phylum Chordata; class Mammalia; order Diprotodontia; family Pseudocheiridae; genus Pseudocheirus; species Pseudocheirus occidentalis. The sequence continues at coordinate 95,714,047 of CM053595.1, forward strand.
GCTGGTCCAGCATGAAGCTGAGACTGCGGCCAGGCCCGGGGCATGGGAAGGAGCCAGGCTGAGCTGAGCCAAGCCGCACCACAGCCAGTCTTCAGAGGAGAGGATCTATAGTCTCCAGCACCTCCACATCTGCCAAGACATGAGGAACGGGGACGGGAGAGGGGCAGTTCGCACCAGAGCAGAGACCGACCCAGCCCAAAACTACAGCCATGGCCAGGCCAGGCCCCAGGGCAGCCAGGAGGAGCTGAGCCTCCCTAGCTGCAGCTTGAGTCTACTTCAGAGAAGATCTAAAGCACCTGCCTGAGGGGTTCTTTAAATCCCACAAACCAGGGTCAGACACGGTTAGTGAAAGTGAAACTTTGAAGATTAATTTGGGGGAGGTAAAACACTTCGGCCAATCTGCCCCCAGGGCAAGGAAGCAGTGGGGGAAGGGAACTGCTGGAACAAGCAGTGGCCCCCACCAGGCTGTTTCAGAGCCCCTGGCCTGTGGACTCCGCAGGGGGGCTGAATTGAATCAATTGATCAGGGCCAAGTGCTCTTGTGTTGAGTGGCCTAGATCCAGGTCGTGGGCTTGGGTGGTGGTCCTGGGGTGCACTTTCAGCAAGCCAAAGCTGGGGGGACTTGCAACACCCCCCTAACATCTCTGGCATCTGGGGAAACCCCAGCGATTTGGAACAGAGCTTTCTCCCCTGGAAGCAGAGTTTCACAGAGCTAAAAAAAAGCACCAACCAATTAATTGACTGGCCAACATGAGGAAAAGGAAGCAAAATAAGAACAGCAATAAAACTCTAGAATCCTTTTTTGTGGACAAAAAGGATCAAAGCATGGAATGGGAGGAAGATAGCCCAGAACTCAGAACTCCCACACCAAATGCTTCCAAGACAACTGAAGAATGCCTAGAAGCTATACATCAGCTGAAAAAGGACTTTGAAAACCAAATAAGAGAAGTGGAGGAAGAATTGGGAAGAGAAATGAGAATGATGCTAGAAAATCATGAAAAGAGAGTCAGCAACCTGACTGAAGAAAACAGCACTTTAAA
>CM053595.1:95715585-95756301 GCA_028646575.1 Pseudocheirus occidentalis
ATTGTGGGAGGGGTCTTACAGTGTGATCAATGTTCTGGGCTGGGGGGTAGGGACAAAAAGGGGAGAAAATTTGTAACTCAAAACCTTGTGGAAATGAATGATGTAACCAAGAAAATAAATTAAAATTAAAAAAATTTAAAAAAAAACCAAAAACAAAAAGAGCTGCTATAAGTGTTTTTGTGCCCTTGCCTTCTCTTAATCTTTTTTGAGTGTATGAATAGTACTGATATGCATAGCTTATTGCCTTTGGGGGGCATCATTCTAATCATTCCAAATTGGTTTCTAGTATGCGCTGTTAGACGCACAGTTCTTCCAAGAATGTATTAATGTACCTGTTTTCCCCAGCCTCTCTAACATTTATCACTTTTCTTTTGTTGTCAACATTAACAATCTGATGGGTTTGAGGGGGACCTCAGAATTGTTTCAATTTGCATTTTTCTAAATGTTAGTGATTTGAAGCATTTTTTCTGATAACTATTGACAGTTTGGATTTCTTCCTTTGAGAACTCCCTATTCATATTCTTTGAATATTTATCTAGGGGAAATGGCTTTTGTTCTTATAGATTAAAATCATTTCCTTATATATCTTGGATATCAAAAATTTATGAAAGAAACTTTCCTCAAAGATTTTTCCAGTTAATTGTTTCCATAATAATTTTAATTACATTGGTTTTGTTTGTGTAACATTTGTTAATATGATGTAATGAAAATTATGTAGTTTATGTTCTGTGATACTCGCTATCCCTTATTTAGTCATGAAACTCTTCCTTGTCCATAGTTGTGAAAGGTATTTCCTTCTTTGCTTATCAAATTTGTTTATGGTAGGATTTTTTATGTCTATGTTATGTATGCATCTGAAGTTTATCTTGGTATACAATATGAGATCTTAATCTAAATCTAATTTTTGACACACTATGCTCCAGTTGACCTTGTATTCTTTTGTCCAATACTGAGTCCTTAACAAAATATTTGGGGTCTTCAGGTTTATTTGGTTCTTCTGGTTTTCTGATTTACTATGTTCCTTTGCTTCTCTTTATGTACTTTATATCTTCCACTGATCAACCTCTCTACTTATCTCTTGTACCAAATCATTTTGATAAATACTAATTTGTCATATAGTTTGAGATCTGATGCTGCCAGGCCCTCTTTGTTTCTGCTTTTTCCCCATTATTTTCCTATTTATATGTTTCAACCTTTTTTCTTCCAGATAAATAGCTTTATTTTTTTAAAAGCTCTAAAAAGAAATCTTTTGGCAGTTTTATTGGCATGGCACTGAATAGATAAATTAGGCAATGTAGTCATTTTTTATATTGGCATGGTTTAACATTGGTAATTAATGTTTCTCCAAATACTTAGATCTATCTTTATTTCTATGAAGAATATTTTGTAGTTCTATTTATCTAGTTCCTGTGTGTCATTTTCAGATACACCCAAATATTTTACGTATTTTATAGTTATTTTAATGGAATTTCTTTTTCTATCTCTTCTTTCTGGGTTTTGTTGGTAAGACATAGAAGTGCTGATGACTTAGTAAGTTTGTTTTATATCCCATAACTTTGTAGAAGTTATTGTTTTAATTAGTTTTTCATTGATTCTATTGTTCTCTAAAAAGACCATCATCATCTATAAAAGATCATATTTTTGTTTCCTTTTTACTTGTTGGTTGGAAGGGTGGAAGGGGGGGAAGTATTCATTTATGGAAATTCGATTATCTAAACTCATAGTTTTCATCTGTTAATCTGGGTACTTCATATTTTGGTAAATATTCATACATTTTACCTAAGTTGTCATTTTTGTTGTCATATAATTGAGCAAAATAGTTTCTGGTAGTTTCTTTTATTTCATCTTCATTTACTGTGAATTCTTATTTTTTTATATACTAACAAGATGGTTTTTTCCTCTCTTTCCTACATCAGACTAGCTAAATACTTGTCTACAATTCATCAATCTCTTTTTTGACGTTTAAAATTTCAAATTTAGTTTTTAGTTCCATATTTTTAATTTAATGCTTGCCTTGCTGCTGCTGCTGTTGTGGCTGCTACGATTATTGGATGCCCATTTCACTGACCTGTTCTTTTTCTTTTTTTGTTGTTGCAAGTATTTAGAAATAGACATTTTCACCTAAGGACTGCTTTAGCTACTTCCCAAAAGTTTTGGTGTTGTCATCTCATTATTCTCATTTTCTCTGACAAAAATTCCCATTGCCTTTATGATTTTTTTTTTAACCCAGGCATTCTTTAGGGTTAAATAATTTATTCTCAAGTTATTTTAATTGAATATACATATATGTATATACATATATATATATATATACACATATATAGTTTGTATTTTGGTCAGAGAGATAGTTTAGCATAGTAGATAAAGAACTGCTTTCAGAGACAGGAATGGATAGGACACACAATGTGCGACTCTAGGCAAGTCACAGCTCTGGGTAACTCTCTAGGACATAGGGTTTCAAAGAATACATCCTTAGTCTACTGGCCTTTGTAGTTGGAGTTTCTTCCCTTGGGAGTTCTCTTAATATAATAGGAAGATGGTCCCTGTCCTAAAGGAACTTTCAGCCTACTAAATTCTAAAGGCTAACTTCTTTAAAAAAAAATAAAAAATTACAACGACCTCAATGCTGTGCATAAAATCTAGTGTAGAATGTGAGATAAATATGTTTTTCAAGTCACATGTTTGTTTTGCTGCCCTTAGCCACTCCCTTATTTTGATGATGTTTACATGGTGCTTTGTTTCCATAGATGCAGTTGAATTTTGACCTCTTTTCAAATTCCTTGACATTTGGCAGTCCTTTAGAGTCGACATCAGCCATCTACCATGCCTCACCTTGGCCCACGTTATAGTTCCATGACTAATGATATGAGACTAGAGACTTGGGAATAAAGTAAGTGTGAACTCCAGGTCTTAATTTGAAAGCTGGATCTATAAGTTATCTCTATAATTAAGCTCATCTGCTGTATTCTCCTGGTACCCTGATTACACATACATGTGTTGTGGCTTTTGATTGAAGCAACCAAATGTTTCAGACAGGGACAAAAGTGCTCTTGTCAATTATAGCTGCTATTAATACTAATTGTGTCTTAGAATTTCTGCTAACAACAGCATTGAAGACCCTAATTAATATACCACAGTTCATAAAGATATGATAGAACCAGAGGTGCCACTTACATCTGTCTGGTAGCTAGTTAGGTTACAATGTGAATGGATTCAGGGTTAGAATTTCAACTACAGTACAAAAAGTATCATTCTTCAATCTCCTGTTTAACTGGGCCTCTGGAGGCACAGTTGTGTTGGATGTGCATGAATCACCAAAAGAGGCGACTGTTGGCTTTTCAAGCCTTTTATAAATGGGGGGCCTCTGAGAGGTGCCTATCTAGGTGAAAGTGTGCATTTGGTGGGTTTGTTTCTTTCTTTTAGGAAATTTATTGATCCTGAACAATACTTTCCATTATATATATATATATATATATATGCAAATCTACTATGTACAACTTGCTATTCCTTTTAAATATGCCACAGAGATAAAATGTAAATTTCTTTTTTTTTCTCTTTCCTCTCCCCACCATTTGGACTGAATTTAGGAGGAAGTGGAAAATTTTCTCTGTGGTGCTTTATTAAAAGCAACCAACTAGTAGGTCAACCCTCTCCAGAACAAGGGAATTAAAAGTTGCTTCTAAAAATCAGTCTTGGTCTTTCATACAGTAGAAAAAACACGCTGTCATGGTCTTAAGCAGTGGAGGGGTAGGATGTTCTCTTTTGGCTGGTACAACCATAGATGTACCCTTCCACAGAGAGAAACTCCTCCCTTGGCCTCCCACCCTAGGTTAGGCTGGTAAACACATATCACTTGTTCAAAGTTTCTGGAGAGAAATTAATTGACTGCCTCCATCACACACACACACACACACACACACACACACACCTATACATGTCCCTAACCCTTTTTTCAGCTCCACTCTTTTTTTTTGGAGGGGGGAAGGCAAGGCAATTGGGGTTAAATGACTTGTCCAAGGTCATACAGCTAGTTAAGTGTCAAGTGTCTGAGGTCAAATTTGAACACAGGTCCTCCTGACTCCAGGACAGATGCTCTATTTATTGAGCCACCTAGCTGCCCCTCAGCTCCACTCTTACAGAAAGAAGTCCATTTCCTGTCCTTGCAGGGCAACATGGACACAGTTTTTCTGAACCCTCAGTTTCTTATATTCATTCTTTTTGTTTCAATGACCACAGAGAACCAAGAGGCTGGTGGAATATAATAAACCAACATATGTCATGGTATGAAGGTTTTTAAAATCAAGCTATCTTTTGAGTTAGGAAAAGGGACTCAACACAAGAACAAATGGTTGGGGAGGTGGCACAAGTGTTGCCCTGCTTCTTTTGAACATCCCTTGGCATCTCTCAACATTGTACCTACTTTAACAGTATTCTTCCGGGAGGTCTGTGATTGTAGAGATTTGATCAAGAACAATTATTCCCAGCCCAGAGTGAACATAGTGACATGATGTCTGGTGTTTTTAAAAATTAGACCTGTGATTTCTTCAGCAACAGCTCTGCAATAAAAAGTCTTAGAAAGTCTCCTGGAGCCCTGAGAAGTTAAATAATTTGTCCAGGGTCATAAAGTCAGTATGCATCAGACACTAGACTCCACTTCATGTTCTCCATGAAACTGAAGCAAACTCTCTAACCGCTGTGCTGAATCGTCTCTCACCTGTTAACATAGTAGGGACTTAATAAATATTTGTCAAAATGAATTGAATTCAACTATACTGTGGCTTGTAAAATATCTAATCAATCACATAAGCACATACTAAACATACAAATGAAAATGTGAGACAGAATGCCCTCAAGGAGCTCATAGCCTGCTGGATTCTAAAAACACAAATTCTCAAACGCAGCCTGCTCTGCTTCTCATAATCTCAGCAGAGTAACTTTCCATGACTCAGGGGACTAGATCAAAAAAGTTAAAATAAGAAGGGGTCCAGAGGTGAGAGGAGTGGGAAAAGAAAGGAGGAGGAAGAAAAATAATCTGTTTCTAAGAATACAGGATTTCAAAAAGGAAGGCCCATGTCAGGAAAAATTCTATGGACCAGTAAAAATTTGCTTGCATTGGTCCAAGACCATGGCTGGTATCTGAGAGATGGACACTGCTTTAGAAAATCTTCCAGCAATAATGAGGGACCAGTCAATGAGCACTTATTCCTTAAAGTATGTTTGGTTTTGCTCTTCCTGGTGTGTTCACCCACCAGAAGATGTTCACATGTCACCTGTCTGGCTCTGATCTAATATGTGGAAGCTTGAAGATTAGGGGACTGTTGAGTACCAAAGAGCATTATGGTTGGCCAAGGAACTGGAAAGACTGAAGACTCAAAAAGCACTGAGTTGGAACTTAATTCTCATGCCAAAGAATTGCTAGCCCCTCCTCCCTTCCACTCTTGTGCTTTTCTCCCCCCTGGTAGCTTTTGAAGGAGGAGGAGGAAGAGGACTGCTAAGAGCTGCCAGGTGGAGGAGGCAAGGCTGCTCTGTTTCTCACCTGGTCATGAGGTGCCCATGATCCTATCATACTTCTATTTCTGGTTTTTTTTTTCTGATTTTAAAGGTAAATGACTATCATGAGATGGGAGTGCTGAGGCACTTCAAAAGACCAGAAGATTCATTAGAGGAGCCTCCCCCTGGCTACTGGAGTCAACAGCAGCAGAACCTATGGCTGGTGAGACACCTTGGCAGCAGCCAAGCAATGAGATTGACCCAACCTAGCAGTGAAGAGAACAAGAGGTGACCTACCACTCCATGAAGGGAGCCATCCCAGCTTGGCAAGGAAACGACACCTCTAAAACTGATTCTGACCCAAAAGCAAACTTAGTAGGAACCATGCAAAGGCAAGAAAAAGGCTCCAAGATCCCTATATTTTCCCTACATATATGCTTCACTAATTTTGTGCTTTAAGCTTGATCTCACTCTTCCCAGGGACTATGTATGTGCAGAGAGGAGAATATAGTCCTGAATGGGGGATTTTCGTAACTTCTGCTTTTGCTATACTTTTTAAGCAAACATCCTTTTGCAAAACTAACAGAGTTCTATTATTTTATCAGTATTGGGGAGCACAGATGGAGGCTGTGATGAGTGACAATGTTAAAAATCTCAACCCTTCAGGATATCCCCAAAAATCCTGAAGGAAGTAGAATTCATTGCTTTCTAGAGAAGCTAATCTGTTTAATCCAGTTCCAGTTAAAAGAGTGAGACCAAGGGTGGTAATATATTTATATGCAGGACTGCCTACAGCAGAAAGGAGTTTGCAATGATTTATTGAAACTCCTATTTCAGAAGGAAAAAAATCTAAGAACAACCAGAACCCCAGGACCTAAGGAACAGGCAAAAAAATATATAGTCCGGTGCAAAAGTGCAGATTCATTATAAGAGATTTGGATTCTAATCTTATCTCTCTCTAAAATATTATCTTAGACAAATCACCAAAACTATTTTGGCCTCATCTTAGGTTAGTAGGCTTTTACTCTGTTGATTTTTTTTTCCTCTTTATCCGGTATATAGCTTGTTTGTACATAGTTGATTGAATGTTGTCTCCTTCATTAGATATGACTCCTCAAGGGCAAGAACTCCGGTCTTTCACATATCTTTGTGTGCCCTACTATGTGACCCAAAGAAAATAACTTAATATCTGTTTCAGTTTTCTCACCATAAAATGGGAATAATCTAACACCTACCTTACAGGGTTGTTGCAAGGATAAAAAGATAAAATATATGTAAAGTGCTTTCAAAATCTTAAAGCATTACATTACTGTTAATTAGCATCATCATCATCATTATAAAAACTGCTTTACCACAGGCATGACAGTATTTTGAAAGGGAAAATGTTAAAGTTCTATACAAATTCAAGGTCTTATTAGGAAAAAGGGAAAGTCAAAGGCATACCTCTTACTTTTTGACAGAGAAGAGATGGTGAAGAATGGGAATTCTATATTCAAATATGGCCAATGCATTGATTTGTTTTTCTTGACTATATATATTTACTATAAGGAAGAGATTTTTATTTCAGATGCAGAATGCCCAAAAAAGAGCATTATTAAACCATTTTTAAATGCACAGAAAATTTAAAAGTGCAGATGGGCACACAAATATGGTAATTTTGTTACTACCTTGTTCAAAATGTAAATATGTGTTTTTATATGTACATGTATATTTCTTTTTAAAAGCTGCATGTAACAGAAGTTCACAGTTTCTTTCACAATCCTGTCTTGTTCTTTGCATATTTAAATGTTTGTGTTTGTTGTTGATTGCTAATTTTTTTAAGAAATATTTTTTTAAGAAATAGGGGAAGAATTGCTAGCCCCTCTTTTTATTTTTTTAAGAAATAGGGGAAGAATTAAAAACAAAAGAAATGGAAAATAAGAGGTGAGGGGGGGAAAAGATAAGAAAGGTTCATATCTGGAGAGGGACAGAGAGCTATGAAAAGTATTCATGGACCCTGATGCCAAAGGTTTCTTGGATTAGATCATTATTATTATTAGAATACCCTCCTCTTGCTGCAAAAGCCCACCAAACATTTTTAAAGCATCTCAAAAGAATGGTTTCAAACAAAATGGTCTTAACCAAACACCTCACTTCACCTTTTGTTATTGGCTAATTCACAATCTGTGATGATCCAAAGACAATCCCAAAGGACTGATGATGAAAAATGCTATCTGCCTCAAAAGAAAGAACTAATGGCATCTGAATACAGACCAAAATACACTGTTTTTCTCTCTCTTTCTTTTCCTTTCTTGTTTTCTTTCTTATTCTTTTCTCCTTTCTTTTCTTTCTTTCCTTTCCTTTCTTTCTTGTTTCAATTTTCTTCCACACAAGGACTAATCTAGTAATGTTTTATGTGATTGCACATATGTAACCTCTATCAGACTACATACAGTTTCAGGAAGGGGAGTGGGAAAGGAGGGAGGAATAGAATCTGAAACTCAAAACTTAAAAAAAAAGAATGTTAAAAATGTTTACATGTAATTGAGGGAAAATAAAATATTATTTTTTAAAAACCCTGTTTCTGGTTGGTATATCAGTTGTCAGCTAATAAATGGAATGGTTTTAAGTCCAGGAAACTCACCCTGTGGTATTATTTGTAGGTGAACACAGGTCATGTTACTAGAACTACCAAAAGAGAAACCTGGGACTTGTCAGTGGTAATATGTTCACCTGTCATGTGCCCAGAACAGTAAAAGCATTTAAGTAGGTGAAAGGTCTTGACAAACATAATCTCTTTTTCTCCAACAATACTGGAGCTATTGCCAGCAAGATTATTCCCCTTCAACTCTTGATCAGCCATTACTATCAAGTTCTCACACACATACACACACACACACACACACACTCTAAACAACTCAGAGGGGCAATGGCAAGATTGGAACCCAGGTCCTGTCATTCAAAATAATAGCACAGATGCTTGGGCCACTAGTTTAGGGGGTGCTGCCAAGAGAAAGAGGCATCTCATTTGCTCTCAGCTTGTGATCAGAATTAAGCAATTCATGAGTCATTAACCATCTGCTCTCCCGCCCCCAAAAAGCACTTGAAGAGCTAAGCAGGGACTTGTGTGAGGTGTTTGTCATTGAATGACCCCTTGGCATGCAGCCCCCATCTTGGTGGTGACAACCCTCTTAGCAAGAGCCAGTCCTTGCATAATCGGCCATTTATGTTTAGGGATTGTTCCACATGTGCTCAGTAATGTTCCACATGCACAGAGCTGCCGGCCACCTCTGTGCACAACAAATAACAGGGCAGACGCAACTCGGCCCACAACTCCTTTCTGTCTCATTAAATATCAGCCAGAAATTCAGAGTTATGGCTTATGATACAGCTCCTCTGTAGACTCTGCACGTCAGTGTTAATAGCACATGCTGGAGATTCACTGTTGCTGCTATTGGGGGTGGGGAGTGGGAGAGAAAAAGAAAAGAAATTTAATTTGGAGCTTTAATAACCTCCAATTAAGTAGCTCGTGTTGACATTAATATTTAATAGTGGCATTACTGTGACTATTTTAGAACCAAACTGAAATTAAGTTAAAAAAAAGTTTGGTCATAAATAATTTCATTATTAAAGATAATTTTTGTTATATATGTTCATGTGCTTATCTTTTATTAAGTTTACTTTTCATGTTGACATTTTTAAGGGCTTAATTGTATGCTTTTATTCTTAGTAATATTGTTATCATATATTAATTATAGCATCATGCCAGGAATATTAGCTAAGGAATTCATCATGCTTTCCAGTGAAAAATCCAGCTTTTGCCCTTTTATCCTTTGCCTTCTTATCACACAGATGATAACCTCGTCACTTTACATTTATTTCCTGAAGTATGTTCTCTCCAGCCAGACCTTCCATCTGCCTTTTTTCCTCAGTTTCCTTTTTAGTTGCCTTTGCCTTTTAGCCCAGCTTGACCTTAGAAGCTGTAATAAATCAGATCAGAACCTATAAGACACAGATAGGGCTTTAGTGTCAGAATCATCTGCATTAGCCTCTGGGAAGTCACGTGTATCACAAGTAACAAGGGATAGATGGAGATGTTCAAGGGAAATAGCGGAGCCTTGACCAGAGGATGACTGAAGGGAGATTTTTCCCATAACCCCAAAGCTCATCAGTTGGTTAATGCCCAATCTAACTACCAAAGTGGCAGGTTTTCTGTTAGCAAAATAATGGTGTAAACTTTGAAATAGAATGGGGAAATATTTATCAAGTGTTCACTCTGTGCCAGGCACATAGGACAGATAGGTGATATCCAGTGGAATAGAGCGCTGGGCTTAGAGTCAGGAAGTCTCATCTTCCTGAGGTCAAATCCAGCCTCAGACACTTACTAGCTGTGTGACCCTGAGCAAATCACTTAACCCTATTTGCCTCAGTTTCCTCATCTGTAAATGAGCTGGAAAAGAAAATGGCAAATCACTCCAGTATCTTTGCCAAGAAAACCCCAAATGGGGTCACAAAGAGTCAGACATGACCCACAAACAACTGAAAAACATATGTCAGTACATGAAAAACATGTACTAAGTACAGATCCTTGTCCTATCAGGAAAGACCAGAAGCAGGAAATGACATCCAAGTTAAGCCTTAAAGAATGAAAAGAACTTCAACAGTAGATTCATAACAACACCTAACATTTACACGGAGCTTAATCTGTGCCTGCGTTGTGCTGATCACTTTGCAATTATTACCTCATCTGATCCTCACAACAACCTGGGAGGCAGATGCTATTATCATCCCCATTTTACAGATGATGAAATGGAGGCAAACAGAGGTTAAGGGACTTACCCAGGGTAACATAGACAATAAGCATCTGGAGCTTAGATTTGAGCTCAGGCCTTCCCGTCTCAAGGCCCAGCACTCTATCCGCTGAGCCTCCTAGCTGTCTCCCTAGGAGGCTCTGAAGTTAAGGTCTGAGAAAGTGTTCAGTGACCCAACCTGTTAACAGACCCAGACCAGAGACGGCATTGAAACAATTGAGATAGAAACTAATAGTAAAGTTAATAATATCAGCACATATGAGTGTAAAACTCTATGGTTTAAATGCAGTACAGTCTCTCTACAATTGGCATGGGCACTGAGGGAAGAGTGCATAGCCTGTTTGTGCCAGTCAAGCTTGACTTTTCCCTTCTAACTGCTGGCCTGGCCACCCTCAGACTCCAAAGCAGCTGATGGCTTCCCTTTCATACTTGAGAGAGCAAAGTGGTGGAATGCGAAGAGCCCCAGGCCTGCAGTCGGGACAGACCTGAGTTCAAATCCAGGTTCAGATGCTTGCTAGCTGTGTGACTTTGGCTAAATCTCTTTGCCTCAGTTTCCTCATCTGTAAGATGAGGATAATAACAGCACCGGCCTTCAAGAGTTGTTGTAGGGATTAAATAAGATAATGCTTGTAAATCCCTTAGCACAGCAGCCTGGCACAAGGACAGGTGCTTAATAAATATTTGTTTCTATGCTTCAGATACTACTTGTCAGTCCAATTCATCTTTACACTGTCCTAAGTCGTCCCTCCCTCAGGAATTACTGGCCACATAAATAAAAAAGAAATTTCAATTCAGTCTATGTCTACAAAGACAATTGGTCAATTAGATCAATCACTCAAACAACCTGCTATTTCAGTAGGGCAAAAGAAGCTGTCAAACTAGATTTTTTTCAGAATTGACAGGTTGTTTTTGTCAAGTGGTCTTTTAAATTTGACATTGACCATTCTTGGGAGAACTGAAGGAAAAGCTATAGGAAAATTTTTGTAATCTATAAAAACCATGATATAAAGATAACATGCTGGAAACCTCTAATTAGGGATGTGCTTTTCAGTTAGAAAGTCTCCCTTTCAGAAGTAAAAAAGGCTTGGAATTGTGCTGTAAAATCTTTATTTCCAATTTCATAAAAATTATTCAGAGAATTCCAGAGCTGGCCTGGACCTCAGAATCCTGGACAGGGATACCTTACCACTAGGTGGCACTGTAATGCACAGAATGCTGGGCCTGGACTCAGTAAGACCTGAGTTCAAATTCAACCTCATATACGTCCTAGATGTGTGACCCTGGATAAGTCATTTAACCTCTGCCTCAGTTTCTCTACTATAAAATGGAGATAAAAATAGAACCTACTTCTCAGGGTTGTTGTGAAGATCCATTGAGATATTTGTTTACAAAGATTTTAGCACAGCTCCTGACACATAGTTGGTGGTTATTAAACACTTGTTCCCCTTCCCTATCTTTTACAACATACTCATCAAATGATCATTTAGCTTTAAGCAACTGGCAGAGTAGAGCAGTAGACCAAGAAGTCCTGGGTTCAGATCCTGCCTCGGATACTTGTTAGCTCTATGACCCTGAGTAAATTTTTAACCAATCTGTGCTTCAGTTTCCTGACCCATGAAATGAAGAGTAGAACACAGTGGCCTCTAAGGTCCCTTCCACTTCAAAATCTATGATCTTACCATCTCCACTTATAAGTGACATACTACACCTCCAGGCTCCCCATTCCACTTTTGGGCCAAGCTAATTATTGGGAAAATCTTCCACCATAGAGTCTAAATCTGCCCCTTCTGCCTTCCACCCATTCTTCCTACTTCTACCCTAGGACTGCCCTCTCTTCCACATGCCAACCCTTCAAATCCTACATCAACATAGGCAATTCATTATCATTCCACAATTGTGTTCTAATGCAAGCCCCCTCATCTAAAATGTTGGGGGCAACGGGCAGCAGAGAGTGTGTTAGGCAGAAACTGGACAAAGTGAGTACTATTATATTAGACTGTGAGTTCTTGCAGGCAAAGATTTGTGTCTGTTTCCTCTACTCTTCACAATGCCCAGTGAAGTGCTCTTCTCGACTCTGCATTTTCAACAGGATGCTGATGTTCTGGGGCAAGGAAAAGGGAATCAGATTATTTCTACTCCCTGCCCTCCCCTCACCCCGCCACCAAAATCCCCTATGATCCAAGCACTGGGGAGAGGAAAAGAAATGAGGAAGCAAAAGAACTAGAAAAAAATCAGAAGAAAGGACAACTCATTCGTGTCATTAAGAGAGATTCTGCAAGTCTGTATCTTTTCAGAGGAAGGATGATAAGTTTTAGAAGGGCTCTCAAAGTCACATGGTATCCATTTCCACCAATGCTGTTTCCTTCATTCCTTCCTTCATTCACTCATTCATTCAGCAAGCTTGTAAAGACCAGGGTACATGGTACTGAGGGAGATATCAAATTTAACTGACAGAGGCCTGCCCTCATGGAGACACAGACTTCTTTTCCTGTCTTTTGGTCCAGACCTCTAACTCCATCAGTGTGAAGAACTCAGTGGAAATTGAGAAATGCAACAAGAAAATTTGTCTATTATCTATAGCCTTAGAAACTTGGTTCGGGACACTGAAAGGTTAAATGAGAAGAGCTCAGGACCACCCTTCCAGTACATGGCCAGAAGCAGGATTTGTCCCCAGGTTAGCTGGCTCCAAGTCTGGTCCTCTATACCCAGCACCGTGCTGCTTCTCTAGACACAAAATATAATACACAACATAACTTGATAAAGGCATTAAAAAAGACACAGGATGTATACACACACACATATATCGCATTACATGATATGCAGGTAGCTAGATGGCACAGCAGAGAGAGGACAGGGTCTGGAGTCAGAGCTGAGTTCAGACCAGCCTCAGATCTGACTGCTATCTGCCTCAGTTTCCTCATCTGTAAAATGGGGATAATAATGGTACCTACCTCCCCAGACTACTGTGAGGATAAAATTAGACCGTATTTATAAATTGCTTTAGAAACCTTAAAGCTCTATACAAGTGATAGCTATCACTATTATTCTGACTATATGTAATAATGCCATTAATAATTACATATAAAGGCATATAAAATGCTATATGAGGTCAGAGAAGGGAAATGATAAGAGAAATCACAAAAGGCTTCATGGAAGAAGAGGAATACGATTTAAGTTTTAGGTGATGGTGACAATAATATAGAAGATAAAGGAGCAGAAAGACATTTTATTTTTTTCATGTAACTTTTTATTAAAATAGTATTTAAGCAATAAATGTTGGCAGAAGTAAATTTAAAAAATCTAAAAGGGCCCTAGGCGTTCAAATGTGGGCTTTCACTTATGACACTGAGATAGGGTACAAATGGAGGGGGTAGAAATTGAAGTCGGCCTGTGGAAAATGGCTCTAAGAAATGGTTACTGAGTGAAAGCTTAACATCTCCTGATGAAAACATTTTAGGCAGGAGGAGCGGTATAAGCAGTTTTCCCATTTAGGGTAGTAGGAACACCTGAGAACCATTAGGTCTTCTGGAAAAAAAAAAACCCTTTTCACAAAGGCCTATTAGGTCCCTGGGGAGAGACTGGGTTTCCTTCCCACTCTTTGCCACCCTTCAATTTCTTTATCCAGTGTTTCTGTGGTGCTCGTTCTTTGGAACTCAGTGGCATAATGTTCAGTAAGTTTGACCACATAACACCTAACATGCTATTTTTTCTATTTAAGGCACAGTTTCCCTCTTTACCATCCTTAAAGTGCTCCCAGAGAGGGGGATCTCCACTGTTGTGTTCAGGTCAAGATGTCCACCACTGACTCCATCTTTTATTTTGTCTGAGCCTTAGCATGCTCCTTTACAAGCACAACGCTAAGCTTTTCATTGTATTGTCATTGACTTTTGTCTTATATTTATGACCATGTCTTCTGTTTCTTCTTTGATTTCAAGAGCAAGCGTGGCTGGAGAGGCACAATGGGCATCTGCTCAGTGGACTGTCTCCTGTCACTTCTTGATTGGCTCTTGCCTTTCATTCATCACAACTTCAATTTCTTCTTTGTGTAGTGTGACCAAAGCCCAAAGGTGAACAAAGAGAACGCTGAAAAACTATTTCTGCTTAACCTCTTTCTTTGGGCAAGGGGACTCATAAGTAGATAAAGCTCCTTCATGGCACATGGCAAGATATATATATATATATATATATATATATATATTTCTTTAATTGTACTACGAGGAGAAAAATGAGTTCTTTCTCTGCCTTAAGGGAAATGATGGACAGACGCAGAAATTAAAGAGGAGGGGAGAGGGAGTAAGTTGTCCCAAATCTCATTTGGCTTAAAAAACAGAATTATTGTGAGCTGTTGCTTCAATGGCCCGGATCAATTCCTTTAAAAATTTTGCTCTACATTTTCTAACACTGAACTGGCTGGATATAAAGTCGCAGTCTCTTTGTAATTGGGTTTACCTCCAGGATAAGCTAAGAGGGGAGGGAGAAAGGAGTCCCAAGTAGAACTGTAACTTGGGAGGAAGAGTCCTCATAACTTAAATGGGGCAACTTCACAAAATGAATACAGTAAACCCATATTTCCTTGCCATGCATCCCTGCTTATTTCCGTCCCTACTGCTTCAAAGGATATTTTACCATGGCCTACAATCAGAACTATAACTAGGAACTCTGGTTCTTGGTGGGGCCAGCGCCATAGCTTGATGGGAAAGGTAGGGGAGAGCAAGGAGAAGGGTTTAAGGTAGGACGACTTGCACTTTTGTTTGTAGTCATGGGAATTGGGGCAGTTGACAATCTAGGTGACCAGGGTGTTGAAAAGGAACAGGGATGGAGACAGAAAAAAAGACTATGAGTCAGTCATTGAACTTACCAGAGAAAAAGGAGGGGTGATGACAGTAATGAAGATCTGGAAAAAAAAGAGAATGAACTTTAAAGGAGAGTTGACTGTGGAGTAATGGTGGCAGAGTGAGAGTCCAAAAGTGATGGTGGGGACCAAGGAGAACGACATATCATTCTTCTGATCTTCCGTGTTGCTGAAGATAAGATAAGCCGATCTTAGAAAGTAGAGCTATGTTGTCTTCATGAGAAAGATGGGTCTCAGGAAGTTCCAGAAAATGGAAGGGATATGAGATTATAAGATCATAGATTTAGAGCTGGGAGAGACCTTGGAGGTCATCTAACCCAACCTCCTAATTTTATAGATGAAGAAATCAAGACCTAGGGAAGTGAAGCATGTCTGTGGTCACACAAATAGTGAGATGGAGTTTGAATTCAAGGAATCATATCTTGGGATGTTAAAATCTGAGGCACAGCTCCAGTTGCCCCGGGCCAGTTCTACTTCTGCCTATAACTCTTCAAACCAATGAAAGACAAGTTCTTTTGACATGATTTCTACTGCCAGGGCCCTGAGGGTGATATCAAGGATGATTCAATAAATAGTCTGATAAACATGAAACGTTAACACCAGAGAGTACTTCAGAAATCATCAAGTCTACCCAACCCTAGATGACCTTTTACAAATAAAATTATTCTTCCCTAGGGTATTTTGAAACTTAAGTCTCTTCAAACTCACTCAAGAGTTTCAAGGAAGAACTAGGAATACATAGGTTTTGCTGAAGCTCATAAAAAGTAACACTAGAAATAGCAGCAGTTACTACCACTACCACCTACCTCAGAGTCTAGAATGGCCAAATAGCTTGGAATATCTGCACACACACACACAAAAAAGCACCTATATGGGAACAGCCCTGGTACTGAAAGCCCTGGTGACTCAAGCTCTCTATATAATTTGAGGGTATTATTGAATGGTCCCAGGGCTGACGACTTCAATGAAAAGCTAAGTTTGCATTTAGGATTGCCTGCAACCCATTTCATCACTGCAGACCCAGTCTGTAACTTGTCTCTCACCACATTCCTTCAAATTATGTCATGATCTGCTTCATCTTTCTAATCCTCATGTCATTACTCCTGTATCCTGTCTACCATGAAATCTCCCTGCAATAAAATGTTCTCTTCTATCTCCAGTTTAATTTGGTGAGTATTTTTTCTTTTTTTTAATTTATTTTTAGTTTTCAACATTCACTTTTATAAGATTTTGAGTTCCAGATTTTTCCTCCACCCTCCCCAAGATAGTATGCAATCTGATATAGGTGACAGATGTACAATCATATTAAGTATATTTCTATATTAGTCGGAGAGAGAGAGAGGAGAGAGGAGAGAGAGAGAGAGAATGAGAGAGAGAGAGAGAGAGAGAAAAGAAAAAGAGAGGAGAGAAACAGAGAGAGAGAGAGAGGAAGAGAGAGAGAATGAGAGAGAGAGAGAAAGAGAAAGAGAAAGAGAGGAGAGAGAGAGAGGAAGAGAGAGAGAGGAAAGAGGGAGAGAGGAGAGAGAGAGAGAGAGAGAGAGAGAGAGAGAGAGAGAGAGAGAGAGAGAGAGAGAAATAGTATACTTTGATCCTCATTTAGACTCTGTAGTTCCTTCTGTGGATATGGACAGCATTTTCCATCACAAGTCCCTTGAGATTGTCTTAGATCATTGTATTGCTGAGAAGAGCTAAGTCTATCAAAGTTGACCCTTATACACTGTTAATGCTCCTGTGTACAACATTCTCTTGGTTCTGCTCACTTCACTCAGCATTGGTTCATGTAAGTTTTTCCATGCTTTTCTGAAATCTGCATGCTCATCATTCCTTATAGAATGATAATATTCCATTACATTCATATACTACAACTTGTTCAGTCATTCCCCAATTGATGGGCATCCCTTTAATTTCCAATTATTTGCCTTGGTGAATATTTTTTGAATGTCTAACTATATATATATATATATATATATATATATATACACATATATATGTATATATGTATGTATGTGTCTGTGTATATATGTATGTATATATGAGGCAACACTCCCCCACCAAAAAAAAAAGGAAAAAGCTATATTATATATTTCCTGTCTTCCCAACTAGACTATAAGACCTTCAAGGACAAAAGATTGGGACTCAGGTTTCTTTAGACCCCTGTGCCTACCAACAGGACCACAGATGTTAAGTACTCAATAAATGTTTGCTAGAGCTGTGAGTGACCTAAAAGGTCATTTTGTTGGTGATGATTCACAGTGAAGCAGAAATTAATGACAATTCACAGATGGAAGGCTCCTGGCTACTTTAGATTATAATTGTGTCTAGGGAACCTTTCAAAGGACCTATAACTCCTCTGGTCCTCAGATACTTTGTACCCATCAGTGTTATCAGAGAAAATATAATTTTGCCAAGAACCTGTTTCCTTCACCAAAAAAGCACATTCCACAACAGCACTGTTTGCTACATTAAGAAACTCCTCCACTTGAATCTATGTGCCAGACCTTTTACTAAGAGAAAATATGGACATTTTTCTCTTAATAATGCCATAGAGAAATAATGAAATGGTAGCATTACGAAAATATAATTAGGTCTTCAAAAAAATCCCTGCTGGAGCCCTATAAAAGACCACAGGTGTTCGTCATTATTTTTTATTTAGCAGACAGTTTTAGCCATTGTTTGGTTTTTTTCCCCATTTATTAAGTCCTGGTATTTTAAGATGATTTGTGTATAATAATGACAATAATTTCCTGTTTGCTTGTCAGTTGAGAGCCTCTTTAATTACAGATATTCATTTTCACAAGTTAACTTGGTAAACATGTCCATTCATTATGTTCCCTGTTCATTAAATCAGTTAGCACAGCTAGTAACCATGTTAAGTATTTTCCTGTCGGGTTTCAGCAATGTATCTTCATCGTTTTCCAATTCAATTTCTAGTAGAGACATAGACGGGGCTGCCTGGAGTGTTACTTCTTTTTACTTCCTAGGAGAGGGGCGAGCAATGCCAATAATGGTGGTGCAATAGGGAATGCAGAAGCCTTCAACCACCAGGTAATATGGGGACAGATGCTCATGGTATCACATATCATGGACTTAGAGCTGTAGAGAATCATGGAGGTCACCTAGTACAACCCCCTCAATTTTACAGGTCAGGAAAATGTAGTACACAGAGAGAAAGGGACTTGTTTTTGGTCACACAGATAGTAAATGGCAAGGCTGGGATTTCAACCCACATGCTCGGGTTCCAAATCCAGTTATTTTCTACCATAACACATTGGTTGCTATTGACCTTGTCTCTGACCAGTTTAGTTCCTGGACCTTTTGGTTTTACTGAGTTCTCCCAGTGGATGTTTTTAAAATGCCACGTATGCTGTAAAACCTCACTAATGCAGCCTAGTTGGAGACACTGGGTATGCTGAATCATTTTAATCAGTCTTTCAATGTGCACCCCAATTTTACTCACCTTCCAAATTTAATTCAACAAACCTAAAAACAAATACTATGAGCAAAATGAACAGCTAGGTGGCACAGTATGTAGAGTTCCTCCTCTTCATAAGTTCAAATCTGGCCTTAGACACTTCCTAGCTGTGTGACCCTGGGCAAACCACTTAACCCTACTTGTCTCAGCCCCTCATCTGTAAAATGAACTAGAGAAGAAAACAGCAAAGCACTCCAGTATCTTTGCCAAGAAAACCCCAAATGGGGTCACGAAGAGTCAGACACGACTGGAATGAATGAACAGCAACAACAACAACAATGTGTAAAACACTGGAGATACAGAGATTAAAACAAAACAGACCTAGTCCTAAGGAGCTAACATTCTGCTGGGGTGATGTGACCCTCGCACAGAGAGTAAGCAATAAGAGCAAATTTCAATTAATAAAAAGTAGATTCAAAAAGAGAGAAAACTAACTAGGGAACATCAAGAACTATTTTGCATAGGAAAAAGAACCCACCTGAGCTGTCAACTGCATCTGATTAAACATTCAAGAAGCAACAACAACAAAAAAGAATACATAAGCCAATCCTCACTGACTATTAACTGCTTTAAGTCATTCTATGATCGAACCAGGAGAAATTTGTACACAATCACAGACACAACGTATGTGCGACAACTAACTGGGTGCCTCTCAGTCATGTAAGGTTATAAGATAACTCCAAGACTCATGATCAAAAGACATATCCACATGCAGAGAAAGAGCTGAGGAGTCTGAATGCAGATTGAAACAGACTACTTGCTGTGTTTCTTTTCTTTGTTTTGTTTCCTCTTTACCACTGATCATTCCATCAATTATAATCCTTCTTTACAACCTGACTAATGATTAATGGGAAGATATTTGTAGATCTTATATTTGAGCGCATGCCGCTATAATGGGTGTGGGAAGGAGAGGTAAGGGGAGAAAACCTGAAACTCAAGGGACTGTGGAACTGAATGTTATAAACCAAAAGTAAATAAACCAATTTAATTTTTAAAAAATAAAAATTTAAATTAAAAAAAGTCATCCTATGCTCAAGAAGACACTGTCCCTGCCTTCCAGAAGACAGGACACTATTCAAAAGCCAATGGTCATAGGACATGCACTCATCTAAAATTAATCAGAGACAACCCTTATTCAAGCAGACCCACAGGAACACACCCTATAACTTTTTGCAAGTTCTGATTGTGGTTTTTTTTTTGGGGGGGAGGGCAATTGGGGTTAAGTGACTTGCCCAAAGTCACACGACTAGTAAGTATGTCAAGTGTCTGAGGCCAGATTTAAACTCATGTCCTCCTGACTCCAGGGCCGGTGCTGTATTTACTGTGCCACCTAGCCATCCCCTGATTGTGTTTCTAACTAGAACATATTTAATACTACAAGATCCTGTATGATTCAATAGCCAACTCACAATGAGCATGATGGAACTCCAAACAAAAGGAAGAGATAAACAAGCAAAATGTCACTCAGTGACATGAATGAATGAGAATTTAACTGCTTACTATTTTCTAGATTTAGACACTGTTCTAAGCATCGTGATATAAAAACAAGCAAGTAAAGTAGTCGCTATCCTTAAGGAGTTTATATTTTACCAGAGGGAGGATAACGCATAGAGCTAGAGGTGGAAAGTGTTTGAGTGAAGAGAGAGAAACAAAGATGCCCATGAAAATGGCTGCAAAATGAAATAGTAAGCTTGACATAAGGAATAGAGTAAAAGCTCACCATTCAGAGCTTGGAGTCCAGGAGCACAAGGGTGGTAGTCGAGAAAATGGCCCAAAAGTGGGGCACGACCACAAAATTTCACAACAAAAAATAAATTTCAAGTCCAAGCCAACAGTTTGTTTATTACAAGCAGTATAGACAGTATCCTGATCTCATTCTTTATTATTATTATTATTATTCCATCATTAAGCATTTATTAAGGTTCTCTATCTAGTTCTAAGGGAAATAAAAAGCCTCTGTCCTGGAAAAAGCTTATAGTTTAGCTGGGGTGATTAGAGTTAGGCGCCATGAAACAAAAAAGAATTCTCAAGCAGTGTGCAAGTGATTGTGAATAGTGTATAGGCTGTTACTGTAAGTGCCAAGAGAATTCATAGAAAGGGATGGTAGAATAGGAAGAAACTCAGTAGAGATTAGCCTTTAGTCTTGTTTGTGAAAATTTGAACCCTCAACATAAGCCATTTAAAACATGATTATGGACATCAGAAAGAGGATTCATTAGAGATGTCTTTTGAAGAGCAAGTTCCCTTAATGTTTGTGAAACAGGGTTCCATTTATATAAGAGGCAGCCTGGTGAGCTGGATAGAGAACTGACCTTGGAATCACAAGTGCTACCTCTGGCACATGCCAGCTGTAACTGGACCTGGGTTCAAAACCTATCTCAGATCTGAACTTCAGTGTCCCAGGTAACTCTCTAAAATAAGCTGTAAAGCAAGTACCAATCTGTACTGGTAAAGGAAGTTTCATACCTGGGCATTCTCTTCCCACATATATATTATTATAATGCATGTAATAACATATGATTATTATAAGCAAAAAGAACAGCGTAATCATAGGGCAAGTCCATTTGTACACAACTTTTCAGAGATAATGGGATATAATGCAAAGATCACTGGACTTGAAGCCATAGAACCTGGGTTTAAATTCAGACTCTTCTGCTTCTTAACCCTACTTCTGATGCTTCCTATCTATGTGACATTGGGCCTTTAACCTCCCTATGCCATCGTTTCTTCATCTGTAAAATGATGAGGTTGGACAAGTTCCTCTCTAAAGCCCCTTTCGCTCTAAAGCCTAGCACCTTATTTCTATTGCCTAAAGCAGAGCATACCTGCAGCCCTCCCAGCCAAAGTCTGGTCTTTGGGAAATCCCTCGGAGTCTGTTGTAATGGAACTGGGCCTGCAACTGTGTTAAGCAAATAAAGCTGTTAAGTCCTCGGGCTTCCTGCCAGGTCCATCAACACTCTGAGGTCTGAACAACACAAGGGATTCTTGTTTCATGAGGCAAAGGTCACTCTGACAGGCTGCAATCCATTAGGCAGTAATGGCTGCCTCTTGGCACAGCCAAGTGGACAAGGCCCAGGAAATGTGGACAGTGAACTCAATAAAATTAAAGTGCTATGGGGGAAATACTGTGATGGCAACAAGGATAACCTTCTTGGTGTCTTTTGCTGCACTAATGGATCTGCTCATGGCACAGATGGTGGTTTTCAAAAGTCATTTTTTCTCTAACAAATTCATGACTAAACTAAAAAGGCCGCTATCAACTTCATTATGGTTTCCAATTGACTTGGTTTAAGGATTATTCTTTTATTATAGCTCTTAAGCTTCCATTTCTTTCTTAAAGTGTTTCCTTTTAAAACCAATTTTCGCAACACTGAGTCATTTTTTTTAAACATCATTCAATGGTTATACTAATGGCAAGTTAACTGATGCAAGCTGTTGGACAGGTGTTACCCAGGTGGATAGTGCTGGATCTGGAGTCAGAAACAGTTGGGTTCAAGTCTTACCTTTGATACTAACTACTCGTATGACTTTGTACATTTCCCTCTCTGAATCTCATTAGTTGCTATTCCAAAGTAAGAGCTAATGGCTTGATTACTGTTATCTAGTAGAATGTAAGCTCCTAGGGGCAGTGAGGTGGTACAGTAAATAGAGCACTGGTCCTGGAGTCAGGAGGACCTGAGTTCAAATCCGGTTTCAGACACTTTACATACTATGCTAGCTGTGTGACCTTGGACAAGTCACTTAACCCCAATTGCCTTGCCTTCTACCTCCAAAAAAAAAAAAGAATGTAAGCACCTTGAGGACAGAGACTTTTTTTGTTTGTTTTATTTTGCCTTTATATATTCGGCAGTTCACACAATTCTTTGTACATACTAGACCTAATAAATGCTTTTTGGATTAGATAGGATACTGCTTCAAAATCTGTTTGGCTCTTGATTTTCAGGTGTGTAATAGGAAGCACCTTAGCACATCCAAGATGGCCTGCTGGCACAAGTTCTTTGATCTTTTACAAGAAAGACTGCTCAAAAAGGGGTTAACAATCCTACTTTTAATTACATTCACTAGTTCAGGGGAAAAGTCAGCACCCTGAACTTGGAGAAAATACAGAGAAAATACAAGAAGAGAAATTAGTACAAAGACCAACAGACCAGGTTCCAACTGTCTGAGTAAAACAATACTGCTATATACTTTACATATATCGATGATCAAGGTAGCATAGACATCTAAGCAGTTGGGGGGCCAAGAATATATGGCAAACTCAGAGCCAAGACCAGGAAATCAAAAGATCCTTCTCATGAGTGAATCCCCAAAGCAAAATGTCAACCTCCAAAATAATATAACAAAGACTGAGCTCCTGATTGGCTCAGAGCCAGAAGACACAAAACCTACTTGACTCGGCACAGCTAAGAATTGTCGGGGTTCAAAGGAGATTAATCCTTCAGATGTTTACAATTTAACCTGAGTTTGAGAAACTGAACTCCAACAAGAAGAGGAAACAAAACAACAAAACAACAAAAATCCCACCTTACTTGTGCTCACAGTCATACCAAAAAATCGACAAGCGTTTATATGGTCTGAGCACTGTGCTAAACCTCACTGTTGTGAGAATCAAATGAAACAATGTGTGGAAAGAATTTTGCAAACCCTAAGCAGCGGTTCTCAACCTGTGGGTGATGTTCAATTTGTTACAATGAAAATACATCCTGCATATCAGATATTTACATTATGATTCATAACAGTAGCAAAATTGCAGTTATGAAGTAGCAACAAAAATTATTTTATGGTTGGGGGTCACCTCAACATGAGGAACTGTATTAAAGGGTCGGGGCATTAGGAAGGTTGAGAAACCACTGCACCTAAAGTGATATATAAATGTTATTGTTGTTGTTACTATTGTTATTATTGCTAGTCATTCAAGCCACAGAAAACAGATCCTGTTCCTCATGTAAGAAAGAAAATATCCCCTCACTTAAAGGTATAATGATGCTTGGTTCTCATGGATCCCTAACTCTGGTGTTTGAGACCTTAAACAATCTGGCTTCGACCTTATTGTCCAGTCTGATTTTATACACCTTCCCCTCATGTAGTCTATGCTCCAGAGTGCAGGAGAGGGGAACCTGTGGCCTCGAGGCCACAGTCCAAGTTTTACAGAACAAATCCTTTTAATAAGGAGATTTGTTCTGTGAAGTTTGAATACAAAGGGCCACACTTGAGGACCTAGAGGGCCACATGTGGCCTTGAGGCTGCAAGTTCTCCACCCCTCCTCCAGACAAACTAGACCATTCTCTATCTCTCCCTGGGGTCCTGCCATCTCCTCTCCTGTTTTGGTGTCTTGGCTCATGTCATCTCCCAGGCCTGAGATGGGTTATCTTCCTTCTTACTTTGTTGAAGCCCTTCCCTCCTGCCCTGATACCTTCCTACGCCACCACTGACCCTCCAGATGATATTAATCTCTTGCTCTTTATGGATTTTTCATGACACTTCAGTTTGACCTTTCTTTTTTCACTTATCTTACCCTCCTTGTTTCAGAATTATTTGTGTTCATTCCTGAGAAAAAGAAGCTATTTTTATGTAAGGCCTGCCATGGTATCCGCGCATATGTTTAATACATGTTTGTTGAATGGCAATCCCAGAACCTAATAGCATTGTCCCTTTAATGGAGTGTGGTGCTTATAAGTAAATGTGTCCTAGAAGGGACTTTGGTAAAGAATATGCCTGTTATTAATAATATCACTGAACTCATCATGTAATATGACTTTTCCTGGGTCCTTGAATCCTCTCCTCATTTCATTGCCCCATTATCATTTCAGTATCTGCTCCTATATTTTACATTTCCTTTTCAACCAAGTTTATATGTCTTCTCCCACTTTTGTATTCCTTGGCATGCCATCTCTCCAAGTATTTGGCTTTGAACCTTGGTCTTGCCTCTAATCATAGTGTGTCTTCTCACATTTCTCACTTCTACCCCCTGGTTACCCTCACCTCCTGTACAATACAAAGGTACTCCTAACTTTCCATCTCCAGAAGTAAGCTTTGCTTAGCTAATACCAACTGAATAAAGGCAACATTCACCTAATGCCACATTATTGTTTTTAAAAGATTCTCCCATGGCCTGCCATTCTTTTCAAGTGTATCCAATGAGTTTTTATTTGGCCAGCAGATGACACCTAATAATAACTCATATTTATAGACTATTTTATGGTTTACAAAACACTGCTCACAGTCACTTTTGGAAGAGGAATGTTTATCATCCCAACTTTATAGATTCACAAAATGAAGTTCAGAAAATTCCAGTGACTTCTCCAAAGTCACACAATAAGTATTAAAGCTGGGAATCGTGGGCAATATCCGATAAGTGTAGGGAAGAAACACAGCCTTCCAGCACCTGTTTATAATAAACAATTCCCTCTTAGGAGAACAATTTAGAGTGCATCTGGTCGTCTTCCTTATCAGGTAACTGACTTTGAATTAGTTTGGCATACCCTGACCCCGGGTTGCATTTGTGAAGGAATGTGGTATGGTTAATAAATAATGAAGTAAAACTAGGTAAGAGAGCAGAGAGAAAAACAGGATGTGAAAATTAGTTATTGGATGTGTCCAGTTGTGGAATGGTGATAAAATACTGGAAATCAAGTATAACAAAGGAAAACTCTCCAAGTGCCAGCCCTTAAAGACAATTTTGTGTCCTAAGCAGTATGAAACAGACACCCACTGCCTGTGCAACTGAATAGAGAAGCTGTAGACAAAGCCCTAACTAGTGCTAGGTGACTAAGACTTTGACCCAAAGAATGGCCCTTTTAAGGAATATGTTTTTTTCCCATGCTAGCCATCTCTTCATTTCACCTCACGCTCTTCCATCATGTCCACACTGCTATGTGTCACAAATGATCTCATATCACCACCCCTAGTGTCTCAGCACCATGACACATCTCTCCCAGGTGCCCTTTTTCTACCAACACCCATGGGGACAGAAGCTAACTGTACTTTCTAGGGGGTGGTCCACCCTGTCTCCTAGTGAAATTGTGTCCATGGTCATTCTGTCCTCTATGGCATCATTGAATTTGCCCGCAAGTTCAGTAATTTCTAGTTATGGTTCCAGTTTGAGGTCTTAGATCTTATACCAATATCACAGAGAGGTATCATCAACATTGGTGGGATTGCAATGACCACTAGATATATACATCTCATTAGTACAGTTCTGAACCCCAATAGTTTCCACATGAGGGGAAAAGAGACATTGGGGAGAAGCCAATGACATCAGAGTATGAAGATGATTAATGGGATTAATGGTGAGAATACATTTGGGGGTGGAAGAAGGCTCTCAAAGGGAAGAGATACATAATAGCAAAAATTGTAAGATTCAAAAACAGGTTCCATGACTCCAGATTTACTACTCTTTCTCCTACACCAGGAATTATAGTCAGTTCCACAAGATATTTTGCAAACCCTGCTTTTGGTAGGCATAGGCATCCAAATCAAACTCAGACTTCTCATAAGCCAAGGGGGTAGCATTAGTGAACCAATGAGATTTTTTTTAATCCAATTTAAATTACCTTAGAGAACTTTTTAGAGTTGGTTCCCTATACATTTACTAAACTTCTGTACTGTTATATAGTATGATCCAGAAAAAAAAAGTCTAGCTTAATTAAAAAATTAAGTGGAACAAGTAATATATATATATATATATATATATATATATATATATATATATACATATATATATATATATATACATATTCATTATATACATATTTGGTTTTTTTTGAGGGGGAAGGCAGGGCAATTGGGGTTAAGTGACTTGCCCAAGATCACATAGCTCGTAAGTGTTAAGTGTCTGAGGCTAGATTTGAACTCAAGTCCTCCTGATTCCAGGGCCAGTACTCTGTTCACTGTGCTACCTAGCCGCCTCACAAGTGATATTTTTTGGGAGGAAATAGCCCTGGATTTGGACCCAAACACCTTAGGTTCAAAACCTGGCTTTATTGCTTGCTCCCTAGAGGCAATTAAAGCACATTTCAATCTTTCAGGGCCTCAGTTTTTTCATCTGTAGAATGAGGAATTAATATATAGGATCTCTAAAATCCTTTCTAGCCCTAAATCCTATGCTCCTGTGGATTGTTTCATTTGTATACCACAAGGCGCCAAACTAGTCTGAATTTATTCTTCTTACATGTAAAGGGTCAGCTCTCTATTGCTATCAAAAAGGGGCTAGGGAGCATGAGTGGACCTAACCTGGATTCCAAATCTTTTCTGTTCTTGCCATGTCCTCCATTAACAGGGAGTTTGGTGGGGTTTGTGTAAACAAGAGCAGTTGTGAATAACTTGTATTCTTGACTGTGTGAGAGAACCACTCGATCGTCCTCAGCAGTATTTCATTGTGACGTGGAGTGTGCCCAATGCAGCTGTTCATGGCATATGGCGACATGACACAGCAGCCTGCAATCTCTGGCAACAAGACCTCGGGCAAAATTTTCTTTTGTTTGTTTGCTTAAACTGATCCCATTCTGCAAAATGTGCCACAGCAAAGCATTTGTGAGCAATTAGAATGGCTTTTAAAAGACAGGTTGAGTTGTTTGAGAGAGTCATTTTGAAAAGACATTTTCCCTTTTTGGAAATGGATAGCAATTATTTTTGATTCAACCTGTCTTTAATTTTTTAGCTCTTGTGTGAAAAAAGGACAGTGATCACTGGGCACAGAGATTTTAATGACAGTAAAAATGGTTTCATGATTGATCATTACAGATCATGCATTCTGGTGTGGGATCATACAAAATGCCAGCATGGGACACCCTGTCATAGCAACATGAGGGCATCACTCAGTGTCTTTGTGT
Source organism: Pseudocheirus occidentalis (assembly GCA_028646575.1). NCBI lineage: Eukaryota > Metazoa > Chordata > Mammalia > Diprotodontia > Pseudocheiridae > Pseudocheirus > Pseudocheirus occidentalis. The sequence continues at coordinate 95,743,021 of CM053595.1, forward strand.
AGAGAGGGCAAACCTTGAACAAAAGAAAAACAGGGACAAAGGGCCACAATTAGAGGTGCCTTTTGAAATAGGGGAATAAAGACTCAGAAAGTGGTATATTTAAACACTTTTGAATGTGTTTGAAACTTTCATATCATTTTTCAAAACCTAGCTTTTAATGAGGGACACTGAAGATAAAGAGATACCAAAAAGAAAAAAAAATCTGAATGAACAATCAGGAGAATCCTTGAAAATCGGGAACATTGGAGAGGGGCTTTAGTATTTTTTAAAAGGTACTTAATTCAATTTTTAGTAGTATCGGTTACAAACAAAGCTTTTACCCACAACACTGAGCAGTCAGAAGGAAAGGGTCATCTGTCTCAGCTCACCGGATCCCCAGTGTGTTATGGTTAAAGAAAAGGACACATACATGGACCTCATCTGAAATAGACTCCCTCATATTAGCCTTACTATCACTGTCCAGTCTTCTCTGAGATAGTAGTTGAGATAGGCTGGAATATTGTGGTTCTTCTGGAGGATTTTGGTTTCATCCTAATTCTTGTGAGTGGATGAAAAGCCTCTCCAAGGCTCCTTACACTCTCCCTCTTATTCTGATCCTTCTTTTCTCTCCATCTCTTCCTTTCTTTTTCTGCCTATTCTTCTCTGGGGAAACAGGAAGGGAGAAGCTATATTAATAGTTTGTACTCTGTTTTTCTTACAGTGGACAAAATATAACAGCCCTGTTATCTTCATGATACTAATGGTGAATGTGAGGTTCAAAGCCTGCCCATAGTCACATGGTTAGTAAGTGGGAGAGAAGAACCTGAATCCAGATCTTCTGACTCCATGATGAAGACTCAGTGAAGAAGGTCAGAATCAGCCTTGAGCAAAATAGTGAAATAGGAAAAAGCTTTAATGCTCTTCTTTCCCCTTTAAAATCTTCTACCTCAGATCCCCTGCCCTCTCAAAAAGTCATTTGATGATTTTACTTCTTCCTACTTACCCAGAGAGAAAAGCTTTTAAATTCTAGTTAATTGGGGAAACTGGTTATTCACTACACATTTAACCACATGGCTTCCTATTAGATATACAGATGAGGAGGCTACAGAATGAAAATAAATATCACCCTTTCTCAATGGATCAACATGGTACCTATCTTCACTTAAATGAAAGCAAACCTATTTTTAGTAAAAAAAAAAAAGTGGAATTAAGTCCCTTTTCCCTCCAGTTCTACCCTCTTTAGTCATATGTAGAATATTTTTCATTTATATTAATTTGAAAATATAAAGAAAAAAACAATCTGGATATACTTGTAGGAATGAATGCAAATATTGTCAGCTCCATCCCACCCTCCAGTGTTGCTAACTGAAGTAGTCACCAGAATAATAGGAACCAGAAATATAATAGAATTTCAAGGAATTTACTCACTCACAAGTGATCAAGCAGATCCAAGGGAGTTCCCTCTCTGAGAGGATTTGGAGGAAAAGGTTGTGAAAAGAACAAAAGAGCCAAGATAACCATAAGGATAAGAAATCTCTCAAAAGAGTAATAACATTTCTTTTCAGAAAGAAGCAGCCCAGCAACAGAGGGCAACAGCAAAGGAGCAGAAAAGCAGCCTAGCAGAGGAGGACATCAGCAGCCCACTGGAAAAATACGAAGTCACAGCTTCCAAGTAGGAGAGCAACAGGAGAGAACAGTGGTTGGGATAGCATAGTTATAACAGTTCTACCTGCTGGAATCCAGCCATAGTAGGATGAGTTCTCTGGGTCCCCACCACAAATAGCACAGGAATCTGTGGAAGATTGTGTCACTTTACCTGTCCAATTTTTTTCCACATTATTTACCTTGTTATAGTGTTTAACTAAACAACTTTTCCTTTGAATTCATGTGTCACATGTACAATTCCTAAAGGATTATATCAGGAAGCTATGAATTTGAATAGATACCTACCCCAACATTGCCTGGCAAGTAGTAAAGGCTCAAAAAATGCTTACTGACTGTACATTCTTTGAGGGCTGGGAGCATTTCATTTTTATCTTGCTATTCCCAAAATGAATGATTGTTTATGTCCTCTCTGATAGATAATGCTCAGTATGGAACACCTAGAAAAACAGGTTTTTCCATAACCCTCAAAACTTTGTAAAGCACTTCCATATCCATTTGCAAAGCACTTCCATATCCATTTGCAAAGTACTTCCATATCATTTGATCCTAATCCTCAACAGTCAATCCACAAACATTTATTAAGCGCTTACTATATGCCAAATATAGTACTAAATTCTAAGGACAAGAAAGAAACAATAAAAACAACAATCTTTAGAAGTAGATTCTGCTTCTACTTCTACAAGTTCTGACTGATTTCTTTGGTATAAGGATCACTCGTTAAGGAAATTCCCTCTACCAACATATCAGTAATCGTTTGCTTCTGAGGTCAGATTTGAATTCAGATCTTCCTGACTCCAGATCCATCATCCTGTCTCCTGTATCACCAGCTGCCACTCTGGGGTGTTCTAAATAAGGAAAAACAAGAAAGCCAGGTTGGCCATACCACAGAGTAGATGAAAGGAAGTAACAATAAGGCTGTAAAAGTCATTAAATACCAAATCAAGCAGTTTATATTTCATCCTAGAGGTAATAGGGAGTCCCTGAAGTTTATTTAGCACATGAGCGACACGGCCAGACCTGTACATTAGACATTTCATTTTAACCTCTGCTGGAAGGAGGGATTAGAGGAAAGAGGTAAGAGAGGAGACCAGTTAGCAAACTATGACAATAGGGTGGTTGCATGAGTGGAGAGAAAGAAACCAATGGGAGAGAGACTGTCTAGCAGTGGTTGAGGGTTGTGGGTCGCAACCCCTTTAGAGTCCAACAACCCTTTCACAGGGGTCACAGGGGTTGCATTAAGACCATCAGAAAACACATATTTCTGATGGTTTTAGGAACCTCTTCTGTCCATTTCCAGGCAGGTCTGCCCACATGCAGATACCCCCCACATACGATTATTGAAGCATCACAGCATTATGAAGATTGAGAACCACTGCTATAGAGGAAGAAATAACAAGACTTGGTAACTAATTGGTTATGTGAGATGAGGGAAAGGGAGGAGTCTAGGACACCAATATTTCTAATATGGATTAACTAGAAAGATGATAGGAGGTGCCCTCTGTAGGGAAGTGAGATGAACTGTTATATATCATAGTCACTGAGAGAAACTCAACTCAACTGTCCGAGTCTTCTATGTAAAAATGTAAATTTGTATCTCAAATACAAATCCTAAATCCTAAAAACAAATCCTTACTAAAGGAGAAATAAGATGAAAGGCTCTTAATGAATCTGAGATATTATTGATCTTCCTTATCAGTCATGATAAATACAGAAAAAAGTCTTAAAGTACATGATAGGGAGAATTAAGATTTGCCAGATGGGAAAAAATGATTTTTTTAATTTGGAAAATACATTAGGAGAAAAGAATCCTCAAACTATCAGCTCTACATAGGAGCAATTGCTAAAAAGTACAGCAGTCCTAAGGGGCTCCCAGAGTTGGAAATGACCAATTTCCCCCTGAGTTCAGCAGGAATTGTCCAAGACACTCATTTCCTGGGAGAGCACTTTGTTTTGGGCCAGTCAGCATGAATTGTGACTGCAGAGGAGACATTTCATCATTCTGCTTAGATTGCTTAAAAAAAGGTTAATGTAGATTTTAAATGGTATACCCACAGCTCCATAGAGAGTTTGTCCAAAGATGTGTGTGGAGAGTTGGTCTAGATCATTATCCTCAGTCCTGTCTAGGAGGACAAAAGCAAGCAGAGGATGGAAATGCTATAATTGAGTCAACATTGCCTATCTACCACGTCCTCAGCAACAGCACATTCCACATAGATGAATTTTGTTTTGTCTTTTTTATGTAGCAAAACTCTGTTGTGATTTGTAATCATTTATATGGGTATCTTTCTAAAACATATTCCATACTTTGTCCCTTTTTAATCGGAGAATGTAGAACCTGATTTAACCTTTCTTTGATGACTAAAGCTTATACTTAAGAACATTAATTATCATCTGCAACTATGATATAGAGATGTCCTAAGGGACTTTTGAGATGTTTAATAACTCTAACAGCAATAATAATAATAATTTATTTATTCCACAAATAAGTGGCTCCAGAGAACTCATGATTTTAGAATTCTTTGTATTTCTCCTTCTACTGTCAGAGTGATCATTCTGAGTGCAGGACTCAGAAAAGGATGCAAGCTCATGTCCCAGGTCTGTTACTTCCTAACTAGGTGATCTTGGGAAAATCACTCCACCTACCAAGCGGACACTTTCCTTATCTGTAAAATTAGATAAGGGGTACAGAAAGGGGCAGGGAGAAATGGTGGAACTAGATGATCTGTCAGGTCATTTACAGCTCTGAAATTCAATACTTCTACATCTCATTGATATGAGTATGTCCAGTTGCCTTATTTTATACACAATTGTAAGTAACAGACCTGAGAATGGCAGAAAATGATAAATATGCTAAACAACACCTATTTTCCCAAAAGCAGAGAAGTCCATTTTCACTTCTAGGTTTCCAGGTCTGTTTTGGACATTTAAGGTTGTCAGAAATCTGATCTTCCTATAAATGGGAATTTCTTCGCCAAAATTAAGATACCATAAATTCTCAGCCTTAAAATTATGTCATTTATAAGAAAAAAGACATTTTTGAGGTATTTGGTTTGGGCATTATGGATTATTTTATTCTAATCATATTTTGTGAGAGGGAATAGCATACTGTTGTCATTTCCTTGTTTAGGGAAAGGGAAAGAACTTAAATCTATGATTCTATGAATGAGAATCCCATTTCAGATACTTGCTCTTTCTGAGTCAGTAGGCTTGGGTCCATGGATCCACTACTATGGTGCATCTGGTAACAAGCTTTCAGTTCAAGAATACATACAGGCCCAAAGAGGGATACAATAAACTCTCCATTAAGAAGTATTGTTCTTCTGACACTACTAGCTATGGCCAGAAAACAGTTAAATAGTAACTTCCACAAAAAAGAAAGAATTATTATGATCAGCAGTTTTTAAAACAAATATTAGCTTTGACTCAGTGATCTAACTATAGGATTTATCCTAAAGAAATAACTGATAGTATAATGATAATTCTTATATTCCTCCTGAGTATACTCTGGCTCCAAAATCCCTTACTACTTTTCTCAGATTTAGGTTCAGTTTTTGTCTGTACTGTATATTCAGTTAAGGAAATGATGGTCCATGCCCCCACCAGTAAAAAATATCTACTGATAAAGCATGCAAGAGTCATAAATCTAATGGCAAAGTATTTGACAGCAACACAATGAAAATAACAAAGGAGAAAATTCTTAGTTCCTCCTATGATCTCCTCTAGTTCCCAAAGAACTAGATGGAGTAAAGAGGAAACTCTCAGGGGAAAAAAATGGGGTTAGGAAAACTATCCTTCCTACACATGGTAGACAGGGTGAAGGAAGAATAGTGCCATCTTCTCCCAGCATATGCTCTGTGAATGGCCTGGATGCCTACTACTATCCCTTGAGATTAGGTTCAACTTAATTCCAGGACTGGGTTGCCATGTAATTTGGTTTCCTGGATTCTGATCCTGCACACTTTCCAGAATGCATCAACTATTACTGCAACATCTGCAGTTTTTCTTCTGTCGACTGGGCTCCCCCACAATTGACTATCCAAGTTTAGTTCTCTGCTCACTGTAGTTTCAGAAAGTCTTAGAACCCTTCCCACTTTTCATCCAGATCTCTAGGTGCTACTTCCATGCTATTTTCCAAGTTTTTGCCTCCTGATGACATTCAGTCACATGTCACATAGATCCTAATGAACTGAGCTATATATACTCCAATGGGTACTTGAAGATAAGCTAAAGAGCTTTGTTATACATAGGGGCAATCCTTAACCACATTACAAACTCTCCCCAGTTTAAATGTGTGAGTATATATATATATATATATATATGTGTGTGTGTGTGTGTATGTATATGTATATGTGTTTATACCTGTACAGTTGATACCATCACACCATATATATAACACAAGTACATATCATAAACTTCCACTAATTTGAATATAGCATAGTCAAAGGTAATTATCCCAAATGCACAGGCCAATAAACATATATACTAATAATTACAAGATAAGTAATAATTAGGCTAATAATAACAACCCACTCAAAGCCCAACCCATCAACCATGTGTGAGACAAAAGGAGAAACAAATGGTAAAGAAAGGAAATGTACAGTGGGGACATCATGTGACCTGAGATGGTTACAATAGTCATGAAATGTTGAAAGGAACCCTGAGATGCTGATTAGATGAGTGGTGATGTTGTTATCTCTTCAGACAATGTGATGAAACTCCTTGCATGCATCTAAGATGAGTGAGGTGACATGGCGCTGTATGTTGGCACTAATCAAAGCTGTCATGATGATCACTTGACATGGAGGACAGCTTAACAATGGCATTCCTTCATGACCTGGTGTACATGAAAGTAATATACTTTGGAAAAAATTGGAAATAATAATACCCCATCTCCTGGAAATGCTTTAGTACAAATCAAGCCAATCACTAAAACACTCAAACAATGACTATTCATGAAACAGACTGAAGACATGAATACATTCATTATGCCCTAATACTATGTCATAACAAAACTGAAAAATATATCATTAGTAAAATGCAATACTGCTTTTTGTCAGTGGTACACTCGGTTTTAAATTGTTGACCAGCTCAGTGCAATCACAACAAATGACTATACCCTAAAGTCTAGATTAGATGACACAAGAGATTAAATTGAAGAGCTACTAAAATCTGAAGAGTCCTTAAAATTATGTGATAACCCACTCTCCTTTCTGCACTCTCAGTGTCTTCAGACTCTCTCCTATAGTCAGAATCCTGGGCCTTTGGATGACCCTTGAATCTTTATGTATAGGTGGCCTTCCTATTCTCTTGGGGCCTCTTCAACTGGAGTATTTAACACCCCATCCATTCATAGGTTCTCTGGCCAGAGGAGTCAGGGCAGGCTTCCACAATCCTAAAGAGAGTACCAATATGTAGTTTACTCATAAGCTGAATCATGATCCAGACTCCCTTGCATGCGGCTCATTATCCAGATTCAAATGACTATCTTCAACTAACATATAGACCCTTCCTGGATTGCACTTCCTCAACTCTCCATCAATCTTGTCCTCATCCTCAGGAAGTACAACTAATCCCTCTATGGTCAGCACATAGTTGCAATGTATTTTCTTTGCAGGATTCCAGTGAATTCCAATACCATTTTGTAGGCTAGAATATTATCCAACTTCTTAACTACTTAGTAGAAGTTAGTTCTTGCCTGGGCCACCACTTTCTGTTTTCTCTAGACATCATGATTTCATAGCAGAACTCTATCCTTTGGCTAGAATTCCTGACTACAAACCTGAGCCTCATGCCTTTTTTCTCCCTAAGCACTTCTAAGCTGGGGACTTAACTCAGCAATAGAGCTTCCTCCAACTGAGGTCTCAGCCAAGGAAAATGCTACTGGTCCTAAGCCTCCACGTCTTCATCTTCTGACACTCCAAAGCACAAATCAAAAGGCTCTTGCCCTAATGTCAACAAGTACAAAATGCAGCCATCAAGGTTGTCGTTGGTGACATAACATTTATTCAGTAAGAAGACTATACACTGACTAGCATATTTAGTAGTATGAAATGGAAACACTGGTTTCAGATCTCCCTAAAGATGGTAATGTATAATTCTAGACTTTCTTGACTAGGTATAAGGACTAGCACCTCCTTAAATAGCTTGTTCTCAAAATCTCAACCTTGATCAGAATGGATCCTAGAAAGAAAACCAAGGAAAATTCTTCTCACAACTTGGCTGTTATAGAAGTATTCTGGTTGAAAAGACATAGATTTATCCCAGATAAAGGAGTATATTAGCTTTTTATTATTACTTTCTCTTCCTATCACCTTCCAGAGATTAAAAAAAATCTAAACACCTTAGTTTCAATGGTTTACCTCTCAGATAAGCATTAAAGGTTTAGCATGCAGGGTTCCTTTGAACACACCAAACACTGATGTCTCACCAGATGTCAGCAGATATAGGCAAGGCAGTCCTTGACCTCAGGAAGCTTACATTCTAATGGGAGATTCAACATGCACATATACAGACATATGCAAAATAAAAAACAGCACAAGGTAACTTCAAGGGTTGTGGGGCAGGGCAAAATGCATTAGTAGCTGATGGGGCCAAGTAAAGTCTCTTATAGAAGATGACATGAAATTAGTCCGGAAGGAAACCAAATATCTCAAGAGGCAGAGGTGAAGTGGGAGTGCATTCTGAGAATAAAAGACAATCAGTATAAAAGCACAGGAAAAAGGAGAGGAACATCTTATGTGAGGAAAAACAAGAAGGCAAGTCTGACTTTTGGATACATATTTTGGTTCCATGCAAGCCCCCAAATTCTCTTTTAATTTGATTGTTCAAATTGTTACAGAGTACCTTTATAGTATTGGGATGACTTTGGGTACCACCAACTGCCTTTACGTACCATGTGTGTTCAATCAGTTATGGTCCAATATAAGATTCAATTAGATAGATCCAACTTATAGCACTATCTTAATGTCAGAGTGCCCTCTGTGGAGTGCAAATTGAATCCCTAAAAGTCATTCTCCTCTTCCTCTTAGCATGTATCACTCAATTCTCATTGACCTTCACCTTGCTCTTACTTCCATTGTCAACCATCCAAAAACAATCAAATTATAGAGAAATAATTTCACATTGCAATATTTATGTCAAATAATGCACACTCTTGGTGGGGAAGTCCCTAAATTTCAGCTCTTCTTTATCAGGTAAGCAGCTAGATTCTCTGCCTGTCCCAAATCACCTTCAACCTTGATAGGAATCATCAAGGTGTTTTTTTTTTTATACAGAGGTCTGTGAGATAAGACATATGTATCCACATTGGTCTTCTTATCCAGTAATGCACACTGAAATCATAGTTGGCTAGGGCCACTACCTATCATTAGCTGTCAGTTTTCAACTCTGCACTTGACAAAATACGTAAGTGGATTGTTGTCCATCCAAACCTGAAACTAAGATCCATACACATGATCTTGGAACTTATCAGTAATTGCCCACTTCAAAGCTAAGAATTCAGATTTGTTAGCTGGATAACACTGCAGAAAGTCCTACACTGGCAAGTGTAGCAGGCTTTTGCTGGGTATCTGTCTTCTAGCATAAAACTCTTCTAAAGTCCTTTACACTAATATATCCAAACTTTTGCTTGGATCTACAAAAGTCAATAGTGGTGTTTATGAGGAGCAGTTAACAAAATCCTCAAAGGCCTGTTTATTTCTCTTGTCCCAACAGTCTCTGGTTGGTGCTAAATTGTCCCTATTTGCTCTTCTGCTTGTGGTACTTCTCAGGCATATACTCACTGGTAAGATTATTAAAAATCTTTGCAATAATGGTATGGTTTTCTACAAATTCCCTTTTGAGGAAACTTAGAAACTCTAGGGTAGGACTATAAGTTTGAAGAATTGTTTAGGCACTTGGATATTAGGGGACACCATAGCAGGAATATTGACTAGCAATCTCAAGTACTATCTCCTTAGGGATAGAAAAGAGAATACATTTATTCCTTTTTAAAATTTTAGTTAATTTTTTGTTTTTGTTGTTACTTTTGTATTGGGGGGAGGGGTAGTACATGGGGAGGGTATTTGGTCTAAACTCTTAGCTTGTGTTTAATTAGCACATTTATAAGCACTAAGGCAAATGAGAGCCCAGAAACCTCATGCATCTAAATGTTTTGGGTAAGTGTCAAGATCAAGATCCCTCACGGACCTTACTCTCATTGAATTTGACTTAGGGAAGGAATGACATGCACTCTAAGTTGGGTATCTTGCCCTACAGGAGAGTAGGGGTGGGGAAGAGGATGAGAGGGGGGATCCTGGAGGGAAGGGCAGGTTGTTGGGGAGGGTTGTTAGAAGCACACACTTCTGTAAAGGGACAGGGACAAATTAAAGAATAGAACAAGTGGGAGCGGGATAGGAAGGAGAGATATATATCCAGTCCTTCACAATATGATCATCATAGAGATGTTCTGCGTAACTACATGTGTGCAACCTGTATTGAACTGTTTGTCTTTCCAGTGGGGGTGGGTGACGAGGGAGGAAGAGAAAGAATCTAGAACTCAAAGTTCTAAAATCAAATGTTAAAATGTATATATATATATATGTATGTATGTATGTGTGTATTATTATTATTATTATTTATTAGTGTTATTATTTACATGTAACTGGGTAATAAGATATACAGACATCGGGGTAGGGAAATCCATCTTGCCCTACCAGAAAGTCAGAGAGGTGATGGGGGAGGATATAGGAGAGAGCAGATTGGGGGAGAGGGTATACAGTGGGATCGCTGTTTTGGGGTGGGAGGTGGGGGAAAGACAGGGAGAAAATGTGTATGTCAAAATCTGGTGGAAATGAATGATGTAAGCTAAAAATAAACAAAAGTTAATTAAAAAAAAAGATCAAGGCCCCTCGGTTATGGAATATATGGACGCTCACAAAGTACTGGTAATTTAGGCAGTGCCAATAATAATAGCCGGGCAGTTAGGTTACACAGTGGTTAGAGCACCAGGCCTGGGGTCAGGAAAACTCATCTTCCTAAGTTCAGATCTGCCCTCAGATACTTCCTAGCTGTGTGACCCTGGGCAAGTCACTTAACCCTGTTTGCTTCAGTTTTCTCATCTGTAAAATGAGCTGGAGAAGGAAACAGCAAACACTCAGAGATCTTTCCCAAGAAAACCCCAGATTGGGTAATGAAGCGTCAAACCTGACTGTAACGTTTGAACAACAACAAGAGGTAATGTTGACATCATGCTTTATAAGGTTTGCAGAGCACTTTACATGTTATCTCATTTTATCCCCACAACAACTGTGGGAGGTAGGTGCTGTTATTTTATAGATGGAGTAAGAGAAACCAAGAGCTTAAGTGACTTGCCCAGGGTCACGCAGCTAAGAAATGCTGGAAACTGGATTGAAACCCAGGTCTTCCTGACAACAAGTCCAGGGCTCTATACATTCTACCAATTTGATTCAATTTTTGAGAGTACCCTGAGAATCTTGTATTTTATGTTACTGCAGTAATATGAGGCAACACCCCCAATTCAGCTCTACTGTCTTATCTCCTGATCATACTAATACCATTGTTGCTGTTTTTTGAGTCATCTGAGTCATGTCTGACTCTTCACGACCCTACTTGAGGTTTTCTTGGCAAAGATACTGGAGTGGTTTGATATTTCCTTCTTCAACTCATTTTATAGATGTTAAAACTGAGGCAACCAGGGTTAAATGACTTGCCCAGGGTCACACAGCCGGGTAGTGTCTGAAGTCAGGTTTGAACTCAGGTCCTCCTGACTCCAAGTGTAGCTCTCTATCCACCTACCTTTCTCCTAAGAGTCCCCAGCAGTGGATAAAGTCCTTTCTCTGCTACCCTTGTCAATCCATTGGCAACTAGGTGGTAAAGCAAGAGAATTAAGATTCACTTTGTTTTCTAGAAGTTTTGTAAGCATCTTTATAATCCCACTTCATGAGATATGACTAGATGTGTAGCTGGAAGCACCCTCAGAGCCCATCTAGTCAAAGCTCCTCCTGAGCCCCAGAAAGTTTAAGTGACTTGTCTAAGGTCACACATGTAGAAAATATCAGAGGCAGGATTTGAACCCATGTCATCTGACTCTAGAACCAAGGCTCTTTCCACTATACTCTGCTGCCTCACATCCTTAGAGGATACCACCAAGGGTACAGGGCTCTGATAAACCCAGTGCTGAGCAGGTAGGGAACAGAGAATAGTACACTGTTCAAAGACAATTTGAGAAAAAGGAGATTAATTTATTCAAAATGGAACAGGGGAAAGAAGCAGCCATCCAGTTAACAAAAATAAGTTATATAAAATTGTAACTTAATCAAGCTCTGTCTCCTGATTCACACAAAAGAAATGAACCAGAGACACTTCAGAAAACAACCGTGCTATAGTAACCCAAAGAAGATTTCTAGCTAACGTGATTACAGCATATGGTATTTCACACACAAAAGGTAATTAAGAACTGTTTTCCAAAAGCACATCGGAAGCCACCTCATCAGTGACCCTGCAGGCTGGTTTGTATCATTACTACTCATTACTGTCAGCACAACAAAACATGATATGACTAATGTAACCCAGGGCAATGAATTGCATCATGGTGCGCTACCTCAAGAGCGAAGGAAGAAGACAAGAACTGTATCTCTGGCAGGTTTTACAAACCACCTCAAACATCCGAGGGATGGAACTAGTTTTAGAAATGATGACAGCACAGGGGAGTCAGAGTGGTGGGTAGAAACAGTGGCAAGCTGGAAATAAGGAGACCTGAGTTCTATTCCTGGCTCTACTTTTAGGGGTGTGGTCTTAGGTAAGGATGTGCTAGAAACAATTTGTATTTTATATTTTCAATGTGAGTATTTATACCTCAGAAGTGTTAAAGGTAAAACAGAAGGTCCTAACCTCTGGAGTCATTGAATTATAGATTCATAGTTCAATAGGACCTTAGAGGTTATCTTACTTTACAGGTGAGAGAACTGAGACCCAGAGGGATTAAACAATTTGCCCAGGGTGACAGAGGTCATTAGTGGCAAAGGTAGAATTTGCGTCAAGGTCCTCAGATGGAGAGCAGGCAGCTAGGCAGCACAGTGGCTAGAGTACAGGGTCTGAAATCAGGAAGATATGAGTTCAAATCCCACTTCAGACACTTACCAGCTATGTGACCCTGGACAAGTCATTTAATTCTTTTTGCCTCAGTTTTCTCATCTGTAAAATGAGTTGGAGAAGGAAAGGGCAAACATCTCCAGTATTTTGGCCAAGAAAACCTCAAAAGTCACAAAGAGCCAAACGCAACTGAACAACAAATCTCAAGTGGAGAACCTCAGTTCAGATCCCAACTGACTCTCTGTGAACAGGGTACCTCTTTGTGATTGTTCTATAGAGCAGGGACTAGATTTGTTCTGCTTTGTTCCAGAGGGCAGAAATAGGAACAAGAAGTTTAAAGTTGCTAAGAGGTAAATTTAGGTTTAGTCTAAGGAAAAACTCCTTAACAATTAGAGTCATCCCAAAACAGGAAAATGACAAGTGCTGGAGAGGATGTGGAAAAATTGGAACTCTAATGCATTATTGGTGGAGCTGTGAACTGATACAACCATTCTGGAGGGCAATCTGGAACTATGCCCAAAGGGCTATAAATAATTGCATACCCTT
>CM053595.1:95756801-95776589 GCA_028646575.1 Pseudocheirus occidentalis
CACTGTTCACTCCATTGGCTATAACACCTATTCAACCAGACTATTGTACAATGTGATAGTGTTTGCAGATCCTATACATGATTGTATGCCACCATGGCGGGGGTGAGGGGTGGGGAGGAAGGGGAGAAAAATCTGAAACTCAAGTGACTCTGGAACTGAATCTTGTAACCTAAAAGTAAACAAATAAGTCAATAAAATAAATTTAAAAAAACAATTAGAGTCACCCAAAAGAAGAATGGGCTGCCTCAGGAGGTAGCAGTTTCAACTTCATTGTAGATCTCTATTAAAAGACAGGATGATATCTCATCAGGTAGATTGCAGAGGAGGATCTGGTCCAGAGAAAATGGCCTTCCATTTCTACTGTGTGATTCCATGAGCCCGAGGTCCTTTCTAGCTCTAAATCCTTGATCTTATGATGGTTCTATGCCTGCCTACCTACTGGACAAAACAAGGACCAAATGTATGAAAGGACGATGCAATTTATGAAAAAGTTACTAGAATAATCACAATTGCCAACCTCTCACCACTGGAGATTGGGGATGTTGGATTGGCTTATAAATTAAGACGAGTTTGGTCTTAGGCCAAGCCTAATCAGCAAGCATGGTTGCTCATTTTGGGAAAGGACTGAAGAGAACAATAATCCAAGTGTTACAGGTTGGGTTCACATGTGGGGATCATGTGTGAGAAGTAAGCTGCCTGATTTAACAAGGAGGTCCTTCTTTGAAGAAACCCTACAAATATAAAGCAACATATGAGGGGTTCTCAGCATGAAGAGAGATAGGGAAAGATAGAGGACAAGATAAGAAGAGACAGAGGAGGAAAAAGAAAGATGGAGGAAGAATCCTGAAGAAGGAGGAAAGGAGCGGAAGGGGCAGGGGAGAGCCAGAGAGCAGCACAGAAAAATATATATAAATTTCAAGTTTACCATACAATGTAGCATTCGAATTTTGACTCCTAGTTGACAGGCAATGGGTGAAGGCAACTTTATCTTGAAGAAAAATGTTTAAGTTGCACATCACGACATAAGGTCTTATTATCTCACCTTTTGGTTTCTTATTCTGATGATATACAGGACCATGTCAACCAAAATGCCTAGAATTATAGCACACAATTCTATTCAGCTTGTAGTACAAATTCACTGGCACAGCTGATTTTTATTTTAATTATTTTTATAGAGTGGAAAGGAACAGCCTGATTTATTACTGAGCTGGACTCCAATGGTAATATTATTATAGTTGCAACAGATGAATAAACCAATATATTTCTTAAAGCCATAAAACAACCAGCAACATGTCAGAGAAAATTGTTCTCAAAAACCACTGCAAAAAAAAGTCCAAGGGGGAACCAAGGAGGAACAGCAACCTTCTGTACCTTCAGGCAGACAGCCAAAGGAAATAGGACTTCTGAAGGGTAGGGGGGAAAATCCAGGTAGACAAAGCTAAATTTCCATCTCCCTCATGAAATTAAAAGCCCATTGAAATAATAATTTATAATATTGTCTCTGACTGTGACATGTTTATTCCACCTGAATGTGCTTTCCTTTAAAAAAAATGGCAGCCCAAAAGATTCTTGTTCTCCCATTATCCAAAGTTTGACATATTGATGCAGCCTTCTGCTCCAAACTGCAGGATTAAGTTGATCAGAACTACGTGTTCCCGTGACATTTTAATGCTTGATCAGAAGGGAACTGTGCTTTGCAATTTACTTTGAAAGAGGAATGAGGAAGATGGGGTAAAAAATAAGAAGGTGATTTTTATATTACATCTCTGCTTATCTGTAGCATGCATACCATCCTTGCATAAGACTATCACAATGAAAAACTGACCTCATCCAGTCAGTAAAAGTCAAGTGTGGAGGTAAAGGCTTTCCACTGCAAAGGCTGAGATGGATTAGATGAACTTCACTTGTAGATACTGCCATCCTTCAGATTAACTCTAACTTCTCATGGCTACATTATCTACAGAGATGGTAATGTTGATTTTATGAGAGGTTTTTAAATTTTTTTAAATTTGCCTTCCAAGTAATGCTCCAATAAGTTGACCACATATCTTGAAACATGTAGGTAACCCCCCTATGAAAATGGGATGAATGGATCCAAGGGCATAAAGATGGGCCTACGCTCACAGGCCCTCTAACTATATTAACAGTCATTTGAAAGTCACAATTGATAGGTCATGCCATTTAACAGTTCATTCTGCCTATCTCAAGTTGGGGGTGGGAGGACGGAGGCCTGGTTTCCTACTAGTGCTTCTTCAATGCAATTCAGTCTGGCCTCAGACACTTAATACGTGCCTTAGACAAGTCACTTAACTTCTGTTTGCTTCATTCTGCTTGGTCCTCACCTCTAAAATGAAGATAAATAATAACACCTACCTCTCAGAATTGTCGTGAGGATGAAACGTGATACTATTTTTAAAGCCCTTAGCTCAGTGCCTGCCACATAGTAGGCATTTTTAAATTATTGGTGGTGGTTGCTCTTACACACCTACTAGGTGCCAGGAACTGTGCTTGCCTCCCCACAGTTATGTTCAGATTCCTAGAACTGGCCTGTTTAAATGAGCATTGAGAAAGAAGAGCTGGGCTGGAGTCTGAATCTGAATTGCTAGCTGGATGACCCTAGCAAGTCACTTAACCTTTCATTTCCTTAAGCTTCTTCATCGGTAAAATGATCTCTATGACACTTTCCAGCACTAAATCTATGTTTCTAGGATCCTGTAAGTCCTCCTCTTCTGTCTTAAAGTAATTTCAAGGTGACCCTGGGTTCCTAAAGGATTTGCCAGCAGAATGTACATTCTGGTTTGTCCTATCCCAAGTTGGAAAGACTTCAAATGCAGTCCCAGCTGTCTGAGGACTAGCCCAGCTAAATAGGGAGAGGCTCATCACCAGAGAGTTGGCTGCTAAAGGGAGGATTTTGTTTTTTTGGCCACAGCAGCTCATGAAGCAAATAGCAGTCAAGCGCCACTGTGTTGTAAGTCAGAGATGAAGAAAAAACTGAAATTATTCTTTGTCATAGAGTATATGAAGTCAGTGCCCTGGAACTAAAATTCCTAGCATGTCCAACTATGCCAGCAGGGTCATCAAAAGATACAGGCTCTCACTCCCAGGGCCAGAGTAGCGGCAATAAGTCAAACCAACTGTGAAGACCAACAAAATTGAGTGAACTAAGGGAAGCTTTGTCTTAGTCCTCGGTGGCCTGAATCATGGCTTTTAGGCACTCTCCAAAGTGCCACAGGGAAACTTGTATAGATATTACATTCCCTCTCCCATGACATTCGGGGTCAAAACTGGCTCCCCGTTTTCCAATCTCCCTCAAACACAGTGACTTGGTCAGCCAATCTGCTCTCTTCTGATGCCACAGTACTTTCTCCTCCAGCTCATCCCCCAAGTTCATATTCTCTCAAATCTCCTATAGAAAGGGATAAAGGCAAAGGTGCTATGAGACTCAAATGAGCTAATGAATGTAAGTTGTTCAATGGTGTCTGACTCTGCGTGAACCCACCTTGGCAAGATACTAGAATGGTTCGGCATATCTTTCTCCAATGGAGTAAGGCAAACAGATTTGACTTGCCCAGGGTCACGCTTCTAATAAGTGCTTTGGGCTAGATTTGAACTCAGGTCTTTCTGACTGTAGACTTAGTACTCTATCCACTGAACCATCTAGCTGCCTCTAATATATGCAATGCATTTTGCGAATCTTAAAATGCTATATAAACTCTGGTTATTATTAGCATTATTATTATTAATTGACTTACTGTCCCTAGGCCTCCAGTCTGGTTATGACTTGATCCCCTGAGTCTTCTACACTCCTGATGAACTCTAGCAAGGTCTTTCAAGGAATATAGGAGTGAGCTGGTAAATGTTTAATAACCAGGCTGGGGATGGCAGTTGGGGTGAAGAGGAGTGTACACACACTATTTTTTTGGTACACACACAATTTTAAGTTTAATCTGTACTATTAACTCTTTCCCAAGTCTAAACAATCAACAAAACAATAAATCAAGTCCCAATTTGTAGTGACTGCCAATTTCTGAGGTGTAAATTCTCTACTCCAGCTCACCCCAGGAACCAGATTTCATTCCCTTCCCTGTGGTCTCTCAAACAAGCCCACACTCTCTTTTAAGGTTTTCCAAGGGCTTTATTATAGCAGCTATAAGGAAACAGACAAGGCTTTCAAATATAAAACAAAAGTATAGATTTATGACGTTACAAGTCTTAAAAGTATAAACAGTCAAGAGTATCTCAAGCTTCATTGACATTTGACATTGACATTCAGCTAGGCAGAACCTTGATTAACGTATCTCCTTTCCCTGTTCCTCTTTTGGTTCTTGTATCTGCAATCCTTGGATCAGAAAGTCTCTCCTGACAATAAAAGGCCCCTGGACACTCTGGGAGCCTCTCACTTCTTTAGTTCATTGCCTCAACCTAAAAGATCTGTGAGCTTCTATATCTGTCACTCCCCCCCCTTATAAATATATAAGCTCACCCAACTTGAAATATGAACTGTGTCATATGTAAATTAATGTAAACTTATATTTGGGTGTATAGAAAATAATGCATTCCTCCTCCACCACCACCATCACACACACACACACACACACACACACACACACACACACGCACGCACACACGCACGCACACAGAGGAACATATAGAAATTTAATGATTTACAAGATTTTCCCGAGTTAGAACCAGATTAGTTACCAGTTAGTCTGGATTTGTTCCCCTACATCAATGCTCCCCTCCAAAGTTTCAGATCCAGTCTGAGGTACCTAGTAGTTGTGTGAACCTAGGCAGGTCACTTAACATCTCTGATTCAGTTCCCTAATCTATAAAATGGGAATAATAATTATAGTACCTAATTTCCAGGGTTGTTATGAGGATCGAATTACATAATATTTGTAAAGTGCATTGTAAACCTTAAAGTGCTCTATAAAAGATGCTGTGGGGGTGGTGCTTGTTATAGTTTCTGAACCTATTCCATGTTTCTCACTGCTTGCAGCTCTCTGTTGGTCCCAAAAGGTGGCATCGGCAGGCATTCCCCTCCTCAGTCCTCCACTATAGGTGCTAGTTCTTGGCAGCTCCTGCTTTCTGCATCTCATCTATTGCAGTGAATTGATGTTTTCTTCTGTTCCAACCTTCTTCAGCAGATGGCCCTTGTCCTTTTTACCAGAGGACCAGATCTCTCAAATGGACCTTATAAGACAAGTCCCCGAAAATGTTTTTAAATTTAAAAACCACAACACTATACTACCATTCTTCTTAAGCCTTCTGGACAAAACGGCCTCAGATCTCATAATATAGATTCAATGGGGGTGGGGCAGAGGGAGGAACAGGCAGAGAGGAAATACAGGAATTTACTGGAATACTCCCCTCCACTCTGTCCCCCTGGTTCTGTCTATCCTACCTCTTCCTTTGTGGCAGCTGAGCCATGTTCTTTAAATTACACAAGATTGCTACTAGGAAGGAGGAGAGACAGCCAGACAGCCAGACAGCTAGAAAGACAAAGAGAGAGAGAGAGAGAGAGAGAGAGAGAGAGAGAGAGAGAGAGAGAGAGAGAGAGAGAGGAGCATCAGCTCTCCCCATTTCAATAGTGTTTTAAGATTTACAAAATGCTTTTCTTACGTTATGAAGGTCTTTTTTTCCCCTAAGGAGCAAGACTCTGGGGTTTGAAAGGTAAAATAAAGTATCATTGGTCACAGCAAGTGAACATCAAAGGTGGGAGCCTGGCACTCTCTGTAATTTCTAAAATTTCTAAAAATTCAAAAATTTCTTTTTATTCCCAAAATGATGCTCCAAAATTTTCTCCCTTCTTTCAAGCAATGAGCAGAAGAAAATAACCCACAGATCAGAGCCAGTTAAGGTTAGTCTCTCTCCTAAAAGTCATCAAGATTTCTCAAAGAATATCTTTCCATACTCCAGGATAATAGGGAAAATGAAGTGTTTCTTTAAAAACTGGAACAAGGTCTTCAATGTGGTGAGGATACAAGAATATCACACAGAGAAATAAGGTAAGGAGGATCATCAAACACTTGACTCTTGTTTCTCAACAAATTCCATCCTCTTTCCAAAGATGGGAAGATAGAGTGTTCTGAGGAAGGAGCTTCTTGTCCCCCCAAGGGCTGACAAACTGCCCACAGAAACTGAGAGATCAGCCAGGAAAGGTCAGGAGAAGAGAAGTAGTGGTTAGTGACTCCCTGCTAATGAGATCTGAGCTCTCTGTTGATTCAATAAAATCTTGTTCGATTCAATAGATATATGGACATATATATTTCTTTTAAAAAGAAATTATATGAAACAAGTTCACAGTTCCTTACAAAATCTTATTTCTTGTTCTTTGTACATAGAAATGTTTGAGCATGTTGATGATTGCTAAATTCATGATAAAAAGAATATTTAATTAAAAAACTTAAATCTGTTAACTTACCAGGCATCTATACAGAATATAACAGATTAGCCTCTCAAGACTTATGAAAATAGATGACTACTACCCTCTTCTGGTGATTCACAAGGGTTTTGATGATGCTGTCAGATGATACCTGGAAATAATCGCCAAAGAACATAAAGGTTTGGGCAAGAAAGTGAAGACTCTATAACCAAAGGTAATTTTTTTCCCATTAAAAGAAAGGGATCTAGAAAAGTTTATTCAGGGAGTGAACAGCTGGTTAAGAACATGATGTCTATGTATTTGAATCTCTGGACCACAGATTAATATGAGAATGGTAGTGTCTTGGCCAGGTAAAGGTACATTTAATAAGGATAGTGAGACTATTTTATGTCTGAAATCTTACTAATCTAATTTTTTTTTAAAAATTTAACCTCAAAAAGATGGAGGAAGTAGAAAACTGTGTATTCACTAAGCTAGACAGTACAAAGTGAAGCTACAACAGAGGGGAAAAAATGGTGTTGACACACTCGGAAACTCATAAGAGACAAATTTCAAGAAAGGAACCAGTAATAAAACCCATGATTACAAATGGTTATATACAAATTTCCTAAGTTTAGGCAACAAATATGATGAATTAGAGGACCTACAAAAGAAAGCAAATTTGACCTGATATGTATCACTGGCACTTGGTAGGGTGAGACACATGAATGAATTTGGCTCTGGATGTGACTTCTAATCTGAAAGAAGAAAATTAAGAAAATACACTTATGTGAGGAAATCCAGGAAATAGAAATGAGAAACATGGTATGCAACATCTGGGTGAAGATTAATGCAATGGGGGAAAAGATCAATCCAGGGAGAAGTGGAAAAGATGTTCTACTACTCACAACCTCAACAGAAAGAAGAAATAGCCCAAAGGTATGATAAAGAAGTGATGGCAGATTTCAGTTATACAGACATCTACTGGAACACTCTATCTCTGTCAAAAGAGTAGAGTAGCAAGCAATTTCTTGACTTGCCTTAAAGATAATTTAATCCTTCAAAAGTTGAAAGAACTGATAAGTGGATAATTCTGTTCTGGATCAGATTCTCAGCCACAGGCAGGAACTGACTGCTAGGGTAGAAATGATGGGAACCTGAGGGAAAATGGACACTCCTTCCTACAGTTTGTGATGAAGAAATAAGAGAAAAGGAAAACTAGGTATAGTTTGACATGCATCCTATATTTCAAGAGAAGAGATTTCAAAGAATTTGGAAGAAGTATAGATAAGAATTCACAGACAAAAATTCTACAGGAAAGTCAAATGAGGAAAGATCAGAAACTTGGTAATGAAATTCTGAAGCTACATGTTATAGGGATCTGAGAATTGATAGGGTTACTGGGGTTTGTAATTTATAAGCACAAGCATTCCACTCTCAACCCTGAGAGAGAATTGGGGATTCTCAAAATTTTTGAGTCGGAAGACAGAGCTGAGTCATGTCCCAGAGTTCTAAAAAATATATACACAGTCTGGGAGGGTTAAATTGAGAGAAAGTGGAAAGGACTGAAATAGCTGAGAAGCAGCAATGAGGTCAGCACCCCTCCCCCCAAACTTAAAGCTTAAAGATCTACACCAAAAAGAATCAGCAGCACAGAGGCAATAAAAAACAGGAGAAATACAAAATAACACTGAAATAATGCAGAGAAAGGGGAAATCTAATAGGACTATTGGCTTTACAGGACAAAAGACTTAGACTGAAGCTACCAATTTTACCCACCTCTTCAACAAATGAGGAAAAAATTTTTAAAAAGGAACCTTCCACAACTTCTCCTAGTATCTATCATTAACAGACTGTTGTATACTCTGCTTTCTTCTTTAACCAAACATTTCTAGTAATGTAGATTTCACCTCAACCTAAAGATGCTAGAGTATAGCTAGAGATACACATAAATTTAAGTTAGCAAACTGAATGTCTGCCTAAATGTAAAGAATTTTCCAAACTGGGGGTTCTGAACAACTGTGATTGTACTCCTAACTTCTCATTTAATAAAAACTCATAAAGTAGAAGAGGAGGGAATCACAAGGACCAGAAGAGGCATAATATTGCCCAAGGCCATTCTGCATTTACATGTACTGAATGAATTGGTGAAGGTAATTGTTGAACCATTGTCAATGATGCTTCAAAGATCATAGAAAATGGGGAAGAGAACCACAAGATAGAAGAGGATAAATTTTGCCCCCAGTTTTTAAAAAGAGAATCTGAAAATTCTAGGTCAGTGATCTCAATTTGAATTCCTGGAAAAAAAATCTAGAATGCCTTTTTTAAAAAATGGCTAATGAACCTATAGACAAGGAAGGGGTGATTACAAAGAACCAGGATAGCTTCATCAAGAACAGGTCATGTAAGACAAACCTTATTCCTTTTTTTGATAGGATTACTAAAGTGGTAGATTAGGAGAGTCTAAAAGATATACTTAGTCCATATTTTATCAAAGTGTTCAATAATATATCATGGAAAAGATGAAAAGATATGGACTAGATAATAGTAGAATTAGATATAATCAGAACTGGTTGAATGACTAGACTTAAGGAGTAGTCATTAATAGTTTAATATCAACTCAACAGGCTATCTCCAGTTGAATACCATAGGAATCTATGATTGACCCTATGCTCTTTAAAATTTTTGCCCATCTCCAACAATTCTGGAGAGCAATTTGGAACTATGCCCAAAGGACTATAAAAATATGCATATCTTTAATCCAGTAATATCACTACTAGGTGCCTATCCCAAAGACATCAAATAAAAAGAAATAGGACCTTTATATACAAAATATTTATAGCAGCTCTTTTTTGTGGTGGCCAAGAATTAGAATTTATGGGGATGTTCATCAGGTGGGGAATTACTGAACAAGTTGTGGTGTATGAATGTAATGGAATACTATCATGCTATAAGAAATGATGAGCAAGAAATGTAATGGAATACTATCATGCTATAAGAAATGATGAAATGTTTACATGCCTATATGGGAAGCTGATACCTGTTAATATCATGAATTCTATACCTACGGTGACATCTAAAAGGAATATAGAAAAATAGAGGGTGTGGGTATAAATTACACAAAATGATCATAAAAAAACCTTATTAAGGGACTGCAATAGACAAAGAGGGAAGAATGAAGCAGAAAAGGGTAAATTATGCCACACAAAGAGGCATAAAAACATTATAGTACAGGGAAAGAAGGGAGGGAGATGAGCATTATATGAGGTTTTCCCACATTAGCTCTGGTGCAAAGAAGGAATAATACAATCAATTAAGTATAGGACTCTATCGAGAAGAGACATAAAACTTATCATAATAGAGGGAAAGAGGAGAGGGAAAGAAGTATTGAATGAGATCTATTCTTGTCAATCTTGGTTCGAGGAAGAAATAACATACTACATTAAGTATAAAAATCTACTGTATCCTACAGGCTGTAGGAGGGAGGAAGGTCCAAGAAGGGAGGGGGGTGTTTAGAAGGGAGGGAAGAAGTAGAAAGGGAGAAGGGTAGGAAAAGGGAGGGTGGTGGATAGGAATGGAATACTGAGAGATGTGGCAGTCAAAAGTAAAACTCTTAAGAAGGGGAAGGGAGAAGGGGAAAATAAAAACATAAACAGGGATAGGATGGAGGGAAAGACACAGATATTAATCATAACTGTCAATGTGAATTGGATGGACTTTTCCATAAAATGGTGGTGGATAGCAGAATGGATTAAAACCCATAATCCTACAATGTGCTGCTTACAAGAAACACATCTGAAACAAGGGGATACACACAAGGTGAAGGTAAAAGGATCAAGTAAAATATACTATGCCTTAGCCAAAGTAAAAAAAAAAAAGCAGGGGTAGCAATCCTTTTCTCAGACAAAGCAAAAGCAAAAGTAGATCTAATTAAAAGAGATAAGGGAGGAAACTATATCCTGCTAAAAGGCACCATCAAAAATGAGACAATATCATTACTAAACATTTAAGCACCATATGGCACAGCACCTACATTCCTAAAGGAGAAATTAAAGATGCTAGAGGAAGAAATAGATAGCAAAACTATACTAGTGGTATATAAATATATATATTTATATAGTGAGATTAGTGATATATATACATCTATATGTATATATATATATAGTGGTGTATATGTATGTGTGTATACATATATATATGTATATATATATATATATTAGATGGCAAAAACTATACAACCTCCCCCTCTCTGAGACTGATAAATCTAATCTCAAAATAAACAAGAAAGAAGTTAAGGAGGTAAATAGAATCTTAGAGAAGACTGATATGGTAGACCTCTGGAGAAAACTGAATGGGGATAAACAGGAATATACCTTCTTCTTCTCAGTGGTACATGGCACATACACAAAAATTGACCATATACTAGGGCATAAAAACCTCACAAACAGTGCAGAAAGGCAGGAATATTAAATGCATCCTTCTCAGACCATGATGCAATAAAAATTATATGTAATAATGGACCATGGAATAATAGATGAAAAATTAGATGGAAACTAAGTAACTTAATCCTAATGAATGAGTGGGTCAAACAAGAAATTATAGAAACAATCAGTAACTTCATTCAAAAGAATGACAGTAATAAAACAAAATAACAAAACTTGTGGGATGCAGCAAAGGCAGTTTTTAAGGGAAGTTTTATATCCCTGAATGCATACTGAATAAATTAGAGAAAATGGAGATCAATGGGCATGCAATTGAAAAAGCTAGAAAAAGAACAAATCGAAAATCCCCAATTAAATACTAAATTAGAAATAATGAAAACCAAAGGAAAGATTAATAAAATTTGATTCAAGAAAACTATTGAATTGATAAATAAAATTAGGAGCTGGCATTATGAAAAAGCCAATAAAATTGATAGACCTTTAGCCAGCATGATAAAAAAGAAAGAAAGAAAGAATAAAACCAAATTACAAATATCAAAAATGAAAAAGGTGAATCTACCTCCAATGAAGAAGAAATTAAAACAATAATTAGGAATTATTTTGCCCGATTGTATGCACATAAATTTGACAATCTTAGTGAAATGGATGAATATTTACAAAAATACAAGTTGCCTAGACTAACTGAAGAAGAAGCAAACTACTTCAATAACCCCATCTCAGAAAAAGAAATTGAACAAGCCGTCAATGAACTCCCCAGGAAAAAAATCTCCAAGGCCAGATGACTTTACTAGTAAATTCTACCAAACATTTAAAGAACAATTAGTTCCTTTGCAAACTATTCAGAAAAATTGGAAAAGAAGGAGTCCTGCCAAATTCTTTTTATGAGACAAATATGGTACTGATACCTAAATCAGGAAGAGACAAAACAGAGAAAGAAAATTACGGACCAATTTCCCTTATGAATATACATGCAAAAATTCTAAATAAAATATTACAAAAAGACTACAACAAATCATCAAGAGAATAATACACTTTGATCAGGTAGGATTTATTCCAGGAATGCAAGGGTGGTTCAATATAAGGAACACTATCAGTATAATTGATCATATCAACAGCAAAACTAGCAGAAACCACATGATTATCTCAATAAACTCAGAAAAGGCTTTTGACAAAATACAATACCCATTCCTGTAAAAATCACTAGAAAGTATTGGAATAAATGGAATCTTCTTTAAAATAATAAGTAGCATCTATCTAAAAACCATTGGCAAGTATTATATGTAATGGGGATAAGCTAGAAGCATTCCCAATAAGGTCAGGGGTGAAACAAGGATGTCCACTATCACCCCCTCTTATTCAGTTTGGCACTGGAAATGTTAGCAGTAGCAATAAGAGAAGAAAAAGAAATTGAAAGAATCAAATTAGGCAAAGAAGAGACTAAATTATTACTCTTTTCAGATGATATGTGATATAATTAGAGAATCCTAGAGAATCAAGTAAAACAACTACTTGAGATAATAAACAAATTTGGCAATGTTGCAGGATATAAAATAAATCCACATAAATCCTCAGCATTCCTATATATCTCTAATGCAATCCAACAGTAAGAGATAGAAAGAGAAATTCCATTTAAAGTTACTGTAGACGTTATAAAATATCTGAGAATCTACCTGCCAAAACCAACCCAGGACTTATGTGAACACAATTATAGAACACTTTTCACACAAATAAAATCAGATCTAACTATTTGGAAAAACATCAATTGTTCATGTCTGGGTTGGGTAATATAATAAAAATGACAATCTTACCTAAATTAAATTATATATTTAGTGCCATACCAATCAATCTACCAAAAAATTACTTTGTAGAGCTAGAAAAAAATAGTAGCAAAATTCATCTAGAAGAACAAAAGGTCTAGAATTTCAAAGCAACTAATGAAAAGAAATGCTAGTCAAGGTGGCCTAGCCATACCAGATTTTCATCTGTACTATAAAGCAGCAGTTATCAGAACTACTTGGTACTGCCTAAGGAATAGAGCAGTGGATCAATGGAATAGATTGGATACACAAGATTCAGCTTCCGATGACTATAGTAATACACTCTTTGATAAACCCAAAGACCCCAGTTTTGGGGATAAGAATGCATTATTTGACAAAAACTGCTGGGAAAACTGGAACATAGTGTGGCAGAAATTGGGCATAGACAAATACCTAACACCATCAAAATGGGTGCATGATCTAGGTATAAAGGCTGATACTGTAAGCAATCTGGGAGAGCAAGGGATACTTTACTTCTCAGATCTATGGAGTGGGGAAGACTTCATGATGAAACAAAGGTTAGAGAGAATTACAAAATGCAAAATGGATAATTTCAATTACATTAAATTGAAAGGCTTCTGTACAAACAAAGCCAATGTTACCAAGACTAAAAGGGAAGTTGAAAACTGGGAAAGAATTTTTACAACCAGTGTCTCTGATAAAGGCCTCATTTCTAAAATATACAAAGAATTGAGTCAAATTTATAAGAACACAAGCCACTCCCCAATTGATAAATGGTCAAAGGATATGAACAGGCAGTTTTCAGAAGATGAAATTAAAGACATCTATAAGCATATGAAAAAAGTGTTCCAAATCACTATTGATTCAAGAAATGCAAATCAAAACAACTCTGAGGTACCACATCTCACTGCCCAAATTCGCTAAGATGACAAAATAGCAAAATGATAAATGCTGGAGAGGATGTGGAAAAATTGGAACACTAATGCATTGTTGGTGGAGCTGCGAACTCATCCAGCTATTCTGGAGAGCAATCTGAAACTATGCCCCAAAGGCTATAAATAAATGCAAAACTTTTGACCCAGAAATACCACTTTTAGGACCATATCCCAAAGAGATCAGAGAAGTAAGAAGAGGACCGATATGTACAAAAATATTTATAGCAGCTCTTTTTGTGGCAGCAAAAAAGTAGAAAACAAGGAGATGCCCATCAATTGGGGAATGGCTGAACAAGTTGAGGTATATGGATGTAATGGAATACTACTGTGCTAAAAGAAATGAGGAGCAGACAGATTTATAATAACCTGGAGAGACTTATATAAACTGATGCTGAGTGAGAAAAGCAGATCCAGGAGAAATTTGTACACAATCACAGACACAATGTATGTGTGATGACTAACTTCAATAGACTGGTCTCCTCTCAGCAATACAAGGTTATAGGACAACTCTATAAGACTCATGATTGAAGGAGATATCCATATCCAGAGAAGGAGATGCAGAGTCTGAGTGCAGATTGAAACAAACTACTTGCTCTGTTTCTTTTTCTTGTTTTGTTGTTTCTCTTTCATGCTGATCTTCCCATCAGTTACAATCCTTTACAACCTGACTAATGATTAATGGGATCAATGCATACTATTTTTTTCTTTTTTGTTACTGGGTTTTTTTCTTTCTTATGCTTTTGCCCCTTTGTTCTGATTCTTCTTTAACAATATGACTAATGTGGAAATATGCTTAATATGATTATACATGTATATCCCATATGAGTTTGCTTGCTGTCTTAAGAACAGAAAGGGGGAGGTAGGGAGAAAAAAATTGAAGCTCTAAATCTTATAAAAGTGAATGTTTAAATTTTTTTTAATTTAAAAAGTAAAAAAACATTTTTGCCAGTGACTTATATAAAGGCGTATATGGCATGCTTATCAAAATGCAACTAGAGACAGTTAACATACCACATAACAGAAAAAGGATCCAAAAACATCTTGACAAGCTAGAAAATTGTGCTAAGTCTATGAAGGTGAAATTTAATAGGGATGAACGTAAAATCTTATACTAAGGTTCAAGAAATTGACTTCATAAATACAAAATGGTCGAGGCAGGGCTAGTCAGTCACCTGTTTGTCTGAAAAGATATAGGGGTTTTAATAATCTACAACCAAAATGGATCAATATGTAATGTGGTAGTGAAAAAACTAGTAGGATTTGGAACTGTTTGGAATTTTGAAATTGGGAACTGAAGAAACATAGAGGATTCAGGAATAGAAAGGTGCTTGCCTCGTTGTACTTTGCCCTGGTCAGATTACATCTAGAAGATAGTGTTCAGTTAATATAGAAAGGCTATTGACAATTTACAGTGACCAGAGAAAGAACAATCACTGAGACGGTAAATGGCCTTGAGTCCATAACACGCAAACTTCAGTTGAAGGGACTGGGGCTGTTAAGTCTGGAGAAGAGAAGGTTTAGGAGGAACATAATAGCAATATTCAAATATGTGAAAGGCTGTCATTAGGAAATGGGATTAGTCTTGTTCTATTTGTCCTCAGGGGGTTAAAAATTTTAAGCTTGGTGCAAAATAAACCGAAAAAAAAACCCCACTAAACCCCATTACCTTACAATTGAAACTATACCAAAGTTGTAGGATCTGCGTTGAGAGACAGTGCATTTCCTCTCACAGGGCGCTTTCAAGAAAACGTTGGATAACTACTTCTTGGAGATGTTCTAATGAAGATTCTTTTTTATGTATGTTTTGGACTACATAGATACAGATGGAATATATATAACTATAAGTAAAATGATAAACAATACAAAGTTGATGATTTATTAAGTACTTACTACATGCTGGACATTATTTTAAGTACTGGGAATACAAATGTAAGCAAATAAAAACAGTTCTTACACTGAAGGAGCTTACATTCTACTAGGGAAGACAACACATAAAAATCAGTTGAAAAGTAGGGAAGGGAACCTCCCAGTCAATAGGGAGGGCCAAAAGCGTAAGACATGTTCAGTGAAAGAAAGGAGGCATGGCTAGCATGAATCTTCTCTTTCATTCTCTCTTGTCTATCTCCCAGCATTCTTTTTAAAAACTCCTGCCATTGCATGATAATCTATTTCAGAGTTCACACCCACTGAACATTAAGTGTATTGTGAAATATGGGTAAACAATGCTATACAGCAAAGTACTAGCAAGTATTAAAACACTTTATGCTCAGAAGACCATTCAACAGCCTACTTGCCCATCTGGGTACATCCTTTCTTGTATCGTTGTCCTCTAAACAGAGTGCCCATGACTGACCACAAAATTCCATACACAGTATCATCGGGGCAGGGTACAATGAGACCAGGCTCTCTCTCATACTGGGTATCAAGTTTCCATTAGTGTAGCTTAAGGAGACTTTTTTTTTAGCTTTGACTCATATTGAACTAACAATTCACATAAAACCTTGAGATCTTTTTGAAATAAATTTCTATCTAACCAGGTTTCCTATCTTTTATTTGTGAATTGATTTTTGAGACTAAGTATAGGACTTTATGTTTGTTTCTATTAAACTTCCTCTTATTAGATTTGGCCCAACATTCTAGCCTCAGATCATTTTGTATCCTCAGTCAATTGATTCCCCCAATTTCATATCATCTGTAGATTTAATAGGCATGTCATGTATGCCTTCATCCAAGTCATTGACAGAAATGCTAAATATCCACTAGAGGTTTCCAACCATGCTGACATTGACCCAGTAATGATTATTCTTTTGGTCATATTCTCTAGCCCACATCTTATCTAAAAGGATGATATGAAAGATTCAGTCAAATGCTTTGTTAAAATTTAGGTAAACTGTCTCTATAGCATTCTACCTATCTACCAATTAAGTAAACCAGTAAATGAGATTACTTTGGCATGACCTGTTCTGGATGAAACCATGATTCTTTGTGTTCACTATTTCCTGTTGTCTGCATTCACTAACCGCCCCTTCAACAAATATGTCCTGAAATTATGCCTGACTTAATAGTGAACAGTTTACAGAAGCCACTCTCTTCTCCTTTTTTTGAAATTTGGATATATGATAACTACAGTGATGCATATGGCAAGAACAACCATACATACAGAAAATCAAAAGTGAATATAAATTTCTCCTATACTGTGTCTCACATTTCCTACAGTGTTCCATAAATTATTGGTGGTGGTTCAGCAATCATATATACCAACTTTTTTCAATATTCTCAAATGTTAATTCATCTGGGCCTCCCCAATCAAATTAAATAGATGGATATATAGATAAATATGTGCATCTCTAGACACATATAACATTATGAATATACATTTAAAATATACATAATTTTATAAAAACATAAATTTTATTATTTATAAAAGTTTCCTTATAAAAACCCTAATAAATGAATAATAAGCATTATTATCCCTACTTTTCAGATGAAGAAACTGAAGCATAGAAAGATTCAGTGCCTTGATCAAATTGCACAGTGAATCACTAATACAAACTCAGGTCTCTTGAGACCAGATAAGTTTTCTTTTCATTACACCACATTTTTAAGATGAGTTTCTATTGATGTCTTTTGTTTTATGCATCAACATAATTATTCCTAGTTTATCTCCCTCCCACCACAAAGAACCATCACATATAACAAAGAGTATTTAAGATGAAAAAAGAAACAAAAAAGAAAAAAAGAGGAAGAAAATTCAGCAAAACTGATGGATTCATTGAAAAAGTACAAAAATATGTGCAATGCATAACACCTATGAATCTCCTACTTTCACAAAGGGATATGTTAGGGGTGTCTAATGTCTCTTCATTTGAATCATGTTAGATCTTTATAATTTTACATTATCTTTAAAATTTATATTCACTTTTGATTTTCTGTATGTATGGTTGTTCTTGCCATATGCATCACTGTAGTTATCATATACATTGTTTCCTTGGCTCTGCTTGCTTTTCTCTATATCAGTTCATATAGATCTTTCCGTGTTTCTCTGTATTCATCACGTATATCACTTCTTACAATTCAGTAATATTCCATGTTTCATAATCCATATTTCATGGATTCATATACCACATATTCATATGCTACAATTTATCTAGTCCTTCCTCAATTAATGGGCAACTACCTTTTGAGTTTCCAATCCTTTGTGTCACAAAAAGTGCTATTACAAATATTTTAGTGTATACGCAGATTTTCTTTTTATCTATGATTTCCTTGAGCAATAAGCTCAGTAATAGAGTCTCTAGTTCAGAGGGTAACATTTATTTGCAAAATTCCAATTTTTTTCCCAAAATACCTACACCATTTTATAGCTCCACTGACAATGTATTAGTGAACCTTTCATCCCACAACCCCTCAACATTAACTACTGCCACTTTTTGTCATCTTTGCAAATTTTCAGGGGATGAGGTAAAAGCTCAAGATTGTTTTAATTTATATTCTTCCATTATTATTGATTTGGATCATTCTTTCATATGGCTGTAAATATTTGCAATTCTTTGGAGAACTGTTTGTTCATGTCCTTTGACCCTTTATTTATTGGAGAAATGGGTCTCTCTCTCTCTTCATATATATATGTATATTTATATAGATGTATATGTATGTGTATAAATGCATATATATGTACATATATATAATTTTTATGTATCTTTGATACCAAACTTTTATCAGAGAAATTTGATAATGATTTTTGACCTTTTGACATTTCCCTTCTTATCCTAGGTGTATTAATTTTGTCTGTGCAAAAGTGTTTTTTAAATTTTTTTAATTTAATAAACTTTTGTTTATTTTTAGTTTACATCATTCATTTCCATGAAATTTTCAGTTACAAATTTTCTCCCCATCCTTCTCCTTCCCACCACCCCAAAACAGAGATCCTACTATATACCCCTCACCCAATCTGCTCTCTCCTATATCCTCCCCCATCACTCCTTTGACTTTCCAGTAGGGTAAAATGGATCTCCCTATGCCACTGCCTGCATAACCTATTTCCCAGTTGCATATAAATAATAATAATAATTTATACATATATAAATATATATTTATTGTATATATAATATTGTATATTGTATATATAATACATATATATATATATATATATATGATTTTAGAACTTTAAACTCCAGATTCTATTCCTTCTTCCCTTGTCATCCCCTGAGGACAGACACTGGAAAGACAAATAATTCAATACAGGCCGCATATGTGTAGTTACATAGAATATCTCTGCAATGGACATATTGTGAAAGACTAACTATATTTCCATCCCTCCTATCCTTCCCTCAACTTGTTCCATTCTCTACTTTGTCCCTGTCCCTTTACAGAAGTGTGTGCTTCTAACAACCCTCTCACCAACCTGCCCTCCCCTCCGTCATCCCACCTCTCATCCCCTTCCCCCCTACTTTCTGTAGGGCAAGATACCCAGTTTAGAGTGTATGTAATTCCTTCCCTAAGCCAAATTCAATGAGAGAAAGGTTGACTCTTTCCCTTTTGCCTTCCTATTCTTCCCCTCCATATATGAGATGATTAACCCCATTCTGTCTCTGCCCGTCTCCTCTCATTCTAATCCTCTCCCACCTCTCCATTTTACTTTTTAAAATGTCATCCCTTCCTATTTAATTGATCCTGTGCCCTCTGTCTATGTATATATATATACATATATATATACACACACATACTCACATATATATTCATATGCATATATAACCTCCTATATAGACATATGTGGATGTATACATACATACACACTTATATTCCCTTCACCTATCTTCATACTGAGAAAAGTTTCATAAGTTACATTTATCATTTTTCCATGTTAGCATGTAAATAGTTCAACTTTGATAAGTTTCTTATAATTTCTTTTCCATGTTTACCTTATGTTTCTTGTATTTGAGTGTCAAATTTTCTATTCAGTTCTGGTATTTTCCTCAAGAATGCTTGAAAGTCCTCCACCTCACTGAATGACCATATTTTCCCCTGAAACATTATACTCGGTTTTGCTGGGTAGGTGATACTTGATTTTAATCCTAGCTCCCTTGATCTCTGGAATATCATATTCCAAGCCCTTTGATCCCTTAATGTAGAAGCTGCTAGATGCTGTGTTATCCTGATTGTGTTTCCACAGTATTCAAATTGTTTCTTCTTGGCAGTTTCTAATATTTGCTCCTTGATCTGGAAACCCTGGCTGTAACATTCCTAGGAGTTTTCTTTTTGGGATCTTT
>CM053595.1:95777089-95779589 GCA_028646575.1 Pseudocheirus occidentalis
CTTCTCCTCATTGGCTTTTTGGGCCTCTTTTGCCATTTGAGTTAGTCTATTTCTTAAGGGGTTATTTTCTTCAGTCAGGTTGTTGACTCTCTTTTGATTATTTTCTTGCATCATTCTCATTTCTCTTCCCAATTTTTCCTCCACTTCTCTTATTTGGTTTTAAAAATCCTTCTTAAGCTCCTCTATGGCCAGTAACCAGTTTCCATTTTTCTTAGAAGCTTTTGGTGAAGGAGTTCTGACTGTGTTGTCTTCCTCACATTCCATACTTTCATCCTTTTTGTCCACCAGAAAGGAATCTAAAGTTGGAGTGCTGGGCTTGCTTTGCTTCCTTTGCCTGCTCATGTTGCCAGTCAATTACTTGGCTTTTGACTTCCATATAACTCTGCTTTGAGAGGGGAGAGCTCTGTCCCAAATTGCTGGAGGTTTTTGCAGCTGCCAGAGCTATTGGGAGGCTGCCATTTCCACAGCCCCCACCAGCTTTGGGTCACTGAAAATGCACCTCAGGACCACCACCCAAGACTGTGGTCCCAATCCAGGCAGCTCAAGGCAAGAGCACTTAGGCTCTAATGATCACTTCGCCCCCCTGCAATCTGCAGACTGTGGGCTCTGAAGCAGCCACACAGAGGTGGTTGCAGGACTGCCACTTCAGCCACTTCTAGCTCTGGGGCAGTCAGTCAGACCCTCTCCTCCAAATTTAGTTTAGTTCCACTGACCATTCCCTTTGTCCTTGGCTCTTATGGGTTGATAATGGTGGAAACCGGCACAGCTGCCAGTGATCTGCATTCCTGAAAGCTCCAGCCATGGTTTGTCCTTGATCGCCCTTGGGGTAAAGCCACAGGTTCACGTGGTGCTGGTGTGGGCTCCCAGCTCACTGTGATAAATCCCTTTCCATCTGCCTGCTGGGCTAACTTCAGTGGGAACTGTGTTTCTCTGTCCTTTTATGCGTTCTGGAGCGCTAAGATTTGTTTAGAGTCATATTTTATAGGTATTTGAGATGTTTATGGGACAAGCTGTGGAGCTTTGCTGTTTCTACACAGCCATCTTGACTCTGCCCCTGTGCACAAGTTTTTTAGTTTCATGTGATTAAAGATAATATTTTATCTTTTGTAATTGCTTCTATCTATTTTTTGGTTACACATATATCTAGCCATAGGACTGAGAAATATATGACTGGCTCCTCTTCTGATTTTTTTGTATAGTATGATCTTTAATATTAAAGTCATGTATCCATTTAGAATGTATTGTGGAATGTGGTATAAAGTGTTGGTCTAAGCCTAATTTGTGTCAGACTTCTTTCCAGTTATCTCAGCAGTACTTATCAAGTAATGAACTTTTTCCTAAGTCATTTATGTTTTCCACTTTATAAAAACTGGGTTCTTGAATGCCATTGTTTCTGCTTCTCCTTTGTCTAGTCTAGTCTCATCTACCTGTTCTGTTTTTTTTAACTAGTACCAGAAGGTTTAGGTGTCTGTTGCTTGACAATATAGTTAGAGGTCTGCAAATGTTATTCTCCTTCATTCCTTCTTCTTTTCATCATTTCCCTTGATAGTCTTGATTTTTTGTTGTTGTTTTCAAATGAAGTTTGTTATTATATTATCAATTTCTATAAAATATCCCCTTGGTAATTTGATTGGTATGGCATTAAAGGTATAAATTAACTTTGATAGTATTAGCATTTTTACTATATTGGCATGACCTAACCATAAGCCCTAAATATTCCTTTAAGTATTTAATTTGTTGTTTATTTCTTTAAGGAGCACTTTACCGAAGCAATTAATTACTGTAATTAAAATCTTTGCTGATTGCCTAGGATTTTTTCAGGCTTGCCATCGTATTATCAGCAAATAGAGAATATTTTATCTCTTTACTTATCTTTATACCTTTAATTTTCTTTCTCTTGTCTTACACCATTGCTACCATTTCAAGTAACATCAGGGAAAATGGGAAGCCTTGCTTCTTTTTATAATTTACTGGAAAAAGTTTTAGTATGTCCCCATTGCATTTGATGCTTGCTTTTAGTTTTAGATGTGTGATTTATATTATATTAGAACAGGTCCTCTTATGCCTATACTTTATAGAGTTTTTAGCATAAATGAGTGCTGAACTTTGTCAAAAGCTTTTTCTGTATATTTAAAGATAATCATGTGGTTTGGGATGTATTGCTTTGTAATAGGATTCATTATGTTTATATATATATATATATATATATATACACACATACATACATATATAGCTTTTTTTTTGGAAGAGGGAAGGCTGGGCAACTGGGATTAAGTGACTTGCCCAAGGTCACACAGCTAGTAAGTGTTAAGTGTCTGAGGCTGGATTTGAACTCAGGTCCTCCTGACTCCAGGGCCAGTGCTCTATTTACTGCACCACCTAGCCACCCCTGATTAATTTTTTAATATCAAACCATCTTGCATCCCTGATATAAATCTTATTTGACCATAATTAATGATTTCTTGGAAAAATCATCACAGTCTATTTGACAAGATGTGTT
>CM053595.1:95784589-95816589 GCA_028646575.1 Pseudocheirus occidentalis
GTGCCACAAAATTGTGGATGTTATATTAGATAAAATTTATAAATGATATAAATTTTACCTACTTAGCATATGTAGTATAATAAGTAGAATATTCACAAAATAAACAAAACTTACCTATTACATAGATAGATAGATAGATAGATAGATAGATAGATAGATAACATTAATTTCAAAATATGTCAGACCTTTGCACTCACAAAGAACTCAAGAAAAGCAGTTGCTCTTATTGAACAGAAACTGCCCTCCCAACCACGGTAAAGTGTTATCAACTTAAAGGTTTAACTTGCCACTATTCCACATGGAAAAAATGCTGTGCCATGAACAAAATAAAATAAAATAAAAATTGAAAACTATAGGTATACAGGGCATACTCTACCCTCAGTAGAAAGTATGCTAGTAGGCTTCCTGAGGACAGGAACTGTTTCATTTTTGCTTTTATACCCCAATTTCTCAGCGTAGTACTTTGCATTCATAATAGGTGTTTACTAAATATTTGATGAATACTTTGAAATAAAACTTCAAAGGAAAATCTCTCCTAAAAGTCAGACTTAAAATGTTCTTTTCTCTAAATACTGATCTTTCCTTGACAATGGAGAATCAATTCATTCCCAAAGAAAATTTCCTCCCAATCCAGTCTGTTCTGATAGGACAACTCCTAGAATTTGCCCCGGGCATTCAAAAATAGATGTATTCAAGGCTCCCTCCTTTTGTGAAAGGATAGTATTCATATTT
The DNA here is from genome assembly GCA_028646575.1 of Pseudocheirus occidentalis. Taxonomy (NCBI): domain Eukaryota; kingdom Metazoa; phylum Chordata; class Mammalia; order Diprotodontia; family Pseudocheiridae; genus Pseudocheirus; species Pseudocheirus occidentalis. Next base: position 95,785,322 of record CM053595.1, read on the forward strand.
ACTTATTCTTTCTTTTAAAAAGCGGAACCTTTTAGTTTCTTAGTATAAAAGACTCCATGGTTCCTTTAGGCCAATGCCGTGATTCCAGGCAATACATCACTGGAGTGATAACATGCTGATGATGTGTTACACTAATACATCCTTACATTGGTAATGCTCTAATGATCTGTCAGACTCCTAAAGCACCAGAGAGCTGTCACTCTGATGATGTGTTACTCAGAGATATAGCTCTGATCTAAGGAAAGCAGCCAGCAACTCAACAATGGGAGAATTATATTTTTAAACTACAGAATTTTTTCAGCATAAAAAATAACCCCTTTCACATAAAATGGAAAACTCAGCCTAGAATCTAGAGAAGACAGCGCCTTTTGTGCCAGTCTCTCTCATGCTTTGAATAAGCCAAAGATATAATAATAAACATACATTAGTGGAAATCCCAGTCGGTGGAGTAGAGCATATCAATGATAAGTAAATTAGCTTTTAAGCATCAATTGAGTAGATTGAATCAGTTCATGAAATGTAATCAGTTGGGTATTTATGAATCTGCTCCTTACAAGTATGGATATTATCTATGTCCATAATGTTGATGAGCACTAGGCGAGTCCTAGAGTAGGTAGAATGTGGAATATGCACAGAGGAGTACTACAGCTAAATGTGGTTAGCCAAAACCTGTCCTGAAAAATCTGGCTTTTTGTATTATGTTGCCCCAATCAAAGCAATGCTCCCATCTCAGATCATTCAAAGGTGTGCTGAAAACATATAGTCTCTATTCTTTGGTGCTACAGAGGTAGCTGGTTGATGTTTTTCAAGGTGAAAAGTTAAATTGTGAAGATGATATCAAGAAAAGCACTTTACGTGCCATTAAAAATGCTTTGCTCAGAGCACTTGTGTCCAGAGTAAGGGGGGGGGGGGGAAAATGTATTTTCAAAAGCCAGGACTACACTGCCATAACTAACCAGAAAATTCATGCAAAGAAGTTTTCCTTTGTCTAAATTACCTACATAATACAAATTATCAGCAATTATGTATTAAGTGTTTGTGGTATATGAAAACTACTGTGGGCTAACAGTAGGCATTCAATAAAACAGTGCTGAGTTGCTCTAGGGGCTAGAGACAGGGCAGGGAAGATTCTTTAAAAACCTCTAAATTATAGACTTTTGGGGGGGGGCTGAAAAGCTCATGGCCTCACTGGGTAGACAAGACATACACAAGAAATAATTAGAGAAAGCACAAGCCAACATACGATCACACTAGAGGCAATATGCATGGATTTAAATGCCAGCCCTTCGTCCTACTACCTGTGTTACCTTGAGCAAGTCACTCTTTCCCTGTTTCTAACTCCATTTGCTCAAATGGTCTTTCCCCAGTGCTCCCATAGTTTCCCCATAGCTCCCAGATTTCCTCACACGATTGTAATCTTCTGAATGTATGATGATTCCTCTGAACATTTTTCCCCATATAATTTCTTTTTTTTTCTTTTTGGAAGCAAAGATAGGGCAACTGGAGTTAAATGACTTACCCAAGGTCACATGGCTAGTTTTGTGTTAAGTGTCTGAGGCCAAATTTGAACTCAGGCCCTCTTGACTCCAGGGCCAGTACTCTATTCACTGCACCACTTAGCCGCCCCATATACAATTTCTTTTGAATTAAGACTTCTAGAGCCTATTCTAGGCATGAGTATCATCCCCTAAAACCTCAGTAATACCTATAAAGTCAGATTTGCCTACTCAAATTAAGAGCCTACTTCATCTTTGCTTAGCCATGTTTTGTACATTTGTACCTAGACATCCAGGGACAAATTTTTTTAATTGATGACTCCTTTCTTAAATGTTTATTTCCTGTGATTTTCTAGGTGTCTCAACTGTTATTCTTCTTAAATTGTAGTTGTTCTCTCAATGATATCTAGTTTAGTATATTTTATACATATATACATAAATACATATACAATCTACCAAACTAGATTTATATGTGTATATATATATATATATATATATAAATCTCTCAAACTAGATAGCATTAAGAGAGTAACTATATTTATGTATAATTTTCTCTCTTTCTTTTCCTTTTCAATTTAAAGACCTTTAGCAAAGATATGCACAACTCTAGACAAACCTATTCTTACTAGCCCTCATCAGGTATACTCATTCTCTAGTCTAGCCAGAAGATCATCTTTACTATATTTTAATCTATGGTCCAGAAATTCAAATCCTATTCTAAGACCCCACCTTCTTAGCTAGTTGTTTATTTCCCAAATCTGCCTCTCTTCTGAATCTTTCTGTCCCATGGGAAGCAGCAATAAAAACATCCCCTATAACTTAAGATTTCTTGCCCAAGTCTTCATAATCTTTAGCAATGCTTTCAATAGATTCCTTTTGACAGTATCATTTGTCCCCATGTAAATCACCAGAAGAAGGTAGTAGTCGTTGGGTCTGACAAATGTTGTTCTCTTTCACACTTGGATATGTATCCTGAAAAGACAGCAGAACTCTCCAGTGGTGTCATGTGGTGAACAAATGGCTCCCTCCATAACCTTCAGCAGGGAGTCATCAACCACCATTACTCATCTCTTCTTCCCTCTGACCCTTACTGAATTATCTCTCACCTGACAGTACCCATGGATCCACAACATCACTTGGAGGGCAAGTACCTGCTTCCTCTTCAGCTAGGTCATGAAGGGAAGGTAGAATTTTAATTTCCTGAGGTGAAGAGTGAATTTTACACCTGGATTATCTATGTGTTAGACCATCCCTCCCCAAAGAGCTATGTACATTTTACCTTAGAAATCGGTATTTCTTTGATGAAACAATCAACAATATTCAAGTACTATGGACCTTTGCGACAATCTGATCATTTTGTAAGTGGGGATAAGATATAAAACCAATGTCTTCAAAGCCTCTCTAGACAAGTGGATGTTAGCCTTTTTGAATATGACAATCCCTTTTGAATATCAAAATATTTCAAGAACTCAAAAGTGATATCAATGGTACTGACTGGTACCCATTGGTACCCAGCACTACTGGTACTCATTGAATAAGATAATACAAAATTGAAAATTATGTTGCCTGGTGCCCATTTGAATTTTTTGACTTCTTATAGTAATCCCTTGGCCCTCTCCCCCCTCCCCACCCCAAGGGTTCTCAGCCCACAGGTTAAAAAAAAACTACTGCTCTGGTTGAAGGCAGTCTGAGAAATTGAAATCAACCTAATTTTTTACTTATACGTGGCCAACTTAATTTTCCTTTTCAGTGGTTTGAAAAGTTTGAACACTTCCCATACCTATCCCCTACTCCAAGACTACCATCCTATATTTTGACTCAAGCAGCAAAAATTAAATACGTTGGTTCTTTCTTCTACAGAATACATTGTATTTCCCTAGGATAATGTAAGCTCCTTGAGAGCTGGACCTGTCTCAGTTTTCTTCCTATATACATAGTATCTAGCATAGGGCCTAGTGCATAGTAAATATTTAATAAATGTTTGTTGATTAATTGACAGATATCAGGCTGCATCCCAGAAGTTAACTATAGCACCATTTCCTATAAAACAGAATTTACTGTAAGGTGGGACCATCTTGGACACCAACCAAGGGAGGCTAATTACTAAAGAGTGCCAAAATAATAATGATGACACATTCATTTAATACTTTATGTGCATTATCTCCTTTAATTCTCATAACAATCTGGTGAATCAGGCAGTATAGAGCTACTCCAGTTTCACAAATGAAGAAACAGAGTCAGAAATTCCAAGTGACCAGCCCTCAGTTACCCATCTAATAAATGGCAAGACCCGGCACTAAAAACCAATCTTATAACTACACGCCCCATGTACTTTCCACTATACTACCTTGCCTCCTAAATGAGCTAGTTTTCCCTCAGGAAGTAGTCCAACAGCATGAACCATTAAGGATAGTATTAAAGGTAGACTACAATGTACTTGAAACTTTATAAGAAAGGCCTTTCAACTCATCTAATTTCCAAGCCAAAGTAATTAGAGAAAAAGCCATTTCTGGAAGTAGAAAACCTGGAAGAAATTCAAAACTCATTATAGATTCTTCACCATGGTATGCTCTTTTTTTGCCTGGTGCATATCAAAATAAAATGATATTCAAGCTACTTACTTTTCTCCAAGAATCATCCAACTAGCTACCCTTGCTTTCCAACATTGTGGTTTTCCATTACCATTAATTCTGTTTACAAAGACTTCTCCCCATGGGTTGTGCAGAGTATTGGTATTTTTATTGCTCCCACAAACACATTCACTCTGGCTAACTTCTAGCCAATCCCTATTCGGGAGAAAAGGACAGTAGTGTAGTCTGTGGTTCTGTTCCTGACTGTACTTTGACATAAAATCTTACCTTAGACAAATACCTTTTCCTGTTCCACAAGCCTCAGTTTCCTTAACTGAAATTGAGGGAGACAGACCAAATGAAAGCAAAGATCATTTTGTGGATCTAAAATTGTATAAGTTCCACAAGATCTAAGATAGCACGCATTATCAATACAAGCATTTTCAATGAAACCATTTGGATTATTGACTACCAAATCAGGGATTATACCATATTATACCATCCTTGACTTAAAAAAAGAAAAAAAGAGAAAGAGAGGAAGGAAGACAGGAAGGAATGAAAGAAGGAAGGGAAAGGAAAAGAACAATTTTAGGGAATGTTGTATACACATAGCATGAAGTTTAGAGTTCAGGTATTAATACCAAATTCTATGATTTATGCATTGATCAGTAATTGCTGACCCTGAACAAGTGTTCCATGAGGGCAATCAATACAATGCCTATGAGTAGTTTCTACGAGCCCCAAAGTAGACTGAATTGAAATATTAAACAGGACCTGAAAGTGTGACACCATGGAACCATACAGCCAAATTTCAATTCAATTTAGCAAATGTTTAATTAAGAACTTGCTCTGTGCAAGACATCATGAGATAGTAAAGAGAGATCTGGACCCAAATCAGGAAAACCTAAGCTCAAGTCCCACCTCTGACACACTGACTATGTGACCATGAGCAAGTTATTCCACCTCTCAACACTCTGGGTAACCCTCCAAGAATAAAAATCACAGAGAAGGCACTGACTTGCATTGGTAGAGGGAATTTCCTTACTTGGAAGTTTCTGAATAAAATCATGAAACCAAAGAAACAACAGGTCTAATCCCCATCCCAGTTTTGCAAGATGCTTGAGATACAAAAATAAAAAATGAAATAGCCTCTGCATACAATGCTCAACGAGTTAAGAAAATGTGTTGAATCTAAGTATAAGACAAGGTAAAATGAAATCAAGGAAAAAGGAAACTTTCAGACAATGTGCTCTAGGAAACTTTGAAGAGAAAGGAAACACTTTCAGATAAGGAAATCAAGAGTTCACAAAGAATCTGCGGTATCTGATCTTGACGGAAAAGAAAGATTCTAAAAGGCAGAAATAAGGAGGGAGTGAATTCCAGGCACGTGAAATTTTCTGTATGAATCCTTGTGGGGGCAGGGGAAGGGGTTGAGATAACATATTAGGCTCAAAAAATGTGTGGTGATCCAGTTTGCCTAGAATACAGAGGGCATGAAGGGGATAAGGGTGAATTACGGAAAAAGAGACCCAGAAAGGTTAACTAATTTGCCCCAGTTTACATGGTAGTAAATTACAAAACTCAGGTCCTTTGACTTGAAATCCAGTACATTTTCTATTCATTAAATACCTATTATGTTCCGGATACCAAGATAGTTGCTAGAGATACAAAAACAAAGAATGAAACCATCCCTTCCTTACACACCCAGGGTTGGTTTAAGCTATGGTATGCAGAAGGTTTAGGAGTTTGTCCTAGATGTTGTGACAAAATGTAAAAGGTTTTTGTTTTGTTTTGTTTTGTTCTGTTTATTTTGGTGAAGGGAGAATTAATGTGGTCAGATTTGTATAACAGGAAGATTTTTTGATTAGTCTGTAAAGGATGGATTGATAAAATGAGAGAGGCAGGGTGACTAATCAAGACACTAATATAGTTGTCTAGGCAGAAGACAGAGTTCTAGGGCTGTTGGCAGTGTGCACGAAGAAGACGACACATGAAGATGATGCTGTGGATAGCAGAACAACTGGGCTAAACCCAAGACTCAAAGATGACTCCAAGACTTTGAGGCTGCATAGAGAGATGTGGTACTATCAGAAAAAAAGATAAAAAGCAAAGGAGGAAGAACAGTTTTGAGCAGGAAAAATGATGAGCTCAGTGTGGACATGTTAACTTGGAGTGGACATGTTAACTTGGAGTGGGCAATAGGACACCCTATTTCTAAAGATGTTCTTCTTTCTAAACTACTTGACTTTAACCCAGTGCTCTTTCTTCCCAACAAAACTTAAAGGAGACCAAGATGCAACACTATTAACAAGCAAACAAAAGCATGCAAGTATATCCTTGCAAAATCAGTACAAGAAGGTGATGTATGCCTAAACAAAGACCAGAGGGATGTGAAGCACAGACACTGTGAACTTGGGACAGAATAAATCAGTTGAATAGAATAACCATTTAAAATAGAATTGATACCATTTAGAGTCCTGATGTGATCAGTTATGTCATTCTTTCCTCTGGAAGATAAAATCTTTCCTAAGCATCATGTCTCCCAATTGTTCAATGAAATGTCACAATCTATCATCTAATGAAAATTTGAAGTGAGATACTATTATGACACAAAATCCTACAGAAAATGGTAAAAAAAATAAACTTAATTTTCTGCTGAATTACCAAAAAATAATAGTTTGTTCCCATCACTTACCATGTTTAGGAAGCACTCTTTGTAGGGCAGAAGATAGGATTTCTTGGAGTTTCTGAATCTAGGCTTAGTGTAATGATTTACACTGACTTTCAGAATATCTCACTATATGTAACCTGTTTGAATTTTAGTTTAGTTTTTTTAATAAACCAGGATGCTGAAAAGAACAAAGACAGAAAGGTCTTATATTTACAAAATATTCTACCACCTCTGCATGAAGAAAAGAAGGTCCATTTTCTTAGTTCTTCTTTACAGTCAAGTTTGGTTATTATACTTATAAAATCTTTTGTTTTATTTTATTATTTTTTCCACTGACATGTCATAGTTGTTGGGTTTTTTGGTACACGTTGTTTCCTAGTTCTTCTTACTTCACTCTGAATCAGTATTATGTTTCCCTCTATCTCCAGTGCCTAATACAGTGCCTGGAACATAATAAGCCGTTAATAAAAGCCTTTTTGATTGATTGAATTCTCTATATTCATTGTTTCTTATGGTGTGGTAATATTATATTACAATCATGTACCATAAATTGTTTAGTCATTCTCCACTAATCAATGCACAACTTCTTTGTCTGCACATTCTCTGCTACCATAGAAAATACTGCAATGAATATTTTGGAAATACAAGAACTTTCTGTCTTTGCCCTTTTTGGTGGGTCTTGTAGCTTATTTTACTGAATGGTTTTTCCTTTAAAAAAATCTTTATTATAAAGGAAAGTTCAAAATGTGAGGTAGCAGATATATTTAGAAAGGAATGTGATTCAAAAACAAAAGACCAGACCGTAATAAAAATAAATTAAACTGGTTGAATCTAATTAATCACTAACAGCTAACATTAGTACTTTAAGGTTAACAAAACACTTTTCTTTGTTTTGTTTGCTTTTTGTGGGGGGGGGGGGGAAAGGCAGGGCAATTGGGGTTAAGTGACTTGCCCAGGGTCATACAACTATTAAATGTTAAGTGTCTGGAGGTCGGATTTGAACTCAGGTCCTCCTGACTCCAGGGCTGGTGCTCTATTCACTGCTCCATCTAGCTGCCCCCATTTTTCTTATATTTGATTATCACAACAATCTCAGTGGGGTATTACCCCCACTTTACAGAAGAGGAAATAGACTCAGACACATTAAGTGACTCGTCCTGAGTCTCATATGTCATAAAAATTAGCAACTAGATTTGAAACCAGTTCAAAATAGCTGTTTGATGTAATAAATGGTTATGGGAGGAGGAAAGGGGCTTAAAGATAGTTTAGTGAAATTAGCACTCTATTATTCTTCTCAATCTGGACCTTTTATTACATTGTCCTAGAAAACACCCTTCTCCAATACAAAAAAAAAACACTCATCTGCCACTCATAATCTTATCCAGTTGCCTAGGGCATTGGGAGGTTAACTGACAACCCAAGGTTATATAGTTATAATGCTAGTCAGAGGTAGAATCTGAACCCAGACCTTCCAGACTCCAAGGTTCACCTTCTATGCACCATGCCATGCTAGGTTTAAATACTTTACTATATCCTCCTATTTACATAGACTAGTTTCCTCATCACAGACATAAAGCTGAAAGTATCTTAGAGATTATCAGTCCTTTTTCTTTCTTTAGGAGAAAGTAAATAAACATTTATTAAACACCTAATATATGTCAAGCCCTGTTGGGATAGACACAAAGGTTAAAAAAAATTCTGTCGTCTTGAGAAGCTCACAGTGTAATGCGAAAGACAAAGTGCAAACAGGTATGTACAACCAAGGTATATACAAGATAAATTGGAAATAATCAACAGAGAGAAGGTATTAACTATTAAGGGAGAATCAGGAAAGGTTTCTTGAGGAAGGTGGGATTTTAGCTGTGACTTGAAGGAGACCAGAGAAACCATGATGAAGAGGGAGAACATTCCTGGCACAAAGGACAGTCAGTGAAAATCAAGAGACAGAGTGTCTTGTATAAGGAAAGACCAGTGTTCTGGAGGCCACTGTTATTGGATCCTAGAAGCCAGTGAAACATAGAAATGGGATGGGGCAACTAGATGGCACAGTGGATAGAGAAAGACCTGAGTTCAAATGTGGATTCAGACACTAGCTATATGATCCTGAGCAAGTCATTCAACCCTGTTTGCCTCAGTTTCTTGATCTGCAAAATGAACCAGTGAAGGAAATGTCAAACCACTCCAGGATCTTGCCAAGAAAATCCCAAATGGGGTCACCAAGAGTCAGAAACAAATGAAAAATGAACTGAACAACAACAAAAAGAAATATGATGGGGTGGCTAGGTGGCACAGTGAGTAGAGCATGGGCCCTGGAGTTAGGAAGATCTGAGTTCAAATTTGGCCTCAGACACTTGACACACTAACTAACCATGTGACTTTGGGCTAGTCACTTCACCCCAATTGCCCTCAAAAAAAAAGAAAAGAAATATGATGCTAATTCTGTAGGTAACCTTAGAGATCATCTAATCTAAACCCTTCATTTTACAAATGAAGACACAAGACCAAAGAGGGAAAGAGACTCACCCACTCTCACAACTGGTTAGGGCTAGAATACACAGATATCTCATCAATATCAGCTATTGATTTTTCCACTGTTTAGCCTAGGACTCAGCAGCCCTGAGTTCAAATTCTTACTCAGCCACTTACTAGCTTTGTTATCCTGGACAGGTTTGCTCCTCTGTAAATTGAGGATAAAAATGCTGGTGTCTTACCATTTGACAAGGCTATTGTGAGGAAAGCTCTTTGTCAATCTTAAAGCCACTACAAAAATGTGAGTTATTGGTATTTCTTGATTGATTCATTGATTTGGTCACAGCTGAGAAAAGTAAAAGAAATAGAAGTCAGAGACAGTGTTTGGGGTTTTTTTCCTTGTTTCCCTTTTGGAAATTTTTGATATCTTTTAAGTGATACAAAAATAATGATAACAATTTTTATTTTAGAGATTCTTAGCTCTAAAACTAGATTATCTTGATCAAATTTTTACAAAGAACTCTCAAGTCTGGCAAGATGGCTCTTTAAATACAAAATGACCTATAGCCCCAGGCTCCACATGTCCCCTGACAGCAGTGTTTGTATTGTTCATTAATCAACAGTCTGCAGGGTTTATTTGACAAAGAGTGTGTTGCTTTCACATCTAATAGCTGGGTAGAACTGACATGATACCAAACAAAATGCCTTTCCATTCAGGAGAATTTATACTGGAGGAACGTTTTTCCCAGAAGCCTCCATTTATCCATCATGATGATGAGTAGCAAGGCAGCAGTGACATAAGGAATTTTTTCTCCTTTTTCAATCTGTTTGGGGTTGTATTTTGAGAAGCATACCTATAAATGGAAGGTGTGGCAGAGACTCTCCTAGGGCCTCTGGCTTCTGCTTATTTCTGAAGGAGAAATATTAAGGTTGTGTCTACACAGGCTTTGACTGAAGAGGCAGTCTCACAGCCTAAGTACACTGTTAGCCAGAAATAGTTTCAGGATCAAGCCAATTCCAAACTCACTTTGGTGACAATAAGAATGCAACTTCAGCTGGGCAAATGTTTCCAAAGCAATTCCATCCATTACTTTCACTGGGAAAGGAGTGAGTGCCCCCTGGTGAAAATGTGGGAAACATTCGATACAGTGCTTTTGGCTGATGGGAAGATGCAGATGTCTTTCTCCTTAAGAAGTTATTACTATTCATAGAACCTTAAAGATGGAAAGGGCCTTAGAGGTGGTTTGGTCAACTGCCCTTGGCTTACAGATAAAGAAACTGAGGCCAGATGTATTCCAAGAGCCTACATACTCCGGGGTAGCAACAGACCTCTGGGACTAGAACCCATTTCTCATGATTCTAAGGCCAGGGTACTCTCCACTGCTACAACATGTATTTCCAATTCCAATTGGGTATTTCCAATGTTTTTAAAAGGTTCCTCATTAAGAATTTGGGCTCTGTCTACACAGAGTTGTAAAGGATACAAAAAAGATGGGGGGGAGGGCAAATTGTAGAATGTAAGCTCCTTGAGGGGAAGGGATGGATTGGGGGGGGTATGTTTTATCTTTGTATCTCTAGCAAAAAGCAGTGCTGACACTAAGGAATGGCTTAATAAACATTGATTTAACAGAAGTAAAATAGAATTATCCTAATAATTCATAACCAAAAAAAAAACCAGAAAGGATGTTCTAGCCACGTTAACCTGTTTCTGCTTCCCTGTTCTGTGCAACCTCATGTTTCTAAACCTGCTCAGTGGAACATGTTCAGGATATCATAGACATGCACTGGAAGAGGGGAATTGGGATAAGGCCAAGGCCTGGAAGACATTAGCACTTCCCATACTCCCATGACAACACCTGAGGGGTTCTTCATCAAAAATCCATCCTGATCACCATCACTCCTTCAACACAAACCCATTCTTTGGCCCAGAGCAGAGATTCACATAAATGAAGGCCTTTCTAAGAAGTAGAATGGAGTACTAGAATCTCCTTACCCCTAACCACTGTATGTGCATGAGCTTCCAAGGCCCATGTGTGTCTTTGGGAGGAGAGGGTGGCTCTAAATAGAGCAGAAGGGAGACCAGCATTACATATGCCCAGGAATTCTCCCAGAACCATTTATTCAACAAATATTTATTAAGCATCTGCTAAGAGGAGGGCTCCATGCCAGCATCCAGCTGCTTCCCCTATACCTCCAACAAGATTCCCCACCTTGTTATTCTTGAAACTGCTTAGTTCCTGGTAAACTTAAATCATATCCTTTCTTTCTATATAACTTGGTCCTTTTCTACTTAGATAATAAACTAGAAAAATTGTCTGGATGAGATCTTGCTGCCTACCAATTCCTCCAAAGTGCCATCCCAGCAGATAAACTGCCCATCTTTCCTTCCTTCAAGCCCTTTCTTCTCCTCTTCCTCTCCATTTTTTTACCCTACTCCCTCAGTTGTTCAGCCTGCTCTCATCTATTCAGTCCCCATTGTAAGCCTTTGATTGCATCCCGACACTGTAGTTAGGGAAGCAGAGGATTCTACATACACACATACACATGTTTCTCACCCCCTTCACAAGGACAGAAGGGAGAACAAGTTGTCATACCATAAGGAATTAAAAAGAATTGAATAAACATGAGAGACGGGTTTTATCGGCTGTGGGTTGGGGAAGCTAAAAGCTTTATGCTCTAAAATAATATAAAAACTGCTTTACTGGATCAGATCCCTGGTCCGTGCAGCTCAGTATCCTGTTTCTGACAGGTGCATTAAGTGACCTACTATAGAAGGGTCGAGTTGTCCTCCCTGACATTTTACAGGTTCCCAAACACACTTCGCTAACTAACCAGGTAAGATTCTGTCATTCAACAGACCATTTCAGTTAAACAAATAGAGGCAGCTAGATGGTATATTGGATAGCACCAGGCTTGGCATCTGGTTAGACCTGAGTTCAAATTTGACCTCAGATAATTACCAGCTGGGCAAGTCACTTAATCTCTGCTTGCCTCAATTTCCTTATCTATAACATGAGGGTAATAATTGCACCTCCTTTGCAGGGTTATTGCAAGGCTCAAATGAGATAATATTTATAAAGCACTTAGTTATGTGCCTGGTACATAGTAGGCTCTACATAAATGCTTACTCCAACTTCCTACATTTGAGCATAGTAAGCATTGGAGGGACATACAGAGGCAGACGTGCTTCTAAAGTACATATAATCTAACAAGAGAAAAGCGTGTGAATAAATTACTAGAATGCATGGAAGTATGAGATAACTGCAAAGCAAAAATCTAGATGAGGTACTAGGAGAAATCTAAGGAAGAAGCAATCATTTTCCCTTCCAGGGCTATAGGTCAAGGAAGGTTTCATGGAGGAAATAGCATTCAAGTTGAAACATAAATTTATTTAGTTTTTTAGTTTTTTCTTTCTTTGGGGAAATAAAGACTCCATTAGAGGCAGTAAGGCACAGCACATCAAATGCTGGACTTAAGACTCAGGAAGGCCTAGAAATCCTTCCTTCAACTCCCAGCAAACAGTGAGTATGATCATGAACCAGTGATTTCGCTGCTCTGATCTTTAGTTTCTTCATCTGTAAAGTGGAGTTGATAAGTCACAGGGTTGACCTGAGGCTAAGATAGATACAATGCTTGTAGATGCTTTGTAAATCTCAAAGCATGACAATAAATGTCTTATTTATTCTTATTATTGCCCACTGTATAAAATGGAGTTTCTTTTGTTCAAAACTTACGTCTTCCATGCTTCAAGGGCTGCCTTATTGCTATCATATTCTCTGTAAGTAAGTCTGGGTTCACCCTCTCCATTTCCTTCATGATTTTATATGCTTTGATCATATCACTTCTCAGATACTTTTTCTAGACTCGAGTCCCAATCTTTTAGTTGCCCTCATGTTCCTTTCATCCCACTGATCAATTCAGCTGCCCTTTTTTCTGGACCTTCTCTAGTTCCATTGTGTCTTTCTTGAAGTTTGGTAATTAGAACTGCAATGAGTAAAATTGCTTAGTGAAACCAAGGAGACAAGTCTCCTGCATCACTAAAAGCTTTGCAAAGTCCTCATCTTTGTCTGGGCTTCATAGAAGCAGAAGCAATGGATTTAATCTGATATGTGATATAGCCGGCAAATAGAGGGAATCCACTGTTAGAAGTGGGGTGGGAGGACAATTTGAAACTTTGGGTAGACCCTAGCATCTACGTGCCAGTAAGGATTATATAAAAATTGGACTGAGTTTTAATTAAAATGCATTACAAAATTATTTATGGTATAATGTTTTGGCTTGGGTGGGTAATTGGTTGAAAGTATAGATAGGCTGCAGTTGGCATGTTATTAAATTTCATTAAAGTAACATTCTGAACCGTATAGCACTTGGTGAAAGATTGTAAAACTCTGTACTCAGGAGTCTTCATATACCCACCAGGCTGGACCAATTTCGATGGGGCTTTGTCTCAGAGAGGGTAAAATATCATATGAGCCATAATGGTTACAAGACATGGCAAAAACAAAAGCAGTGCCCCAGACTTCCCTGAAAGAATTATTTAATTTTTCCTTGTCTCTAACTGGTTCTTTTCCACATCCCACTCCATCCCACCTACCCATTCTCCAAAGGTCCATCAGTAGATGGGTATAAAGGCATCCATCAGAGCTAGAGACAGAGGATTAGGTTGAGGAATCCTATTGTTTCCCAACACAAACAAGCCTGTGGAAGTAGATGGCTTTATTTGTCACAAGAATAAGTCAAATTTCATCTAGACCACTGGTATCGAACTAAAATAGAAATGGGGACCACTAAACTATATATATGAAAATCCCTTGTTACTTTATATTTTCATCCATTTTATTAAATACTTCCCAATTACATTTTAGTCTGGTTCAGGCTATACTCAGGGATGTTGAAGCCCAGACATCACATGTTTGATACCTCTGACCTAAACAATACCTTGGTGGTAGAAAGATTAACTAAACTACTGATAACTTTGCCCCAAGACTTAACAGTGAAGCCTTTTGCCATATCTTTGAGGTCTCCTTCTGAAATGGTGTAACAAAGTGAGAGTGGGCTCAGGTGTTCCTGAATCACAGGAGCTCCTCATTATACTAAGAAGATATTCTGAAAATCTGAAATAACAAAGTGAATTTTTTAAAATTAAATCATATCAAGTGTATCAACGGGGCAGCTAGGTAGCACAGAAGATAAAGTGCCAGCCAAGAGGACCTGAGTTCAAATTTAGCCTTGGAACTTACTAGTTATGTGACCCTGGACAAATAACTTTACCTTGTTTGCCTCAGTTTCCTCATCTATAAAATGTGCTAGAAAAGGAAATGGCAAACCACTTCAGTATCTTTGCTGAAAAAAATCCCAGATGGTGTCACAGAGAGTTGGACACAACTGAAAACCAAATGAAAAAAGTGTATCAAAGGAATTGCCTATTTAATTATTATTCATAGATCATTGATTTAGACCTAGAAGGGTCCTTAGAGGTTATCTACTCCAACTCTCTCACTTTACAAATGAGAAACTGAGTCCCAAAGAGTTTGAGGGGCTGATCCATGACTAGATAGCTAGAAAGTGGCTTAGGTAGGATCTGAACCAATATACGTCTGGCTCTAGCAAAACCTCTAGTGATATACATCCAGCTGTACAAAGTATCTTTTTTTTTAAAAATGTTTAAAGCAAAGAATAATTCTGTTGTGTGGAAAAATCAATTTCTAATTTATCTGTTGCTTGAATCTGATTCATATGCTGCCTTTGGATTTAGAAGACCTAACTTCAGACATTACTTCTGTCATTTATTCACTGCCTGTGTGACCTTGAGCAAACTTAACCTCCCTGGGCCTCAGTTTACTCACTTGTAAGACAAAGGGATTGAACTAGTTGGCCTCTAAGGTCCCTTCCAACTCTAATTTTTCGTATGATTCTATCCTTTTTCTCATACTGTGTTTACTTGAAGCGAGGAATACCTTTTATAACGATAGGTAAGAATTATATACTGATGAGTACATTTCAGAAAAAGGTGTCTGCTAATGACTTTTTGGATATGCCCTCCATGTCCCTGGTGTTGCTTTGTCAGTCTGCCTAATACATAGTTCAATGAATACGAATTTTCTTTATCTTGCCTCAAGAAATCTATAAGAGACCAAATTGCCTGCCAATAACATCACTAGAAATTTGTATTCTCCCGGAACCCACAAAAATGCAAAAGAGGGCCCCCTTGGGCAATATTTTGATCTCTGAGGAGAAAAAAAAAAGTCAGCCTACAAGGACTGTCTTCCTCACTCAATGTGACTCTAGCTTGCTCATCATTGTCTCTTACATTTTCTCCCATGCAGGCAGAAGCTACATAAATAATTAACTCCCAACTACCCAGTGAATTTATCTTCAGCAAGTGCGTTCCTCCTGCAAGCTTAAAGGATTTAGCTGAAGTGAGTCTTATATTGCAAATTTATTGTTTAAATGGCTCTTAAAAATTTCCGATAATGCTCTTTAGATATCATTAATATGAATAATGATAATAACTTTACATTTCCATGGTGTTTCATTGAATTAGCATAGAGATCACAGATCTAGAGCTAGTAGGAACTTCACAGACAATCTAATCCAACTGTCCTCATTTTACAGATGAGGAAACCAAAGCCCAAAGGAGTTAAATGACTTGACCAAGGTCATATTGATAATGGATGTCAGAGACAGGATCTGATTTTCCTAAAATGCAATTCTAATCATTCACCCTCCTACATGATAGAATCCAGTGGTTTGCTGTTGCCTCCAGGGGCAAATACAAAATGCCCTATTTGGCATTCAAAGCCCTTCCTTATCTGACCCCCTCCTCTTTCCAGTCTTCTTATACCTTTTTCCCTGACATCTGATCCAGTAACACTGGCCTCTTAGCTGTTCCAGAAACAAGAGTCTCCATCTCTTAGCTCCAGGCTGTCCTCCATGCCTGGAAGGTTCTCTTTCCTCCTCTCTGACTTCTGAGCTCTCTGGCTTCCTTTAAGGTCCATCTAAAATATCACTTCCTTCAGGAAGCCTTCCCCAACCCTCTTAATTCTAGTGCCTTCCTCTGTCAATTATTTCCTATTTATCCTATATATAGCTTGCTTTGTATATATTTCTTTGCATGTCATCTCTCCAATTAGATTGATCCTTGAGGGCACAGACTGTTTTTGTATCCCCTCCTCTCCTCTCCTATCCCCTCAATGCCTCAGCTTAGCACCATACCTGGCACAAGGTAGACACTTAATAAATAGTTATTGAATTGAACTGAATTTGAATCCAGGTCCTCTGACTCCAAAGTCTGTTCTCTCCCCAGGGGCTGGTCAACCAACTCTGAGGCTAAATGAGAGTGAACAAGGTAAGATGTCACATGATGGGATGCATAAGTATGTATGAGTCTATCCATATCTATCATTTCTAACTCCATATTTCTAGGTTCTAGTCTGTGATGTCAGAAATGATGAAAGAATGAATACATATAAATACCGCTACTAGGTCCATGCCCCAAAGAGATCATTAAAAAAAGTTAAAAGATCCATATGTACAAAAATATTTATAGTAGCAAAGAACTGGAGGTTGAGGGGATACCCATTTATTGGGGAATGGATGAATAAGTTACGGTATATGAATGTAATGGAATACCATTTTTCCATAAGAAATGAAGAGCAGGCAGACTTCAGAAAAACCTGGAAAGACTTACATGATCTGATGCTGAGTAAAGTGAGCAGAACCAGGAGAACATTGTACACAGTAATAGCAACATTGTGTGATGTTCGACTACAAATACTTAACTCTTCTCAGAGATACACAGATCCAAGACAATTCCAAAAGACTCATGATGGAAAATGCCATCCACATCCAGAGAAAGAACTATGGAGTCTGAATGCAGATTGAAGCAGACTATTTTATCTTTTTTGTTGTGTTTTTTTTTCTTTCTCATGACTTTTCCCTTTTGTTCTGATTCTTCTTTTACAACATGACTAATGTAACATGTTTAACATGATTGTATATGTATAGCCTATATCAGATTGCTTGCTGTCTTGGGGAAGGGGAGTGGAAGGGAAAGAAGGAACAAAAATTTGGAACTCAAAATGTTACAAAAAAATGAATGTTGAAAACTATCTTTATATGTAATTGGAAAAAATATATACTATTAAATGAAAAAAAGAATGGACGCACACACACACACACACACACACACATGCACATCAAAACCCTATGTTTAATCTTCAGGCCACAAATGGAAATGAACAACTTGTAATGGAGTTGGTCCGATGGCAAACCAGACTCTTTTATCTATGAAATATTTGAGGATAGGGATAAGGACTGGATTTCATTAGTCTAGGCAACTCCCAGATGAGGAAGCTCCCTTTAGCAATGAAAGCTGGCACTTTTTTCTACAACGTATAGTCTTAAAGAATTGTCTAGCGCACAGAGAGGTTGAGCGTGCAAGAGGAGGGGCTGGAACCCATGTCTTCTTAGCTTCACAGCCAAAATATTACATTTAAGCTTGTGACAAAGCACTTCCTATGCCCATCAGCAGGACTTAGGTTGGTCACACAAAGGACTCTTCCTCTGGACCCTCAGCATTTCCATCTTTGGCCTTTCTCATCCGAACACAATACCCCTACAAAGCAGCAATGTGACGGCTGATTGACTTGAGCCTTCAGCATTCCATAGTCTATATAACCACAGCCCCTAGCATGGTGCCTTGTATATAATGAACACTTTAAAAGTTTGTTTTAATTGGAATGGTTGTTTCTACCTCCGTATCATGTCACACACACAAGTCAGGCCCTCATCTCTTCTTGACTGCATTATAGTCAGTGTCCTAGCTGGTCTTTGTGCTTCCAATCTATCCTCTCTCTAATTCATCCTCCATGATAGTATGCAAGAAAACCCACTGATATGTTGCAGTGATCAGGCCATTCGCTGTGTGGGATCCAATTCTTGCCTATTTTGTCCAGACATTCCATACAACTCCCTTTCCTGTAGTTTATGGTCCCTGTTCTCATTTTTCCTCTTATCCCTTTCCCTATATCTCAATGCTAAAAGTAGAGTCTTCCCCACTCCTATGTCTGTCTCCCTTCCAGGTCCAGCTCGAAATCTATCACCTTCACAAAGGCCTGACCCTCCATAAACCCCAATGAAAGGGATCTCTCCTTCCTTATATATCTTTCTGTCCACATTATGGTAGGTAACGCTTCTTGACTTGTTAAATGGACTCCTTTGGCAATACTGATACATTCTGCACATTTTAGTAAACAGTGTCATTAGGCCATGTGCTAAATGTTTGCACCAGAAAAGTAGCTTCAGATTTAGAGTTGAAAGAAGTCTTCCAGCTCATCTAAACTAAACCAACTTCCTAAATTTACAGAAAAGGAAACTGAGGCTCAGAGAAAGAGACTTGGCCAGGGTCACGAAACTAGTAAGTGACAGAACTAGGATTTAAATCCTGCTCTTTTGACCACCAAATCTAGCTCTCTCCACTAGACCATACATACTTTTTCATTCTACCTTTCTCCTCCTTCCCCAAAAAGTCTTCACTTTAAATTCCAGATAATAGTAGAACCTTACAACCATATTCTTTTAAGGAAGGAACTAGAACAGAAACGAATTTTCAAGTCAGGTTTGAGAGTCTGTATACACAGAATGGAACCCAGAACCCCCCTCCCTTCCATCCAAACTAGAGGATAGAAAAACAAGACAAAGTAAGATGGGAAATCAGAGAAGGGTTAGAAGAAGGGAGGGTAAATAGTAGACTTCACGGTTTCTAGAACCCTGGATAGCTGGAAAATCCAGGATCAAAAATTGGATCTTTATTCTAAATGCTTTTTGATTCATAACTTAAAATTAGAAGTCACTGTACTAACATAAGATGTTACTGTTAACCCTTTGTTGAATGAAATGTGAATTGAATGAACAACAGGACTTTGGGAAATGGGTCAAAGAACCTGTTAATGCTTTACCTCCCCACCCCCAACCCACCATTTACCTAGGAGCATCTGAATTAATGGGTTGGATTTAGCTTAGAGCTTGTACTTTGGAAGAAAAGGACAATAGATTGGATTTGAGGTAAAAATTACACAAAGCCAAGTTTCTTCTTGTTTAGCTGAATGCCTACTTGCTATCTTTTCAATTTCCAAGATACAAACTCTTAGAGCCAGAAAGTAAACAATAGGGACCTGAGAAATGCTAGGTTTTTAGCCTGGTAGCAATATGGCCTTTCAATGCTCTTGCACGATTAGCATTGGGATGGTACAGAGGAGGAAAAATAAATGAAGATTGCTCTTCTGATACTGCTAACTAGGGGCCTTCTTCAAGTACTTGAATTGGGTGGGGAGAATGAAGAAGGGGAAAGCTGATTCTTTTGTTTGGTTTTTATTGTGCATGACTAAATGTATTAGACATGTTGGATCACAGAGAATGTGTGCTGGTGAATCATAGCACTGCTGAATCTGTATGTGTGATGCCTGCTAATGTCATTTAGCCCTTCAATGGCACTTTTCATCTTCAAAGTGCTTTCCAGACCAATATCATCTCAAAGTTGCTTTAACAAAATTAGAGAAATAGCATGCTATACAATTCCTCCTTAAGGAACAAGCGAGTCTTCCAAAGACTACCCTACAATAGCAGTGATTTTTTTTTAACAACAGCAAAAAAGGAGATGGGGGGATGGGATAGGAGTCTGCCAGCAAGGAGGGATTGATTAGTGATCATAGATTTTAGAAACTACCCCTCCTAGGCCCTAGCAAACTGCAAGTAAAAACAAATCTCTGAGGTTGTGATACAGTTGAACCCTGACAAGTTATTAAGACTTAGAACAGATCATTCTTTGATGTATGTAGGTTGTTTTCTAGTCTTTTGTAGATAAAGTACAAATAAAGTATTGCACCAGGTTACTACTAGACACCAGGGGGGAAAATGTGAGCATCAAAAGGTTTTCATCAGCTTTATTGTCATTCTTGGGAAAGAAAAATGAGATTTACTTAATCTCAGAAGTATGACAAATTTCTTTTTCCAAAACTTAAAATGTTTTTCATTGAAGATTTTCAATTGAACAAGATTATGTTTTAGGGATGGGAATTAAAAAGGGGATGGGGGAGGGAAGAAAATCTTTAAAAATGTCTTTGCTCCACGTTGGCAAATCCTCCTGTGAGAGGATTACTACTCGCTGTCTTGCTTGCATTAGGAAGCCAAAGTATCCTGGGGTTTGAAGCAAAGATACTATGGTCAAGGAGGAAAAGCCCTATAGAACTGGGACTCAAGAGACCTGGGCCTTCCTCCTAGTTCTGATACTAGTAAACAATCAGACAAATAACTGCTCTGTGCCTCAGTTTCTCTGTTTGACAACTGGAGGATTTGGATTGGATGATGATGTCTAAAGGTCCTAAAGAAAGGTTTCTTTCTCTGATGAATTTAGTTTCTTCCAGGCCATGGAGCATTTGTAACAATTTTTTGATAACTGATTGTCTCTGCTCTGCTTAAAATGCCTCTGTGTACCCCGAATTGAAGAAATTTTCAGTGTTGGATAACTGAAGTTCAAATTTCATCCTTTACCTGTACCACTTCATTTAAGTCTCATCATTCTGCTTTGAGGTTCAAAGGGTGTGGGGAGGGGAGTGCTGGGAGGACTCTGTACAATGAAGACCATGGGAAACCATTCCCCCCCACCTTGCAGCTGCAGTCTAGGCAGACCCTGCATTGTGATGCAGATGTGCTCCAAAGTGCATCTGCTACAAGACCATTTCCATAGGTCTTTACTGTATTTCTTCTATTATTCATAGAACACAATGTAAATGAAGCCATAAATTTTACCCCCCACATTCAATGTAGAAAGGAGATAATGGAAAGTGTGAATTATGAATGAATCACTGTTATTGTAATTCCTCAAGGATTCTGATGGAAATGATTAAATTCCTACAAAGACACAGATTCTAAACTTTCACATCCGAGTTTTTCCTAGAGTCTCTGAGAATTTCACAAATGAAATACACAATTCCTGTTTGGATTATACCTGCCAGAGAGCATCACAGATCATCCTAACCTGCCAGGGCCTGGCTGATAGTCTTAACTGGAGTTGTAGAATAAAGGGTTGGACTGAATTTGGGTAATGCAAGGGAAGGGAGGAGATAGGCATTAAAATATTTGTGCTTTCCAGGAATCCAGAAATACCACTGGGCATTCAAACGAACCATAGGAAAACTGTGGGAAATTTTTTTTGTAAACCTGTTTAAATCCTCAATTGGAATTCATTGCATTTGTTCCATCTTTAGGGGGAAGAGGGTGCCCCGTGGAGGGAGAAGAGAGGGCAGAACATTGAGGTAGAGAGGAAGAAACATTGAATGAATCAGTAGGCAGTCTTCCATTTGAAAAGATGAACCGAAAGTCTAATGAAGTCAAGATGTAGAGTTTTTTTCTTCTTCTAAATTTGTTTGGATAACAAGGGATTCTGGTCAGCAATTATCCTCTCAACCATGATAAGCAATTCTTCTAACTAAATGATAGTAGAGTTTGAGATGCATACGCTATTCTGGTTTTGATAATGATAGAAAGTGATTAGAATTACTTCACTGATCCAAGATAAAGTCCCTGGAAAATTTTAGCCTTAATCCACTTTAGTCACATGCCAGACTTTTTAGAGAGTTGAAGCCCCCAAAATGAGATTCAAGCTGATATTTAACAGTCCATGCATCATTCCCAGAAAAAATTTATCCTTTACAGAACCCCAAAATAAATTTGACATTTTTAAACTCCAGAATATGTATGTGTAGATAAAGATATCAATACATAGACACTTGCAGACTTTTGGACAGTAAGTGCTTTATACTCCCAAATACCTTGGGATAATTTTAAATTAGAAGATATAATGTAGGGATAGGGATGTATGGCACTAAGGCTATGGCAAAACTCTGCCAAAGTAGACTAAGGAATAATATGGATGAGATAATAACAGAGAAAATAAAGTGAGACTTCTATTATATATTGGGATACATAATAGATGCTAGAATCACTAAGCTATCAAAATATATAATAGAAATTAATTTAGTTTTTGTCATTGCTTCTCTTAAGTTAATATTTTTAAAATGCTTACTGTCAAAATACCTATTTCAGTCAGATAACTGATGGCCTGGGGACAGGGAGCATTTTCAAGATTGAGCTGGAGACAGCTCTCTTTTCTCTATACCAACCACTTCTCCTAAACAAAAGAAAGCTGCCCAATGGGCATGTTGAAAAGAATGATGAAATGAGAGCTGGAGAACTTGACTTTGGATATAGGTTTTAGCACAAAAAGTAGACTTGTGCATTTTCACCCTTGGGCAAGTCACCCCAGGGTCCAAAAGCACACTGAATTTGGACTCAAAGCACTGAGGATTGAATTGCAGTTTTGCGGCTTAATACCTGTGTGTGTGACTCTAGGCCACTTCACTCACTCCTCTGTCAAATGAGGGAGTTAGACTGACCCGTCTCTAAAGCCCCTTCAAACTAGAAATTCTATGATTCAATAAAAAAGAAAGTTTCATGTTTCATTGAATACTCACCTCTTCCCTAAGAGTGTGGACAACATAGGATTTTTTTTTTTTTTGCCCTTAAAATACATAGGAAAGAACCTCCCCTCCACGTTTTTAATTCCAACATTTGGACTGCTGGCCAAGATGGCCACCTATATCGGAAGCAATCCACCCAACTCCCACATACCTTTTGTTTGGTCATTTCAGTTGTGTCTGACTCTTTTGGGACCCCATTTGGGGTTTTCTTGGAGTAGCTTGAAATTTCCTTCTCCAGCCCACAGATAAGAAAACTGAAACATGGGCAAGTCACTTAACCCCAACTGCCCTCCAAAAAGCAAAAAAAAAAAAAAAAAAAAAACTGAAACAAACAGGGTTAAGTGACTCACCCAGGCTGACACAACTAGTTAGAGTCTGAGTCTGGATTTGAACTCAGGTCTTCCTGACTACAGGTTCTATTCACTGCCCACATAACTGCCCCTAGCAAATCTCTGATGTTCACTTTGCTTGCTGTTACATCACACCAGAGCTAATAATGATCAAGAAGTCCAATGAGAAATAAGAGTAAGTCACTTCTTTTATTCCAGAACATCACAAAGGTCATCCAGAAGGTCACAAAAAGGGAGCCCCTGGCATCAAAGCCATTACCAGTGAAAAGTAACTTCCCATAGTGACCAAAAGTAGGACATAGACAGCTTGTAAGGCTTTATGGTTAGAGGGAAAAAAAGATAGAGGATTTCCCTGAGCAACCCCCCCCCCAGGGTGGTCAGAAAACCCCGGTGTTGGAAGTGTTAAGAGCAACAGTGAGCAATAACCAGTGACCACTGTGGTGCCACAGTACTCAGACCCAGACACCCCAAGTTTAGGGGTTATGAAGTCCTTTATATTTTGTCCTAAAATGCCAAAAAGTGTACTAAAGATTCATCACACTCACCCTCAAAGATCCAGAGCAAGGGCTACATGTGACCCTCTAGGTCCTCAAGGGAGGTCCTTTGACTAAATCCAAACTTCACAGAACAAATCCCAGAAATTTGGATTCCATCAAAGGACTGCCCTTGAGGACCTAGAGGACCACATATGGCCTCAAGGCTGCTGGTTCCCTACCAATGATTTAGGGGGGACGTAATGACAGGAAGTAGAAGTCAGACCAGGAATTCAGAGACTCAGAAAAATATCAAGCAAAGCTGGCCATTCCACCCAAAGGAAGATGCCAAATCTGACCCTGATACAAAGCTCTGGTTTAAGAGCTAAAGCCACCAGAGATGAGTAAATCCAGGACAAGACTGACCACCATCAACAGTTATTAGAAATCTAGAGAGCCTCACAAAAGGAGCAAGTAACTTCACAATGTCTGCAAGCTGAGACTCAAAGGAGGGGGGAAATGCTTTTTCCACAAGGACTACATGAATACCTAGAAAAAAATAAAGCAAGCATTTTTTAAAATTTCATCGGTTGGTTAATAAAATTTATTAAGGACCTACTACGTGTCAAGTACTTTGCTATGCGATATGTCATGGCAAATATCTCTACAATGTGTGTTTTTTAATGGTAAGTCAAGACCCGTGCTAGGAAGAGAGCTCATATACTAAACATACATATCCAAATTAGATTTACTGAAAGGCAGCTACTGCTTATAAAGGTCTCAAGAGGACTGAAGATGAGAGATTTCGCAGGTTTGGGGGTGTGTGTCTCAAGATTCCATTAGTTATCCAGGCTTCCTGTGGTATCAGATCAGTTGGGGTAGGGGAGGGCACTTCCAAGATTTCCCTTTAATATACACAAAAAGTCTAATCTCTGAGATGTCAGTGGTGTTTTCCACAATTTCCCTACTTCACAAGTCATTGATTGAATGTGAACTAAGGTGTTATCTCTGTTTGCCTCATTATCTATACCCTGGGAACTTTAAGCATCATAATTTATTGAAGGAGAACAAAAAGGAAAGGAGAAAAAGTCCAGTTTGTTCTATTGGTCCTGTTCTTATGGCCCTGTTTGGACTTTGAGAAACTTTCCCAGAGCCCAGGGGCTCAAACCTCACACAGATGGCCTTTAACCCCTAATAAGAAAAAAGATGCCATCAAATTTGCTGTTGGACTGAATTAATGAATTAATTCAACTCTACTGAATCAGTGTCTAAACTCCAAAACATATGATATGTGCATAAAACAGGTTTTTAATTACTCAAGGCCTTTTGTCTATTCAAGGCCATGTGTTTGGACATCATACCTTTATGAGACGGGGCAACATGAATATATATCCTTTTTGGCAAGCAATGTCAACTCAAATATATTTACAAAGGAAGGATAGTACTTGTAATTACAAAAATCTTAAATAGGAAATATATTTTTATGGAAAGAGTCAACAGTGACAAACTGGACATTCTGAAATGAATTTCAACAGGTGCTTGACAATCTGAGTGCTGGAATTGCAATCAGAACGACCAGAGGAAGCTAAATCAAAATGGCTTCCAAGATTCCTTCTAGCACTCCGTGTTTGATCCAAGGTAATGCACTGGATAGAGTCCTGGACCTGGATTCAAGAAGACTTGAGTTCAAATCCAGTCTCAGACACCGAATAACTTTGTGACCTGGACAAGTCATCTAATCTCCATTTGCCTTGATTCCTGTAACTACAACGTGGGAATAAGTACCCACCTCCCAAGTTTGCTCTGAGAACAAAATATTTCTAAAGGACTTTGCAAACCTTAAAGTACTATATAAATGCTAGTTGCTGTTCTTATTGTTATAATCATTGGGGTTTTTTTTGCTTTTATTCTTAAGGGAAGAGGGCAGGGCAATTAAGATTAAGTGACTTGTCTAAGGTCATATGGTTGGTAAGTGTTATGTGTCTGAGGTCAGATTTGAACTCAGGTCCTCCTGACTCCAGGACTGGTGCTCTATTCACTGTGCCACCTAGCCACTCCAGTTATCATTATTGTTATCTGAACCACTGGAAGAAATGCCCATATCTATGAGATTTTCTATCTATTGAAGCTAAAGTTGCTTCTTTGAATGAAAGCTTGATGTCATTAGGAAAACAATAACAACAGTAACTGTTGCAGTAATAATAAATAGCATTTATATAGCATTTTAACATTGAAAAGTACTTTGATAATATCTCATTTTGTCTTCACAATGATCCTGGGAGATAGGTGCTATTATTATCTCCATTTTACAGAGGAGGAAACTGAGGCACAGAAGAGTTGAGTAACTTACAAGGTCACACAATTATTAAGTGGCTAGGGATAAATTTGAACTCTTCCTGACTCCAGGTCTAGCATTCTATCCACTGCATTATCTTGGATCAGAGATTGAGTGCTGGAAGGGACCTTAAAAGCCATCTTGTCTCAAGTATCTCCTTTTACAGATTTTATACACTCTTATTGTGATGAGGTGCAGGCTCTGGGAACCCTCTTGAGCTGTCCAGACAGTCCCCATTCTGTATTAAAGTTCACAGTGTCTAGTCCATCTCAAATCCCTCAGTCTCCACTCCCAGGCAGTCAAGGCCCAATAAAGCCACAAAGTTGCAGCATCACAGTCATGCTTTTTCAGTCCCTTGGCAGCTGCAGCTGGCCCTTGGACCCAGAAGAAGTCTCGGCTGGCTTGCAGAATCAAAATTACTCCATCCAGGTTTTCAAAACCACAACCATTCTCTTCAGCCTGGGGTGGGGGGAAGGAGGGAGAGGTTCCTCTTCATCCTCTGTGGAGCCTGCTCCAAGAAGAAGATCTCCCTCAGTTCTCAATTCTCAGTTCTCTCCAACAGCTGCTCTGCCTCCAGATGCTGGTCCCAAGAAATTCTGACTGTCCCTCTCTGGGGCTTTTCTTTATATACATACAGTATCTGCTGCTTCCTGTTTCAGCCAATCCCTTCCTGTTATGTCAGCAACAAGAGATAGGAGTTCATACCTTCTGTTTCCCCAACAGAGGCTTGATCAGTTACTAAGTGCTAAGTACTTGCTACCTTTGCCAACACAAAGAGATCTTCAAATCTAAATTATATTACCATTACATTCCACCCCTCCAGGATCCTTGGCCTTACAATTTCAATTTAAATGGCCATGGACCCTGGAACAAATACAGGCACTATACTTTGTAATCCTGCCAACTACGCCATAATGTAAAGCCAAGCATTCACAGTTTTTCAGAAGAATGCTACTATGAACAGCTTTTAAGATTCTAATTACACAGTATAGTGAACTCTGTTTATTCCATAACAAATCAAAGCAAAACATTCACAGAAATCAAGGTACAGCATTCACAATATTACAACTTATGACCAATAATCAAAATACAGCATTCACAACTTATCACAGAAAATGGCCACATAGTTTCCCCTATAGTGGTCACAGAGTTTTGAACAAAGAAAAATCATTTAATAACTCAAGCATTCACAAAATCCTTAATTCAGTCACAAAGTATAATAGTCAAAGTTTTCCACTCATGGGGCATACTAGGTTTCAAATCAATTACTTATTCAGTCATCAATCACTAAGTACAATCATTTAGTCAATAAATCATCCTTCATTATTCACTATTCAACCATCAGAAAATACACAGACCCTCCATCCCTAGGTCTTCAGTAAATTATAATCTTCTTAGTCAGTACACAGTATCCAAGTAAAGTCTTCTTTCAGCTTGATTTGGGGTGGTCCCTCAGATTTCCTGGATCCCCCTTCATGGTCCCAGACCCTACCTGGATTCACCAAACTGTCACGTGGGTTCAAAGGCAGACAGCTCTCAGATCCTTGTCCAATCCTCTATGCAGTTCCCAGGGAACCATAAAAATGAAGAGGTTAAGGGTAGGGTTAGGGATGCTCGAGACCCCAAAATACCAACATGCCAGGTCCTGCTGAATGAATTCAATTCAAGTCTTCTCTCAGCCAAAGGAAAGCAAAGTTTATTAAAAGTTCACTTGTATTGGACACAGAGCAAGTCTGTGCTAGAAAATTCTATGGCACTCTCACACACATAGGGGCAAAATGGGGTCTTATATACAGAAAAGTTGTGGGAGGAATCTAGGGATGGTCTAAGGGAAGAGTTTGGGGAGAGTCTTCAGGAGGAGTCAGATGAGGTCAGATTCCAATAAATGAGTGATTAAGAGTGGGAAGTTGCTGGAGCCTACCTGGAGCCCACAGAAATTGATGCCAGGGTGGAACAGTTGATTTGGATATAGACATTTTGATAGGCTTAAGGGTGGGAAGTAGATGGACAATGGAGGGCCAAGCTAGTAACAAAGGTTTGGAAAGAGCCACAAAGAGAGGCTTATGGCCTCATGCAGATGCCTTATCAAATGGGAAGATTCAATCAGAGTTCAAGGGGGTCCCCAGAGCCTGTACCTCAAAGACTCAAGGAGAGCTCAAGGGGGTTCTTAGAGCCTGCACTTCATCATTTGGAAAGTAGAGCTATGAACTCCTTGACCTCCATTTAAGGAAGGAGGACAGGAAAGACATCTCTTTAGATGTCACATTGCCCAGCCAGTTGCCCCTATATTGGACTGCTATAATTTCTCTGCTCCCTAATATAATGGTTTTTAGTTATTTTCCACACTAACTCCAACCTGATAGTACCCTTAAACCAGAAAAAGATTCAGTAAAACATGGTAGGCATATTTTCAGTTGCACAAAGGTACAAAAATCCTATCCCTCTCAACTTGTTTCAGTTAAAAGTTCTGCTATATTCCCATGGTTAGGGACTGGTCATTTGGGAGCATGTCACCCCGCACCCTGAAAAAAAAAAGCATTTCAGCTTTTCCTTTTGTGAGGGATAATTTATAGTGAAGTTTCCCCATTCTGAAAAATCAAATCTAGAATGGCTTCAGTATTCACTAGGCCTAGGTTTAGGTCACCTGACCTTCAAGCAATAGAGACCCTCCCCCAGATCCAGGTCAGCAGATGTGCCAAATAAGGTTAAGACTGCTTTCATTGGACACCCACATGTTTCCGGGTCCTTTGTCTCAGAAAGATTCCTTCGCTTAGGTTGTGGGTCAGCCTCTTTACCAATAAGAGTGAAGGCCAGTTGGGGGGTTGGGTTTCTGCATTAGAAGATTGTATAACCATGGGCTGTTACTTTCTCCCTGCTGCCACGTAGGTGACAGGGGCAGAGTCCTTTCTCATGAGAAAGAATAAAGACCTTTTCTAACCTTAGATTCAGACTCTGAACTCTTTCATCTCACACACTTTGGTTAAACTGTTGCCCCTGAGTGACTAATGGCACCTCTTCTTTGGTAGTAGGGCTAATACAGCAGTTTAAATTATAAACAGATTTAGGTGAGGGCAGTTATGATGTAAAAGATTGAGAAACGAAGGATGTAAATTCATAGCCCAGCTCTCCCATTTCTGTGACCTTCAGGCAAGTCACTGAATTGTGCTTGACCTCAGTTTCCTCATCTGTAAAATTAGTGCGTTGGAGTAGATGATTTCTTAAGGTCCCTTCCAGCTCTATAACTAAAGCCCAAAGAAAAGGAAGCTGATCCATGTTTACACAGAAAATGAAAGTATTTATGATAACAAAACAAGTTAGTCAATTTAGTTGTCAAAAAAACAGATCAACCTAGAAAAACCAAGATGAAATCAGAGGAAGAAAAATCTAAATACAAAAAAGCTAGGGGGTACAAGGCCCAAACTCAAATTTGACCTCAGATATTTACTATGAGGATAACAATAGCAATTATTCCCAGGGTTGTTATTAGGATCAGATGAGATAATATTTATAGAGCACTTATATAGCACAGTGCTTGGTACTCCGCAGTAGGTGCTGTGGAATTGCTCATTATTATTTTCCTTATTTAAAAGCTTTTCTACAACTCTTTATTTGCCTCTGGTGATTCTGCTTAGGCCCTCCCAATCTCAACCTAATCTTATGTATTCCAAGCAAAGTTCCAGTATTTACATAACATATTTACACAATACTAGACATTAAGGGCCTCCTAGTCTGTAACTCTCTTGTTCTGTTTGGTTTGCTTCCTGTTTTTTCTCTTGATTCTCAGGTCAACCAGTATCTGCTCAGCCATACCTGTGCTTTCTTCTTGCAGAGTAGTTTGTAGTGACTCTCCTTTCTCTCTGCATGGCCCCTGAGTCTCTCAGCTGTTGCCTTCAGCCCCTTCCCCTTTCATCTGAATGACTAACTGTAGAATCAAGCAGCAACCTGGCTCTTTAAAGAGACCATAACCATTTAGCAATCTGGCTTCTTAAAGGGATTTTTTGAACCACAACTGAGGTGGCAAGAAGCCTACTCAGTCGATGATGCTCACAATCCTAAATCTGAAGATTTCACAGGCTGTATTTTGTAGATCAGGCTTTGCACTACACAAAAGACGCTGCAGTGCATCCTTCAAAGAAGTACTCTTTGTCTGGAGGGAGGATGGAAATCGATGGTTTCAGAGAGCATTACCTCCACACTGAATGATCCTAAAGCTGACCATGATTTATTTACTATAGGATGTATAATTAAAGTAAATATAAACTGCACTCCATTTCAAAGTCCACTAAATGGAAAACATTTTGTTGGCATGGATCTGTGAAACTATAGATCAGGGCTGGGGAACCTGCAGCCTCGAGGCCACATGTGGCCTTCTAGGTCCTCAAGTGTGGCCCTTTGATTGAATGAAT
Source organism: Pseudocheirus occidentalis (assembly GCA_028646575.1). NCBI lineage: Eukaryota > Metazoa > Chordata > Mammalia > Diprotodontia > Pseudocheiridae > Pseudocheirus > Pseudocheirus occidentalis. The sequence goes on from CM053595.1 coordinate 95,815,630, forward strand.
CCAAACTTCACAGAACAAATCCTTTTATTAAGGGGATTTGTTGTCTGAAGTTTGGGGATTTGTTCTGTGAAGTTTGGATTCAGTCAAAGGGCCACATTTGAAGACCTAGAGGGCCACATGTGGCCTCGAGGCTGCAAGTTCCCTAGCCCTGTTATAAGAAATATGACTTCAAATAAATCTGCTGGGGGAGGCTCCATGGCACAATGAATAGAGCACCGGCCCTGGAGTCGGGAGGACTTAAATTCAAATCTGGCCTCAGATACTTGACACACATACTAGCCATGTGATCTTGGGCAAGTCACTTAACCCCAACTGCCCTCCAAAAAAAAAAGGCAAAAAGATAAAAAAATAAATCTGCTGGACTAGTATATTAATATTGTCTAAATTAATGGAGATAGTCCATTTAGAAACTGGTAACCCAAGATTCTTGTCATAGGGAGAAGACATGTTGATGTGCATTCAAAAGAGGTAAAAATAAGTCATTTCATACTCCTATGGAGAGACAAGCTAGTCTCCCAGGTGTGACAAGGACTGAAAAGTTCCATTGAGCTCTCAGAGGCCCCAAAGCACTGAAAGAGATTCAAGGACCTAATTATCTGGTGTTTCAGCCATGGAATGACTCTATCAGGGTCTAGCTAATGAGGGTACTCACAATGCACCAACTGACTACATAGTTCTATTGATTCAATACAAGGAATTCTGAAAGCCTAATAGGAACAAGAGCAAGTGTAAAATTTTTTAAAAGAGGAATACTCTTTTTCACAATATTTTATTTTTCTCCAATTACATGGTAAAACAATTTTTAAAATTCAATTTTTTTTAAAGTTTTGAGTTCCAAATCCTATCCCATCCCCATCCTTGAGACAGTAAGCAATCCAGTATAGGTTATATGTGTGCAGTCATATAAAATATTACCATGTTATTCATTTTGCACAAGAAGATGGAAAGAAGGAAGGAAGG
>CM053595.1:95817089-95844061 GCA_028646575.1 Pseudocheirus occidentalis
ATGCTCCAGTTTATATTTAGAAAATATCAGTTATTTTTCTGGAGGCAAATTGCATGTTTCATCACGAAACCTTTGGGTCTGTCTTAGATCATTGCATTGCTGAGAATACTTAAGTCATTGACAGTTCCTCATCATACAATATTGCTGTTACTATATAAATATGTTCTTCTGGTTCTGCTTACTTCACTTTTCAATTCATATAAATCTTCCCAAGTTTTTCTGAAATCATCCTGCTTGTCATTTCTTCTAACACAATAATATTCCATCACAATCATATATCATAGTTTGTTCAATGATTCTCCAATTGATGGACATCCCCTTGAATTCCAATTACACGAGGAATACTTTTTAAAGAAATATTGTGATACAGTGGAAAGCTTTGCTACTGGGTTCAAATCCCACCTTTCCCACTTTCTACCTGTGTAACCTTAGATGAGTGACTTGACCTCTCTGGGTCTCAGTTCCTCATCTGTAAAATGATGAGGTTGAACTAGACAATCTCTAAAGTCCCTGTCAGGATGTGGTTTTGCCCTGGTTCTTTCCACTCACCAAAAGAAGGGCCTGGAAAAAGAAACATTCTCTTGGGCTCTTAGATTCCCAACTAAACAGAAGGTTTGGAGAAGGAAATGGCAAACTATTCCAGTGTCTTTGCCAAGAAAACTCCAAATTGGGTCACGAAGAGTCAGACAGGATTAACACAACTGAATAACAACAAAAAACAGAAGTTTTTATAGGACCATGAAAAATCCTCAAAATGCCTTTTTAACAGCCTACAAAAGGATGGTTAAAATTTGAATGTCTCCTTCAGCCTGGGCCTGGCTAACATTCTGGCTTGATACTCATGGAGTATTTTACAGTATGCATGATGCTTAATACACATAATTCTCTCATTGGATCCAAATGACAACTAGCAGAGTAGGTTGAACAGTGGACATCACCCCCATTTTACAGAGGAGAAAACTGAGGCTCATAGAAATTAAATTACTTATTCCTGGTCCCTCAGCTAGTAAATAGCAAAAGTGAAACTTGAATCTGTGTCTTTTAACCCCAAACCTACATCACTGAACTAGTCTACCCAGGCTCTACAAAATACCTAAACCTGGGAGGTATTCCACACAAGAGGCATATGTCATGCTGAAGTCAATGCAATTTCTTTTACTTTTTAACCAGATCTGTGATTTCATTGGCATAGAGAACTCCCATTGACAAAATTCCCTCCACCCACCAAAGAATGGCATCTTGCTATGTAATTTACAGTCTTACAGAATTGTCTGGAAACCAAGAGTGTGGCTTGCCTAGATATTTTGTGTCAGAGGGAAGACTTGAACCCAGATCTCTCTGACTCTAGGCTAGGGCCATCTCTCCTCTGTACATTGCTAACCCACCAAAGCTAATGCTGTTTCAAAGAATTTATTTCCTGACCAAAGGAAAGCCTCAAAAACAATACAAACTGGTTAGAAAGAATGAAAAGTTCTCTGTAACCCTGATTTTATTGTGTAAATATTTTTCCCAGAGTTCCTTGCTCTTATAATATACGCCCTTTCTTCCTAAGAGCTCAGAATACTTATCTTCTTTTTTCATCATAGCATGCTTGTGAGATAAGGCCAGAGATTATTCCCATTCTACTTCCACGTTACAGATGGGAAAATTAAGACCCAGAGAAGCTAACACAGAGAAGCAATTTCCCTCAGGGTACACCGACAGGGCCAGGCACTAGGACCCAGTTCTGCTGCCTCTCAGAGCAGTGCTCTTTTTCCTCATGCCAAGAGATGATACTAATATAAGCTAGCATCCATGGAAAACCACTTCACCTAGACTGGTGCCATATAGCCTTTGGGCAACCAATAAGTATTCACTGTCAATTTAAAAATGTTTTGCTAAGTGCTTCCAAAAAAAGAGACTCATTTTGCTAAATGTCGCATTTCTAGTCATTTTACAGCTGGTTACTGCTAATATTCATCTGTTAGGTTGGAAATCAGAATGTCTGTCCATCTGCAGTGCTCCTCGTTGGGCTACCGTATGCTTCTTGTCCTCGCTTTGCATGTTGACAGCTCGTCTCCCTCCTCACCACTCCTCCTGAACCAGTTCTTGTTGCTAAGGGCTTTGAACTTAGCAGCTACTAGACTTCACTTTTTTTAACATGACCCTGAGATGTCCATAATGAAAAGTGCACTGAGATGAGTTACACATTCACACAGACTGACTTTCAGTACCCAAGGCTCTTTACATGCTCCCCAGTGGAATCATTTTTAGACTTTTCGTTTTTTTTCTACACTAGTCTCAAACCAGTAGTCCTCACATCCTGGAAAGGATTCAGAAGAAACATAGATAAGCATCTTTAGAGTTGGACAAAGGTAGGAAAACTAGACTCCTTTCAAGCAATTGCAGTTATTGACCCTTTGGGATCTCTTTCCCAGGGAGGTTCCTGAGGTAGGCAATGAGAAGGTTAAAAAGGAGTGGTCTTCATGAATGACTTCCCCACCCCCATTCCCAGACCCTTATCCCACCATATCCCAAGCCTTTGTCCTCCTACTATATGTATTGTTCTTTTCTGACCCCCGTTTCTCTCTCCATCCTTTTCTTTCCTCTCTGCCTTACTTCACACTCCCTTTTGCCTCAACCTTTATTTCTCCTCTTCTTAAGTCGATCACTTTCCATTAAGTCAACCAAGGACATTCAATGATAGCAATGGCTACTACATAAGCCCAATGACCAGAGAGTCCCAATTTTCAGATTCTACATCCAATGCACCTTCCACCATGTCATGCTCCCTCCTATGACTGAGTGTTATGTTGAGACTCCCACCCTCCACCCCCATGCACATCTTGACCCATAGCATTGTTTAAAACAAAAGAGTGGGCCTTATGCTGGCATTTCAACAACAGATCAAGTTAGCAGGGAGAATTTTATTTTGTTGAGGGGAGGGATTAGTTCTTATTGGTACTTTCCAAATGATGGTATTTGGACATCTTCTTACTCTGCCCATGCATAAAGCCAGTCTTTCTCTAAGCGAGAATTTCCTGCACACTTCCCTGGGCCTTTGAGGTTGGATGAGATTAAGGAATTTGTGTCCCAAATGGCTTCTAACTGGCAATTGAGAGAGGAAAAACTAGTCACTTAGAATTGTGTTGTCATGTAAGACACAGTGAACTGAAAGTCAAGAAGGCTGACTTGTGGTCTTAATTCTGCCACTGGCTGTCTTCATCACATAGCGAAATCCTTTTGTTCCTCTTCAAGAACAAAAGACAACAACCAAGCCCCATGAAATAACAACAATAAGAGCTAACATTTACATCTTGCTTCCCATGTGCAACTCACTACACTAAGGGTTTTACAATTATCTCATTGGTTCCTTATAACAACACTGTGATGTAGGTACTATTATAATGCCCATTTTACAGATGATGAAACTGAGGCAGAGAGAGAGCGGTAAAGTGATCTGCCCAAGGTCCCACAGCTAGCATCTGAAGCTAAATTTGAACTCAGGTCTTCCTGACTCCAGGCTCAGTATTCTAACTACTGCATGACAAAGCTATTCCAGAAGAAAGAAGTGGAACTAAATGATCTTCAAAGTGGTCCCATTAGATTAACCATTTGATGCTTAGTGTACCTCGGGCTCTGACATTCTGTGTTTTTGGTCCCTTTATCTCTGACACCCTAGAATACTATGATAGTAGAAATGTGTGTCACAATAGACATGCAAAAAGAACTTCCATATTTGGGGTGTTTTCAAAGGAAAATACTTGTTCCCTTCCTGGGTAAAGTGACCTGTAAGAATGAAGGGTCTTTTGTAGGGTCCGAGACCCAGAAGGACCTTCAGAAGATATCTAGTTCAATCTCCCCATTATATGGATGAGATACTGAGGCCTAGAGAGGTTAAGTAACTTCCTTAGGGTCAGCCAGGGAAGAAGTATCAGTTTAAGCAGTTGAACCCAGTCTCCAAAGCCAGGGTCTTTTCACCTTACCCCACTGCCTTTCTTCTCCCTCCTTTCTGGATCATGCCCATACCGAGTCGCAATGCTGTACCTTACATCCAACATCTAAGCAAGGTTTCAGGTGAATTAGAACGGACACATGTGGCAGCCCTGAAGGATGGTAGGGAAGTCTTATTGTATTAGTCATTTTCCCTGTCATCTTGGATTAGTGTCATATTAGCCTAATGCACCACTAACATGATACAGAAATGTTAGCATATTACAGACTACTCAGTGTGTCAAGTAAGAACTTTATCATATTACTCTGCGGCTGATATTTCAAAGAAGGAGAAAACAGAGAATGTGCCGGTGCCCATATGGGAGCGCCAGAGGAAGCAGCCAACAGGCTTTGGCACCAGAGAAGTGCTTGGGCCTCTCAGAGGCTCAGAAAGGCCCAAGAGACCTACCTTCTGAGGGCTCAGAACAAGATAATGATGACGATGATGAGTATTGTTGCTTTTGTTATTGTTGTTGTCAGATTAAGGTGCATAAAAATCAGTGCACTATAAGAAGTGAGCTATAATTTTAATTTTTTTAATCTGACAAATGATTTTCTAGCTTTTTTCTTTTAAAATGTACTAATACTACAAAAATGCAATAATAACAGAAAGAAAACTCTCACTTTCAGGTACAATGGATTTTAAGCTATACAGGCTAAGCATCCAAATGTTCTTGCCCCATAATTGAATAGTGGTAGAACTATGGTCACTAAATTTGAAAGTCCTTTTAAACTTCAAGTCCAGACTCCCCCACCGTCCTTGTCTTCCCCCTGCCTTTTGATTCACTTAGAATCGTCAACTATGGGCTTTAAATAGAGTGGACTCCCTCAGAATTTCAGATCCATGAACCTTTTGAGCACAAATGTTGAATAAACAGAGGCAGTGTGTGTAGCTGTATAGCAGTGAATTTACACTCAGAGGAGCAGGGTTCAAGTCTCAGTTCTGTCTCTCATTAGCCAGGTGACTACGGACCAGTCAGAAACTTGGCTGTCTAAGTCTCAATTTCTTCATTTATAATGATGGCCTATATTTATACAAGAATGTTAAGGTTGGCAAAGCACTTGGCATATATCATCTCATTGGAACCTCACAGCAGCCGCATGAGGTAGGTTCTATTAATATTCTCACTTTACAAACGCAGATACTGACGTTCATCGAAGTTAAGTGCTTAGTGCAAGGTAACACAGCCTCTAAGCAGCTAAAGCAAGATTTCAGTCTGACTCTTCCCTGTGCCGAGCCCAGGGCTCTATCCACTGCGACATGCTGACTCTCTATAAATACCTTTAGTCACCTCTGCTCTTAATTGGTCCAGGTTCTCCCTCCACAATTTCAGGCACATACTTCATCTTGTGTGATTTTTGTCCACATTTTTCCATAAATCCTCTACAGAGAACCTTAGAAAAAAGTGATCTGCGGGGGCGGCTAGGTGGCGCAGTGAATCGAGCACCGGCCCTGGAGTCAGCAGTACCTGAGTTCAAATCCAGCCTCAGACACTTAACACAAAAAACTAGCTGTGTGACCTTGGGCAAGTCACTTAACCCCAACTGACCTCCAAAAAGCAAAAAAAAAAAAAAGATCTGCAGATCCTAATCCAGGGAGGGCAATTTGACCTCAAAAATATCACCAGGACTTGATGGGATAAGTCCCATGACTGGCAAGTGGTTCTGTAAAAATAGTGGCTCTGGCAGCATTGGAGATTAAGAAGGATATGCAGAAACCAGAGAGGGAAACCATGGTGAAGAGCATTTGGGGGAAAGAATAGTACAGGGAAAAGCAGAGGTGGCTTTGGAATTGGGGCACACTGCAGAAGACCTGGACAGAAAGAGGAAATAGATGAGGAACAAATCATAAGTTTTGAATAAAGACATGACATAGTACCAATGAAAGACTTTAATTAAACAGGTACCTAGGGGGTACAGTGGATGCAGCATGAGACACAGAATCCAGAAGATCTGAGTTCAAATTAATTCTGATATGTGACCTTGGGCACAAATCACTTAACCTCTCTCTGCCTCTCTTAGTTTCCTCATCTGGAAAATGGGGGCAATAATAATCCCTACTTCCCATGGTTATTATCAGTATAAAATGAGACAATATTTGTAAAGCACTTTTCAAACCTTAAAGTATTATATAGTTAACAATAATAGCTAACATTTATATAGCATTTACTTTGTATTAGGTACTGTGCTAAGTACTTTGCAATTATTATAAATGCTAGTTATTATTATCATTGTCTGCAGGAGTTCACTTTCCCTGCCAGAAATGGAGTTGCTAATAACTTTTTGCCTTAATGATCATTTCATCCTTCCAAAGGTGCAGAAACAAATAAAGAGCAATTCTATTTTGGATCTGATTCTCTCCAATAGAATCAGTGCAAAACCAGTTGCCAGGCTAGTGACTCCTCCCTCCCAGAGTTTGTAATAGAGTAGAGAATAGCTGAGCATAGTCATGCTCAGTTTGTAAAGAGCAGATTCCAAAGGGTTCTGAGAAGGAGGATCCCAGACCCTACAGATCTTCTGTGACATGCCCCTTATCCTTGCTCACTGTCACCCTGGTTCAGGCCCTTATCATTGCTCACCTGGACTATTGTAGTGGCCTCCTCATTGGCCTCCCTGACTCCAGTCTCTCTCTTCTCCTATCCAAAATTCATACAGCTGCCAAATTATGACTTGTAAAACTCAGATCTGACCATGTCACCCCCATATTCATGAGGCTTCTGTGGCTCTCTGTTGCCTATAGGACAAAGTAAAACTCCTCCATTTGGCATTCAGTCTCACTCTTTCTTTGACCAATATTTTCAGGTTGATCACACTCACTTTATTTCATGCCCTTTACTTTCCAGCCAGACTTGTTCCACCTACTATTCCATACACAATATTCCACCTCTGTGTCTTTGCATAGACTGTCCCCCTTGCCTGGAATGCTCTCCTTTCTAACCTCCACCTTGAATAATCATTTTTTTGTTTCAACATTCACTGAGGCACTACCTTGTAGAACAGGTTTTTCTTGATTTTCCTCCAGTTGTCATTGCTGTTTTTTATTTTGTTCTGTTTTGTCTTGGTAGACAATTGGGGTTATGACTTGCCCAGGTTCACACATCTAGTAAGTGTCCAAGGCTGGAATTGAACTCAGGCCCTCCTGGCTTCAAGGCTTATGTTCTATGCACTCCACCAGCTAGCTGCCCCTATTGCTGTCTTCTTACACACAATCCAAAATTACTTTGTTTTTGCACTTTCATCTCCGTAAAGATGTTGGCTCTCTCCAAGAGAACATAAGCTCTTTTAGAACAAGGAATGTTTCATTTTTGTCCCCAGCACCTAACACAGGAGAGAGAATATGTTCAATATGGTGGTCAATAAATGCTTGCTTTTCAAATTGAATCCACTTAAATTCTCCAGAGATCATCAAATCAGGTGGGGTAAGAAACTCTCAAAAATAATATTCTAGAGACAAAGGGGCAAACAATTTTAGTTTGGAGGGAAATAAATAGGAATTGCCTGAAGAGACTGATGTGAATGCACAGAAAACCCTGAAGCCAATTTTAATTTTAAGGAGATATCTAAAGAAGATGGAAGCAAAGACAGGGGTGACTACATGGGGTGCAATATTGTAAGAATAATATCTGGAGTACCAACGTTTAGAATTAGTTAAGGCTGGCAAGAAAATCTAAATAAAATGAAAATGGAGTTTCTGTTTTGCTTTAGCTGTGCTGAGGTAAAGAGTAAGATGAGGGAAGTGGATGGGACCATAGTTTGATGGGATGATGGTGATGGACAATACAGAACTACTTAATCCTTCTTCTATTTCTTTTGTTTTCTCTCCCAAAAGAATGAACAACCTTTTTACTAAAAAGGACAAAATGAAAAAGGCTGAGGGGGTTGATACCCAATATGAGTAAAGGATATAGCAGGAGAGTCTCTAGTTGCTTTTGATGAATTCAAGGCAATTGGCATAGATGGACTCCATTGCAGGTTATGAAAAAACTGGTAGAAATGAGTGCCAAAGCACTATCAGTGACATTTGCAAGATCATGGAAAAGAGGAAAGGGACTGCAGGACTGGAAAATGTCACAGGTTGTCCTGATCTTCAACAAAGGCTGGGAGGGGGAGGGCTTTGAATGTCAGAAAGGGGAATCTGCAAATTGTAGACCAGTGAGTTTACTTCAACTTCTGGCAAAATATTGAATGTCTTATTGAAGATATGGGCAGTAAACACCTTGAAAAGGCAACAGTAATCACCAAGAACTAGGATGGCTTTATGAAGAAAAGATCATAGCAGGCTAATCCTGTTTCCTGTTTTTGTCAGGTTACTTACCTGGTAGACCAGAGAAATACTGTAGATATAATTCTTAGATTTCACTGCTATTATTATAGAAAAGATGGAGACAAAAAAGCTTGACAATTGTAGAATTAACTGGATTCAGAATTAGTTGAATGGCCAGACTCAACATTTATGTTGGCCAGTCAACATTTATGGTTCAATGTCATCTTGGCAATGTGTCTCCAGGGGAGGAAACCAGGGAATTTGGTTGACCCTATTGTTTTAACATTTTTAGCAATGGTCTAGATAAAAGTATATATGACATCTTTATCTAATTTGCATATGTAATAAATCTAGGAGAGATAACAAACATAATGGAGGACAGAATCAGTGATCCAAAGAAGATTCAGGTAGGCTAAAGATAGTATTTTAGCATTGGGCTAAAGCTAGTAAGATGAGATTAAAAAAGAATAAAAGTAAAGTCTTACATATGGGTTCAAGAAATCAATTTCACAAGTGAAAATGGGAAAGGTATCTTTAGTTATATTGTATATGAAAAAGATCATGTGGCATGGTAAACTGAAACCTCAGTGTTGGGCAAAAGTGAAATATGCCCAAACCTCAGTCAGCCTTGGCTTGCATTAAGAAGTTTCCAGGAATAAAGAGGAAACAGTCCTGCTCTACTCCTTCTAGGTTAAAACTCATATGAAGTATTGTATTCAGTAATAGGCCCCACATTTCAAATAGGAGATCTGGAGCACTCTATCAGAGGGTAATCAGAATGAGGAAGACCATAAAGTCCCTGAGGATTGGTTGAAGGAACAGGATATGTTGAGCCAGAGGAGAGAGGAATTAATGGAATAGGGCCAAAATGGAACTTGAGAGCTATCTTCCAGGACTCTGAGAATGCTATTAACATTGCAGAGGAATTAGACTTTTTCTTTTTTTGCTTAGTCCCCTAAGGCAAAAAGAGGAATAATGTGTTTAAAATTACAGAAAGGTACATTTAAGTTTGGTGTAAGGAAAAACTCCATAACAATTAGAAGGAATTATCAAAAATGTAATGAGTTGCCTTAGAAAATAGTGGATTCCCCCTCCCTGAAGGCCTCCATGCAGAGGTTGAATAAGCATTTGTCTGGGATATGGCAGCGGGGATTCTTTTTCAGGTATGAGATGGACTGACTAGCTAGGCCCCTAGGTTCCCTTCTGAATCTGAAATCCTGTGGTTCTGCAGTCTACCCAAAAGGTTAAAGGCCTTATTTTGCTGCTTTTAATGTTTCATCACTGAGGCCTGTAAGCTACTCATCTGTTCTCCCTCACTCTAATAATAATAGTGATGACTGCCCCTCCTCTGTTGTAAAATAAAAACATAATACTTGTATTCTCTACCTCAGAGAGTCACAGTGAGGAAAGTGCTATGTAGAACAGTAACGCATTCTAGGAATGTGAGCTATATTCATACATCAGGAAAGGGCTGGGAAATAAGCCCTCAGTTGACATGATGGGATTAGAAGGGACTGGTTATTCTTTTGAGGCTCCTGCTCCCTGCCTAATGATGGAAAAACAACAGACATATTGAAAGATCCTGCGGATCAGTGAATAGGAAGAAGGCAGATTTGTTTTCTCTCATATGGGCCCCAAAATCTGCATGTACAGACAAATCTCATTGCATGCCAAATGGTGCTTCAATTAAATAAACTGTGTTGTAGTGTTATTTCCCTTCTAGACTGGAAGCTCTGCAAGGGTGAACAGTGTATTTTTTTTCAGTTCTATTTCCCCAAAGACTTAGTGCAGTGCTCTGCATAAAACAAGTGCTTAATAAATGTTTGCAAAAAGGAAGAAGGAAAAAGAGGGGAGGAAGGAAGGAAGGAAGGAAGGAAGGAAGGAAGGAAAGAAGGACAGGTCATAATGTGGCAGAAAGAGTGCTGGCTTGGGCAAGAAGACAGCTGATTCTTTGTATTATGCTCATATATATATATATATATATATATACACCATGTCCTTTCAGCAGAATTCAAACTCCTTAAGGTCAAGGATTGTTTCTTTTTTGTCTTCCTCTATTCTTAGTGCCTTGTACATAATAGCCATTTATCAAATATTTGTTGAATTGTTGAATTCCAGGTCTAGTTTTTCCACTGACTTTGTGTAGCCTTAGGCACATTATTTAACTTTGATGAGCCTGAGTTTCTTCATCTGTAAAACGAATAACATACTACCTGCCTTGCTTGCTCTACTTACCTCATAGGGTTGTTTGTGGGGAACAAATGAAATAATAAATTTGTAAGACCCTTGAGAAGTATAAGGCACCATCTATCTACTTACCAGTCTATCTCTCTATCCATTTACCCATCTGTCTATCTGTTTGGCTGCCAGGTTATTTAATATTATTAGAAGAAGCAGCTTCTGGCTTCCATGTAAAATCTCAGTTGCTTTTAAGTGGGAAAATCTAAAGACTCTCAAGCCATGGTATACTGGGGGCCAGGTTTTGTTATTAAAGTCTCAGATAACACCAAAATAGCCTCTGTTTCCCATTTGTAGGATCATAAATCTAGAGCTGTAAAGGACCTGAAGGGCCATCAAGTCTAACCCCCTCATTTTATAGATGAGGAATCTGAAATCTGTGTAGATTAAATAGCATGCTCCAGGTCATACAGGTAGTTAGAAATGGAGATAGATTTGGAACCCAAGTCCTCCAACCCCACAACCAAAGCTCTTTTCATTCATTTATTAATTCATTCAACATTTATTAAGTATCTACTATGTACAGTAAACAGTATTTGAAGGTTGGGAGAGATTCAAAGTTTAGAAAAGAGATAGACCCTGCTTTCATGAGCTTACAGTCAAGAAGGAAAATAAGCCATAAGCATAGACTCCTAAACAAATGATCAGAGAGGAGCAAAACAAGCTGTTATGTAAGGTCAGAGGGCAAAGTTGTTACCAACAGGGAGAACCAGGGAAGGCTTCAAGGAATAGGAGGTATTTGAGGTAAGCTTTAAAAAATGGATAGGAATTTAACAGGCAGGGAAGGGGTCTCCAAGGAGCAAAAACTTTCCTTTTGTCCAGTTCCTGATGGAACTGTCCAGTCTATAGCTAAGAAAACCAACCTAGAATTGTTATTGACTCTGGCCAGAGAAACTGAGTTAGTTTCTGGAGTTTCAGGCCATGGCTCAGTGACTGAACCAGGGGCAAAATACAAAGCAATACAGCTCTAGTATAAATGTGTCAGTTCCCCTTAATTAAAAATCTATTAGCAAATTTCCTGATAGGCTGAGGGTATTTGCAAATATAAACTAATAGCTATTTATTAGAATGTTTATTCTAAGTCCCAAAAATGAGTTTTTCCTTGTAGTGTGATAATTGTTCAGATGGCTTCCTGCTGTTTTAATTACTTCAATTAACAAGGATTCTAGGAGATGAGCTTTACTTGGCTTTGGTTCTTCTATGCTTTTAGTATCTGGGTCTCATTCTATGTAGCCCAAGGGCAGAGTAATCTTTGTACCACACACGACTGGAAACTAGTGTCAGAGTCTTCCATTCAAGAGATGAAGTCAGTTTTGCAGATAAACAACCAAACTTCCTCATACAGACAGTTTCCCCTCACTACTGAATAAATGTGCTTTTCTTAGTAGACAAAGAAGAGACTACCAATGTCCTGCCAATAAAGTAGAGATACCTTTTGTGTGAAAGAATTTGTCAAGTCATGGGGATGATTTACACTCAATCATCCACACTCTTTCACGACATTCCTCCTTTTTGCCAATATTACCTCCTAATAAAAAGAACAGTATGATATTGTGTAGAGAAGGGTCAGCATCAGGGTCAAGAAGACCTGAGTTCAAATCCTGCCCCAGACATCTACTGTCTATATGACCATGGGCAATTCAATATCTCTCATTGACCTTAGGAAATTTTCCCAAGAGTACAAATTACAAATAAGTTGCCAAATCTTCATCAAAGAAGGGAGTTTCCATGCCAGGAATGGATAAAGTCACAAGCCCACAACATCTTTAAAAATGTATTAAATAGCTGGTAAGGTTAGTATATGGCTTTGAAACAAACCAAAGCAAATAATCCATGTGAAAACTGAACCTCTGACCTTGGCACAGTCCATTTTCCATATGGGGCATATGATAGCTTGTTGCATGACTTCAAATATGATGTTGCTCTAACCAACCTAAATAATCAAACACTTAACAGAGCATCCAATGTTGACAAGTAATGAGGCAGATGGATTATTAGAAGAATACAGGGATATAGCACAAGTTTGGGGGCTTCTGGGTCTGGCCCTCATAGTAACTTGCTCAGTGACTCTGGGCCAACCAGATAACCTCTTTGGGCCTCATATTTTTATTTTTCAGGCCCTGTCTCTTTCTTCAAGGTGTTCATCAAACATCCTGAATGCAGAGAGTAGGAAGTAGCCAAAGAGACCATATGATAAATGTCCTAGATATATTATGCTTGATGTCCTAGACTATATTTCCCTGTCTCTTACCAGGAAGACAAGTCAAGAAGCATTTATTAAGTACTTACTATGTGAGTTCTTAATCCTTTGAGTGAAACACTGGGGATTTAAATACAAGCAAAAAGAAAGACATTCCCTGCCCTCAAGGAGCTTACATTATAATGGGAAGGGGGTGTTGGGGGGCGGGGGAAGGCAACACATAAAAAGGGAGTTGAAAAGGAGTAGAAAAGGGGAGAATAGAGGAGAAAGGAGAGGTTGGGAGAAGAATGATGGAATGGCTCACCCAGGCACTTTCCTTAAAATGGAGCTTCTGGAACCCAAACTATAGCTTAAAGAGGACTTTCTAACAAAGTAAATGGAACCACTATTGTTGTTTTTTCTGATACTCCTTCTGGAAGCCAAGCTTAGAGATGGTCTCAAAGCTTGGCTCTTACCTTAGATGAAGTCCTGCTATAATTTCTTTTATCTTTTTTATTTTGGTGGTGGAAAAAGGGAAGTGAATTCAGATAAAATAGACCTGAGGTCTCCACCACATGGCCATGCTCAAGTAATACCATCTAAATGAAGTTTTCTAGAGTCCCCCCTCCCAGTATACTTGTATATTCCTTCCCCAAAATTACTATATTTCTATTTAATGTTATATTTATTTCTGTTTAGTTTTTAATAACCCCTGTCAATCTTTCTAGCTCCATTGAACCTTGTTTCCCCCTTCTGCAATCTACAGTCCAGCAAAACTGCCCTCTCTGCTCCTCACAAGTAGCACTTTGTCTCCGTGCCTTTGCACAGACTGTCCCACATGCCTGGATTGCACTCCCTCCTTTTGTCTGAATCCTAGAGTCCCTTTCTCCAAGACACAGCTTAAATACTCTTTTGCCTCAAGCCTTTCTTGATCACCCTAATGGCTAGTCCACTGCTTCCCAAACTACCTGGCATTTAACTGAGATTAGACAGACAGACAGACAGATAGATGATAGAAAGACAGACAGACAGACAGATAGATAGATAGATTGATAGATAGATGACAGATAGATAGATAGATAGATAGATAGATAGATAGATAGATAGATAGATTTATTCTTTGTATATTCATGTGCATATCTCTCCCATTAGACTGAGATTCTTGGAAATAGGGAATTTCATTCCTTGTATTTATGTCCTCAGTGCCTAGTACAATGACTCATACATAATAGGCACTTAAATATTAGTTGATTAATTGACACATTCTGTATATACTTATTTATGTATTGGCCACTTCCTTTAGAGAGAATGTGAGCTCCTTGAACACAGGAGCTGTTTCATTTTTCTCTTTGTATCCTCAGTTCCTAACACATAGTAGGCACATAATAAATGTTTGCTGATTGATTGCTTGCTTGCTTATTAAGAAATAGATCTTGGACAAAAGATAAAGCCCCAGATGGGAACAGGAGGGAGGGTTTGATGCTGCTGGGTTAAATTAGTGCTAAATAATGTTTGGGATTGGAAACCAGGAATAAGAAACCCTGGGAAATCCTAAAGCAGCAGTTTTTTCCCAAAACTGACACAGTAGAAATAGCAAATCATCCACAAAAATCCATTACAATAAGCCCAAAATAAACAGGATGCTTGGGGCATGTGGGGTTCTCATGAATTTAAGTTTGTGGTTTACTAAAGACCAAAAGCCTTTCTTACCTAACTCTTGCAGTTAGTAGGAAGTCTTCTTTGAAAATGGGTTGAACTAGATGACCTCTGAGCAGAGTTATAGCTAGGGTGGGGTGACAGGGGTTTTAGAACAAGAGTACCAAATTTAGAGGACTCTGGCAACACTTGAAGTACATTAGCAGTATATAAACAACAAAGATTAGCAGCTAGTTAGCAAAACTAATTAGTTCAAATAGGATGATACCAAATGCGTTGCTTAGAGGAACAGTTCTCCCGCCCTGCTCTCCTGACCTGCAGTCATTTCCCCAAAAGAAACCTGCTCCCACTGTCACTGTGTCTAGGCTACCCTCCCACAGGACAATACACTGACCTCAACCAATGATGCACTTCATCACACTTGCCCCGGGTGTGGTTCATGGTGTTTGCCTTGTGTGCAAAAACTCCTTGTTATTTCTCTGCTTCTGAGGTTTTTTTCTACCCCAAAAATCTGTTGAAGATGTCATCTTTCTTAATAAGCCAAGTCAAGAAACCAGAATGGAATCTTTCTTGGAACCATAGAATTTCAGAGCTTGAAGAATTGCTAAATATAATGTGGTCTAACCTCTACCTTTACAGAGGATGAAGCTGAGAGGAAAGAAAAAAAAAAGGTATTTAGGTCATAGAATTTAGTGCTAGTAAAGACCTTAGAGGTTGTCTTGTCCAGCTGCTCATTTTACAAGTGAAGAAACTCAGGTTTACAGAAGTTAAGTGACTTACTCAAGGTCACACACAGAGAAGTGGTCGACCCAGTATAGGAACCCAGACAATTTGATCTGAGCGAGTTCTCCCTTCGCCAGGGCAAGGCACTTTCCACTGTGCCAAATTTTCTCTATCTTATTTTCTTATCATTTCCCTCTTTCTCCTAAAAGACTGCTGAAATGAATAGAAGGTTCTGATTAGCTGAGCAACAACTAATCAAGCTTGTGTTATATTTAGGATCAAACAGGAACTACTCCCGGGGAGAAAAACTATCAGTGGACTCATCTGCCTCAGCCTGAAGTACCTGGAGAGAATTTTTACCTGACTTCTCAGGGTCTGAGCTAATCCAAGATCCCCAGCACAACATGATTTTGCCTTAGAATGGATCAGATAATGATTGCCACTGGTGCAGACAAATGTCGCTGGCCTGGCTCCAACTCTCTGGAACAAAAAGGAAATCCAGAATCATGGACAATATTACTGTATTTTCATGGGCTGCTCAAACTCTAAGCATTAGATTTGATGAACAGCTTTATTGAATTTTGGGGATAAATATTTAATGCTTTCAGAAACCTGTGTAAATCACGCCCAGGCACACTCACTGGCTGAAAGCGCCATCTGCTGGCAACCACAGTTTTTGAACAAGTGAAAAGCAAAACAAAACAAAATAAAACTATTGGAATTGAGCCTTTTCCGAGGCAGGGATGGAAGACCCTGTTGCTAGTGTCAGGGTAACTTTGAAGACCCGATTTGGAACATAGCTCTTTTGCCAACAAGTTACTAGCACTGGAATTTAAGTCAGAAGACCTGCCATGAAATTCTTTTGACGTTGGGAAAGTCATTTAATTTCTGAGTTTCAGTTTTGTCTACTGTTGTTAGTATCATACTGGGTTTCATGGACCCCTTAGGGGTTGTTCCATCAATAGATGCCAAGGACTCATGAACTTGTATGGAGAAAATTATATCTTTATTTCAATTTAAGTGGTTTCTTTTGTAAATCCCATGTATGTTATTTTATGCTTTTAAAAACATTATTCTGAGAAGAGGTTCATAAATTTCAAGAGACTGCCTAAAGGGTCAATGACACAAAAAAGGTTAAAAACTCCTAGTCTAGGTCATCTCTATGGGTCTTTGTGGCTCAAAACCGTATGAAAAGTAAGAGAAAACAGAATTTTCATAGAATCTTTAAATATAGGGCCTTTCAGAAGTCATCTGGTCCATCCTTTTAACATATGGTAAAAATATGCCCTAACTGGCTTAGAGATATGGTTTATATTACAGCTAGAGGGATTTTGTCAAAAATAAGAAAGAATTCACTGTCAGTGAAGATTCTTAAGCCCTGAAATGTTCCTTCAGAAGATTCTTCACTGGGGGATTCTAAGGTTATGATAATTATCTGACTATCTTGGGGTATTCAGAGTAGTTTAGGATGATGAACTGTATTATTTAATAAAGTCTTAGCTTGCATTGAGGAGGGTCACAAGGGAGGTGATATTACCACTGTATTCTGCCATGGTCAGACTACATCTGGAGTATTGTGTTCAATTCCAGGTGTGAAATTTTAAGAAAAAAAAGTTGACAAACTGGAGAAGGTCCAGAGGGAACTGAAGGCCATGCCAAATGAGGATCAGTTGAAGGAAGTGTAAATGTTTAGCCTACTGGAGAAAATACTTCTCCAGGGGCAAAGGAGGAGTAATAATTGCTAGCATTTATATAGTGCTTTAAAGATTACAAATCACTGTTTGCAATATTTCATTTCATTCTCACAAAACTACAAGGTAGGTGTTATTATCTCCATTTTACAGATCAGGAAACTGAGGCTGAAAGAGGCAAAATGACTTGGCCAGGGTCACAAAGTTAGTAAGTGTCTGTGGTTGGATTTGAATTCAGGTCTTCCTGGATCCCAAGAATAGCACTCTGCTACCCAGCTACTCTAGTTTTTGATGGACTGCCTTGTCTAAGTGGGATTAGCTTTGTTTTGCTGAGTACCAAATGAAAAAACTACCTACACTGGGCAGAAATTGCAAAGAGACAGATTTTAAGTTCAACGTCAGTGAAAACTTTCTAACAATTAAAACTATCCAAGACAGGAATGGGGAGGGGATGGCTTCCAGTAAGATGTCAAAAAGCCATCATGCCCAAATCTAGCTCCCTTTTGTTGCCTCAAAACAGCAGGAAATTTAATAAAAGAACAGCAAACAAAAAAAGGGAAAAGAAAGATATCCTCATGAGTCAAACATCATAAAAAAGCCCCCAAAAAGAGACTGAAGAAGTGAAGCAACAAAAAAGAGGCTCCAATATGATGACTAGATACTGAGATCTTAAAGAAGTTAGGTCAAATCTCTAGAAAAAAAGGAATAATACTTCAACAACAAAGGAGTTATCATTATTGCATTGCCCCCCAGAGTGGTTCACTTCTCAAAGAGAGCTTCAGAATGGACTTAGAAAACAAAGCCCAAGAATTCATCGCATACAAGAAACATACTTAAAATATAAAGACACAGAGAGGGACTAGAATACCATGTATTATTTAGGCAAATTATAAAAGCATCCTACAACTCTCCTTCTATGGGATGAATATGGGCCAGACCAACATAAGGTGAGGCAGAGAAAGAGAACTATAAATCAGTATCACTAATGAATAATGACACCTAAGTTATTCTAAAGATTTACTGTTATAACAATCAAATTACATGGGAGACATGCTAAAGAATTAGAAAAAATAACAAAATTAACACAAGGAAGTGTCAATCAACCAACAAACATTTGATATGTACCTACCATGTTCCAAGCACTGTGTTAGGTGCTTTCTATATAAATATAAGAATAAAATAGTACCTGCATTCAAGGAGCGTATATTCTAATAAGGCAACATGATCAATTGTAAGTATAGACAGGATATATACCCAAGAGGCACAGTAATGGAGTGGGGGAAGGGAAGGAAAGGGGAACACTAATAAATGAGAGAATAAGGAAAAGTTTCTTAGAATACATAATACTTAAACTGGGATTTGAAGGCAGCTAGGGATCCTAGATGGTAAAGGGCAGAAGGAAGAGCATTCCAGAGGGGGAACCCACCAATGATACACAGAGCAGGGATTGGTAAGTCATTGTGCTTGGGAGCATCAAGCAGGGAAGTTTGGTTGGAGCCTGGGAGGTGGAGGGGGATGGTAGTGCTGAGTGATGTGTAATCTTCCCAGAAACATAAAATGAAGCCAAGCTATGAAAGTTTTAAATGTCAAATGGCAGACTTTGTGCTTTTCCCTAGAAGCAATAGTCACAGAAGCTTCTAGAGCAGAGTGACATGCTCAGACCTGCATTTTAGGAATATCACATTAGCAGTCTTGTGGAGTAAGAACTGAAGAAAGGAGAGACCGGATGCAGGAGGACAATCCAAGGTAAGAATTAGTAAGGGACTGAAAAAGGTGACTGTTGTACAAATATCGGGAGTAGGGGCAGGTAGGTGGCCAATGAACAGAGCTCCAACCCTGGAGTCAAGAGGATCTGAGTTCAAATGCAGCCTCAGACACTTGACACACTTACTAGCTGTGTCACCATGGGTAAGTCATTTAACCCCAATTGCCTTGTCTTTCCCTCTCCAAACAAAAAAAAAAATTCAAAAGGAAAAAAAAGCAAGTACAGGGAGTAACAGGTGCAAGACATGTTGGAAAGATAGAATGGGCAAAGTTTGGCAACTAATTGGATTAGGGAGAGGAGTGAGGGAGACTGAAACTAGAGGAAAACTTCCAGGTTATGAACCTGGTTAGTAGAAAAATATTGGTGCTATTGGCAATGGTGGGAAAGTTAAGAGGAATGATGGGATGGAGTTCTATTTTGGACATTTTGAGATATTTATGAGACATCCAGATAAAGATGTCAAGCCAGCAGATAGAGATTTGGGACTGGAACTCAGGAGATATATGAGGTGCTGGATATATAGAATAGAGAGTCATTTACATAAAGATCATAGCTGAATCCATAGGAGTGATGAGATCAATAACAGAAAGTGGAGAGAAGACCAGCATGGAGTGCTAGGATACACCCATGCAAGCAACATTGATAATGAAACTTTAAGGCAAAATGAGAATGATCTAATACATTGGAAAAGAATTTTAATAGAATACTGTCAAAAGGGTGTCAAATATTGCAAAGAGATCAAGTGAAATGAGGACTGAGAAGAGAACATTGCGTTTAACAATTAAGAGACATGTCCTCTTGCTGAAAGCAATTTTTGTGAAGTGGTAGAAATGTTACAAGGGCATGAGAGGCAGATAGATAGATAGATAGATAGATAGATAGATAGATAGATAGATAGATAGATAGATATAGATAGATAGATAGATAGATAGATAGATAGATAGATAGATAGATAGATAGATAGGTAGAAGGATGGATACATGGATGGATGGATGGATGGATGGACGAACGGATGGATGGATGGATGGATGAAGTGAAGATAACCAAGGAGTAGAGAGAGGTTTTTCTAGGAGGTTGACTATGAAAGGGAGGAGACAAGATAATAGTTTGAAGTAATAATAATGTAAAGGGAGGTGGTTTGTTCTTGCTTTGTTTTGTCTTAAGGAAAGAATCAATATGGTCATATGGTCATGTTTAGGAACCAGTGTAAAAGTGATTTAAAATCAGAGGCAAACTGCCCCTTTAGTTATCCTTTCTCTCTCCCTAATTTTTAGGGTCAAGAATATCAAAGGAAATAATGAAGAAAAAAATCATAGTGAAGAAGGATTTAGCACTGCCAAACTTAAAGTTACATTACAAAACAATAATCAAAATTATCTTGAACATAAAAATTAAAAATGTAATCAGTAGATTAGATAAGGAAGATCTAGAAGCAAATGTCTACATCAACATAGTGTTTAGTAAACCCCAAAATACAGACCATTGGAGAAATTACTTTATTCAACAAGAACTGTTCAGAAAATAGGTTTAGAACAGCATATTATACTATACTATTCAGAAAAATTCCAATAGATAAATAATCCAGTTAAAAAAGGAACACCATTTAACAATAGAGAATAGAATATTATACCTTTAACAACTGTGGAAAGGGGGATGCTTTCACTAAAATGGTAAATTATTATTTTATAAAATCCTCTATCCTATGTTGCTTGTTAATTATTCCCCTGAGGTTCATTGTAAAGTAGATAACAAAATGGGTCATTTCAATTCTTTCTGTATCTTGTCCATATCTGTTTATTTACTTGTTGCCCCCATTAAAATGTAAGCTTCTTCAGAATAGGATCAGTTCTTTTTTTTTGCTTTTTCTCTGTATCCCCAGAATATATAGTGCTTAGCATATAGCAAGTATTTAATAAATACAATTATGGATTGACTAATTGATGTAAAATTTTAAAATTTTTACACAAACAAAATCAACATGGCTAGAATTAGGAGAGAGTCTGGTAAGAGTTTGAAGGGGAAAATCTTTGCATTGAACATCTTAGATAAAAGTGTAATATTTAAAATCTGCATACAAAATCTACATCTACAGAACTGAATTCTATTGTTAAAAATCCAATATATATGATCAAATAATATAAACAAATTTCAAAAGAAAAAAGCAAACTAATGAAAATCCCCTTAAAAATTACTCAAGAGCACTTAATTATCAGAGTAGTAGAAATTAAAGCAATTCTGAAGTATCATGTCAAACCCATGAAGTTGGCAGAATTATAAAAGACAGAAAATTTCAATGTTGGAGAAGCTAGGAGAAAACAGGTAAACTATCTCACCAGTGCAGGTGGAGCTGGGAAATGGTCCAACCATTTTGGAAAATAGCTTGAAATTATATGAGAAAAATTACTGTGTTATATTGTTATATATAAATATATTTACATATATATTATATATGTGTAATTTATATATATAATATATAAATTATATTGTTCATACTTTTGGACCCAGAAATCTCACTATAGTTCTACACTTCACAAGGTGATTAATGATGGCAAGAAAAGACTCATTTGTACAAAAATAGTTATAGTTGTATTGTTTTAATAACAAAAAGCCAGAAACAAAATTTGTGCATAACAATTAGAAAGTAACCAAGTAAACTATGCTATATGAATATAATGTAATGTTACATAACATAACATAATATAATCTTGCACTGTAGAGAATGATAAATTTGATAAATGTAGTAAGACTTGGAAAAATACATGAAGTGACATAGAATAAAGAAATCAAAGACAAAAGAAAAATATTCGTAATGACTACAACAATGTCAATAAAGAAAACACTAGAAGACCACAGGTGATGTACAACAGATAATTTTGGTACCAATTTATTAAACTTCCTTCCACTTTATTATACATCGTTCCCCTCTGTTCATAATGAATAAAGCACCAAAGCAAAAAGTGACCTTTTACTATCCATATGATCACTTTTTTGGCTATTTTGTTTGATTCTTTTTGAAGGATGTCCTATGTATACCTGTTGAGATGTGTCTACTGCGTCAAAAACAAAATTTATCAATAAAACCTTGGAGGGTTCTTTTTTAAATAGAGGGAACTATTTCATGAGGGAAGATCTCAGAAGTGGTCTTCAAGGAAAAGCTGAACAATGAAGTTATTCCTCAGCATCTTTAGATTGGACCAGACCAGGGGTTCTTAACCTGGGATATTGTCATGAACAGAATCTAGGGCATCAGTGAATTGGGGGTGGCGGGAATTACATCTTTATTTTCAGGAACTGCTATTGAAATGTTAGCATTTCCACCCATTGAAAATATAGACAACAAACCGTTCATCAAAGAAGGGGTCCATACAGTTCACCAGACTACCAACGGCGTCTATGACACAAAAGGTTAAGAGCTATAAGGTTAGATTTTAGATGGTCTTTGGGGTCACTGCCAAGTCTGAGAGTCTATGCTATCTGGAAGTCCCATACCTCACAGAATCTCCCTTCCTTGAGGAGTCAGGCAAGGATGCTGGATAGACAATTCCACAATATTCCAAATTTTTCTCCCATTTGTTAGCTCTGTTACATGTGAATCATACACACTGCCAGTGGTTTAGGAAAGACATTTATTCTGTTTTTTATTGTGCTCTTTGACCACGTCTGGGTTGTGGTTTTGAGCAGCAGTGACCTTGTTCATGGTCTGAGAAGACAGCCGACTGACTACATGAAGAGATTTCAGAATGATAAGGCCCCCTAAATAAAATTTAAAAAAAAGTTTTCCCCTTCCTGGTCCCTGATGAACTTCTACACTTCTGTCTCTCTATCAGGAGAAAAATGATTGGAAAACATCCTGAATTCCTGCCCTTTGGAAGAGTTATTAAAGATTTGACTCTGTTTCATAGAAAAGGACATTTTAAATTCTTTTTAGAGATGATGAACTGGCAAAATCTTGTTCCATTACAGCTGTGTTTATATGTCTGTTTTAGTCATTAGCATCTCAGCTGAAAGCTTCCAGTCAGCCTCCTGAAGTCAACCTTCACAGTGACTACACAATATTCATCACTGAGGGAAAGGAAAAAACCTCTCTTCTTTCCCTGTCTCACTGTCTATCTCGCTTCGGCACGAAAGACCCACAAAATGTCAGAGCTGAAAGGATCCGCTGAGATCATCTAGCCCAACTGCCTGATTTTTAAAATGAAGACACAAAGTCCAGAAAAGGAAGAAGTATTTGCCCAAGGTCATAGGACTTTGAGCTGGAAGTTGACCTTAGAAATTATATAATTATTTCATAAATGAGAAAACTAGAGAAGGTGCACAGTTACATGGCAAGTATCAAAACTTGGACTTGACCCTAGGTTCTCTGACTCTGTAAACAGTCCTCTTTCCAGTAAAACCTGCTGATAGACTGCAGAGAGCCTTGAATGAGGATCAGGAGTTTATACCTGATTTGGTAGAAAGAGGCCATCATGGCCTAAAACAAAGATGATGACTCGTTCAGTGATACAGGATTGAATTGATACATGAAGGAGCATCTCTCTCTGAGACTGCATCTGCAGAAGCCGTCATTGCTCAGGGACGTTCCTGGAAGTGCTCTCCCTCCTGTCTCCTCAGCTATGTAAGACTTGATGGCAGATACTGCGAGACACCCAAGGAAACACAGTCATGACGCAGGAGCTCCTGCCTCACTACCCTGCCTGCAGGAAGCAAACACTTACTGCGTTCCAGGCACTGTGCTAAGAGCTAGATAGAGGAATAAATAAGGCAAAAGACAGTCCTGGCTTTCAAGGGGCCTACAACCTAAGAGGGGAGATGACACAAAGACAACCATGTATAAACAAGGTTACATACAGGCTAAATTGGAGCTAATCAACAGAGGGAAGAAACTAGCGTCATAGAGGAAGATTAACTGGGAAGTCTTAATTCTAAGTACAGCATAAATAAAGATCCATATAGAGAAACTAATCCATCAACCTTGCACAGATTAGGAACAAGACCTTAGGGTCATCCAAACTAATTAAGGTTGTTAGTTCTGACTTTAGATAGGCAGTATAATCAAACCCCTGAACAAAAGGGGAGAAGGGAGTGTAATATAGTGAAATATTGAACACAGGCTCCAAAGTCAGAAGTTGTTGTTGTTGTTCAGTCATATCAGTCACATCTAACTCTCTGTGACCCCATCTGGGTTTTCTTGACAAAGATACTGAAGTGGTTTGTCATCTTCTTCTCTGACTCATTTTATAGATGAGAAAACTGAGACAAACTAGGTTAAGTGACTTGCCCAGGGTCACACAGCTATGAAGTGTCTGAGGTTATATTTGAACTCTCAAAAATGAGTCTTCTTGACTTTAGGCCTAGGTACTCTATTCACTGACCATCTAGCTGCCCCAAAGTCAGGAAATCTAGTTTCAGATCTCATGTCTAACAATTACCACCTGTATGAATTATTTATCTTTCCTGGACCTCAGTTTTGCTCACCTATAAAATGACAGGGTTTAAGTAGACAGCATCAAAGGTGCCTTCTAGATCTCAATCTATGACCTTATCACAGTTCTATTTTCTCTCTACATCTCTGCCATAGCTTATTAAGCCCAAATAAGTTCCATTGTTTTGTTTCTTGTACTCTGTATCATAGATCCATAGACTGACTAAAAATCTCCAGAGATGACCTGGTCCAACTACCTCATTCTAAGTACATAAATAAACCAGACTGTGTTTTTATCAGCCAAAAACTCTCTTTTTAAGGGTGTTGAAATTTTGTTAGTTTAAATGACCTTTACCTTTCTCCCACTTTGGGACAGGGTAGATCTGCTTATTTTCCAATATGTACATCCATGTGCATAGTATCTGGTTTCCACAGCCAAAGAGGGCAGGGCAACTGTTCTATGAGGCAAAAAGGATGAACCTGTTGTCAACAGAACTTTCTCTCTACCCACAGACATTTAGAAGAAACAAAGTTAGCTCAGGTTTCCAAACCAATACTTCCTAAGCTGGCCCTTGCACTACAGAAAGCATGAGTTTCAGGTGATCATTTGGTGGCAGAACAGTGGCTTTCTGGGTTAGCCAAATAGCTTTCCCTGTGTGTCTGTGCTTGTGTTCCCTTGTGTTGAATGTGTTCCTGGGGCAAATTTCTTGTAATATATTTTTAGCTGCTAGACGTCTTCAGTCATGGCATCTACTAAATAGTTGGATAACAATGGCATTGTCACAAGGTCAGTGACAACTATGGCACCTTCTGAGCTCCTTTCTATTCTCTTCTCTATGCATGTGTCAGGCATCATGGGATCCCAGTGGTCAATGATCATGGACTCTAGCATAAGGGTCATGGCTTATAAATAGTTAACACAATGCATATTTCTAAGGTATGTTAGGCAAATACAGCATTTTTTTTTCATAATTTCTCATGCTGTGTACCAGACAGTGCAGTTGCCTCCTTATAGCTCAGTTATTATCTCTTGGGCCACCTCGGCAAAGTAGAGGTTAGGACCTTTGAAAATTATAGTCTGCTTCTCTTTTCATTAAAGATAATATCCTTAGTTGTTCTTTCCCCTACAATGCGTGTTGGAGATATGAAGGGTTTTCTTCAAGAAGGTCATTTGTTGGTAATGACAAGAATTCTAGGTTCAAATCTTGGTTCTTCTTTATACTTACTGTGGGACCATGAGTAAATCACCTCTCTGAGACTCTGCTTCCTCATTTGTAAAATGAGAGGATTGGACTAGCTAAACTCTAAGGACCCCTCCAGCTCTAAAACCTATGATCCTATGGTCTTATAACAACCCTGCTACAATTTAGCGAATGGTCTTCAAAAGTTGTTCTTCCATTATCTCCAACTCTGTGTGACCCCATGGACCACAGCATGCCAGGCTCTTCTATCCTCCAATCTCTCCCAAAATCTGTCCAAGCTCCTGTTCATTGTTTCTATGATAGTATGCCTCTCATCCTGTGCTGCCCCCTTTTCCTTTTGCCTTCAATCTTTCCCAACATTAAGGTCTTTTCCATTAAGTCCTGT
Source organism: Pseudocheirus occidentalis (assembly GCA_028646575.1). Classification (NCBI taxonomy): domain Eukaryota; kingdom Metazoa; phylum Chordata; class Mammalia; order Diprotodontia; family Pseudocheiridae; genus Pseudocheirus; species Pseudocheirus occidentalis. Next base: position 95,842,587 of record CM053595.1, read on the forward strand.
CTTTTTGTTATGTGGCCAAAGTATTTAAGCTTAAGTTTCAGTATTTGTCCCTCCAAAGTTGCCATAATTAAAAAAAAAATGCAACACAATGTGGCCTACCTGATCATAAACTTGTTTAAATATAGCCAGTATGGTCCTTAGATGAAAGGCACAGGTCAGCTAAGTGGTGCAGTGGATAGAGTGCTGGGTCTGGCGTCAGGAAGACTTGAGTTCAGATCTGGCCTCTGGCCTCAGACACTTCTTTTTTTTTCTTTCAATTTAAATTTATCAATTTTCTTGTTTACATCACTCATTTCCATGAGATTTTGAGTTACAAATTTTCTCCCCATCTTTTCCCTATCCACCACCCCAAAACAGCAATCCCACTGTAAAGCCCCTCCCCCAATGCTTGTATATCTTAATTCTCAGTTGCATGTAGTTAATAATAATAATAATAATATATACATATATATTTTTAACATTTGATTATAGAACTTTAAATTCTAGATTCTTTCCCTTCCTCCCTCGTCACCCACCCCCACTGGAAGGACAAGCAATTCAATACAAGCTGTACATGTGTAATTACACAGAACATCTCCACAGTTGACATATTGTGAAAGACTGACTATATTCCCCTCCATCCTATCCCACTCTGCCTTGTTCTATTCTCTACCCTATCTCTGTCCCTTTACAGAAGTGTGTACTTCCAGCAACCCTCACTCCCACCCTGCCCTCCCCTCCATCATCCCACCTCTCGTCCCCATCCCCTCTACTCTCCTATGTGGCAAGATACCCAGTTTAGAGTTTATGAAATTTCTTCCCCAAGCCAAATTCAACGAGAGTAAGGTTGCCTTTCCCTTTTGCCTTCCTGTTCTTCCCCCTCCATTGTAACAATTATCCCTAGCCTCTTCTATATAAGATGATTAACCCCATTCTGTCTCTCCCTGTCTCCTCTCATTCTAATCCTCTCCCACCTCAGAATTTTACCTTGTAAAGTATCATCCTTTCCTATTAAATTGATCCTGTGCCCTCTGTGTCCACATATATACACACACTGATATGTATTCATATGCATATACATATATATACCCTCCTATATAGACATATGTATATGTATACATATATATACATTTGTACTCCCTTCACCTATCCTCATACTGGGAAAAGTTTCATAAGTCACTATTATTGTTTCTCCATGTTGGCATGTAAATAGTTCAACTTTGATAAATTCCTTATGATTTCTTTTCCATGTTTGCCTTCTCATGCTTCTTGTATTTGAGTGTCAAACTTTCTTTTCAGTTCTGGTTTTTTCAGCAAGAATGTTTGAAAGTCCTCCACTTCACTGAATGACCATATTTTCCCCTGGAACATTATACTCAGTTTTGCTGGGTAGGTGATCCTTGGTTTTAATCCTAGCTCCCTTGATCTCCAGAATATCATATTCCAGGCCCTTCAGTCCCTCAGTGTAGAAGCTGCCAGATCCTGGGTTATCCTAA
>CM053595.1:95844561-95913874 GCA_028646575.1 Pseudocheirus occidentalis
TTCTCATTTCTCTTCCCAATTTTTCCTCCACTTCTCTTATTTGTTTTTCAAAATCTTTTGTAAGCTGATCTATGGTTTGTAGGCAGTCTTCATGTTTCTTGGAAGCTTTTGGTGTGGGAGTTCTGACTGTGTTATCTTCCTCCCATTCCATGCTTTGATCCTTTTTGTCCCCCAAGAAAGGATTCTAGAGTTCAGTTGCTGTTCTTACTTTGTTTCCTTTGCCTGCTCATGTTGCCAGTAAATTACTTGTCTTTTCAGCTCTGTGGAACTCTGCTTCCAGAAGGGAAAGCTCTGTTCCAAATTGCTGGGGGTTTTGCAGCTGCCAGAGCTATTAGGAGGCTGCTGCAGCCCCCACTGGCTTTGGCTCACTGAAAACGCACCCCAGGACCACCACCCAAGATCACAATCTGGATCCAGGCCGCTCAATGCAAGAGCGCTTAGCCTATGAATAATTACTTGGCTCCCCTGAGTCTGCAGGCCGGGAACTCTGAAGCAGCCATGTGGGGGCGACTGCAGGGTCACTGATTCTGCCACTTCCTTGCTCTGGAGGCAGTTTGGATGGACTGCTTTTCTCCCTGAGATTTAGCTGAGTTCCACTGACCTTTCACTTAGTCCTTGTTTCATATGGCCTGATAATTCTGGAAACTGCCACAGCTGCGACTGATTCACTCTCCTGAAGGCTCCAGCCGCAGCTCATCCTGGCTGCCCTGGGGCCAAGCAGTGGTTTCAGGCTGGGCTGGTTTTGTCTCCCAGCACACTGTGATGAGCCCTTCCTGTTGAGCTGCCTTCAGCGGGAAATGTGTTTTTCTGTATTTCTGTGTGAGTTTTGGAGCCCTAAAATTTGTTTAGAGTTATAGTTTATGGGTATTTGAGGTGGCTATGTGGGAGCTGCAGTGTTTTCCTGCTTCTATGCTGCCATCTTGGCTCCGTCTCCCTCAGACACTTCTTAGCAATATGACTACAGGCAAGTCACTTGATCTGTTTAGCTCAGTGTCCTTATCTGTGAGATGGGATTAATAAGTATACCTATGTCCAGGGCTGTTGTGAGGATCGAATGGGATAGAGGATCAAATCTGTAGTAGTGCTTAGTACATAGTAGGTGCTATATTAATGTTTATTCCCTTACCCTCTCATCACCCAAGCATGTATTCCAAAACTTTCTAAGCTGGTAGAATCTGCCACAGTTTGTGATCTGTTTGTGTAATCTGTGAGAACCCAGGGTCCCCTCAACTCCATGATGGGGTTTCAGGGGAGAGTTTTAGACATATACCGCTCAGTAAATTTGTTAATGAATTTACAAATTAGGGCTTACTGATTATTTGGTTATGCTGGTAAACCCCAATTTAAGCAATATTAACATCAGCAGCATTCTGGTATTTAAAACACACACACACACACACACACACACACACACACACTTGCACACATACAGAGGTTATTTCCAAAAATAATCACTACAGTATTCACTCAAATAGCAAGCTCCTATAATGCTTTTAAACTGTGATCTGATTACAAATATGTCATTTTCAGGATCATGGCTTCTATGTAAAGCAAAGTCAATTCATTCACTTACTAGAGAGGCAGCTTAGCATAATTGAAGGCACACTAGACTTGGTGAGGGAAAGATCTGGGTTCAGATCTCTCCCTCTTGATACATCCTTCCTGTGTGACCCAGAGTGAGTCACTTACCTTTCCTGAGCCTCAGTTTCCTCATCTGTAAAACAAGAATGATAATGTCATTATGGTTCCTGTTATGGGATTGTTGTGCAGCTCAAATAAGAAAAATGTGTGTAAATGCTTTGCAGATTAAGGTATGGTAGATGTGTCAGCTATTATTATTAGAGAAAATGTAAAGATCAGCATCATCTTAGCCACCATCTCTATTATTGCTAATTATATATTGGTGGGATCTGTATGAATGAGAAGTTGCTATATACATATTGTACAAACTAAAGACCAGAGATCCAAAGTGATCCTTGGAGGAAGAACAAATCCAAAGACTGCCACTCTGACATTATACACATAGAGATACCCAACACTTGGTTGGCCCCGTCTCCATTTGAGGGAAAGCACATTTGATCAGCACTGATAAGTCACTAGAAGGAATCATACCTCTGGTGTCATTTTTTTCCCAAATCCACTGTAACACATATATTCATCTTGTCAGATTGTTATATAAATAGATGAGGTAAAACAACATGGCATTCGCTGTACTTCAATTACTTTCTTGTATAATGTCAAGAAGTAAAAGCTAACAAACCATAACTTTTCTTGACATTTCCTCCCTTAAGTGACCAATGATGGATTTGCCCTAAAAACGCATTCATCATTTTAAGGAACAGTAGAGACACTGGATTTCTTTGTGCTGGCTTTTTCCCCCCTCCTCTTCTCCTTTTCTTTCAGTCAGTGGTTAAATTGAAAAGCCCAGCTCTCCTAGAGATGAGAACCAAACCTGGTTGATAAGATTACATGTTTCTAATCCTGAGGGATGTTGAAGTCATCCAAGGAAAGAGGGTATTTGCTGTCATAGATGGTCAAGAGATAGAGCTGAATTCTCAGAAAAGCCCATGGGCTCCTCTCCCCACCCCTACCCACTACTCTCGTCATCTTCATTCAGCTGTATAGTTGAGATTCTATTTTTCCAAGCTAATATTTCGACTCGTCTCTAATTCATTAATGCTGCATTACATTCGCTTTGTCTGTTCCCCAGCCAGGTCAAAATCTGAGAAAAAGGTAGGAGGAAGAGGAGGATGAAAGAAGGAAGATAATCAATAGAAGTAGGAAGAGAACAAAGAGGAGGAAAAGCAAAAGGAGGAAAGGAGAAAGAAAATAATAAATTTTAATAAAAAGAGATAGGAAAATAAAATGACCCAGTAAGACAAAAATATGAGTCCATTTAATTCCCAAGTTGTAGGGCAAAGATTCTTATATGTCATGGACCCCTTTGGCAGCATGGTGAAGCCTATGGACCCCTTCTCAGAATAATGTTTTCAAATACATAAAATAAAATCCACGGGATTACAAAGGGTGAAAATCGAGATGTACTTTTTTCCCTTGCCAATTTCATAGGCCCTCCCCCCAATCTATCCTTGGACCCCTCAGATGTCTGTGGACTCCAGGTTAAGAACCCTTGTTCTAATCTAGGGCAAAAACATTCAGTCATAGGCTAAATAGTTTAAATATTTTGGTTGGAAATAAAGTATAAACTATATAAACCAAAATATTTAGAATAGCATTCTTTGTGGTTACAATAAACTGGAAAAAGAGTACCCATCAAATGGGGAATGGTTGAATTTAACAAATGGATATGAAGAAATATTATTACTCTCTAAGAAACAAAGAACTTGAATTCAAAGAAACATGGGAAGATTAGCACAAAGTGATGCAAGGCAAAGGGAAGCAGAACCAAAAGAACAGTATCCAGGACTTCTTAAACTTTGTCCACTCATGACCCCCTTTAGCTCTTCTTAAACTGTCTGTTGCAACCCCATATGGCCATAATGACTTCAATAATGTGAATGAAAACACTAAAAGGTAGCTGAACTCAGATCAATAAACACTCTTGGTTCTGAGAAATGAAGGATCAAAACCTATATGTTAAAACACGGGGTGAAAACAGTAGCTCTGCAGCTAGAACACCTACTTTTCCATGCGACTTCTGAAACGTGACTACTTGTCTCCACAGCTAGAATGCTCTCCCTCCTCTGTGGCTCCTGGCTTCCTTCAAATCCCTCCTTCTACAGAAAACCTTTACTGATCCCCCTTAATTCTAGTGCTTTCCCTATGCTGATTATTTATAATTTGTCTTATTTACCTATTGTTCCCCATTCCCATTGGACTGTGAAATTCTTGAGGCCAGCCACTATCTTTTACCTTTCTTCGTATCCCCATCAATTAGCACATGTAATACCTGGCATATACAAAGTGCTTTAAAAATGTTTATTGACTGACTGACTGACTCACCTTGGACAAGTCACTTTACCTCCCTAGTGAGTGGCTACAGATATAGAATGTAATATACGCTATCAGACTTGTTGGCTTTGCTGGATGGTTCTGCCTATTTTTGTTTGTTTCAAGGGAGTGTTCAAGGAAGTGGAAGGGATAAGGATGTTGATCAATTATAGTAATATTAAAATATAAAACAAAAAACTTATATTTATATCACTACCTGAAATGTTTCTAAGATGTGCAGTAGATAAAGTAGAACAAAGAACAGGCAGTTTCATAAGTAAAGAGAGAGAGGAAACTGGACCACAATGGACAAGGTCACATGTTCCCATCTCTTTTAAACAGAAATAGTGTGATCACACCACTAGTTCAACACGGCGTGGTAGAAAGAGCGCCAGCTTAGGAGTCAGGAGACCTGGGCTGTGTTGCCACCTCCACTAGTGACTTACTTTGTAATGTTGGGGAAGTAATCTCTGCATTGCAGTCCTCTTATCTTTTATTAGGGGATAACATTTCCTGCCCTGCCTACATCATGAAGTTGTTTGTCAATATCAAGGAAATAATTGACTCAAACACTTGAAAATTATATGCATGCAAAGGCATACTACATATTATTATTACACTCCCTGGACAGCAGGGGCTAATGCATCAAGACCTCATAGTCTTGAGTTGGATTCTACCCCAGCATTTATAGGGGAAGTTATATTATTCAGGGACTTTCTTGTGTGAGGTTGAGAATTTGGGGAGCTTAGTTTCAGGATTGACCCTGAATTATTGGACCAGGTTGACAGATGCAAAGGTATAGGAGTTAGATGTTCTACTCCCGAAAGACAATGGACCCCACTTCATCTGAAAATCATTCCGTGTTCACCCACAGTTCCTCTCTGTTCCAAATTGACCATCATATCAAACCACTTTTCACAGAGAAATGGTGGGGTGGAATAGTCACTCCTTCATCCCAACGACTACAGAGAAGCCCCATCCCCCACCCCTACCCCTACCCCAGTTCCTATGTGCCATCTTCCTGGGTCTTTCCTCTGGGGACCAATCTGCAGACAGGAACATTAACCTCAAGGCCTCACATAGGATCCCTGTTCCTTGGTTATTTTTCATTTTTTTAAATCATTTTGGTTTCTATCATTCCAAATAGAAACAGAATTACAGCACTTATCCAATAATACTGTCTATATTGAGAAACAGGATGCTGGCAAGCTTAAAAAAAATATGCTTTTTTTATTAGTATGTCCAGAACTAGAACGCAATAAAACACAGACCTTTCGAAGGAAGGGAAAAGAAGAAGAAAGAAAAAAAAAAGCTCTTACTATGGGGAAAGAGAGCCAGGAAGAGATTACTTACTGCTACAGAATCCAATATTGTAAAGGGTTGGGGGTTTTTTATTTTTTATTTTTTGCCTATGCCACATTTTTAATGTCTCAGTGAGCTCAGTGTGCTGTGACTATCAATCACAGGAAACTACTGACGTTATGAAACTGCTTTTAAGATATACGGAGTTTTCAGAGCCAAAGTTGTCTGAAGAATAAAAATCTTCAAAGCTCATATATTTTCAAAAATATCTATTTGATACACCAAGCTGAATAACAGCCAGCTGTCTCTACTCCATAACTGCTTGACAGAATGCATGAATATTGTTTTGTGGAGAAGGGCACTAAAATGGGGAACAAAAACTTTTTACGTTGGCTCCTGCTGGTGCTATGGCCCACCTCTTCCATTTGTGGGCACCAGAGGTCACATTAAACTCTGGATGATGAGACTGTGGAGACTTGAAGTTGAATTAATTTGGGAGACAGAAAAATCCTACAGATATTTATTTAATCTATAGAAAAAAAAATCTTACGCTGCTTGTCAAATTTTCCAAAAAAGGTGGTGGGGGTGCTCAGCCTAGACTAGAAGATAGGGGCCAGGAAGGGGTAACTGCAAGGGAGAATAATATTCCTGTACCTCCTGGAGTGAATGAATTCCTTTCCCCCAACTTCAGAGCCCAGTGCATTGGAAAGAAGGCTGACATTAGAGCCATAGGATCTGTGTTCAAACGCTGCCTCTGCTACTTACTTCTTGTGTGACCTTGGTAAGTCATTTAACCTCTCTGGGCCTCAGTTTACTCATCTCTAAGAGGAGCAGGTTGGTCTAGATAACCTCCAAGTTCCCTTCCAGCTGTAGCTTATGATTCTATGGTCACTACTGAACCCTCCATTTTTACTTTTCCCTCCTTCCAACCCTCATCCTTTCCCTCTTCCTTCCCTCATCCTTTTTTCATATTTTTTCTTCCCCTGTTATACTATGCCTTTTTCTTCTCCCTTTTGGGGTTTCATCACCCAAGTAGCAAAGGAAATAGGAACTTGTTAATAAGAGTTTAAAATTTTTTCAATTAATGCCTACCCAATTGAGAACTAGTCAAAGGACAAAAAAAAAAATCCTTATGAATGTAAGAGAAGGCTGTTTGTTTTCATCTGAAACCCAACCTGATTTTCACCAGCAGAGAAGCAGAGAAGCATTCAGGTAAGAACACTAGACCAAGGAACAGAAGAGCTGGGTTCTAGTTCTGAACCACTGCTTCACTAGCCATGTGACTTTGGACAAGACTTACACCTCTGAGCCTCAGTTTCCTCATCTGTCAAAAGGGAATAAATATACAACTCAATTCTCAGAGCTATTGTGATGATGAAATGAAAGAGCAGCCATGAATGTAAATTTGTAAACCGTGAAGTGATATATACTTCCAATAGATTACAGAATTACTCTAAGGATCCTATTAAGAGTCAGCATGGCGAGATGGAAAGCATGTGGGGACAGAGTCAGGGGACCTTTGCTATATACTCCCTGGATCACCTTGATCAAGGAATTTATCCTCCTTGCACCTTAATTTCTTCAGCCATAACACAAGTGGGTTAGACTGTATGGCCTTTAAAATCTCTTCCAATTCTAAACCTATCATTTCATCAGTTGGGGCTCTCCCACAACTGATGCAAAAATACAACCCTCTATGTCTCAGTAGACAGTCTTTGTGAGTTGCTGTAACCACACACCTCCACTGCCCTCCACGGTAAAAAAAAATACCACTTGGTGGCTACATTTCTAGTAATAGTACCCCTTTTACTTTGTTAAGTTGATCCTTGGATGACAAGTATTACCAGACCACGTTGGAAGCCTCTTCAGTTTGGTAGAAATGGTTAGAACTTACAGTTCAATGGCATGACCTACATGAACCCAAAGTCAAATGAGGCACAGGAGGGCTTTAACAGAAATGTTTGTTACTATTATTGTTTTCTCCCCCAAAACATGAAGGTCTCTTCATATTGGCTTTTCTGGGAAAACTTGAGGAAAATGAATAAGGATCCCACTGAGATCCACTAAGCCAGGGAAGAATAACAGACTCCTGGGAAGATGTTTATCACCAATTTCTTACCCGTAGTCAAAAGTGGAGGAGGGCTACAGATGAGGACGCTGTGGCTCAGAGAGGAAGTCACTAATCTAAGGATGCACAGCTAATTAGTAGCAGGGTTGGAAATTGACTCTATGCGTTTTTACTCTAAACCTGGCGTTCTCACTATGCAATGCAGTATATCTAGAGCAGGAGTTTTTAACCTGTGCTCCACAGGTCCCTAAGGGCATTCTGGATAGATTTGAGGGCACCCATAAACCTGAATGGGAAAAAATTACTTTTATATTTTCACTAATGCATTAGATTATGAGCATCTTGAAAGCAAGAGCTGTCTTACACTTCTTTTTGTATACCCTACACATAGTAGGCACTTTAAAATATTTGTTGACTGCCTGTCTGCCTGGCTAACCTCTAAGTGTAATTTCAAATTTCCTTCAGTTATAAATGTAGACAACAAATATTATTCTAATAACCTTAAATTATTATTCTAATAACCATAACCTTAAACAGACCACCAAAAGAGTCTATAACTCAGAAAAACTTAAGAACCCCTAACCTCAGAGGTCCCTCTCTTTAATATTGGACTCCCTAAAAAGTTATCCCAGGTTCGAGGTATTCTGTGGATTTCCTTCACAAGCCATAACTCAGGTGTTCTCACTGATAATATTTACTTTTTACTAGTCATTTAAAGGTCACCGTCAATTCAAAGTGAAAGCATTTAATGGCAAAGCCTAGTAACAGAACTTGGAACAGAATACTTCCTCCTTACCTCTGGGGTAAGCTCTCCCATGAATCCACACCATCAGTGGGAAGAGTGAACACAGATAGAGAGCACCTAGGAATGTATGTGTCAAGGGCATGTATGTGGAGAGGAACATAGAGGATACGGGGGCAATGTCTTATTGCTGCGGTATTCTGCCATGCAAATGAGAGTTGGAAGAAGAAAAGTAAGGAACAGAAATTCACAGGCAGAGTACAATGAAACATCACCCTGTCCCTCACTCCTTGGCTCCTTATTTTTGCCTTTATTATGTATTTGAAACTGGCAGCAAGCCTCCTAAGCTAGGCTTTAAGCCACTTTTCAGTACACTGCCAACTCCCCCTCCAGTCTCTGCAGGAGGGGTACTGTATTGGATTTACTCTATGTGTGTGTGTGTGTGTGTGTGTGTGTGTGTCTACACATATGTGTATCTACATATATATGTGTGTGTGCATGTGGGTGTATATATACACACATATGTACATATGTGTGTTGTTTAGATAGATGATAGATGAAAGAAAGAAAGAAAGAAAGAAAGAAAGAAAGAAAGAAAGAAAGAAAGAAAGAAAGAAAGAAAGAAAGATTTACACCCACTTTTTTGTACATATGTTGTCTCTCTCTAGAAAGACCATAAACTCTTTGAGGGCAGGGATTGTTTCACTTTTGTCTTTGTATTCCCCGATCTAACACAGAGCCTGGCCCACAGTAGGTGCTCAAAGGTTTGTTGATCAACTGGTTGAGTGGTTTTCATGTTACGTAGGTAATTTATGGTAGATTTCAAAGAATGCTGGATAAGATCTATACAAGATATGAAGCTATAGAGAAATCGATCTTTAAGGATGTAGTGCCTATGCTGATAAACTTCACAGATATTTAAAAGGAAATTACAAACAAAACTTACTACAACATAATTTTAGTTCCATATTAAAAATAAATCATCCTTCATGACCCAGAACTCTCCTTCCCTGATAAAAATGAGACTCTATGAGATTTTTTATAACTCAGACAATCTTTACTGAAACCCTCCATTCTCACAGACAGACTCCCTAATACTCTGTTTTAGGACTGACAGTTCTTAGAAGTGAGATTCTAAAGAAGGTGGGCAAGTTTCTTACCCAATTATCCCCCTGAGTTCTCCCAAGAAATAACACTATTCAGATAAGATGGCTCAACTCTGCTTAGAACCAGCTCAAACATTAGGTAAAAAGGAGAATGAGGAGCCTGTGAAGATTTTGTAACTTGCCCTGAAATCAATGGACAGTTGGCAGTTCAGATACAATATTTATAATTGCATTATTACATTTGAAACTCGTTTAAATTTGAAGAGTCTGGATTTAACTGACAAGGAAACATGTGAGAGGCAATGGAAATGTATTGTAAATGTCAGCATCATGTTTGATCATACCAAGGTGACCTTAAAATGCCATCTTATCCACTTTAATTTAACAAGGCTGATTTCCTAAAATATCAAATATTTGATATAACCAAGAATATATATTGAACTACTGGAACAAATAGCTAGAAGATATTTCAGTTGTCCTACTTGAAAAAGCAAGATGTAGGTAAACTCTTCTCTAATGTGAGCACTTTTGCCTAAATGGAAAGTTTTAACTCTTCTCTTCATCAGAAATAGAACAAGCCTCATACAGTTATAGTACAGTAGCTGCCCATGTGTTATGATTTAAATGGCTCCAAAAGAGTCTCAGGCCCCAAAATATCTCCCCCTCACCAACGTTGACACCTAATCATTAGAAATTCTCCTCTTTTGATTAATGACTTGTCCCTGGGGTCCTCTTTTAAAAAGCCTTTGAGGGTATAAGGCATTAAATCCTTTATTCCTTAGGGAAGAAAAACGAGCCAGATGAATGGGTGCCTGGTAGGGAAAGATGGACAGGAAATGGACTTAGTTAGAAAAGGGAGTGGTACAGTGTAAAGAGTGCTAAATCTAGCATCATGGGACCTGAGTTCAAATTCTGGCTCAGCCTCTTACTACTTTAATAATATACATTTTCCTCCACAAAAAAGGGTGGGAGAGAGAGGTAGAATAAGATGTGTATTATGTAGCAACACTGACTTTCATCTGGAAGCATGTGATCTAAGACAGACTCATAGCCCTGCATACACAGTAAGTGTTCTATAAATGTGAATATTATAAATTGAATTAAACTGAATTATCAGAGTAAATAAAAATATTGAACCAATACCCAATTGAACAGAAGTGTCCAGAGGATTACAGTATAAGGGTGGGGGTTTCCACCCTCATCCCAATTAATATAATCATAGAAGACTCAAGTCTTAATTAATTGGTGAGTTGTGAAGTACTTTACAGATAATTTACGGATGAAAATGAATAACAACACACAAGAAATATCTTGTGGCTGGCTAAAGAGACTCAGTTGTACCTCACAGGACTATGAATAAAACAGTACACCAGTCCAGGAATTCTAGTGGGAGACCACTACAGTGGTAGTTGAACAAAGCAGTGAAAGAATCTTGAGTAGGAATTGTCCTTGGATGGGAAGGATCAAAGGTCTCTTTTCCTACCTCCCACTGATGGGATATTGTATATGTCAAAAGGTAAGATGATGGGGATTTCCCACCCCCCATATGGCAGCATCTTCATTGGGAGCTGAAAAACTAGACACAGAGAAGAAACTTCAAGATCCACAAGGTCACCAACCCTCAGAACCTAGTAAATAGCTGCGACCAAGAATTTCATGAGGACTCCACAAAGGAAGAAAAGGACTTCTAATAACTAAGAGTTGTGAGTTTGCACTTTGACCATGTTGTTTCTTATATAATCTCTGTCATTTCCCCAAACTCTAAAACTATCATGACCACAACAGAATCCTCTCTTGTGATGAAGTAGAATTAATCAAAAATAAATTGATACATTGACGATATCTGACAGTGTATGCCTCATCCTGCACCATCTTCTTTATTGAAAGAAAGGAGTTGAGTTCCATCATTAGTTCTTGGGTCAAGATTGGTGCAGTGATCTGAGTTCTGATATCTTTTTGTGCCATTTTCCTTTACATTTTTGTGGTTGCTAAGTATATTGTTCTCTTTTCTCTACTTACTTCATATTTCATCAATTCGTATGCATCCTCCCAAGTTTCTCTGAATTACTAATATTTATTGTTTCTTACTGCACAGTAATATTCCATTACATTAATATACCACCATTTGTTCAACCCTTTCCCAATAAATGGACACATACTCTGTTTCCAAAAACCACCAGATCTTACCTCTTTTAAATGACTTGTCTGTATAAGAAATGATGAACAGTATACTTTCAGAAAAACCTAGGGAGACTTAAGTGAATTGGCACAAAATTACATGAATAGAACCAGAATACTGTATACAGCAACAGCAATATTGAACAATGATCAACAATGAATGACTTAGATACTCTCAGCAATACAATAATATAAGATAATTCCAAAGGATTTATGATGAAAAATGATATCCATGTGCAGGGGAAAAACTGATGGAGTATAAATGCAGATTGAAGCTTTTTTTTACCTTTATTATTCTTAAGTGGGTTTAGTTTTTTGTTGGGCTTTTTTTTTTGGTCTGTTTCTTTTTGCAACATGGCCAATGTGGAAACATTTTACATGACTGTGCGTGTACAATCTATTTCAAATTGCTTGCCTTCTCAAGGAGGGGGGAGGGGAAAGAGGTAGGAAGAGAATTTAAAATACACAATTTAAAAAAAACAAATGTTAGACATTTTTGCTTACATTGAGGGAAAATTTTTGTATTTTTAAAATAAGTGTCCTGCTTTACTGTTTAGTTTAAACCTTCAAAAATTATCCATGAGTTCATTCATGTAAGTCCTCCCTCCACCCCTGAAGATTATAACTTCCTCCTCACCTTGGCTGATGAGCTTAATGAGTTGTTATGGAGAAACAAGTTCATTCCCAGGTAACTAAGCCTCTTTGCCTAATATTAGGCTAGAAAGCACTTACTGTATTCATGTTCTATAGGCATATCCTCTTTGAAGAAACCAGGATTACTGCCCCACCATGATGAGACATTGGAAGAAGACTGGAATGGAGAAGTTTCTTACTAATGTAACAACTGTCATCATTTTCTTATTTCCTGCCTCAGAGAAAGATCATAGATTTATTTAGAATCATAGATCTAGAGCTAAAGGGAACCTCAGAAGCCATTTAGTCCCAATTCCTTCATTTTACAGAAGAGAGGATGGAGGCCCAGGAAGGCTGTGACTTGCCCAAGGTCAGCATCAAAGGCAAAATTTAAACATAAGACCTCCAACTTGAGAGCCCAGGATTTCCACTGTATGACACTCTTTCCTGTGGTGATACTGATTACCCATTCCTCCCTGGGAAGAAGTTTCTAAACACTCCAGGTAGGAAAGGAACAGAACCAATTAAAAGGAAGGCACAACCCAGGAAAAAAATATTCAGCTTGAAAAGAATACTTTGTCATACAAATACAGGGATCTATCACCTCTGTATAGCTCCTGAAGCACTTTCCTCACTATGATGCTACAAGGTGGGTGGTACAAGTATCATCAACCCCGTTTTATAGATGGTAGAGATGAATCTCAGGTAGGTTGTGACTTGCCCATGGTAACATAACCAGCAAGTGACAGAAGCAAGATTTAAATCCACATCTTCTGATGCTCATCGCTTTCTCCCATGTGACACTGTATCCCTGAAGATAGATGCCAGTAGCTTTGGCCAAGAAAGTGCAACTATAAAAGCAAAACAGCATATATGACAATGAAAGGAGCTTCATCCCATTGAGTCCTGCCCTTCCACCCTGCCATGGGTCTGACACTCATTGTCTGAATACATGCTGACAGCTCTATTCTCTGTTTGTTGGCCTCTGATCTTAGCCCCCATTTAAGGTATTTTTGTATGACCTTGTGGGTGAGGAAATCTATTCACACATCTAAAGCAAAAAAAAAAATGGAGGTACAATTACCCATCTCCAAAGTTAAAGAATTTTAGTCCAACAAAAAATTAGCCTATACCATAATTATTCCAAGTGAATGATCCCAGAATTCCATATACCCTCCATCTATGTAAGCACAGCTCAGTCTAGGTGAACATGACTAAAACTTTCTGAGTAAATGTGGTCTGAAAAATATGAATTGGTCACTTAACTCATTGCAAATCAGTCTTAACTTTTTCTTGCATGTGAAGGAAATAGAAACAGAAATATAAAGAATTTTAGATCACTTTCTTTTCATTTTTCTCTTTCTTTTATTATTTAGATTCTTTTAAAACTTCTTATGGCAAAGCAGTCCCTTCCTTAATCCCTAAATCAGTTCTTTCCTCCGTCTGTTTTTAAATATATGAGATGTGCAAAAAATAGGAAAATATCCAATTTTTAGAAGCTTTTCCTATCAAATCTTCTGTGTGGTATAGTGGGAAAAGCCATGGATTTAAAGTCAAAGAATCTGAGTTCAAATCTCAGCTTTTCTACTTACTGACTTCATGACGTTAGACAAATCACTTCCCTCCCTGGCCCCAGTTTCCTCATCTGTAAAATTAAAGGGTTGTACTACATGTCTTTTAAGGTCCATTGCAGTTATAAACTATAGAAGCTCATAATTTTAGATTTTTTTAAGGTATCAGCTCTGGGAAGAATATTTTTCTGCCTCCAGAAAAAAAGTAAGACCATAGGAAATTCACCTTCAGCTCTTTTAAGTCTAATGTCCTCATACCATGTTCATATGTCTCCTCATATCACCTCAATTCTTTTACTCCTATTCTTCCCCTTTCTTCCTCCCCTTACTATACAGTTGCTCCTCCCTAGGAGTGTAAGGATCAAGTTGGAGTGTGCGGAGAGAAAGTGATATGGTATAACAGCAACAGAGTGATGGTTATGGTCTGAGTAATGTCGACCATGTGATAGTGGCATAACTCACTGCTAGGGCTATCTGCCAATCCTATTCACCCTGATCCTTGATAGGTTTATGTGACCAGATAAGGACAGAGGTTCCCCAGTGACCAAATAGCTGAGATGAGCAGAGCATCAAACTACCTAAATTCTAATTCACACTGAGTCTAGAATTCCACACTTCCATGCCAAGAGTTAGATGAGAGCTGTCTTTGTCAGAACCTGATGACCAAGCTTATGGAAAGTGTCTAGGACCACCTGTGGGAATTGGTTGGTACATTTCTTTGCTTGCTCTAGGAAGGATCCAAATGGTATTCTACATCTGTGAGAATTTTTAAGTTTTAGGAAAACACAAGGGGTTTTATGTTTGTTATATGTTGTAATATTTTAAAATATTTTTATTAAATTATCTAGTCTATGATGAGTAAAAATGCTATATGTAGCATATTAGCATGTAGATCTTCTCCCTTGGGGGACCATCTCCATTATACTGATGTCACACAACTAGTACTCAATACTAGTATTGAAATACAGCATAGTCAAAAGAAGGTAGTATTAGCCACTGGGTGGGGGCTCACAGCTAAGTTCTAATTGGTAGTTCCACAATCAACTAATCAGTCCACACATGTTTAGATAAGTATAGTTCTTCACAGTGAAAAGCAGAGCTGAAAGATAGAAAGAATCTCTGGTAACCCTAGGGAACATCTCGCTTACTCAGCCTAGTATCTCAGTGGCGCTTGCAACAAATAGCCAGGGTAAGTCCGGGACTCCCCAGATAATGGCCATTAGCACCACCTAGTGGTAGAATATCTTATTTGGCTCATCCTTCAAAGTCCAGCTGATTCAGTCCACCTTTTCCATGAAGCCTACTGGAACTTACTCTTCTCTACAACTTAAAACTTTTTAGTTGTGTGTTCCTGCCTTGCTTTTCTAGGTTTGGCAGATATAATCACTCGCAAAGCCTCTTCATTACTTCTGGAATAAAATATAAACACTTCAGGCTAATACTTAAAACTTTCCGCAATGTTGTTACAACCTTTTTTTTCTGGCCTCATTTTAATTCAATTCAACAAATATTTAGTATTTCACATTATTAGCTGGGCTATTTACCAGCTATTTTACAAACTCAGTATTCACTCTTCCTCTTCTCTAAATTCACATATGTCCCACATGTACGCCCTCTTTTCTTAATTCCTCCTCTGAAAAGTCTTACCTTCCTTGAAGGCTCATCTATATATACATATACACACATACACAATACACACATACATACATACATACATACATACATACATACATACATACCTGTCTACAGATCCCCTGCCCCCAGCAGAATGTAAGTTCCTTGAGGGCAGGGACTATTTAATTTTTTTTTCCTTCCTATGCTCCAGAACATAGCACATTTCTTGGTACATAGTAAACTCTTAATAAATGATTGTTAGATGGTTGATAAATACATACTTAATACTTACAAAATGAAATTGAATACTAGATATCATGGAGAATACAGGAGAAGTTTCAAATACAGTCCTTGCCCAGAAGAAGTTAACTTCTTGTTGGGATTTAATATCAATATGCATTAAATGCTTAAATAATAATTCAAAATTGTTGTTAGTTATTTTTCAGTCATATCTGACTCTTCATGACCCCATTTGGGGTTTTCTTAGCAAAGATACTGGAGTGGTTTGCCATTTCCTTCTCCAAGTCATTTTGCAGATGAGGAAACTGAGGCAAACAGAGTTAAGTGACTTGCCTGGGGTCACACAGCTAGTAAGTATCTGAGGCCAGATTTTTTTTAATGTAAAATTGAAAACAGAATTGCTTCCTATTTATATATTAGAGGTAATTTGTTTTTTAATATATTTTATTTTCCCCAATTACATGTTAAAACCATTTTTAACATTTTTTAAAAGTTTTGAGTTCCAAATTCTATCACTCCCCTCTTCCTCCCTGAGACAGTAAGCAATCTGATATAAGTTATCCGAGGACAGATTTGAACTCACAAACATGAGACTTCCTGACTCCAGCAATACAAATGGTGTATGTCAAAATGACTGGTTCAGCTTATGCCTGCTATGATTCTTCATCCAGGAGTTTCCTGTACCAAAAAAATCACAGGTTCAGGCCCTGTTCTCCTGTAAGTCTATGGAAGGGGGAGAGAAATATGAAACTGATTCTATGTATAATAAGAAGCAGCCTCATAAGTAGAGATCTAGTGTCTGCATCAGGAAAATGGGGGTTCACATTCTATCTCTGACACATACTAACTATGTGAACATGAGTAAGTCACCTCACTTCTCCCTAATGCCCCCAGACAACTCTCTAAGACTACAAGTTACAGATGAGATACCTATCTAAAATCAGTAGAGGAGTTTTCACTCAGCAGCTTCTCTACAGCAGTGAAATCACATATCAGGAACCAAAAAAAGAAAACATATATATCTAATGAATGCCACAACACTATCAAAAGAAACCCGATATGGTTTTGAAAAAAAAAGAGGAGGGGGAGACACAGGAGAGGCAGGAAGGAGGCTGAGAGAGAAATATCTGAATTAAACAGAACAGCTGTCCCTGTTGATTAAATTATCCAGAAAAGGTCTTGGATCTTCCATTCACTCTCACACACCAAGAGTTATGTCACGTTGCCCTCATTGAACTCCAAGGCTACATGTCCTTTCTTGTGAC
Source organism: Pseudocheirus occidentalis (assembly GCA_028646575.1). Classification (NCBI taxonomy): domain Eukaryota; kingdom Metazoa; phylum Chordata; class Mammalia; order Diprotodontia; family Pseudocheiridae; genus Pseudocheirus; species Pseudocheirus occidentalis. Next base: position 95,861,232 of record CM053595.1, read on the forward strand.
CCCATGTCTGTGAAAAGAAATTGGATTTTTTCAGTATATTATCCTCCTCCCCACCCCCACTTCCAGTACTCATTCCACATCACGTAAAAGCAGCTTTCAAAGCATTTTGTTCCTCAAAATCTGACCCACTCCCTGCCTTCCCCAACACACACCCAGATACCCTAATCCCTTACCCCCTATCTCCCCCCCAAAAAAAGTGAACCTGTCTTGGAAATTCCAATCAAGCTATGAAACATTGGCAGCCTGGACCTTCTGTCACTGATAACTACCTATTTCTAAAGAGCCAGAGCCAGTATGAGCACCATTCCTGCTGTCTTATAGAGTGCATATTTGCCTAGAATAAAAAGCATTTTATCTAGAATGCATTATTCTCAAAATGTTTTCTCTCTCTCTCTCTCTCCCCTCCATTCCTCCCCCTCTCTCTCTCCCTCCTTCCCTCCCTCCCCCCTTTTTCTGCCTCCATCCCCATTTCTCCTCTTTTCTCATCCCCTCCCCTGTCCTCCCCCTCTCACTCCCTGAAATTTCAGAAGATTGAAATCACAACAAAGGAAGAGAGAAAGCATATATTCCCATGACTCTGAAAATTAGACATTTATGGGGGCTTTCATTTTTTTTCAATGAATTATCTGACCTCATCAACCAAACTGGCTCATCCCCTAACTTTTTCAGCATTCCTAACCACACTCCAATTGGTAGATATGCCTACACTATGGGCTGCCTGTTTGGGGATTTTGCGGGGAGGGGGGGAGGGGGGTTAGGCTTATTCTCCTTTAATGGCTCTGGTTCATTCTCCCTCCCCCCTTTTTCTCTAAATGATCATTTTTATGCACATTTTTCTTCAATTATTACAACAAAAGCTTCTTTCAGGTTCAAAAAAAAAAAAAAAAACGAGGCTGTTTTCCTCCCCAAGCCGGCAGTTCTCTGACACAAAGTAGCAGTGATACTAAACATTGCTAGCGATTGTTATGGAAATGTATTTCTCTGTATCCTGTTGTCATGGCAGCTAAAGATCAAGGAATGCCTGCTCCATACAGTAATTTATACTGATTTGAAAGAATGTTTGGGGAAAACATTAAAATGTATAATCAAATATATTTGAAACCGTAGCCTGACATAGTACAATATTGGTTATTCAAATAACATTTCCAAAGTAAAGTACATCATTTATTTCAATCAATATTGTGTGCGTTATTTATGTTCATGGAGTTCCTTTAATTTCCAGCACACTGGCAATTTTGTTCTTTAAGCATTCCAAGTATTCTTATAACCTTTGCTCTGGCATCTGTCCAGTGGAAGTAAGAGCAGTCCTGCACCCAGGCACACAACAGGACCCAGACTATTTGTGCCTTTTTATCTATTGCTTCTTTGTTAGCTAGGCTTGGGGGGAGGGGAAGGAGGGAGGAGTGGGGGAAGGGGGACGGCACTCCCTTAGGTGAATGCATCTGTCTTCTTGCAAGTGGTACTGCAACTGCCTGGGATATTACAACAGGGCCAACTCCCCCTCAGTTAGATGACAGTTTCTCAGTGAGATGCCGTACTGCATCATTTTGGTTTCCTTTTGGGGGGGAAGAGAAGAGCAGCCAAAAGAAGGAAAGGGTGGAACATGCCAAGTGAGGGAAAGAAAGGAGTTGGGAACAAAGCACCAGGAGCAAAATTCTAGTTTTTTTGCCAGTTTGGACGGTTGCTTCTTGTTCCTTTCCTTTTCATTAGTTATTCCTCACTATCATACAGGGAGATAACTGGTAGTTTGGGTGGGGAAACAAAGGCATGGAGAGATAAAGAATGAGGCCATAGAGCAGATCCATGGCTAACCTGGGAGTAGAACTCAAAACCACCTTCTTCTTCTCCTCCTTCTCCTTCTCCTTCTAGCTTTCTCCTTCTCCTTCTTCTTCCTCTTTCTCTTCTTCTTCTTCTTCTTCTTCTTCTACTACTACTACTACTACTACTACTACTAACTACTACTACTACTACTGCTGCTGCTGCTGCTGCTGCTGCTGCTGCTGCTGCTTCTGCTTCTACTTCTTCCTCTTCCTCTTTTTCTTCTTCTTTCCCTCCTCTTGCTCTTCTTCCTCCTTCTCCTCTTCTTCCTACTTCTCTTCTTCCTCCTTCTCTTCTTCCTCCTCCCTCTTCTCCTCTCTCCTCTTCCTCCTTTTTTTTCTTTTTTTCTCCTCTTCCTCCTTCTCCTCCTCCTTCCTTTTTTTCTTCCCCTTCTTCTCCTTCCCCTTCTACTTCTTTTTTGGTCCAGACTCTTCATTTTATTGACATAGAAAATGTGAAAAATTTCTCTGTGAAAAAATTCCTCCCACTTCAGCAGCTGTTTTGCAACTTAAAGTCTTGGAGTGTTTGCTACCTAGGACAAGGAAGGGTTAGGTAACTTCTCCCCAGGATAATGGGTATGTGTCAGAGGCTGAATACTTGAACTGGGACCTTATGAGTCCTTGTATTCACTATGCCACACTAACATTCCTTATGGGATTTTAACAACAGGATGGCTCTTAGAAAATTGAATGGTATAGCAGAAAAGAACATTAGCTATAGTGGAAAGTCTGGGTTTAACAGTGTTCTGAAACAACTAGTTGTATGGCTTTGAACATATCACCTAATTTCTCCAAGTTTTAGAGAGTTCTATTTTCCTCATATGGAAAATATGGATGATAATTTTACAACTTCATTGAGTTTTTAAAAAAAAAAACACATTGTAGACCTTAAAGTGCTACAAAAATGTGAGTTATTATTAAGTGCCCAAAGGTGAACTTTGAAGAATACGATGCCAAAGAGAGGAAATGACTTGCCTTGTGTTACATAGTTAATTGAAGAGCAAGGGAATGGAACCCAAATCTTCTGAATCCTAGTCCAGTTTTCTCAAATACATCACACTAATTGCTTCTGGATCATTCTTTCTATAGTCCATGGGTTTATCAAGATAGGCTCCAAATAGTTAAATTAAAGATGAAGCAGCAAGAATTTTAAAATGAAATTATCTAAAGTTTCCAGTGATAGTCTTCCCTCCTACAATAATTAGTTTTCTCTGTCTTCCCCATAGCTGGGTAATGTGCACTGACATTCTGTCTTGACATCATGAGCCAGATTTTCAACCAACCTCAGGCTGTCTGCTAATTTCACACTCCCAAATCTTACCCCCCAAAAATTGGCATTTGCATGCAGGAAGCAGCTACTAGCATACCCCATGGCTTAACATACCCTCCAAAAAAGAATGCACCCAAGCCAATTTTATGCATGCAAATCTTGGCAAGGGAAAATGTACATATGAAAATGCATCAATAAACTGCACCCACAGCCTAGAATTGCAGTGTCTGGGGAACCAGAGAATATAATTGAACACAGATAGACCAGATCAGAGTAAATGAAGCAGGGTGTCTGCTACAAAGAGGAATCCAGGAAAAACAAAAGAAATTTTAGGGGGAAAGGCAGAGAAAGAAGAGGGAGAAAAGAGAGGCCTGTCCAGAAGGTCTGTCCCTCTTTCCAATTGAAAAGGACCCCTTGAAGGCTAAAAAGTAAGAAGAGAATAACAGTAGGTCCAGGGAACAGAGTAAATCATGTTAAAATAGGGCATGTTAGTTATGCTTTTTTTTTACAATTAAAAAGAGAAATTAGTTAAAAGAGAATGTGACATAGTACAAAGATTTGAAGTCAAGAATTAGATTAAAGTCCTAACTCAGTTCTAGCTGTGTGATCCTGGACAAATCACTCATCATAGTGGCCCTATGACTAAGTCTCATCAGGCTTCTCACTCAAGTAATACTTACCATTGAAAATTCACAATAGCATTATAAATAATGTCTCCAGACTTCAATTAAAATTGATTTGCCCCTGTTCTCTTACCCAATCATAGTATGATAATGGCATTATAATGAGAATATCATAGATTTACACTGAAATTATTTTGGCATTGTTCTTTCAAGTTGCAATGGCTTTGAAATGGGTTTATTTGACACTAGATCTGAATGGTTTTCTCAATGTAAAATAGCATGCTAAAGGTAGGGTAATGGATTCCCACAATCATCCTCACAGGCCAACTCAGTTTTTGGAGGAATATATTGAATCCCAAGGAAATAAAAGGATCAGCTCAAGGTCATACTAATATTTAAATAGTAGATCCAGGATTCAAACCAAATCTTACAAGTCCAAAACCAGTGCTCTTACCTCTGTACCATCCTGCCTTAAGTCCTATGAGGCTGACTCACTGACCTACCTAACAACCAAGACACAGTATTCAGAATAAGATACTTGGGAACCCACCCCAATCCCCCATCAGGCTCTTCACAAAAGAAAGCAATAGCCAGCAGCCCACCATCAACCCAACAACAATAATTTACATTCTGACATTCTGTCTTCTATACCTTTGCATCTTCAACTTTAAATTTCACTTTCTTATATGGCCTCAATTATGGAGTTACTCCTTATCTCATGGGTCCCTGGATCTTGCCCTACCTGTATTTTCAAACAATGGGACTCAAATGAATGAAAATATCGCCTCCGTTTAGTTTTACCTCAGAAAATATTTAACGTCCAATTTTATTCAGGTTCCATAACTTTAGAAAGTATATAGATCCAGTCGGGCAAATGAGAAGTTGCTGAAGATCACAGAGAAGAAATAATGAATTATACCTACCTTCTCATGGCAAAGAGATGAGGATCTACCAGTACAAAATAGTGTCTATGTTGTATGATGCAGTCACCATGTTGAATATTTTTGCTCAATTGTTTTTCTTTGTCAAATAGGAAGGTTCAGTCTGGAAGGAGGATCTGAAATGACTGTGATGTAAAGGTTAAAGGTATCAAAAAAGGTTTTTTTAAAGACTATGTAGCTTTATAGGATCGTAGTGTAGGGAACTTGATCTTTAACTAGCTTCCCAGAAGATCACACGGTATTTAACTTACTGTAAAGATTAGGCCATTCCCTAGCCATATCAGATTTTAATCTGTATTATAAAGCAGCAGTCATCAAAACTGCCTGGTACTGGCTGAGGAATAGAGTAGTGGATCCATGGAAGAGACTGGGTACAAAAGACTCAGTAGTCAACGATTATAGAAATATACTATTTGATAAACCCAAAGACCCCAGTTTTGGGGATAAGAACTCACTATTTGACAAAAACTGCTGGGAAAATTGGAATATAGTATGGCAGAAACTGGGCATAGACAATCATCTAACACCATACACCAAAATCAAGTCTAAATGGGTGCACAACCTAGGTATAAAGGCTGATACTGTGAGTAATCTGGGGAAGCAAGGAATAGTTTCCTGTCAGATTTATGGAGTAGGGAAGACTTTATGACCAAAGAAGAGTTGGAGAATGTAAAATGGATACTCTTGATTACATTAAATTGAAAAGTTTCTGTACAAACAAAGCTAATGTAACCAAGATTAAGAGGGAAGTGGAAAATTGGGAAAGAATTTTTACAACCAGTGTCTGATAAAGGCCTCATTTCTAAAATATATAGAGAATTAAGTCAAATCTATATGAATACAAGTCATTCCCCACTTGATAAATGGTCAAAGGATATGAACAGGCAATTTTCTGAGGTAGAAATTGAAGATATTTATAAGCATATGAAAAAATGCTAAATCACTATTGATTCAAGAAATGGAAATCAAAACGACTTTGAGGTACCATATCTCACCAGTCATATTGGCTAAGATGACAAAACAGGAAAATGACAAATGTGGAGAGGATGTGGAAAAATTGGAACACTAATGTCTTGTTGGTGAAGTTGTAAACCGATTCAACCATTCTGGAGAGCAATCTGGAATTATGCCCAAAGGGCTATAAGTGCATACCCTTTGACCCAGTAATACCACTTCTGGAGTTGTATCCCAAAGAGATCATAGAAGTGGGAGGAAGACCCATATGTACAAAAATGTTTATTGCAGCTCTCTTTGTGGTGGCAAAAAATTGGAAATTAAGGGGATGCCCATCAATTGTGGAATGGCTAAACAAGTTGTGGTATATGGATATAATGGAATACTATTGTGCTATAATAAATGGGGAAGAGATGGACTTTTTTATGTTTACCTGGAGAGGCTTATACAAACTGATGCTAAGTGAGAAGAGCAGAACCAGGAAAAATTTGTACACAATTACAGACACATCGTATGTGTGATGACCAACCTTAATAAACTGGACTTTTCTCAGCAATGCACACTTATAAGACAACTCTGAAAGTCTCAGGATGGAAGGAGATATCTACATTCAGAGAAAGATCTAGAAAGAACAGAGTTTAAAAGGAGACTGAAGCAAACTACACACTACCATTCTTTTTCATGTTTGGTTTTGTTTCTTCTTTCCCATTGTTCACTCCATCAGTTACAGCCCTTCTACACAACCAGACTAATGTCCAGTGTGAAAGTATTTGCAGATCCTATACTTGATTGCAAGCCATAGTGGGAGAGGGTAAGGGGCGGGGTAGAAAATTTGAAACTCAAGCGATTGTAGAACTGAATCTTGTAAACTAAAAGTAAATAAACAAATCAATTTAATTGAAAAAAATTAGGCCATGCTTGATGAATAAATAAATTGAATAAATAAAGGAATTGAAAAGGAACACGCTCTTGGCTGACTAACCACATTACCTTAGTGACTAGAAGCTTTAAATAGCTAAAGCCCTAGAGTAATTGGAGATATTTTGAGTAGGAAGATTCCTGTAGAGTGGGGTAATCATCTCATGTTACCTTGAAGAGGAACTACTTGATCAGTAAGAGACACTGTGTCCAGTAAGAAAGTATACAAATACTTTAGACCAGGGGTGTCAGATGTATGGCCCCCAAGCCTGTAAAATTCCCCTGTGTGACCTGAACCAGATTAAAATATAATTGGAAAATGTTTATCAAAATGAATAAAAATAGAATACAATACAGATAATGCTGATTTGTGATTTTCTAAGTCAATATGTAACTTCCAATGATCCATTTCTATTTGAGTTTGATGCCACTGCTCTAGATAGACATGAATACAGAGATAGCCACTGGAGGGAAGAAACAACTTCAAGAAGGATAATTCTTGGCAGAAGAAAAGATAATTGAGTATGGACATAAGTAGACCCTTGGAATATAGCTAAACAATTCACCCATCAAAAACCCTATACCTGAAGGGATCTATGTGGGAATCCTATAAAGAACAAAGAACTTCCAGGCCTTCCAATACCAGGAACTGTGGCTTGCCTCTGCCATATATGTATGCTACACATGTGCCTCACTATCATTGTGTTCTAAACTTGAGCCCACTCTTCCATAAATGTTTTATATAGTTCTGGAAGGGAATATTTTGTAGCTACTGTTTTACTATGTCATTGTAGTAAATATCTATGCCAAGAGCTAATTATATCTACTAGCTAACTGTTAATGGGAAGCATACAAGTCGGGGCTCATGAGCTATACTGCTAGGATTTCAGACTTACAAAATTATCCCTAGAACCTGAGGAAGCCACCACCCTCTGGGAACTCAAGCTGTGAATATAAGTGCAAGGTAGAGGAGTGGTCCAGTAAAAGATGCTATATTTAAATCATAAATCTAGAACTGGAAAAGATTTTAGAGACCATATGATCCAACCCCTTGATTTTTCAGGTCAAGACACTAAAGTCCATGGTGTTGAAGTAATCTATCCAAGATCACACAGGCAAGTGTCAGAGGAAGGGTTTGACCCAAGGTTGTCTAACTTACTCCAAAGTGAATATTTCTTTATATGCACATTGTATTTACTTAACTAGTTTTACTTAATCATATTCTCCCTGGCAGAATGTAAACTCCACGGAAACAGAGATTATTTCATTTCTGTCTTCGTATCTCCAACACCTCATATACTGTTTTGTCCTCAGTAGGTACTTAATACATTTTTGCTAAATAGAATTAAATTAAACTAATTTAAGGATTCAATTCAATGTAGATCATTCAGATGGCTCTAGTACAGAGTTTATACTTCAGTTTGGCTCTAATCTCTGCTTGTGGACAATGCTAGTCATTGCTTCCTGTTCACTGAATAGACAGACTTTTATTCCAACTAACCTGGCTCATTAATCTGTGATTCCAGCATTGCCGGGCTTTATTCCAGCATTTGTGTCCTGCTCATGGTGATCTGCTTCTACCTCTAATAGCCAATAGGTAGTCCAGCTGCCTGTCCTGCAGGGATGAGTATGTGTTCAGGAGGGGGCAGGTTCTCCCTCTAGCTTCCCAGGGAAAGAAAACTGCTCCACAAAATTCAGACCATAGCCTAGTTTTGTTTTCCTCTGAGCTTGACTCAGAAGGGTGTTTCCTACTAAAAATCCTCATAATGCATCCATGCAAATAGAGGAAGTCATAGGGAGTGAGGGATATTTACTCACTCACCCTCTTTTCTTCTTTTGAGTAATTGGAGAATATTGAGGATCTCAGTCACAATGGATATACACAGTAATATGTGGAGTTGAAAAAAATGAGCTTGAACAAGACCTGGGGAAAGTGTCTATGGGAGAAAGTAAAGAAAAGTAAAAAGTAAAGAAACTTTACAAGTAAAGAAGAGGATGGCTTAACAACAATAGCTAGCATTTACATGGCACTTACTGTTGCACTGTGCTAAGCACTTTACAGTTGTTCTCTCCTTTGATCCCCACAACAATCCTAGGAGTTGGTGCTCTTATTATCTTTATTTTACAGATGAGGAAATTGGGGTGAGAAAAAGTTAAGTGACTTGCACAGGGTTACTTAGCTAGTTGTATCCAAGGTCAGATTTGAATTCAGGTCCTCCTGACTCCACATCCAGTATTCTATGAACTGTGCCACCTAGCTGCCATAAGGATTTTCTTCTCATCTTAGATGGCATCAGAAGAATGGAGGTTTCTTTAAGGATTTAGCCTGAAAAACTAAGGGATTAAGCAGTCCTACCAAAGAATCACTGCAGTAGCAGAAAGGAGAGAGATATGCCATCCTCCTCTCATCCTCACATCAGTTAGCCAAGATTATATTTAGACCAAAAAAAAAAGCATCAGTGGAAGGGACAGAGGAAGCCCTTAGTCCTTGGACTGTAACCAGATATTTTCATATAGCTTTTGGACTAACAGATGATCATTCTAGGATTTCTATTTTGTTTTCCTTTTAGGAAAACTTTTTAACATGGGTAAACATAAAATATGGCATGCTGACAAGTTGGAAGTTAATTTCAGTACACCATGGGGTACTATGCATATTTTTCCAAGGTTTTCTAGGTGTTGAAGAGGGGAAGGAGAGAGGTTTTGAAAGAAAAATATTTTTCTTTTCTTATTTATTTTATTTTAAATTTATGGAATTAAAACAAGCATTTCATAACAGTAAAATAAAAATATGATTGCACATGAAACTTCAAATCAGTTATTTTTGTAACTTGCTATTCCTTTTAAATATATAAGTTATCATGTAAATTTATTTTTCTCCCTTTTTTCTTCCCTCCCTTTCCCCCATCCTGCCCTAGAGAGAGCTAGAACTCAATGGAAATTTTGATATAAAAGATCCAGAAGAAACATGAGGAAAGCATTAAAGACTAATTATAAAAGGAAGAACTTTTCTCAAAGGGACCGTGGAACATATTTGACCATAATGTCTTTGGAGAGTCTCTGGCACAAGGGTTATATAGTACTAAATAAGACAAGAAACAAGAATTGAATACATGATATGCAGTCTACTAGGTGTCACACAAAGAATGAAAGGAATAGAGGCAGAAGGGAGCTTAGAGGCCATCTAGTTCACCTTCCTGGTTTTGCATTCCCAGAGAGGTTAAACAATTTGCCCATGGTCACAATTGGTCATTTGTAGCACAGCAGGGATTAGAATCCAGTTCCTGTGGCTCCAGATTTAGCATTCTTTCCACTAAACTATACCGCCTCCCAAGGATGTGCTAGTCTGTTCTTACCTGCCTGAGAAAGAGCCGATTGTTAAATTTTCAGAGTGAGTATATACACCTAGGAAATCAGCAAACACTACAAATCAGGGTTTGATTTATTGTTCTGATCATTAATAATAAGAAAGTGATGAAGAAAATGCTAAAAATACAGACTAAACTTGTGCACTATGCATACATTTTCCCCCAGAAGTTTGTTAAACATTTACCAGCACATACTTGCTGCCTCCCCATATTAAAGAGATAAGATATAGTAAAAGCATGGTAGAGTTTTTAAATCCCTAGGACTTAATTTGTTTCCCACTATGCCTATGTCCAGTCTTATTCTCTTGGCCTTAAGTATCATGGAAGTACGTTACAACTCCCTTATCTGAGCTTACAAACTAGCTGGAGAGTCAAAGCAACCCCCACTGAAGAAAACTAGTCTGTGAGCAGTTAGCAAAAGGAAGTATCTGCCACTTAAAATCATCTTCTTCCAGCCAAAATTGTTTTTCAGTTTTCTCCTGGTTCTGCCAGTTCCTGTTTTGCTCCTTAGAACACCAAGTCTGACTCTCCATCCTTTTTCCTCAACACCAAAGTATCCTTTTTTTCCTGGGTCTATGATGTCATCCCTATGTCTTCCAGTTCTGGTTGCTCTAAAGCAGAGATAGTAAATCTCTCCTGTAGCAGGAGGCAGGTTTATAATACTAATAAAAATCCAATTGATGCTAAGCTCCTGAACAAGTGAAGGGGACGTTGAGGCTGCACATCACTTACCACCATGGGGATTTGCTGAATGCCCACTGTGGCCTAGGACTGTGCTGATCAAATGAACAAGATTGGTCAGTACAAATAATCCAGCTCCCTTTTTCCCACCCACATTGTATGGCTCCAGGTCAGGAGCTTGTCTCCCTCCTAATTTATATTGCTTTCTACAGATTCACACAGACTTGCACATGTAAGCAAACACTATTTTTCCATGGTGTGCCAAACCATACAGGGTCTGAATCCAGATAATACATTGTGTCAGAAGACCATATTCAAGTCCCACTTAGGACATTTATCAACTATATGACTTTAAGCAAGTCACTTAACCTTTAAGAGTGTCAGATTCCTCATCTGCAAAATGGGATAATAATACCTTCCCTACTTATTTCATGGGATGGTCATGAGATGCAAATAAGATAATGAGTGCTTTAACAACTATAAAGAGTTAGACAGGGGCAGCTAGGTGGTACAGTGAATAGAGTACTGGCCCTGGAATCAGGAGAACCTGAATCCAGCCTCAGACACTTACTAACCATGTGACCTTGGGCAAGTCACTTAGCCCCAACTGTTCTACCCTCTCTCCACCAAAAAAAAAAGAGTTGTACACATGTAAGCTATCATTATTATATAATATCCCCTTCCAATACATTTGGAAGGTGTCATGCCATGCATGAGCAGCTTCCCAAAAGAATGCTACTGTGAACAGCTTTTCAGGTTCTGATCACACAGTATAGTGAACACTTCATTTATTCAAGAACTAATCAAAGGAAAACATTCACAACAAATCACAATATAGTATTCACAACATTACATCTTATCATGGAAAATCATAATATAGTGTTCACAGATTATCTTTAAAATGGCCACATAGTTTTCACCAAAGTAGTCCAATATTTAGAACAAAGAACAATCATCTGGTATCCCTAAGGAGGTTTGCCTCCTTACTCAGTCATTCAATCATCTCAAAATACAATAGTCAGTCTTCTACTCATGGGGCAATCACAGGTTAACTTAATCAGTCACTAAGTATTGTTAATCACTAAATAAAATCATTAGAAAATTATACAAACTGTCCACCCTTTGGTCTCTAGCAAACTTCAATTTCATCACAGCATTCAATATCCAAGGAGAGGCCTTTTCTTCATCTTGACTGAGGGGTAGTTTCTCAGATTCCCTGGATCCCCTTCCACGGTCCCAACTCCTACTTGAATCTACCAGTCACCTGGATTCAGAAGCAGACAGCTCCCAGGCCCTTGTCCAATCCTCCAGGCTATATCCAAAAAGTGCATTTCTGTATAAAATCAGAATGTGAAAAGAAGATTCCATCTGAAATACTGAATTTCATGCCACTTCCATATATGCATATACACACATATACATATATACATATACATATATATATACATAGTCATGCTACATATTACTTCTATAACTATCCTGCTTACCTGTGCTTCCTTCTAAATTTCCTTCTCTTCTACGGGTTTTTTTTTTTTGAGGCAGAGTTAAGTGACTTGTCCAGGGTAACAGCTATTCTTCAGTCCTCTGGCAGTTCAGCTGGCCCTAGGACCCAGAAGAAATCTCAGCTTTCCAGGCATCAGCAACAACTTTGGCCTTCCAGGCAGCCCTCCTGGTAGCAACAGCTATTAAATTTCTAAGATTGGATTTGAACTCAGGTCCTCCTGACACCAGGGCTGGTGTTCTATTTACTGTGCCACATAGCTGCCTCTCTTCTGTACTTTTTAAAAATGTTTTAATATGTCTTTTTTTTTAGCCTCACCATTGCTAAATCACCCTTCTCCTCTGACTCCTTTCCCCATTAACCAAGATAGAAAATATGATCTAATAATAGATAAACATAATGGAGCAAAATGAATCCACACAAAAATGTACATCTCTGTGCCTTGTGCCTATCACCTCTCCATTAGGAGATAGGGAATATGATTCATCATAGGTCTTCCACAGACATAGCTGGTCATTGCTTTGATCAACATTTTTAAATCTTACAAGACAGACTTTTCTCTAGGATATTGTCCGTGTGTAAATTGTTCTGGCTCTGCTCACTTTATTCAATGTCAGTTCATCCCAGGACACTCTGAAATTATCATATCTTTCTTCATTTCTTACAAAGTGATAATATTCAATTACCTTCATATACCACAATTTATATATAATTTATGTATGTATATATGTATAAATTTATAATTATATATTATATATAATCAGATTATACTCTAATATGCAGGAAAAATTATGCTTGGTTGTAAACTTCTTTATTTTGCCTTCTAGAATAGCATTATCCAAGATTTCCTCTCGTTCCTAGTAGAAACTGCAAGGTCTTATGCGATCCTGAGTATGGTTCCTGGGTATTTAAATCTATTCTCATAGTTCATAATATTTATTTTTTGATGTAGGAGTTCTGAATCTTGCTTATTACATTTCTGGGATTTTACTTTTGGGATTTTGTTCAGGTTATGTTCAATAGATTATTTCTCTCTTTACTGTTCCTTCTTGTTTGAATAGATCTGAGCAGTTTTCATCTATCATTTCTTGAAATATTTTGTCCAGACTTTTTAAATGGAGGTTTTCGGGGTGTTTGAAGATTCTTAAGTTGTCTCTCTTTTACACGTTTTCCAGGTTAGTTGTTTTTTATATCAGATATCTTACACATTTTTCAATCTCTTGATTCTGTACTTCTTGCTACCTAATATAATTATTTCTGTTTATTCTATTCTAGTTTACAAGGGTTCCATTTCTTGGATAGGTTTACTACTTTCTCTTCTAAGCTATTTGTTCTCATTTCAATTCTTTCATGAAGAACTTTTATTTCATTTTTAATCTCTTGCTTTTCTTCTCTTAAGTATTAATGTAGTAGTCCTTGTGGAAAGTTCTTTTTTCCCCTTTGAGACTACTTGTACTTATGATGGAGTACAACACTATATGATGTTTTCTTTTATTAACTTATCTCTCCAGCTTTTTAGTTCATGCATTAAAGCTTTGTGCCAGTCAGAACCAAGCTTTGCTCGCTACTTTGCTTTTGGTTGGGGGGGAATAGCTCTTCTTGTTCCTTCCCTAGGTGCCCTGGATTCTTGTGCTGACTTTCACCAAATCCCAGGATTGGACCCCCCTGGATCATTGAAGTTGAGAGTACTGTATGTTCAAGACCTGCCCTCCGCCCCCCAGCATTTCAGGACAGAATGATGAAGACCATAGAGCCCTGGGCCTATGTAGTGGTCTAAGTACTGTGGCAACACACTGATCACAGCCTGCCAATACTCTCCAAGGCTTTCAAAGTCCCCAACCTGAGGATTTCTCAGGGGATCCCTCTGTCCTTGCTGTCTCTGGACACAGAATCTTGCAGGTTCCATGTGACCCATGTGACCCGGTTTTACTGGCATAAGCTTTGTTTTTGTTCCTGGATTTTTGACTGATGTTTGTGCAGTTCTGGAAAGGAAGATGTCATTTATTATAGTTTTTTATTTGGTTTCTTGATAATTACTTGATCTGATTCAAACTTCAGGATTTTGCTAGAGTTGACAGAGGGAAGCTGGGCAGCCAGGCTCCTGCTCAGGTAACCATATGCACAGGAACCCATTTCTTCTTCTTTTTTAAATTTTCATTGATGCCTTTTGTTATTGTATCATCTTCATTTCCCAATGTATTCCTCCCAGCTTCCCCAACAAGGGAACCATTTATTATGATAAATAATGAAAAAGAAGAGGGGAAAATAGCAATCCAACAAAGCTAGCATATCAGTCAAGTTTGGCAAAATGAGTAGACTTCCATATCCATAGTCCCTTATCTCTACTAAGAAGGGTGGGAGATAAATCTTTATATCTTTTCTTCCGGGCCAAGCTTGACCATTATAATTATACAATAATTTGCAATAGAGTAAAGGAGGAAAGGTTACTGAGTGATGATAGTAGAGGGAGGGAACAAGAGAAAGTGTGTCAAAGGCAGAACTCAACTCAGGTCTTCCATATCCTAATGATGACCTATTACCCATTATACCACACTGCCTATCCTATCCATGTTATAGGTGAGGAAATGGAGGCTCAATTTAAGTGGTCACCCATAGTCACATAACTACTAATTTTAAGAGCCAGAACTCAAATTCAGGTCTTTGGATCCCTGGTCCAATGAATACTTATTTTCATGAGGCAACTAGGTGGAACAGTGGAAGATCTGAGTTCAAACACAACCTCAGACACATACTAGCTGTGTGACCCTGGGCAAGTCACTTAACCTCTGAATGCCTTGATTTCCTCAACTATAAAATGAAAATAAGAGCACCTACTTCCCAGGGTTATTGGAAGGATCACATGAGATGATATTTATAAAGCACTTAGCATAGTTCCTGGCACATAGTAGGTATTTAATAAAGCTTCTGTTAATAACGATATAGAGCAAAGGGACTAATTTACTTTAAGAATTCATCTAGAGAGCTAATGAAGGCAAAGGTAGGCTCTCCTCATCTGGGCTTCTAAGTGTTGCCATCATGTGGGATACACATGTAACTTTGATTCAGCCAATTAAAATATCCTCCCAATTATAATCAGCAATTAGGCATCATGAAAAAGATGTGTTTGCTGGGTTGGGGCTGGCTTGATTTTTAGCACAGCTGGGTTTAGAAAATGTTCTCCTTGCTTATATATTCTTTGGAAATCAAAATGAGCAGCAGGTCTTCACCCATAAGAGCTCTCCATCTTAGAATGAGCAGTTGCCTCAGAACCTAAAGGAGATTCTGGCCTGATCAGTACTTGTTCAGAAGCCAGCACAAGAAGAAGACAACTAAGAGGCATCCTGCCCATCCGTGGATTAAATGCAACGAGCAATCTTGGTCCTAGGGGGTGATAATGAAACTCACTTCTCTCCTCTCTTTGAAAAGGTAGAAGATCACAGGATTAGGATGCTCGCATGCTGTTAAAGGTATTTGCCATGTCATCAGCTGCAAGATTTTGGTTTGATATAAGGGAGTGTTCTCCATCAGGTAGTAGTATATTAGAGAGGAAAATGTGACAGAGTATGAAAAAGACTTAAAAAAAAAAGACAAGGACTTAGTCCTGGCAGCCTCTGCAGACGGAAATCATGAACAACAGAGATGGGTTCCAGCAAAGCCCACTAGCTTGGTAATCCTAAGAAGAAGCAATAGCTCAGGACCAAGTAACCACTGTCCCTTCCAAATCAAGGTGGAGGGAAGGTTATTCCATTCATTTAAACTTTGCCAAGGCTCTCCCTCCAACCTGCCCAATGCAGGATAGCAATGTTTTTCCCAGCCTCACCCCATATCTATGTCTTATTAATCCCAAATACCTTTCTGTTCTCTCCCCCACCCTTATCAAAATTTCTTCACAAAGTTATAAATGGCCCATTGCTTAAAGCAGGGGTGGTGAACCTGCTGTCTCAAGGTCACATGTGACCATCTAGGTTCTTGGGTGCAGCCTTTTGACTCTTATGGGGATTTCTTCTGTGAAGTTTGGATTCAGTCAAAGGGCCACACTTGAGGACCTAGAGGGCCATGTGTGGCCTGGAGGCCTCACAGATTCCCCACTCCTCACTTAAAGTATTATAACTTGTAAGGCCAAGGTATTGTCATTTTAACAGGAATTAAAACCTTCACAATCAGAGATGGCTCTCCAATAGTAAAATTTCAGATATCAGCTGGTAGGAGTAGGAAAGAAGATCTGAGGAAAGGAAATACTGGGTCTTTCTAGCACCCCTGAAATCACATCTGCTCCACCACTAACTAGCTATTTGACCATGAAAAAAAAATCACTTAACCTCCTTGCTCTTCAGTCTCCTCATCTGTGCAGATGGTCATAACAACAATAATAGCCCCCATTTACATAATGCTTTTGGACTACACAATTACACATAAAGAGCACGACTATTATTATCAATATTTATGGGATGAGGAAAAGTCAGGCCCAGGGAAGTTCAGTGATTTGCCCAAGGTCATCCAGGTAGTAAATGGCACCACCAGGTCTCAAACCCTGGTGGGGTCAGGTCCAGCATTCATTGCCCAACACTACAGCTGCCTCATAGAAGCTATCCAGTCTAACCTGCCCCCCTCCATGTTACAAATGAGAAAACTTATCCTCAGGGAAGGTAGGTGATTTGTCCAATGTCAAGCAAGTACTATATATACATACAGACAAATATACATACATACATACATACACATGTATGGATGGATACATGTCTGTATGTATGTATGTCAGAGGCAGGATTTGAACCTAAATCCTTTGGTTCTGGAGTTAGTTCTCTTTTTACTGTACCCTGCATACATCCTAAAAGGTATCCTTTCTCCCTCCCTGGGTTGTTTTGAGGATATAAAGTTAGGTAGTTTGTGTGAAAGTGATTTGAAAAGCATGAAAGCACCACACAAATGTAAGGGACTATTATTATTCCCCACAATAGACCACAAATCCACCTTCTCAGAGCACCAGGCAGTCATTCTCTTTCACAAAGCACAGGGCTGAAAAGGAAAGTCCTATAGCCCGTAAAGCCTTTGAATCTTTCTCCTTCCTATCACATCTCCCTGATATGGCAATGAACTTGGAACTGCCTGGATGGCCTAGCCCTCCACTGTAATTAGCTGAGTAACACCAGATTTTGCTGTCCAGATCTCTGCTCAGTGGAAGCCATCAATCCCCTACTCATTCGCATTTACGATTTAAATTAAGCCCCTATTATTATGTCTCTTTCAATTGCTTAAATCTCTCTGCTGAATAGGCTCCTCCGTTATCTGGTAATATATGGTCACATGAACTTATTCAAAACACAACATTTTCCCATTATAATAGTAGGTGATTATTAATGGCAGAATGCCCATCAGAAATGAAAACAATCCTTCATTTTATTCAAAATAAATGTGCTCAAAAAGTACAGAGATGGTAAAATTAATTTGAGGGTGATCAATTCCTGAATTCTAAATGAACATAATTATGTAATCATTAAATTATTTAATGGGCTTCATTATGCTTATTTCTGGCTTGCATGTCACATTTTTCATCCCAATTAACTCAGCTGTTAAGATTAATCTCTTATTACTAGTAAAAGCAAGAATGGAAACCAAGCTTCACAAAACTCAGACCTACTAAAGGCCACCTAACATTGAAAACATTCTTTCCTTTATCAGCTTCTGGGGTGTATTTGGTCACTACAATGAAAACTAACTTTTAAAAGAAGAGCTGAACTCTCTCATAGGCAGACCAGCTGACATTAGGATATTCTGGAGAGTTGACCAGCCTGGGGGCCAGCAGAGGGAATGGTAAATAGTATCATCATCTGGAGTGTGTCAAACACTGATTAGTGCCTGACTTCAGAGAGCTGATCTGCCAAAGCCTAAGACACGTTTACAGAGATTGTACAGTTTGTACACTCTGAATTATCTGGGAGCTCCAGGTTTGGCACAAAGGAAGGGATGATTTCTATTTATAGACTCACAGAATGGAAGAGCTAGAAGGATACAGATGAGGAAACCAAGCCCCAAGAGGTGAAGTGACTTGCCTAAAGACATACAGTTGATAAGTAGCAGTTAGGCACAATGACTGGCACATAATAAATGCCAAATAAAGCTTGTTGAATGACTGACTGACAAACTTGAACCCAGGACTCCTGACTGCAAGTACAGATTCAGATTACTATTTTTTATATTTGATTGCAAAATAGATCGCAAAAATCTATTAAAGATGAGCATATTCAGATATATACTTTAAATGTTAGAAAAGCTGAAATTTCATAGAAAAGATAAAGTCTAATAAAGAGATGCTAAGAAGAATGGGAGACTTTTAAATTTTATTATATTTTATTATATTATAAGCACAAATTAAGAGCAAGTCTCAAGATTTGTTCTTGCCTTATTGATTTTAATGCTATCTGACCCTATATTTGAATATGAGATTTAAATTATGATAGTTATAATGAAAGTTAACAAACAAACATTTTTAAACACCTGCTACTTCCCAGGTACTGAAGAAACAAAAACAAGAAAAATACATACCAAGTAAATAAAAGTTATTTCCATAAGAAGGCAGCAGAGGAGGCAAGTGGAATTAGTAAAGGCCTAATGTAGGAAGAAAGTGGTATTTGAGCTGAGCTTTGAAGGCAATCAGAGACCATAAGAGGTGGGAAAAAGGAGGAAGAGAACATTGAAGGCATTGATAGATCAATGTTGACTTACTGCCACCAAGAGGCACATGAGCCCTAGGAGTAGCAGCATTGCCCCACCCCCAAACCAATGGTCTTGCTTCCAGCACAGAATCAACTTCTATGGAGAAGGGGCCAGCCATCCCCACCAATTGTCAACAAAGTGCCATTCACAGGGCAGGAAACTCTTCCTAGCTAAAGCATCAGAGCACAGGAGCTGGTCAAGTTGAACCTACCACCATCCTGACCACCATCTCCTCTCAGATGCTCATAGAGATATCTCACAACTATGAACCCAAGACTTTTGGCAATGATACCCACAACAATCACCCTAAGAAGCAGCTCATGTAGAGATTCAGCCTTACAACCACTCTTACAAAAGCTACAGTCCAACTATCGAAGACCCAGAAAAGAAGTTCTTGTCACCAAAGTCCTCGGCACTTTCAAATGGTTCAACATCAGAAATTGATATAATTTTATCAATGGAAATTGCATTAAAGAAATATTAACATCTGCTTTGGTGCTATACTCTAAGGACCATGGGACCTTTCCATCTGACTTGTGATCTCCATTTGAGCTTCTTGACAGCAGAAAAAATGTTAGTTTTCTATTTGTATACTCAATGCTTAGCACAGTGCTTTGTATGGTGTTGTTGTTCCATCATTTCCGTCAAGTCTGACTCTTCATGTCCCCATTTGGGGTTTTCTTGGCAAAGATACTAGAGTGGTTTGCCATTTCCTTTTCCAGTAGATTAAAGCAAACAAAGGTTAAGTAAGTGACTTACCCAGGGTCGCATACTTGTAAGTATATGAGGTTGAATTTGAACTTGGGTCTTTTTTACTCCAAGTGCAGTGCTCTATCCACTATACCACCTAGCTGCCCCATTTTGCATGTAGTATATGCTTTAAAATGCTTTGTGTATTTATTTATATATATTTATGTGAAGGGACAGAGATGATGAATAGAATGCTGTATGCAAAAGACATTAAGTAAATGTCTAGAATGTAACATGTATCATGGGGAGTAATATATAAGTTTGGAAAGGTAGGATTACAAAGGACTTTAAATGTTGAAAATATATATATATATATATATATATATTTTACTCTTGAGGTAGTAGGGAGCCACTGGAGTTTCTTGAGCAGGGAAGGAACATGTTCAGATTTGTACTTTTAAATATCATTTTGAAGCTGTGTGGAGTATTAATTAAAAAGAGGAGAGACTAAAAACAGAGAGACCAGGTAGGAGGCCATTGCATTGATCCAAGGCAACAGTAATTTTTAAAAAAAACTAAACTACGGTGATTGCAACATGAGTGGATGGGGGCGGGGGAAGGCGTGAGAAGCTTTGTCAAGATAGAATAGACAAGACTTGGCAGAAAGTAATGATCTATCATAATGATCAGAGGGTGTCATTTAAGGATGAAACAGAGCCAGCCGGAGGCTTCTGATGTGTTTTCCCTGATCATTTGTAATTCTCACCAGCCCCATAGAGTCTTCATGCAACCCATGGGCCACCAAGGCCTGCCCTGAATAGCAAGAACCCCATGCTCTAGACATTTTTCTTTCCTCCTTGAGTCAATCAAAGCCCAATCAGATTTTGTCCTCAAGTCCTATAGAGAAGTAGTCTCATTCAATGGAGAGAACACTAGATCTGGAGTCTAGAAGGTGGGTCTGAGATACGACTCTACCACTTAATACTTGTTTGACTTTGGGCAAGACACATGATAATAGACACATCACTGCTCAGGGCTACCGATTCCACACCTGAAAAATGTGAGGACCCAACTAGATGACCTCAAAGATCCGTCCTAGCTCTGAATCTCTGATTCAATAATTTCTAAATGTTCCTGCTCTGTGATTCTGTGAACTAGTCTGTTAAAGTATTAGCTTCAATATTTATCAGCCTAAAATTATGATGTAAATAAAGCTCTTTGTCACTATAAACTTCAGGTAAATGCAAGCCATTATTAGTCTCCTTCCTTAAGTCCAAAAGAGTAACTTCAATGATGGAATTTCAGTTACCAGGCTAGGCCAAGATGAGCAGTGGTAGGCAGCATTGGAGAGAAGAGGAAAGATCTTCTCCATACCCTACAAGACCATACCTACCTGATATCTGCATGTCAAATCAACCTTAGTGAGAGGCTATTATAAGGGTCTCAAAGTCACAGCCAAGATAATAAACCAAGATAATCTGAAGTGACCACACCATGGATAAGTGTTCTCATTGTTTCAGTCCAACTAATTCAATAATAAACTTCTCCTTCTCAGATCTTCTGCTGAAATCTCTCATCCTTTTCTATAATAAGTTGGTCTCGGTCAGAGGCAGCCGATGGTCCCAGTTGTCTGAAGCCAGAAAAGACATGAAACTTCCTATATTCCAGACTAAGGATCTCTGAAATATCTAAAGGAGGAAGCTAATTCACAAATTCTAAAGAGAAAGACCAAGAAAAAAGGGGCGAAGGGAGGAGAGACAGAGAAAGAAGAGATACAGAGGGAAACAGAGACAAAAACTTATCATTTCTTCCCATGAAGGGGAATCGCAAACTTCCATTGAGTTTGTGACTCCCTAGAACTGAGGTCTGCCTTGATAAGTAGAATTGTGTGTGTAGCTATCAGTACTACCTGCTGGTTAAAAAATAAAAAATAATTTGTTAGGATGGCAGAGCATTACCCACTGGGGGCATCATGAAAGGACTCATAAGAAATGTCATTAGAGCTAACCTTAGAGGGAGCTAGGAATTCTTGGAATTCCAAGAAGCAAAGGTGAGGAGGGAAAGTATGCCAGGTATGGGGAACCTTCTGCACAAAGGACAGAGGAGAGAAATGGAATGTTGTATATAAGAAGCAACAAGCATACCAGTTTACTTGGAACATGAAGTACATGAAAGGGAGAAATGTGAAATCAGTCTAGAAAGATGTTGGTGCAGGATTAAGGAGGATTTTAAATGTCAAACAGAGGAATCTGTATTTTATTCTGGAGTAAATAAGGAATTGCTGAAGCTTCTTGAGCAAAGAATCAACATGGTCAAACTTCAGGAATGTGCTTTAGGAGTACCATTTTAGAAACTGAGTGGAAGACAGATGAGAGAAGAAAGAAACTGGAGGCAAGGATACCAATTATGGGGTTACAGGAATAGTCCAGGCAAGATAATAATAGAAAATAATGATATAGACAGCAGTGGATTCAGGCAAAGGGCCACACTTGAGGATCTAGAGGGCCACATGTGGCCTTGAGGCCACAGGTTCCCCATCCCTGATAGAACTTAAAAGTTTACAAGCTAATTTACATATAGTCTCCTAGCTGACCTGCACAACAACCCTATGAGGTAGGTGCTATTATCATTAATATTTTACAGATGAGCAAATGACTGAGAAAGGTTAAGTGACTTGCTCATCATCATATTCCCAATAAGCTCTTAAGATGGGATTTGAACTCTAGTCTCCCTGTCACCAAGTCCAACATTCTATCCCCGGAGTCACCTATTATATGGAATGAGGGCCAAAACTAGGTTGGTTGTGTTTCAGAGCACGGGCAGTTTGCATGTGTGCTATATGGCCTCCAGTAAGCATGTCTAACATTGAAGAAGTCTGCCAGAAACTACACCTATTGACATGAAACATGGAGACCCGAACTAACAAAAAAAAGTCTAGCTCCATTTTCCTTCAAAGGGCCCAGAGGAAGGTCAGTTCCTCTGAATCAAACAGTCACTTCACAGAACATGTAATTCACCCGGATACTGCCCGTGTTCACCCATAAGAAAAAGGTGATTGCAGAGACTGCTAGTTATAGGCTGACTCCTGCTGCCTGTTACCTTCTTATCTTCCATCTAAAGTGCATTATCCCTGTTGGGTTGAGCTAGGAGATTAATGATAATAGTAATGACTAACATTTCTAGAGCACCAATTATGTGCCAGGCACTATGCTAAACACTTCACAAACATCATCTTGTTTGGTCCTCATAATAACCCCGGGGGGTAGACACTACTATCATCTCTGTTTTACAGATGAGGAAACTGAGGCAAACAGAGCTTGTGACTTACCCAGGGTCACACAGCTAGTGTTTCCGAGGTTGGATTTGAACTGAGGTCTATCCTGACTCTAGGACCTGTGTTCTATCTATTGCACCACCTAGCTGTCCCAAATCTATTGTCACCACCAACAGGGTAAATCAGAACTCTTATGAGGCTTGAAAGTTCAGCACCAGTGAGATTCCCAGAATGCTAAGTCATGAGATCGTAAAGAACTAGAAACTGTCACCTCCTAAAAGGGGAGGAATCCAGCTTGAGCTTGAGCTCAAAATAATAAGGGCTAGGATTAAAGATTTTTTTTAAGTTTTACAACATTGTACTTTATCTCTTTACACATTATCTCATTTGGTCCTTACAATAACCCTATGAGATAGGTGCCCTTAAAAATCAACTGTTTTTACCATCCTGGGAAATACTCCCAAATGCTTCACCTATTGATCCATATGTGTTGAGGACAGGAAATGAAGAAGTTTAAGTTTCTTCTTCTATAAAATGGAACATAGAAAAAAATCTCAGCTGTAGTAGAAGGGGAAAGGCCAAGAGTTTTGAAGTTGGGGAAGATGACAAGGCCCAAGGCGCCTTAGGTTACATCATTAAGTCAGATGACAATGCCAGTGGTCTGAAGATCTTAGAGCAGGGCATGTGGTAAGGCCTGGAGGACCTCAGGAGGCTGCAGTAATACAGATGGTTAAGTCTGGTAGTCCTACATTTCACAGGAAGGAATAGAGTTATTGACTCTCAACTTATCCAAATGATGTGAGTGAGTAACCAAGAATCCCAGATGAGCCTTGAGTGGCCTTAACTAGAAGAGAAGGTGACAGGACAACACGAGAGTGGAAGGCACCCTCACAGTAGTGCTACCTGGCCAGTCTATGGGTTCTGTGACTGCCTGGGGCTGAAGAAGCATGACGTTGAGGGTGGGGAGGAGCTGGGCTCAGAGTTAATAAGAAGATATGCAAGGTGTTTAATGACCCCAAGGTTTTCTCTGGCACAAAGGCCTATCTTTTTTTCTTCTAGACTTACGTCAACTGATCCAGAAAGAAGTAACCAGAATAAAGAAAACCATATACACAGTGGTTTCTAACAATGTAAAAGGAAAGAGCAATAAAAAAAAAAACTCAATGCTGTGTAATGTAATGGCCAGAAAGTTTAAACTTGGAGAAAATTTGTGAAAAGGCACCTCCTTCTTTTCATCAAACGGTGGGGGGGTTGTGGTTATGAAATGTCACATATGCTATAAAATATCATAAATGTGTCCATTGGCTTTTGCTGAACTTTTTTTTCTTTTTTTTTACACGTTAAAGCTTGTCAGGTAGGGAAGGATTAAAAGCACAGTAGTAGAGGTAGGATTTTCTGGAAATATATACACATATATCTATATACATACATGCACATACATACACATATACTCACAATCCACCATTATATGTACAGTGTGAGGATCAAATATATATCTACTGACACATATGTATATACACATGCACACACACATACACATAGTCATTCCATGTCGAACTATCACATGGTTGGTAGTAGTAGCTTTTATTCATTGGCTATGTAGCCATATGTACATACATGGTCTTTATTTTGTATGTATGTGTATGTGTGGTATTGCATGTATGCATACACATATTATATACACATTTATATGTGTGTGTGCTTAGACATATAAAGGACCCTAACCCTGTGTATATATGTGTGTTCATGTGTATTGTGTAAATCTGTGTGTGCATGTGTGCGTGCATGTATGTGTATGTGTGTATACGTGTGTGTAATGGTGGGTTGGCACATGCATGGACCACCTAAGAGAGTGTCACCCACCTGGAAGATGTTAGGACCTGCTTCTAGGAGACTGGAAGACTAAAACAGTCATGGTCATTCTATGTTGGCCTACCAGGTGATGGTAGTAGACTTTTTCCATTGGCTGCATAGCCAGAACTGTCTGCATCTTTAAAATTGCCTGACTGAGAGTAATTGGAGCTTTTTGCCTCATTTTCATCTTGAGGGTGAAGGATAAAGGACTCCTTCCTTCAAACCAGGTGGTAAGGAGTAAGAACCTTACCTGCACCCCTTTCCCCATCACCACCACCACCTTCAGGTTATATGGCCTTAGGATTTAGCACTTGTCCTTCATTCTTTTCCATTATAGGTGCAATGAATGGAGTCTCCAACCTAAGATCTTAAACCTCAGGGATCTTAGAGTCAAAGAATCCAGGTGCAGTGTTGTGACCATCCTAGCAATGAAGCTCTGGAGAAGAAGAGTCTAGGGAAACTAGCCTCATGGGGATTTGGACTTGAATTAAATGGGACTAATAATATGTGGGAACTGAGCTGAACTGTAAACCTAATCTCTCTTCCTGCCCTGAGGTGGGGATGGGGGCAATTATACCTCCAATTATGCCTTCCATTGGGAAAAATATTCATATATTTGTTTTTATAACTTTGAAGAAAGCTTTGTAAAGGTAATATGATTTTAAGTGGCTAAAGAAAATCGGGGTATGGTCACTGGACTCCTAAAAATGGGGAAACACAACCAGCGAGGGCTCAAGTTGATGATAGAGAAAAGAGAATCCCTAACTCCCTCAGAGTACTAGAGAACCCTAGGGGTAAGGGGAACAAAATGTCACAAACAGCCCTGAGAGAGTAGAACAGATTAAGTCCATGTTACATATATATGTATGATATATAGTCACATATATATATATATATATATGTATATGTGTGTGTGTGTGTGTGTAAGTGCTGATCTTGGTTTCCATTGCTTTCTCACTCCACTTAAAAGTAATTGATTGGATCAAGAGTGAAGGGTTGGGGGTGTACACTTCCTTGAATAAAATTACTGTGTGAGAGACTTAGTCATCCCCAAGGAACTTCCAGTATAAAAATCACCAATCCAGTATAAAAGTGAACAGCTATAAGGAGGGAATAACACACACATTCTATTGGATATCTTACTCTATAGGAAAATAGGGGGGATGGGGATAAGAGGGGGGATGATAGAAGGGAGGGCAGATTGGGGAAGAGGGTAGTTAGAAACAAACACCTTTGAAAAAGAACAGGGTCAAAGGAGAAAATAGAATAAGTGAGGGGTGGGATAGGATGGAGGGAAATATAGTCTTTCACAATATATCTACTATGAAATGTTTTGCATAACTACATATGTACAACCTATATTGAATTGCTTATCTTCCAAGTGGGGGTGGGTGAGAAGGGAAAAAGAGAAAAAATCTGGAACTCAAAGTTTTCAAAACAAATGTGTATAAAAAATATTTTTAAAATGATTTTAAATAAATAAATAAATAAAAGCGAATAGCTATCTTACATTGAAGTAGAGATTCTAAGGGTCTGGAATCTAAGAGGAAGGAGTCCTCACTCCTTCATACTGAACTGAACCAGAAAGAACCTCCAGCTGAGGATCAAGGAGCAACAGGAAAAAAAGAAAAGATAATATTGAGTTGTGGCAGAAAAAGTAGAATCAAGGTGGGCCGTGGGCCCTATGTGTATATTAAAGCATATGACTTGGGTCGAGACCACCAGTGTACCTACCTCCTTAATTACCGGGAAAAGTCCTGAAAAAAAGGTCTCATCTTTCCTCAAATTGTCCCTCCAAATACCTGTCTGTCCACAGATACTATAATATAAGCTATTTCACTACTCAGATATTTCCAGTAACCTGAATTTTGCCCTACCACAAGGAGTGCATGGGTTCACTGGAGTTAGATATAAATATAATTTAAGGCAGAGAGCTCAACCTCTGTCTATATATTAGGAATCCTTCTACCTGGTAAGGAACCCTGCAGACCTTAGGGACCACTAGGCTTAAAATGAGCTAATTATTATAACAGAGTATACACACACACACACACACACACACACACACACACATACATAATGGGCTCATAGCAGAGCAACAGATATACGGCATATACCTATATGGCACCAGAAAACTATTACTAATACAAAAATAAGATAACAGGAGAACAATAAATTTACCGTCAAAGTGGTATTATAAAGATATCACACATGCATTGTAAGGTGCATGCTCTTGCATCCAGGCTAATGATCACTCTTGGTTGCCCTATGATGAAGAATTCCTCTATATTTATAACCATCTGAGACTCCAACTAATTTGTTTCTGAAGATGGAACCAGCTTTAGATTGGTTAGGATTCAAAACCAGGTATCACTCAAACCAGTAATTGCAGATTAAATACTTCCATGAAGCCTCTGTTTTTGTAGATGTCCTAGAGACTATGGCAACACACAGGTGGCCTTTTCAAACATTGTGCTTTACCGATTTGTTGTCAAAATTCAACATACCCCTACAATATATGCGTATTAGGGTAAATGACAGTTATCAGATAATTGAACTCCCATTGGTAGGGCCTGGCCAATCAAGTAGAGGTAAGAGAGTATTGGGGCAAGCAGTGAAAAGACAAAGGAAGGAAAGAAGGAAGGAAGGAAGGAAGGAAGGAAGGAAGGAAGGAAGGAAGGAAGGAAGGAAGGAAGGAAGGAAGGAAGGAAGGAAGGAAAGAAGGGAGGGAGGGAGGGAGGGAGAGAGGGACTTTTTCCTGAATCTAATAACAAATGTACCTGTGTTTTCCTGTATGTCTCCCAATTATAAGACATGCTCCTGTCCATCATTGTGCCTTCCTTATTACTTGGCAGTAACAATAGATTTCTATACACACTATAACTGCCTTCCATTACCAGAGGGCAGAACATCAGGTATTATACTTCCAAAGCATCCAGGAAAGAGTTGGGGTGGGCATGCTGAGCACTGGGGTTGTTTCTAGCCAGCCAGCTGTTTTGGGCTGTCCCCTACCAAGATGCCCTGGGGGAGACAGAGGAGGCACCTATGCCCAGGTCTAATGAGCCTGTGGAAATGGATAGGTCACATATAAGCCAATTATTGCTAACAGACTGGTTTGGGGAAATCATTTTCCCTGGAACCAATTGAAGCCCATTTTGGAGATAAAAGGGAGAGTGCATCAGTCTCTGTGGTCAGAAGCAGCTTTCATGCATTTCATGGAACAAGGAGAATGTGAAATGTTTGAAACTGTGAAAATGGGGTTTGGCCAGATTGCTCAGTCAAGGCATTTAAAGGGTCTCAGCATGACAGTCTACTCAAAACCTAGCACCTCATTTAAACATAGGTACAGATATTAGCATTTATCTCTTATGTGAATTCTCTGTACTATACTGGTATGTATCTCAACATGTGTCATAATTTACTGCTTTACAAATGTCGACCCTTCACTCACATTCCAATTACCCATAAAAAATAGGAGTTAAGGGGGACCCGAATGATTAAAATCCCTAAATAACCCAAATACCTTATTTTTAAGTATGAATTTTACCTCCTCAAGCATGAAGATATTTACTATAGTAAATGACAAGAAACCAGCCTGAATGGAGAATGACATGACTCAATATCCTGGATTATTGGTGTTTCAAAGTTTGCCTCCCAGACTTGGCTCTATAATCTTCAAAAGAGTACAATAATATGGCCAAATAAGCCTATATTAGCATGAGAAAAGAGGGAGGAGTAGGGATGGGTCCAGTCATACATGAAGATGGGCAGAATTCAATACAATCCAACAAATATTTATTGAGCAAGGCACTGTGTCAGGTTTCTTATAAAGATAAAACAAAATAATCCTTGTCCTCAAGAAGCTAATATTCCCCTGAAGGATTACAACTTGTACACAGATAAACATAATGGCAAAGTAAAAGATGAAAGGAACAAAGGAGGGATCAGTCAAACTGCTCCAGGAACGTTTGAGGAAAGACTTGAGGGAACTTGAATTGAGCCCCAAAGGAAGATAACAAATCTGAAAGGCAGAGATGAGGAGAGAGTACTCTCTAGGCATAGAAACTATTGAAAATTCATAGTGTAAAAAGGAGCAAGAAGAACCAGGAAACAACGTATCCAGTAACAGCAATATTGCAATGATAACCAACTAGGAAAGTCTTAGTTACTCTGATCGATACAATGATCCACAGCAATTGCAAAGGACTCATGATGAAAAGGGCAGATAGTGGCCCAGTGGCTAGAGTGATGGCCCTAAAATCAGGAAGACTCATCTTCCTGAGTTCAAATTCAATCTCAGACACTTACTGGCTGTGTGGCCCTGGACAAGTCACTTAACCCTGTTTACTTCAGTTTCCTCATCTGTAAAATGAGCTGGAGAAGGAAGTAGCAAGCCACTACAGTATTTCTGCCAAGAAGACCCTAAATGAGGTAACAAAGAGTTGGATATAACTGAAAAATGACTGAATATGATGAAAAATGCTATCTACCTCTAGAGAGAAAACTGATGAACTCTGAGTGAAGATTAGTTCCTTTTATCTTTCTTGCTTTTTCCCCTGCAATGTGGCTGATGTGAAAATGTTTTGCATGATTTCATGTATATAACAGGTATCATTCTTTCTTACCTTCTTGATGGATATAGGAAAGGGTAGAGAGAAGGAAAGAATTGAGGACAGACAATAATATTTTTCAAAGGTTAAGAAAAAAAGAAGGAAAATTCATGGAGGTGAGAAACAGAATTCTGAGTCCAAGGAACAGCTGAAATAATAGTCTAACTTGGCTGGAACATAAAGTATATAAAAGAAAGTAATGAGAAATAAAACTTGAAAGACCTTTTCACTGCTGGTGCCAGAGGCATTGCTATACTGAGTTAGTTTTTTTATCCCATAAGCAACAGGGAGCTGCTGAAGGTCTTTGAACAAAGGAGTTACATGACCAGGCCTACAGTTTCGGAAGATAATTTTGGCCTCTATATGAAGGATTAATTTATGAGAGGAGAAACTAGAGACAAGGATACCCATTAAGGATATATAAATAATATAATGATTTTGTGTATATTTAATATATATTATATTAAATTAAATATAATATATAATTTATTATATTAAATTAAATATAATATATAATTTATTATATATTATATATAATTATGTATAATTAATTAAATATATAATTAGATTAAATATAATAAATAGTATATATTTTAAAATAAATAATGTAAATACAATAAATATAATAATATAGGAAAATGAAGTACTAAACTTTAGGTTGTGGTCATGGGAATGGAGGGAAAAGATTGGATGTGAGAGATGTTATGGAAATACAATGAAGAAGAGTTAGTAATAGATGAGATAAGAGAAGATTAGGGAGAAATAAGAGTCAAAAATGGCTATAAAGTTACAAATCTTAAGTGACTGGGAGGATAATGGTCCCCAGTGATTGAAATGGGGGAATTTGAAAGTGGTGAGAGATGATGTGTTTTTTTTTTAGGGGACAGTGGAAAGGATGAGTTCAATTTTGGACATTCCGATAACAAAAATAAAGATCCCATATATATGAAATCAAAATATTTATAGCAGAACCCTTTGTGGAAGAAGGAAGGAAAGAAGGAAGGAAGGAAGGAAGGAAGGAAGGGAGGGAGGGAAGGAAGGAGGGAGGAAGGAAGGGAGGAAGGGAGGGAGGAAGGGAAGAGGGAGGGTCTTCTATGAAAGCCTTCCATTCCATGAAATGGGAAATGAATAAACAAATTGTGGTATAATGTAATTGTGTATTATTATGCAATAAGAAACAATAAATATCAGAAATTTAGAGAAATATAAGAATACTTATCTAAACTGATACAGAGCCAATAAAGCAAAACTGAAAGAACAATATTACACAATGGCTAAAATTATATAAGTGAGAAGAACACTAAAGTACATCAGAAATCAGATTAAATATAATGTATCATATTGATTCCAGAAGACATGATGATTTACACTTCCCCAATATCAAAGGAACAAATGAAATAATATAAGTAAAGCAGCACTAGGCCAGGTGTCATTATTACAAAGACAAAAAGGAGATAGTCTCTTTGTAAACCTTAAAGTGCTATTCAAATATTAGCTCTTATCATTATTATTAGTTATTTCTAGAAAGGTGGTGAAATGCAGTTGTGGAATGTTTCACCTGTTATAAGACACCTGGTTATGTCAGTCAGCTTTGTTTAACTGTTTTTGTTGTTATAACAAAAGGATCTGGGGAAGGATCAAGGAATGAATAAATGTAAAAAACCTATCAACGGAACTTTTTTTAAAAGTCGTCAAGTTAGGGGTGGCTAGGTGGCGCAGTCAATAGAGCACCGGCCTTGGAGTCAGAAGGACCTGAGTTCAAATCCGGCCTCAGACACTTAACCCCTCCAAAAAAACTGGCCATGGGCAAGTCACTTAGCCCCAACTGCCCTCCAAAAAAAAAGTCATGAAGTTATAAGAATTTGGAGGTCTGACAAAAAAAGAAACTAATGTAGAATCTCCACAGAATCACCCCCCGATGCCCCCCGCAAAAGATTTAATTAAGTAACTTCATGACAAAAACTCAGTCAAATTGGTTTCTTAACTCAGAATAGATTAAGGTCCATGATGTACAGCATGTATAACAGCTACAATAAAAATGCCAAAGATCTGGGTCATAGGACTAAGAAAAAGACAGGATTTTTTAAGGCAGTAACCTATGGGCGCAGAGCCTGAAAGGTAACTTGTCTTTGAAGAGATCACATAATATTATTTTAAAAGTGTTACACTCTGAGTCAGAATCTTTAGTTTCAAATTTTGGCTTGGCCACATCCTAGCTTTGTGACCTTGTACGAGTCACATACCCTTCCTGAAAATATTTCCTCATCTGTAAAATAAGAATCGAAATATTTAAACTTGCTCTGGTTGTATCCAACACTGTCAGCATACCTAAATGAAATCCACAGTTGCTCAAAAGAGTGTAGCATAACTATCCACACAGGAAAAAAAAAAATAGATGAAAATGCCAAACTATAATATATAGTTGAATGGATTACCCGTAAAGCTTATTCATCAGTACATGTATCTCAGATAGACGCTGCAAATAGACAATATTCTGGATCCATGATTGAACAAGAGAAGAAAGAGCTGTATTGCTTTTGACAAATGAACCTGTTCCTTTATGACCCCAAACTTTTCCCTGAAACAAAAGCCCATCTTTTTCATGCTAATATTCCTTTAGTGATCTCTACAGCTACAAATCATAGAATACCACAGTTTTTAAATAATTAAAGTTAAGGATCACCCACAGGTCAATGGAGAGGTTTGTAGTAAGCTTGAGAAGGCTACAACACATTACAAATGGTCAATTGTGTATAGGACAATGGCATTAAAGATGTCTCTAGAGAAATGTAGGAAGAGAAAAAATATAGGTTAGTCACATACCCAGTATGAAGGATAATCACTGAATAGCCCGAGTGCTACATTAATGTCAAAAGATCTAGAGAAAGGCCCCTAGAATGCTGGGTGAGCCCCCCATTGCAAATACACAGAAAGAAATAGACAAGAATAGCACAGAATGAGCAGGAATACATGGGTGTGAGCTATATCACGGTAGAGGATGTCCATATTAACGAGATCACAGTTCCATCAAAGCATAAACATAATATTTGCTCCCACATAGGTCAGGAAGTTACTAGAATGATCAAATGATACTAGAGTGTCTCTAACAAGAGGCTTCATCAATGGGAGCCCCATCCTCAGAGCACATACAGCATTCTCTGTCTACTCCCAATCCACATGGACGAGACAGGCTATGGATCCTGCTTCTAGAAAGGCATGACAATATGCAGAGAAAGGAAGGGACCTGCTCTATGATTCAGAAGATGTGCAGGTATTGTTTGTGGCATGCTTAGGAGGCATATTCAGTAGCATGGAAGCCTCTCTTCCCCCCCCCCAAAAAATCATTCCATCTTGATCTGTGCTAAGAAAAGTATAGCTTCGATGACTGAATTTGATAGACGTAGTGCTTCTCAGGAATGCAAGGTTCTAAGACGACCCCAAAAGGCTCATGATGGAAAATGCTATCCACATCTAGAGAAAGAACTATAGAGTCTGAATGCAGATCAAAGCATACAATTTTCTCTCTCTCTCTTTTTGCTTTGTTTTGTTTCTTCTTTCTCATGGATCATCCCATTGGTTCTAAGGCTTCTTCACAACATGACTAATGTGAAAATATCTTTAATATGAATGTATATATAGAGCCTATATCAGATTGCATGCTGTCTTGGGAGGGGTGAGGGAAGGAAGGAAGAGAAAATTTAAAACTCAAAAATTTGTAAAACTGAATGTTGTAAACTAAAAATAAATTATGTTTTTAAAAAGAAAAGAAAAGCATAACTTGTAGGAATAAGGTGGTGACAGTCCCCCTGGATTTTGCTGTAGTCGAACCACATCTGGAGTGATATGTAGCATTCTAGTGATCACATTTCAGCAAAGAAATGAATAAGTTAGAGAACATACCAAGTAGAGCAACCAGAATGATGAAGGGTCTCAGGTTCATGAGGATCAATTAAAGGAAGTAGTGATGTTTAGCCTTCAGAAGAGAAGCCTCAAAAGGATCATGGTGGGTGTCTTTAAGTACTTGACATGCTTTGTGGAAGAGGACTCAGACTTGTTCTGTTCAACACTGGAAAGAACTAGGAACAATGTATAGAAGTTGTAAAAAGACAAATTTAGACAATGTGAGGGAAAACTTCCTAAGAATGAGAGCTCTCCAAAAGTAGAATTAGTTGACTTGAGCCTCAGGAGGTACTGAGTCCCATCCCCCACCCCCAACCCTACTAGAGGTCTCTGAGCAAAGACAGAATGACCATTCATTGGTTGTGTTGTAGGGGAGAATGATTATTGGGAATGAGATTGGACCAGATTACTGCTGAGGTCATTTCCAATTCTGAAATTTTATGATTGTGTGACTTTACAAGGCTGTCATTGCTCAAAGCAGAACAATAGATAGTAATTTGGGGGCCCTGGACAAGTTTCACAAAATGTGCATTCAAATCAACTCAAATCAAAATGAATTAAGTTGCAGGAAAGGTTCAAAGTCTTGTGGGGGGGAGAGATGCTCTGCTCCAGTCCCCATGAGTAGAGAGCCTAGAACACTCAAGCTACAAGGTAGGGGTAAAAGGAGAGCAGAGCCAACTTACTTGGAGTATTGTCTCTGGGATGGCTTCCTCTTTCAACCAATTATTTTCACAAATTAGGTGATAAATTCAGTTGTTTCTATTCTACTAAAGCAGTATAAGTCCTGTAAATGTCCTGTAAGCTAAAAGTCAGTTGCCCTGCCCAGTTATAGCTCTGGTTCAATGCATACCTGAAACTTTTCTTTGAAAACTTCTTTCAGGAATTAGAGCTACAAGGGACTTAAAGAATCATCTGGTCCACAGCTCCTAATTTTGAAGGTGAAAAATTAAGCTCTGGAAAAGTGAAGTAACTTGTCCAACATCACATAACTAGTAAGTAGCAGAACCAGGATTTGAACCCAGGTCCTTTTATTCCAAAAGGCATACCTTTTCCATTATACCATGCTGACTTCCCATTCTTTTCAGTAGGGGCAAATCTTGCTCCACTGAAACCGGACTTGATTTTTGGAAATGACAAAAAATCATTCCAAGTCAAGTCTGGCAAATAAGAGAAATTATTGTTTAATAGTTTGAGTCAATAATAAGGCATAACTGTAACGAGAATGATTTTCTTTGTAATTCCTTAACTAATTCAATTACATTCAATTCAATTCATCAAGCATGTGTTACATACCTACTAGGTAAAGTTGCTGTTATAAGTCCTAAAGTTACAAAGACATTTTTTTTCATTTACCAATTCATACATAGGATTACATGAAAATGACTATAAAACATACCTTATGGGAATAAAGGAAAAAATATATGAAGATATAATAATTGCTCATGGTTGGGTTCTGCCAATATAATAAAAAATGACAATAATACCTAAATTAATTTACAGATTCAGTGCATAGTGAGGTGCTAAAGAATTACCTTAAAGAACCAGACAAAATTATAACAAAATTCTTCTGATGGAAGAAAAGTTCAAGGATCTCAAGGAAAAGTAACTTTTAAAAATGTGGGAAAGAAGGGATTCTAGTAGTACCAGATCTCAAAGTATAAAGCAAAGAAGGAATAATCAAAACTATATAGTACTAGGACTTTTTTTTTAATTGAAAAGTAGATCAGTTGAACAGCTTAGGTACACAAGATAGAGAAGTAAATTAACATAACAGCGTAGTATTGGATAAACCCAAGGATATCAGGTAGTGGTGTAAGGACTCATTATTTAACAAAAACTGCTTGAAAAATCGGTAGAGCTCTCTGGGAGAAAATAGATTTATGTAAACACCATGAACCACATACAATAATAAGATGCAAATGGATAGAAGACCTAGATCTAAAATGTCATATGAAGTAGAGGAAAAGAGAAAGAGATATCTTTCACTTCTATAGGTAGGGAAGAGAGATTCTTGACTAGACAAGGGATAGAAATGACCACAAAAGATAAACTGAACAATTTCAATTACACAAAATTGAAAAAAAATTACACAAGAAAAATACAACAAAAATTAGAAGGAAAATGTCAACTAGGAAAAAGTCTTCACAACAATTTCCTGATAAAGGTATGATATCCAAGATCTGTAAAGAATGGATAATAATAGATAAGAACAAGTACTGTTCTATTATAGAAAAATAATCAAAGGATATGAACAGGCAGTCCTCAAGAGAGGAAATTAAGCTATCAACAGCCATATGGGAAAAATGCCTCAAATCACAAGTAATAAGATAAATGCAAATTTAAAGAACTTTGAAGTTCTACCTTACATCTCTTAAATGGCAGAGATTTTAAAAAGAAAATGAAAAGAATAATTATTGAATGGTTTGTGGGCAGACAGATGTACTCTCGATGGAGTTGTGAATTGATCCAATCATTCTGGAAAACAATTTGGAACTATGCTCCAAAAGTCACTAACCTATGTACATCCTTTGACCAGAGAACACCACCAGTAGACATATACCCCCAAAAAGATCAAAGACAGAGGTAAAGGACATTTATATGTTCTAAAATAATGATAGCAATATTTTTGTTGTAGTAAAGAACCAGAAACTAAGGACATACCCATCAGTTGGGGAATAGTTCAACTAGTTATGATATGTGAAAGCAAGGGAACATTCCTGTTCTGTAAGAAATGACAACAAGGAAAAAAATTCTGATAAACCTGGAAGAACGTATGTGAATTAAAGCAGAGTAAAATAAATGCTTTATATGACTACAATATTGAAAAGAAAAACAACTCTAAAACACTTGAGAGGCCTGATCAATGCAATAACTGCTCACAGCTCCAGAAGACTGCTGATGAAATATACTTTTCACCTCTTGGCAGAGAGGTAATAGACTGTAGACACAGAATGAGATATACCTTTTTCAGACATTACCAATATATGAATTTTTTTGTTTTACTAAACTTATTTGTTATAAGGGAATGGTTTTGGAGAGAGGCGCTGAGAGGGAGCAAGAGATAGTTAACAGTGCTATTTAAACAGGGAAGAAAGAAAAGCCTTTAAAAAAAGGAAAAAAGAAAACATCAGTAATGAGCACTTTAAAAACACACAGAATGGAACTTCAAGATATTTATAAAGGGACATAAATGACCAGGGTATTGTTAGTTTTGCCATGTCAAATTTGATATATAATTTAAATGTGTGTATATATATAATATTCAGGATTTCTCACGTAAATCTTCTTTTCTATTCTTTGTTGTACATGGAAATGTTTGATAATATTTGTCAAGTTCATAATTTTAAAAAAGATATCTCAAAGTGATTTCCAGAGAGGAGTTTCAGAAGTGTTTTGAGCAAAGCTGTGTCACATCAATAAATGTGTAGTTCCCAAAATGACTACATCTAAGGGCAAAACTCATGTATACAAGTTCTGGTAGATTAGTTTGAAAAACTGATGAGGCAACTTGGCATAATGGACAGAGAACTAATCTCAGTACCTGGGTTCTAGTCCTTCCTCTGACATATATACTGGTTGCATGACCCTGGGCAAGTTACTTAACCTCTCAGTGGCCCAGATGACTCTTTAAAATTGTAAGTTTCAGAGAAGGCACGGACGTGCTTTAGTAGAAAAAGGTCCTTACTATAAGCTCTTTGCATCAATAAAATCACAGGTCCAGTCTGAAAAAGAAAATTACTCTCAATCCAATCATCCATTCTCAATCCAACCTACATATTAGACAAGACCTACCTGATTCCATTAAACCATACCTTTCCATGAATATGTCTACTGGGTGTCAAGATACAGATGGCACAAATGACCTCTTTGACTCTAATGCAGTGGTTCTCAACCTTCCTAATGCTGTAACCCTTTAATACTTGTATGTGGGTATATCTGGGTGTATCTGCATGTGGGCAGACTTGCCTGGAGACAGATAGCAGAGCGGTGCCTTGGTTCTGAAGACCATCGGAAATAATATGTTTTCCGATAGTCTTAGGAAACCCCTGTGAAAGTGTTGTTCAACCCCCAAAGGGGTCGTGACCCATAGGTTGAGAACTGCTGCTCTAAGAGGAACTATCAATAGGGACATTCCAAGGCTACTGTTCATTTCACACCGTGGGTAGAATTGGCCTTACATGGCAACTGCTACATACATGGTACAAGAAAGGTCTGTATACAAACTAACATTTGCCACACATACAGCAAATAATTTCCTCCCCAGTAGCCTTTATGTGATAACTGAAATTCTACCCCTATAATTTCATTCTTTTAGCTTTATAGTTGATCCCCAATTAAAATACAAATACCCAAAGGAAAATGGCAATGCATTAAGCCAATTACCTTATATGTGAAATAATCAATCAGATCCAAAGTGGTAGCCAGGAATAAGTTTTGATATGCAAAAAGATGAAAAGAATAATGAAAATGCTGGGCAGCTGGGAGTGAGGAGGATAACAGTCACCTGGGAGTTTATGGATAATTCATCTCATTTCTATTACACTTTAAAGCATGCAAACATTTTCCCCACATCAATCTTCTAAAATAGGTAGTGCATCATCATTTGCATTTCACTAGTGCAGAGCCTGGGGTTTTAGAGGGTTCAGTGATGGTCCCAAGTCCATAAAGTTAGCAAGTAGCAAGGCAAGGATTCTGACATATGTGGTTACCTATGAACCAGTACCCTCCAAAGAATCAGGTCTCACTCAGACCAAGACACATCTTGGGAGCTTGACCTGTGCCACCCTTTTCCTTTGCTTTGTTGTCTAGAAAAGTCTCCAAGAAAAAGGGCAGATATAGCATAAGTCTAGAGTATCCCCAAATGTGAATGACAGAGTACCCAAATCCTGTACAGGAAATCAAAATAAAATAGTTATTGGGTATGAGACCTTAATTTCATCTTGTAGAAAATGTATAAGATGTGAAGAACTCACAGGAATCCACAAATTAATACAGAAATACAAAATGCTTAAATAGTCCATCAGTTCTGTTTGCTATCAGGACAACTCCCTGTCATCCTAGTAAGTCCCTCTCTCCCCCAGAGTCCTATATGGTCTCTGCTAAACCTGTAGTTCCGTCTTGTGGTTGAGATTTTCCTCAAGAGGTAAACATGCTTCAGAATTTGATGAATAAAAGCAAATTCCTTTCTCGCCATACCTGCAAGAGTCTGGGTAACTCACTGGCCTTGTTCTCCAAGTAGAATATTGCATAGGAAACCTGTAGACTGTCTTCTTCCTGCTCCAAGGATCAGGATACACCATACCATGAAATCTTCTCTCTCTTGAAAGTAGAGTATCTAAACTCTCCAACTCAAGAACTTTTAACCTTAGAGTGACTCATTAATCAACTCTCAAAGTTGATGGTGCCCAAGAAATTTCTCTTCTCTGCCAGAAGGCTAGATTACTATATCATATTGCATAGGAATTTATATATCCTCCTCCCCACAGGATGTTGGGATTCATGACCTTTTGACCTTGAATTCTCTTTTCAGGCTATGTGCAAGCATATCTTTCCCCAATGCCACATTTTTGTGCTGTAAGTTGCCATTGCTACTTTGGGTTGGAAAGTCTGATGTCGTTAAAAAACTTCTACTCCCTTTTCTGTCCTTTGGAAGAAGGTGAGAAAGAAAGGGCAAAAAATCCTCAACAGTTGGGAGCCCTAGAGGTTGGCCTGCTTTTATGAGGCAAAAGGAGGAGTGGCTAGTTTTTCAACCA
Source organism: Pseudocheirus occidentalis (assembly GCA_028646575.1). NCBI lineage: Eukaryota > Metazoa > Chordata > Mammalia > Diprotodontia > Pseudocheiridae > Pseudocheirus > Pseudocheirus occidentalis. The sequence continues at coordinate 95,900,100 of CM053595.1, forward strand.
TCCAATCAAATCATCCAATTAGGAGCTTCTTATGTTCCATCAATCTGATTAGGGAATTATTTGTTATAGGGCTAACAATGGCTATCACTCTGCAATTTCAGGCATAAACTCATCAGGGAATTTCATCAGGTTAACTGGAGAGCTCCTCATTTTGATTAAGGACACCCTCTCACACTTACATCTTCTGATCCCAAGTCAGAAGCTCTTTCTACTCTGCAGACAGACTTTGCCTACTTCATAATTTTGCCAAAGGTCAGTGATTTTGGTGCTAGAACAACAAACACGTCCATGGCACACAGACTATTTAGTTGTAGAAGGAAGAAGGGACATATTGCAGAATTGGGCTCTCTTCAATAAGTTTTTTTCAAATTAAATCCAATATTCTGATTCTTCCCTAACTGGACCTTCTGTTTTCAAGCAAACTGCTTTGCCTACATTCCTCAGTTGTCAGAAAAGTAGATAGTTTTGAGTTTATGCCTGTCCCAAGTTATACACTTCTGATTTTTTTTTAACTGACCTCATTTAGCAGGGTGGAAGTCAGCTTTTCCTGGTCTATTAAGACTTCAATAAAATCATTCGTTTATAGTTAACTGGAATAGTATTCACATTTAGACCTGCATATTAATTGACTGATAATGAGATGATAAAGCTGCTTCTCTCTGCAGGTGCACCAATCAATTTCAATGAAACTGAAAAAATGAGTTCTTTTCTTATTGCGACTGAAATTAAAAAGTGATTTATATTTTCTAATAAAGTGGTTTTCATTGATCTCTTTCTGAAAATGTATGGTTTCATTTGCACCCTTTTAAATTATAATAGTTACCGTTTGTAAAAGAATGATTTTCCAATATAATTTTTGTCTCCAATTGATGATTAACTTTAATATAGATTTGTTGGAGAAGGGTGGGAGTATAGAGGGAGTGAGAACCACATACACCACCAAAATTGCTTACTTTTAATGAACTTTAAATCTAAAGACAATAAAATGCTTCACTTAAAACACAGTATTGGTGAGCAAAGTTGTTTTTCTCAAGAAATCCATTTTTCTATTTTACAAATTTTCCTTTTGTCTTAGACTTTTTCATCTGTACCAATTGTTTTTGGTTCCTGTTATTAGCTAGTCTAGCTGCAGGGCTAATGTGGGAAAGCTTTTTGCCTGTCACCAATAACAAATTCCAACTTGGAGATGCTCGTGGAGTCCTGTTGTTATCTGTTGAATTCTTCTGGCAGATGTGGGAACCCGTGGAGCAATTAGATTTCACTTTAATTTATTATTATTGTCTTCCAAGCCATAATAATTAAGCAACCATGAAAGGAAGCTATATTCTGAACATGTGTTCAAATATCGCAGAGTCAGGGGTAGGTGCTGAGGGATCAGAAAATAGCTTGTTTCCCTCCTAGTCACAAGGCTAAAGACTGGGGATCCCTAGAGTCATTCTAGAGCAGACAGAGTATGCAGAACTGAATGAAGAAACAAGGTTGTCATTCCTAGTCTTTCTGCAAAGAGTAATCTAAGTGAACAGGTAAACTGAGAGTTTTTTCCTATTTACCAGGATAGTAGGGTAAAATAATTTCCAGTTTCCAGGGTAGCCCTTACTGCTTATGTGACATAATCTAAGGGACACCAGAAAATTCTATGGCTCCAAAACATGTCTTCTAGCCCAAAAGCCCCAGTGCCTAAAATTGTAATACTATTTAGCCTAGAATTATCCCTCTAAAGTGAGCATTGTCCTTTCCCTGGTTCACTTTTAAAATGTCCTTTAGTAAGGATAATATTGAAGTAGAGGAGGTAATATTGAGATAAAAGATTAATATCTCTTCTTAAAGCATGGAATGAATTATGTTTTTGGATCTTTTATTATTTTCTTTTCTTCTCTTCTACAAGAGCAAAAGAGGTCCAATGGCCCTTTCATAGACTTACCACTCTGTCCAAAGGTATTAGACAATCCAAATCCTGGAGGCTGACCCCCAGGAAGTGTTCTTTTTCCTCATTCAATGAATTCAATATCTGATTCACAGGCTCTCCCTTCAGCCTGATTCCTATCTTTGTATTAGGGAGTTTCAACATGCATGTTGACATTTCTTCAAATATTCTAACATCACAGTTCTTCAATCTATTGAGTTTCCATGAACTATTCCTCTAATCCACCTCATTTACATAAAGGGATGATCATGCTCTTAATCTTACCACCATTCAGAAGTATTCCCTTTCCATGTAGAAAGACTCTGGAATTCCTCTATCTCAGCAGTTCTCTCACTCTTTGCTCTCAGAATACCTTTACAATGCTAAAAATTATTGAGGATCCCCCTCGACAATGAGCTTTTGTTTATGCGGACTATATCTATTGATATTTACTGTATTAGTGTCATTATGAAATGGTTTTGATCTCATAGACACCCTAAAAATCTCAGGGCCCCCACAGTCTGAAACACACTTTGAAAACTACTATTCTACCCAGGCATAAGTTTCCATCCCTTCATCTCTTCCTGTGCCTTACTACCCATAAGCCTATTCTTCATTCTTACCACAGTCTCCAATCCCTATTTGGTCAATATGCTCCTCCCTAACTAGTGTCAACGCCTTACTGAATCAGTTCCACTCTACACTTGCGTCTACTCTTGTCTCACTCTCCCTATTTTACCTTGCCAAATTCCGACCCCAGGTTACTCCAAACACTCAACTTCTCCATTCCTACTCACATACCACTGGATGCATGTTGACTGGATCTATTGCAAGTGAATGTTATCCAATCTCAACTGATCACTCTCCAGAGCAAGGCAATCCTATCCCTCCCTGATGGATTCTATTTCCCACTCACCACAGCAACTCTTCCAAACATCTATTCTCCTTTCCTTCCACATCATCCATCCCCGCCCCCCCAACCCTCTCAGGTGCATCATTGAAAAAAAATTAGGTCATCCAAAGTAACCTCCCTCTTCTCCCTTTCTCCTCATCTCATGTTCATCTGAAAACTTATTAGCTTCATAATCTTAGGCAGATCACACAACCTTATATCAGCTTCCCCAAATATAAAGGGAGAAGGTTGGATTCAGTGGCCCTTAAGGTCATTTCCAGCTCTAAATCTATCATCTTATTATCTCAAACTCATTATCTTTCCAAAGGACAAAAAAAATCCCTCTTCCAAATGTCCCTATTACTACTGAGTTGATCCTCATTTTTCTAGTCATTCAGTGTCATCCTCAGCTCCTTATTCTCACTCACACACCACATATCCATTCAGCTGCTAAATTATGTCATTTCTACCTCCACATCTCTCCTCATTATCCTTCTCTCCACTCACACATCCACCACTCTAGTTCATCCCTCCTTCCCTGGATTTTTGCAATAGCCTCCTGATGGTCCTCCCTGCCCTGAGTCTTTCCCCCTCCAAACCATCCTTCACATAAAAGACAAAGTGATATTCCCAAAACACAGGTCTGACCTTGACATTCTCCCACTCAATAAAATCCAGCAGCCCTTTATTACCTCTAGGATCAAAATAAACTCCTCTTTTTGACATTTAAAGTTCTTCACAACCTCTTCCCTTTTTATCTTTCCAGTCTGTTTTTTTATATACTATTCCTCTTCACAAATGCTATAGACTAGTCATACTAGTCAATGCTATTCCTCACACAGAACACTTCATTTCCCATCTCCATGACTTTCACTGTCTGTGCCCCATGCTTGGAATGCTCTCCTTCTTCTCCTCTACCTCTTAGAATCCCTAACTTCCTTCAAGACTCAACTCAAGAGCCACCTTCTACCACATGCCTTTCTAGGTCCCCCCCAGTTACTTGTGCCTTACCTTCTAAAACCACTTTGTATCTGTTTTACACACATTCTGTGTGTGTATGTGTGTGTGTATATATATAGTACTTATTTGTACTCATAGCATTGTAAACTTTGAAAATAAAGAGTTGTTTCCACCTTTAGAATGAATGGAGCTTCCTCGTCAACTCTGTGAACCCCATTCAGGGTGGAGTATCTTCCTGCTCTAAGTGTATGAACCTATGATTCTATGAATTCAAATTCAGCACTCTTTTCACTTCCTCTAGATCTTCTTTGAAACAAAAACACACAGACAAGAGCCTCCAAAACAACTCACCTGTGAACAATTCATTGATGGTCTTTTCTGCCTCTGGTACAAATCTGGTTTAGGTGAAGAATTTTACATACCTTAAAATGATGCCCTCCAAAGAGATTGTCTTTACTTCTGTCTTTGTAGCTTCAGCACTTGGCCAGGTGCCTGGCATATAGTTAAGAGCTTACAAACTGACTGTTAGTTGATTAAGTGACTTATTGACCTCCTCTCTGAGCTCAGAAAAATTCTCCTTCAGATGTCATCTTTAAAATCCACCCTTTTTCCTCTACATTGCAAGTAGAATAGAGGCTCATTGTCTCTTTCATAGACATTAGAGCTAGAAGGAGCCACAGAAGCCATTACCACCTGATCCTCTTTTGGCAGAAGAGGAAACAAGTCTCAGTATAATGGAGGAATTTGCCCAAGGTCACACAACTAGTTAAAGGCAAGGTAGTTCTTAAACCCAGGTTTTCTAATTCCCTGTCTAATAGGTGACATCTAGAGTACAGTAGATAGACCATTGGACTGAGAGGCAAGAAAGACCTGAGTCAAATCCTGTCTCATACACTTGGGAGCTACATGACCCTGGCCAAATCAATTACCTGCTCTCAGACTCAGTTTCCTCATCCACAAAATGGGGATAAAAATAAGTACCTACTTCCTAGGGCTATTGTGAAAATCAAATGAGATCACATATGTAAAGCACTTTGCAAATCTTAAAGTGCTATATAAATACTATTATTTTTATTTTACCCACTATACTACACTGTGTCCAGTTTCACTTTGTGAAACATAGGTACCAGGGGAAAAAAAGCAAAAGAAATTTAGCTAATTTTTCAAGCTTCCTTTAAGATAAGACTATTTACTTTAGAGAGACTGGAGGAAATTTGAATAATGGCTCTCATTCCACAGGGATTATTATGGCATTGGGACCTTCCAACAGGGCAATGAGGCATCTGGTCAGCCCTCCTGAGATGAACCCCCTAGGAGTTCTATTCCCAGGCAAAAGAATAGATGTAGGAACATCCTACCCCACTGTCATTCATTCAAGAGACACATATTCAAATGAATGGATCACAGCTCTTATACCTAAAAGGACTTCAGGTGCCCCACAGTTCAACCCCCTCGTTTTACAAAATAAGGAAATTTTCCGAAGTCTCAGACGATTCAACTTTGCCCAAGGTTCTGCCAGGCAGTAAATAGCAAATCCCGGGTCCCAAATGAGATCCTTCATCTCCAGAGTTAATTCCTCTCTCATTTGCCCAAGTAAGGACTCAGATTCACTTGATTTCCTTAACCTCCAAAGATAAATACCCCACCCTTTATTGAGATAAAATAGCTTTTGATAGACAATCTCTTCTCAGGTCATAAAATCCTAGAACTTAAAAGTTAGAAGGAACCTGATGGCTCATGAAGTCTAACCCTTTTCAGGATGAAGGCACAGGACCAGAGGGGAGAAAGGATTTGCTCACACACAGGTAGTAAGGAGCCAAGTCAAAGACTTCTAAGGTCACTTTCAGCTATAAATCTATGAATACAATTTCAGTTTTCTCTAGTAAGCACACAAACACATACACACACACACACACACACATATACACCACTCCAGAACAACCTACTTATGAATAACTCATCAATGGCCTTTTCTGCCTCTGGTACAAATTCATTTCATGTGAAGAATTCTTAGTACCTTAATGATGTCATTCAGCCATATAGTATATTATAATAAGGAGTAATTAGCTCTCTGACTGTAATAAGAAAAGGGTGGAATGCATTTAAATTAGAATTGATTTTTCCCCCTTTGGATGTTTTTGAAGGCAGAAATCAGGTTCCTTTTTACCAATTCATTTTGAGAGCAAGCTTTAGAAACATGCCACCTTTGAGCTGCAGTGCCCCTCACTCCTCATCCTAAATGGACTTTATAGGAAGACAAGATCATTCTGAGCTTGGAGGATCTAAAACTGTCCTTCCCAGCCTCCCTTGTTTCTTTCCACAAATCATGGAACTGTAGAACTGGAAACTTGACAGTACCATATGTACTTATCCTTGGCCTTGGCCTGCATATGATGACCTCAGTTCACTGCTCTAGCTAGTAATAAAAGTTCTTTGATTCTGGTGATGATAATAGTTGATATGCCAGAGACTTAAAAGCAGTAGTTGTGCCAGCCTTCTTTCTAATAATCCTAGATGAAATACCTAGATAAGCTAGATAAGGAGCATCCAACATTTTGAGCCCTCAAAGTCTCTTTCTCTCTTGATCCTGAAAGGGGTTTCACAAGGAAATAAATGAAGCTCCAACCAAAGCTATTCTCCCTGTGCTCCTTCTACTGACCCCACCTCTGCCCCCAACAAATCAAAGGATCATAGAATCTTACACCCTAAGACAATCATAAGTGCAGTTCAAAAGAAATATTTCAGGGTTATTTAAAGACTAAAAGCATTGTTATATGGTCTACATTTAGTTTTGAGGCTATTGTAATTAATAAAAAGTTCATAGGAGCACAGATTCAAAGCAGAGACCTTTGAGGTCTCTCTAGCCCAAATCAAGGCCTACAGAGGTTAGAACTTACCAAGATTACATGAGTAGGTGCTAATGGTTGTTTAGTCATTTTTGTCATGTCTGACTCTTCATGACCCCATTTGGGATTTTCTTGGCGATGATACTGGAGCAGTTTGCCACTTTCTTCTCCAGCTCATTTTACAGATGAGGAAATTGAGGCAAGCAGGGTTAAGTGACTTGTCAAGGATCACATAGATAGTAAGTGCCTAAGGCCAGGTTTGACCTCAGGAAGATGAGCCTTCCTAATTCCAGGCCTGGCACTCTATACACTGTGCCACCTACCCACCCTGAGTAGCACCTAGCAGTCAGGATTCAAACCCAGGTCCTCTTACTCTAAATTCAATGTTCTTTCCATGGCAACACATTTGCCCTCAAATATATTTTCACAAAGTACTATGTGAAGTCTAAGCAGGAAAGGCTATTACTGACTGAAGTACCAAAGAGCTTCATAAAGGAGATGGCACATGACTTCACAAGATGGGTAGGAATTCAACAGAGGAGAGAAAGGATACTCCAGGAATAAAGAACAACACCATTAAAAGCACAGAAGATAGGAAGGTTAGTGCATGAAGAATGGAATATAAAGTACAGATAGGGGAATAATATGAAATAAGGTTGAAAAGATAGGTTGGTGCCAGATTATAGAAAGCCTTGAATGCTGAGTAAAAGAATTTTAACTTTGCTCAGTAAGCAATAGGAAACCCCTGACAACTTTTGAGGAAGGGAGTAGAATGACCTAGTCTATTCACAAGAAAGATTATTCTGGCAAATGACAGGAGCTGGGCGATAGGAGACAACAGAAGACCTTTCTAAGGTCATTTATTCTGAAAGATCTCACAGGTAATCATTAAGGCTAGTACTAGAATGGTAGCAGTAGAAATAAAAGAGAGGAAACAGATATGAATAATGTTCAAAAAATAATGGGCCTGACTTGATAATAGGTACATATGAGAACTAATGGAAAGATGGGAGTCAAATATGACTTTAGGGTTTCAAATATGGAACCAGGGGAAAGGAGGGGAGAGGGGCGTGGTTTAAAGAGAGAAATCAAGAATTATCTCAAAGAGATGGCTCTGGACCACAAAGTTCAGGACAGAATCTCCAGAAAGATAGTCTGTCTATAACCTGCCACTGTTCACTGCACTTCTACAAAACTGTACATTAAACCATAAAATACACTGCACAATAAAGTGTAAAATCATACAATACAGTGACTCTGCCCTATCTTTCCACAATGTCTCTCAAGCAAAAGTGGGAAGAAAGTGGAGACTAGGCTTTTCATTCCTTTTCTTCTACTGCCCTCTAGTGTCAATTTACTGATATTTCATTTTTCCCTAGCAGAAGACGAGCAGTTTAAAAATCCAAGGGTTTCTTAGAGACCTGTACTAAAGTTATCCTTTTGCCTCCAGATGGGTACCCCCACATCTAACCTCTCTCAATAAGATGACACTCTACTAAAAGACTCGGCAATCTCTCCGGATCATCTCTTCCAGGATCTCAACTCTCTTTAATTCCTCCTGAACATGAAAGAAAAGGGAAGAAAAGGAGGCAAACAAAGAGGAAGGGAAGACAAGGTCCATTTATTAAGTGCCTACTATATACCATACACTGTGCTAAGTCCTTACCCATATCTCACTTGATCCTCCCATAACTTTATTATATTGGTTCTAATTTTATACCCATATTACAGTTGGGGAAACTGAGACACAAAGGTGAAGTGATTTGTCACACAGCTAGTAAGTATCTAAGGCCATGTTTTAATTCAGATCTTCCGGACCCCAGGCTCAGCACATCATCTAGACAGAAATCTTACCTCGATAGCTTGGTGTAGCAGCAAGCACCCTAACATACCCAGGGTGGCTGCTAGCACAGGTTCTTAGATCTGCTTTTCTAAAGGAAAACAACTCAATATGGGTTAACAATCCAACTTTAATCAAACATATCATTTACCTAGTTTGGGGGGGAAAGTGAGCACCCTGTACTTCAGAGAATACAAACAGAAGTTACAAGCAGACAAAAAAATACAGAGAAACAGATCAGCAGAAAGGGCTTCCAGCTGTCTGACCATTATGTCCATACCTAGTTAGTCACCAGAGAGGGAAGCACCAACATCTGGGTTTTTTCACAAAGTAATAAGGTGTGGGCATACCAAAAAAACAAGCCTCCCACCACAGGCTCCATGTGACCGTATTCAGCCTATTAGGGGGCAGAGCGTATTTTTAAATCAGGGAAATTTAGGGGTGGCTAGGTGGCGCAGTAAAGAGTACCGACCCTGGAGTCAGGAGGACCTGAGTTCAAATGTAGCCTCAGACACTTGACACACTTTCTAGCCGTGTGACTTTGGGAAAGTCACTTAACCCCAACTGCCCTCCAAAAAGAAAAAGAAAAAAAAATCAGGGAAGGTTCTCAGATTCACTTCAGCCTCTCAAGGGACCAAGGAGCAGGGAAGATGTTCAAATTCCCATTATACTTGCTGTGCCCTCAGCAACAATGGTAAGCATACAATTAGGCTCTATTACTGAAGGTTCATTCTAAGAATGGGTTAACACTAGTGCTTTGCTAGTTACATGGAGCATGATGTTAAATAGAAAGTAGTGACACCCACTGCAAATTATTCATCCCCCATCTTGCACAAATAGTCCTATGGACCCTGCCACAGAGGTACATAGTTTGTACCCTAAGGCACAGATGATTCCCTCAGACATTCATTTTCTCCATACAAGAAATATCTCTATTTTCTACCTAGAAGTACAGGATTGTAATGAGTTAATTATGTTTTTGTTTTTAGCATTTCGTATGAAGAGTCAGTGACTTCCACCGAGCCATGTGGCAAATGCACTATATACTTCCTCTACTCCTATTTACATGCTACTGAGGAGAACTAAAGGAAGACACCCAAGAATCCCATCTGGGAACACTACAGATGTACGCTATCTAATCTCAGTTGAGCCCTCATTGCAGCAAAGGAGTCCTTTTACTCCTCCCATATTGATTATTCCATCACCCACAATAGCTCTTCTCTCCACCCCACCTCCTCACCCCCTCATCTGAGACCTTTGCCTTATTCTTTACTAGCACAATAAAGACCATTTCCCCTGAACTCCGTCTTCTCTCCTCAACATCTCACAGCCCCCTGACAGTATTCCCCAATTTTTCCTCTCTTACTCTAGTGTCTGAGGAAGAACCCCCACTCCTCGCCAAGACCAGCCTCCTACATGCATCCTTGATTCCATCTCTCTCTATCATCCACAAAGACTGGCCCTATAGTCATCTACTCTTTCTCTAATCTTCAGTCTATTTCTTTGTCTCCTAATTTATTCTCTACTGCTTCCAAAAGCCCCTAGTTCTCTCCCATCCTTTAAACACTCACTAGATACTATCATCCCCTCAAACTATCATCCAGTATTTTCCCCTTTTTACCAAATTCATAGAAAAGTCTTTCTACACTCACAGAATCATATATTTAGAGCTAGAAGGAACCTTACAGGCCACTAGGTCCAATAACCTCACTTTTACAAAAAAAACTCACATTTGCCAAAAAGACTATTTTATGGAGAACTCACACAGGACAAGCACTCACACAGTGGTCAGAAAAACCAATATAAGGACACTCTCAAGTTCTCTCTTAAGAACTTTAGAATTGGGGCCGTTAGGTGGTGCAGTGAATAGAGCACCAGCCCTGGAGTCGGGAGGACCTGAGTTAAAATTTGACCTCAGACACTTGACACAAAAACTAGCCATGTGACTTTGGGCAAGCCACTTAACCCCAAGTGCCTTCCAAAAAAAAAAAAAGCAAAAAAGCAAAAAAAAAAAAACTTTAGAATTGATTGTGTGACATGGAAGACACCCAGCATGGCATGCCCTCATCAGAGAAAGTACCATGCTCTATGAGCAAAGCAGAATTGAAACAGCTTAAAGGAAACATGAGATGTACAAATTTAGAGAATGCTCAACCTGTGATAGAGCATAGCTTGACTCTAACATAGCAATGTCATTTTGTTCCTCTTCAAGAATGAAGGACAACAACCAACAAATCAGAAAACAGTCTCAGAGAGTTTAAGTGACTTGCCCTGAGTTACATGGTCAATAAGGTTCTGAGACAGAGTTTGAATTCAGGTAATTCAAATACTTTTTCTACTACTCTATCTAAATGGTAGGAATTTTCCTAAGTAGGAACTCTGAGCAGTTTTACTTCTACTTCCTCATTTAACATAAACTCCATTAAGCAGCAAAGGAAGGCTCTATGTGGACCCAAGGGACCATTATGTTGGGTCTTAGTCTAAAGAAAAAAAAAAAAGAAGAATCAGCAGCTCAGGGTGAAGCCAATTGTATCTCCAGAGACAAAGTGAGCAGGAAGAAGAGAGTGACAGCATCTGCCAGAGGGGTCAGCCCCTGAAATGACCTCTCAGTTATGAATGTTACAAGGTGCCTCCATTTCCTTTGCTCCCACTCTCTTTAACACTTTATGATCTGGCTTCTATCTCTGAAACTATTTTCACAATTAACAAATGATCTCTTAGGGGCAGCTAGGTAGCACAGTGAATAGAGCACTGGCCCTAGAGTCAGGAGGACTCGAGCTTAAGCAGACACTTAACACTTATTGGCTGTGTGACCTTGGGTAAGTCACTTAACCCAAATTGTCCTGCCTTCCCCCTCCAAAAAAGACCCCCCAAAAAACGATCTCTTAACTGACAGATTTTAATAGCTTTTTTCATTCCTCTTGAGAAAGTGCCACTATAGACCACCTTCTTCTCCTGAATACACTTTTTCTGGGTTTCTGTGATTCTATATTCTCTTAGTTCTCATTTTCCTGTCTGATAATTCCTTTTGAATCTCCTTTGTTAGCTCATCATCCATACCTTGTCCCCTAACTGTAAGTATACTCTAAGGCTCTGTCCTGTGACCTCTTCTCTTTCTACACTCTCTTAGTGACCTAATAATAATAATAATAATAATAATAACTAGAATTTGCATAGCATTTTAATGTTTGCAAAACAGTTTACAAATATTATCTCATTTTATCCTTATTTTTTAAAAAACTCTGTATGTTAGGTGCTATTGTTATTCTCATTTTACATAAGAAGAAATCAGTGCAGATAGAGATTAAATGTCTTACCCAGGGTCACACAGCTAGAAAGTATATAGTGCTCGATTTGAATTCAGGTTTTCTTGACTCCAGGTTAAACATTCTATCCACTGTACCACCTTGCTTCCTCATCAGTTCCCCTGGATTTAATTGTGATCCCTATTTACTTACTCCCAGATTTATCTATCAAGCCCCAGTCTCTCTCCTGAATTCCAGTCCCATATCACCAACTGCCTACTGGAAATTTTGAACTGGTTATCCACAGGCTTTTCAAATTTAACATGTTCAAAATGAAATTTATTATCTTTCCTTCACCAAATCCTACACTTCTTTCATATTTCCCTGTTACCATGGAATATATCACTATCCTAGTACACCAGACTTGTAGCCTGGGTGTCATCCTCAAATAAGAACCTAGGTATAAATCCCAACTCTAGCATTTAATTCCAGTGTGATCTTGGACAAATCACTTAACTTCCCGGGGTCCCAATTTCCTCATCTATGAAATGTGATTAATGGACTAGGTGCCTTCCAGTTCTACATCAATCGTCCTATAATCTTATGACCACATATCCAATCACTTATTCAATTGTATTGTTTCTACTTCTCCAGCACCTGTCCCCTTTTCTTCACCCACACATGTGTAGGTCTGACATTCATTAAACTCCAGTGGCTCCCTATCACCTTCAAGATCAAATGCAAAATGCTATTTGGCATTCAAAGCCCTTCCTGACCTGGCCCCCTCCTGCCTTTTCAGTCTTATACTTTATTCCCTGCCATGGACTCTTAGATCCAGTGAAATAGTCTCCTTGCTGTTCCATGAACAAGACATTCCTTTTGTCTTCCCAACCTTTACTCTGGCTCTCCGAAATGCTTTCCATCCTCTTCTCCACCCACTAACTTTCTCAAGTTCCTTTAAGTCCTAATTAAAATCCATCTTCTACAGGAAAGACTTTTCCAATCCTTCTTAATGTTAATGCTTTCTCTCTGTTAATTTCTTATTTTTCTTGTATATAGCTTGCTTGCTTTTTTGTTGTCTCCTCCCATTAGATTGTGAGCTCCCTGAGGGCAAGAACTATGCTTAGAACAGTGCCTGGAATTTAGTAGGCATTTAATAAATGTGTCTTGACTGACTAATTCAGAGAATTTAAATTCTTTGAGGGCAAGGACTCTCATTCTGTTCTGTACATCTCCAGCAATTGGCATGGTGCTGCAGAGAGTAGGAATTTTATAAACACCTATTGACTGATTGCTCCCCATGGATCAAGATCTTTGGGCAAAGTAGGCACAGATCTTTATCATTGTCCCTTCACAAAAAAATAGTACTAGGGAAGGTGGCCTAGCCATACCAGATTTTAATCTGTATTATAAAGCAGCAGTCATCAGAACTGCTTGATAATGGCTAAGGAACAGAGTAGTGGATCAGTGGAATAGATTGGGTACAAAACACTCTGTAGTCAACGATTATAGTAATATACAATTGGATAAGCCCAAAGAACCCAGTTTTTTGGGATAAGAACTCACTATTTGACAAAAACTGCTGGGATAATTGGAATACAGTATGGCAGAAACTGGGCATAGACCATCATCTAATACCATACACCAAAATCAAGTCTAAATGGGTGCATGATCTAGGTATAAAGGCTGATACTGTGAGTAATCAGAGGAGGCAAGGAATAGCTTCCTGTCAGATTTATGGAGTAGGGAAAACTTTATGACCAAAGAAGAGTTAGAGAGCATTATAAAATGCAAAATGGATACTCTTGATTACATTAAATTGAAAAGTTTCTGTACAAACAAAGCCAATGTAACCAAGATTAAGAGGGAAGTAGGAAATTGGGAAAGAATTTTTACAACCAGTATCTCTGATAAAGGCCTCATTTCTAAAATATACAGGGAATTGAGTCAAATCTATAAGAATACAAGTTGTTCCCCAATTGATAAATGATCAAAGGCTATGAACAGGCAATTTTCAGAGGTAGAAATTAAAGATATCTATAAGCATATGAAAAAATGCTCTAAATCACTACTGAGTCAAGAAATGAAA
>CM053595.1:95920447-95940218 GCA_028646575.1 Pseudocheirus occidentalis
ATACTGCAGTAGTCAGGATGTGGATGAACCAAATCTTGGTTTTCTAATTGTGAATGTATCGTTTTCCTTGGGAGCACAGTTCTGGAGAAGAATTGTAGATTCTCTTTTTAGTAAGCGCCTCCTGTCTGCTGCTGGAATACATCAATTTTATCTTCATCCTCCATTTCCAACTGTGCAGGTGTGTCTGTTTCATTGATTGGCTGCCCATCAAATCAGAATCTGATCTGCCTCATTGACAAACCCTGTCGTTCACAATAGGCTTTCATTAGTTTACTAAGTGGTGTGTGCCTCTTAATCTTAAATTGCACCACCGAACCATCTTGCCCTGCCACCTTCAAATTAATGTGGTCGTTGTTTTCAGTCTTGACTCCTTCCTTCGGCTTTTCGTCTGCCATGGCGAGTCCGGGGGTCTCCTCAGCCGCTGCTTCACAGAAGAGGCACCAGGATGGTCCGCTCCAAGGGAACGGAGTTTGGAGAAGCAGCAGCGGCAGGAGCAGGAGCAGGAGGAGGAGGAGGAGGAGGAAGATGATGGTGATGATGGTGAGGAAGAAGGAGGAGGAGGAGGTGGAGGAGGAGGAGGAGGTGGAGGAGGAGGAGAAGGAGGAGGAGGAGGAGGAGGAAGAGAAAGAGGAGGAAGAAGCAGATATATAAATTAACATTAACTACCATGCCTAAAGTTACATAAGTACTAGTTCAGAGAAGAGCTGGGATACAAATGCTGGTCTTCAGAGTTCCAAGTTAGTCTTTTTTATACTACAGCAAATTACTTTCTCAGAACCAAGACTAAACTCAGGCTGGAGGAAAGTAGTAATTTTCTGTCCATGAACACCACCTTATGAACCCTAATATAAAGATTCCATAACTCTCCTAACTTCTCAAGACATGAGCCAAAGAAAGAGGAAGGATATGGAACTTTCTCAGCTTAGCAAAGTGTCATCATAAATTATCTTAGATTTATGGTTGGAAGGGACCTTCTAATCCAACCCCTTCATTTTATAAACAGGGAAACTGAGTCCCAGAGATCTCAGATGATCTTGACCAAGGTCACAAAAGTAGTAAGCAACAGAACTAGGATTTTAACCTAGATCCTTGGCCTCTGGAGTACCAAATGAATTAGAGATGGCTGCAAGAACATTCAGATAGAGATGTCCAAAAGATAATTTCATACTGGAGTACAAGAGAGAGACTAGTATTGGATATATAGATCTGGGAATTATCTGCAGAAATAAAAGCTGAATGCTTGGGATACTGATAAATTTTCCTAAAGAAAGGAAAGATGAGAGACCAGGATAGGGCCTGGACAGATCAAGGATCAGGAAGAGTGATCTTCAGGAAAGTCGAACTGGTTTTTCACCTCTGATGTCATAAACAAAAAGTGACAATAAACTGGAAAGGAGGAAATTTTCAGTCTGGACATAGAATATCCAAGGTACAGCATCTAATAGGTTATATGTTCCTCATAACAATCCCTAGAAACTTTAAAAAGTTTTATTCCCCACAACCAACCTGTAAGGCAAGGATAATTTTACAAAGGAAGCCATTTCATATTGGAAGCAATAGTCTCAGAGATCAAGGCCCTGTCCTAATGTCACAAAGCTACTCAGTGGAAAGGCCAAATCTAGAATCCAGGTCACATACCAAACTAATGAGATTACCTAATCATCCAGCTGATGCAACAATAAAAAAAAAATTAAACACAGCAGGTCAGGCAGCCTAGGAGAAAGGAATACTTCTGACAAATCTCTATGTAAACAAAGCAGGGGGGCATTTTCTAAGCTGGTACAAATATGTTTATGCTGAAAAAGGATTTTTTAAATCCCTTCTGCAATTGTGACCTAATGTCCAAAATCATATCTTCTCCTAGGGGACCAGCCTGCAGGGGGAAAAACCAGAATCAGTCAAATTCCCTTCCCTTACAATTCAGAGAAATCACTGGGCAAATGCCAAAAGAAGAAAAACAGTTCATAAGTAGGCCCAAACTCTTCTTGCTGGAGGTACCTGTTTGTGTTTCTGAGTGGGAACTTAAAAGCAATGAAGAGAGTTAATTTTAACTGGGTGCTTGGCCATCCCTAGGGCTTGGAGAAGAGAGGTGTGAAGAGTTCTGTGGCCCCCAGCTGAGTAATTGGAATGTCTAGAGAAAAAAACCAGTAGTTTTCTTATTCAAAGTCAACTTCCCAGCAAGTTAATGCATGCCTAGCTCAGCCGGGGGACAAGGCATCTTATTTTAAAAAGCCTTTGGAAATTTCACATTTAATTAAATGGGCATCTTAATTCCTTTATAGGAGGAATGAAAACAAAACAAAACATTGCTAAACTTCTGAAGTCCCAGGGAAGCCTCTCAATCTGGCTTCCTAAGAGGCTGGGGTAATTCCCACCCCTGCTGTGTTTGTGAGTTGTCCACCACAGTACCTCGAAGGACCAACTGCCAAATGAGAATTTAGTTTCCGTGAATGAGAGAGAATTGTGTACAGTTCTTACTAGACATGGTTCCATTAGTCAGGAGGATAGCCCACTAAGAAGGAGAAAAGAGAAATACAATGTTGTGGGGGAAAACACAAATAAATCAAAGGCAGTTACCATAACTGGCCCTCCCAACAAGGTCAAATTCTCTTATTTTTACTCCAAGGCAGCTGGGTGGCATAGTAGCATCTTTCCTCAAACACTTCCCACCTCTGTGGCCCTGGGCAAGTCATTTAACCTCTCAGCCTCAGTTTTCTCATCTATAAAACGGGGGTGGCATGTAGCACTGATCTCAGAGTTGTGGTGAGCATCAACTGAGATAATCTGTGTATAGTGCTAGGTAAATGTTACCTGTTATCATTCTTAGCTGCTCTCCACAACTCCACGGCCCATGGGGTATGCTTACTATAAAACTCTTACCCCAGAGACCTTTTTTTCTCTTCTCTCCCTCCTTTTCTTATACAAAATTAGTTTTCTTTAAGAAAGCCTTTGTAGCATATTTTTCAGATCTGCTTTTTCATAATCACCACCCCCCAAGCTGGTTTCAATCTATCTAAATTTAGTCATCTTCTTTTTTTAAAAAACAAATTGTTGACATTTTATTATAAACAACAAATACTTAAATAATATTCATTAAATGACCTACCATACCCTCCCTCAAAGGTAAATGGTAGAGATATTTCTGATATAACTCAAAGCCTCATGGGCAGGTAATATGTTATTGTTGAAAGTGCACTGTATTTGCAGGCACACGCCCTAACTTTCAATTTTGACTGTTCCTTATTACTTGTATGACCTTGGACAAGTCACTTGGCATGGATGAGCTTTGGTTTCTCTTCTGTAATATGAGAAGGTTAGACTAGGTTTCCTCTGAAGTCCTTTTTAGAATAATTTCAGTGGAGGTGAGAGAAGAATAAAAAAGAAATCTTTCCAACCTTGACATGGAAAAATGACACACAAAAGGTTTGATTGAATTAAGGACTTGTAATTTCCTTCACGTGGGGAATCTTTGTATCAACAGAAATCAAAACTATCCCTCCTTCTACCCTTGGAGGCTAAGGACTTATTTGTTCTCTCTTCCATAACAGCCCATCAACTCTGATGTTACTACCTATAATTTGGAGGGGATTTTTTTTGCTTTAAATAGTATTTTATTTTTCCCCCAATCTAGTTGTTTTCTAAAGTACCCAAAATCAAGAATATTGTACCCCTCACCTTCTCCCCTCCTCTCTTGCACATGCAGCTCATCTTTCAGAATCACCTCCCTTAAGAACCTTTCTCTATTATATTTTTTTTCATTTTCAGTGCAAAAATAAAGCATTTTCCATGTAATCTCTAGATGAACAATTCCTTAAACACACACATCCACATCCACACGCGTTCCAACCACCTCAGCCCTGTCGGTATCACAACCCAGCTCACCCCCCTCAGACTGAGAATCAAAGCCCCAGTTATGAAGAAGAGGTGAATCTGGATTGCATTTTGATTCATCCCTATCAACAAGACATGTATAAGTTCTTTCCATCATGAACCACATGATCAGAAATCCATATTCATGTGGGCGCTGAGGGGTCCATGAATTTTTTATAATTGCTAATTGATCCAAGCAGGCTAGCCTGACACCTGGGGCAGTCGTTCAATGGCATCAACAGGTAATTGGTTAGGCTCGACTGGTTTGTGTGAGTGAGTAAAGAGATTTTTTTAATGTTTTCTAAAAATCTCAGACAGACTCAGTTGGGTTATATCTGACCTGTAGGACTCCTAGATCCATAAGATTCTGAGCTACAAGTCACTTCAGAGATCATCTCTAATTCCAATCCCTTATTTGATAAATGAGCAAACAGGTCTAGAGAAGGGAAGCACATGTGTAATCTGTTGTTCTGGGGAAGGGAAGAGACTTGAGATTTGCCCAAGGTCATAGTTACAAAGCTACAGTTTGAACCTAGGCCTTGAGACACATTGTAGTCCAGGAATGTAGTCCAAGCAGGTACTATGCCATATAACATGTTACATGGTGGTAACAACTAACCATTTAACTTACAATGTGACATAACCCACAATGAAACATGTGACAGTATCATGGAACTGATAGGTTACATGCTACCATGGACTACTTAACATGGGCCAAGTAATGCAAATAATATATATATATATATATGTCATCTAACGTATATATACATGTCATCTAAGACATATTCTATATGTCTTATAACAAAAGACCAACCCCTCCTCTGGTTCTTAGACTTGTGAAACAAGCCCAGTGAGTTATTATGATCATAAGACCTCATAGAAATACCATGGCAATACTGTTAAGATAAGGAGCATGATCGACCAGGGAGAAATAAATTGCAGGTTCACTGGAGCCAAGAGAGATTTATGGTTGGGGTATTTAAAACTCAGAACTGGAACATACCCTAAAGGTTATCCAATCTAACTATTTGGCAGATCTGGAAAATGAAGACCAGAGAAATGAAATGAGTTGCCTGGATCAAAGTAGGACTAGGAATCCAGCCCAGGTCCTCTGCCTCCAGATCATTCCACCACATTAGGCTAAGTTTACAAAGATGGCCTAAATACATCACCTCCCCAAGCCTCACCTCTATCCCCAAAGTCTTGATACTATGGAACATGAGACAAAGATTTTTAAAATCTATTATCTGATCCCAGGAAAGGGTTTCTTCCTAAAGTTAAAACTCTGGAGGAAGTGTTTCTCCCTTGGTGTCTAAGTTTGAACTGAAAGGAAAAAAAAAAAAGAGATGAGCCAAAGGCACCCACACTTCCCTAACTTCAGTTGTGACTTATTATCTTTGGTGCCTCTGGATTTAGGAGGCATTTGCTGGATCCAAAGGAGCCAGAACTGAGGAAGCTCCAGTTGTGCTAGAGTTCCTGGTGCTGGGAAATATCAAATAGGGGAGCACTTGTCAGGGATACAGAAAAAAAAATATTCCAGTCTAGGGTAGAAGATTAGACTAGGTGGCCTTATGGGTCTTTGGTTCTAGGTTCTGTCAGCTGCAACAACAAAGGAAAAAAGTCAGTTTTTGCTATACTTAGAATTTTCCTTCTTCAAAATCCTGTCTTTTCCCCATAATCCACTTGTTTGCTCATTCCCCCCCCCATACCTTGACTATATACCCCATAAATTCCTAAATCTCCCACAACCTGAGGCAAAATCAGGGTATCCCTTGGTTCTATGAAGATACCCCTAGTGGTGGTGACAGATTGGGAGGAAGAGATCCCAACTCAGCAAAGCCAGTCCCCAGAGACAGTGGCAGGTCTCAGTCTCAGAGATGCTTCTAATCACAACTCCTGTCTCCTGCCATTTAAATTTGTTCTGTCAACATTTATTTGCAAACATGTCTATTTGATTTCAAATTTAAATGTCTTTTAGTCTAGTTAAAAACAAAACACACAGGAAAAAAACTGACAGACATGTTAGTAAACAGAGAAATATTTTTGGAGGCTGAATGCAGATAATTCAGATGCTAGAGAGTTCAAATTGACAGAATTTTGATGTAATGAGGCACATGAATATTAAAGTAGGGATATTGTGTAGAAACCAAAAAGGGGTAAGCTTTTAGGCTTCTTCCTACCAAAGTTCATTGTTACTCTCACTGGCTTATCATAGTCTTGTTTCTTGTCCCTTGGGATCAGAGCTTTGCTCTGAACATGCTCATAATTCATCAGCAATTCTCCAAATTAAATATTAAATTATTCATGTTAACATTTCCTAAATGTGGCAAGAGCAGAATTCAAAACCTCTATATTGGAGCGATGCATTTTTCCCCAACGAACCATGAACCTTAAATATATATTGAGAGAGAAAAAGAGAATCGTTATAACTTTTACAGATGATACAGAGTATAGGAGGGGTAGGCAGCCTGAAGTCGTTTGACATTCATAAGCCAGAAGCCGGCTTTGCTTCAAACTGGACCACAGTTCCTGACAGGAGAACTCATAAGTGGTTCATGGGTATCCAGAGCCAATGGAAGAGTACTTTGAAGTTTGAAGAATTTATCTTTTTGCATTTTTCCCCAATATCCCATAATCTGGGATGACAGGATCTATCCAAGAGCACAGCACCAGCCAGGAAGATTTCCAAAAGTAACATCTGAAGCATAAATTTCAAGGAGGAGAATTTCTCTCAACTCTATTCCAAGATTATCAAGATGGAAAGGATTTCATGTCCCCTTGGCCAAAGGTGGCTCTATAAATAAGTCATATGGGCTGTTCTTCAGTCTACTGGGGGAATACAAGACCTCTCAACTCTTCCTCTCAGCAGCAGTTCCATCCTTTGCAGAGGAGTTTTTGGCCTCTGATGTTCCTGCTTCATTTTCCAGATGTGTGGCTTCTCCCAGTGGCTGCTCTCCCTGCTTGCCTGAAATCTCGACCACCTTGGTGCTTTTGCTCGCATTGCATCCCATCTCCGACTTCCTGGCACCAAGAGCAAGGGACTTCTGCTGTTACAACAGGAGGAAGGCTTGGGTAGCAAAATAACCTGAAGTTTCCTTTCCTCCTCCTACCAGAGTTAAATAACCCTTCCTGATAGTACTGTTGAGGAAAAAGCTTAGTTTGGTTTCTATGGCCACAGTCAAATGCTGCCAAGTTGAGCTATGTATAATAAAGCCCCCCTGTCAGGGCTAAGGAAGGTCAACATGAGAGCTGTGTCATATTAACTGGGTTTGTGCCAGACTGAGCCCTGATCATTTCACCTGGAGAATTTATTCTTGTTTAACTTTTAACTTCTTCACACCCACACCCGTACCCCCTACTTAGTTACCTGTAAACAACAGAAGTTTACTAAGGAGACCCTGTTGCTGAGCAACCAATTCCTACCTCCCTCTGACCTGATATCATCATGGAGCTGTTGACCCAGATGACAATGGACTCTGAGCTACCCATTGCCATAAAGTAAGGGTTCTTAACCTTTTTCCAAGACACGGACCTCTTTGGCACTCTGTTGAAGCCTCTGGACCTCTCCTCAGAATAATGTTTTTAAATGCATAAAATAAAATACATTTCTTGTTCAGTTGTTTTTCATTCATGTCTGACTCTTTATGACCCCATTTGGGGTTTTCTTGGCAAGTATTCTGGAATGGTTTGCCATTTCCTTTTCCAGCTCATTTTACAGATGAGGAAACTGAGGTAAACAGGGTTAGGCAACCTGCCCAGAGTCACTTAGCAATATATTTTAACTCAGGTCCTCCTGACTCTAGGCCTAGCTAGCACTTATCCATTGCATCACCTAGCTGTCCCCATAAAATATAAAACATGTTTTTTAAAAATTATTTAGATAAGTGCATTTCAGTATAATTGATATCCTTTGTTATCCATAAATAGGATTACAAAGTATTTCAATTATATTTAAATATAATATATTATCTAATTTTTTTTAATTTCACAGAAATTAAAATTAAGAACCTCACCCTAAAGAAACCTAGCCTAACCCAGGCCCTGAATATATGAACATCAAACACAGTGGTCTCTGGAGATGTCCTAAACTGGGCAGAGATTTCTCATACCAGCAGAGGTACCTCTCTGCTTAGACATATCACCATCCCCAGTATTCTTTCCTTCCAACTTTTCAACAATTTTTAGTCCTAAAATCATTTCTACACAAAATTGCAAAGGAAGAAAAGTGTGTCTTTCATATCCCAGCTTCCTTTCCTTGTCCCTTTCCCTTCAGGGGAACTACCTCAACCTGAGCATGTCATGCTCCCCCACCTCAAGAAGCACTAACTACCTACTAAGTATGAAGTCTTATGTTAAAAGGATGCAAGGGTCATGAAAATGGAAAAGACTGTCTCAAAGCTTAATCTAGAACAGCAGTTCTCAACCTGTGGGTCGGGAGCCCTTTGGGGTCAAACAACCCTTTCATAGGGGTCACAGGGGTCACCTAAGACCATCAGAAAGCACATATTTCCAATGGTCTTAGAAATCTCCTCTATCAGGGTAGTGGCATTAGAAAGGTTGAGAACCCCTGATCTAGAAGATCAGAAAACTAAAACATGTAAGCAAGAGAGAAGACAGCAAAGTGTTGTAGGTGTCAAGAAGGAGAAAAGCTGTCATTTATACCTTATCAGTAAACAATGTAAGTTTAAAGTACTACCACTCCCAAAAATCACAGTGTTCTTCTGAAGGGGTGAAGCTTCTAGTAGTGGGAATTCAGGCCTCAGCTCACTGATGAGTCCTTCAGAAGATCTGTCCAACTTACTTTACTCTCACTCTCCATAATCACCTTCTCCAGTGTACCTCCTATCTCTTCATGATAAAGATAATAGCATTCATATAGTACTTTAAAGTTTACAAAGCACTTTACAACAAGATTGCATTTTATCCTCACTACTACCCTGAAAGGTAGGTGCTATTCTTATTCCCATTTTATAGATAAGGAAACTGAGATCCAGATGCAGTTAAGCTACATATACACAGCCAATAAATATCCTGGCTTACTAGGATTTATCCTGGTTTACTCCATTTATATTGAAAACTTGCCACTGATTTGAAATGAGACAATTTGCTTTTGTTTGCTGTTTTTACATCAGGTATGATGTATTTTTACACAAAGAAAGATAGTTCCTGGTGAAAAGCCATAATGTTTACCAACAGTTATGTCTATAACAGTTAACAGTAATAGTATTACTTTTTCTCCCCTCCCCTTCCTTTCCCTCCCTTCCCTGAGGTAGTATTTGAACATTGGTCTCCTTGACTCCAAGTTCAGCATGTTATCCAAAACACAATCTAGCCAATCCCCTTTTCTCCCATAGGCCATGTGAGATATAAAAGATTAAAAGATTTGTTAAGTATTTTAATTATCTTTTCTATCTCAGGACCATAGGTGATGGTGATGGTGATGGTGATGGTGATGGTGATGGTGATGGTGACAGTGAGAACAACGGCAACAGCGATGGTGATGGTGATGATAATTGCTGACATTTATATAGTGCCAGAAACTGTGCTAAGTGCTTTACAATTATTATCTTATTTGATCCTTACAACAACCATGGTAGGTAGTTATTATTATCCCCATTTTACAGATAAGGAAACTGAGGCAAAATGAGGCAAAATGACTTTCCTAGGGTCACACAGCTGAGATCCAATTTGAACTCAGGCCTTCTTGACTGCAGGCCTGAACTCTTATCCATTGTGCAACCTAAAGTTCATTCAAGCAAGTTCCTTCTCAATTCCCTTTTATGAAGATAAAAAAAAATAATATTAAAAATCCTTGAGCAAAAACAAAAACATCAGAACTTCTAGTCATATGAAGAATGTCAAGCACATTTGTCTCATTTAAATAATTCAATCTATATCTACAAATTTCATTCACATTCTAAGACTTAGAACTTAATTTTATTGGAAGAGACAGACAGATTGAGATATTTTGAGGCACCCCATAGCTTTTTAAAGATGAAAAAATAGTTGGTGATCTTTTTATTTAAAAACCTTGGTGGGGGGGTATCTGTGTGTGTCTGTGTCTGTGTGTCTGTGTATCTTAGAGTTCATGGCATCTCAACTAATATCACAGGTAGGAACTTCAAAAATTACTAATTCAATAATAGCATACCAAAAAAGAGTTGATAAAATGACTTGATATAACCCACTTATACATTGAATGTCAAAAGTAAGATATTAAAATTACGTCTTTTTTAAACTTCCTAAACAATCAATCCGAGTTTAGTGTATTTATTGCTATGAGAGATCAGTGAATCACTTCTAAAAGTTATAAAAAACAAAACTTATAATAAGATTCACATATTCATTCAACAGTAACTGAGCACTAAAAAGAAAGAAATGCTAAATGACACTGCATGCCTCTGAGAAAAAGGAAATTATTAAAACCAAACATAAGACCTACATCACCCAAAATTGTTAGGAACAAAGAAAATTGAAAGTTATATAGCTGGAATTGCAAGGATGAATGTTCCCTATCATGTAAGTGTTGATGATTTGTTGTTTGGTCTTCTTCCACCATTTCTAACTCTTCATGACCCCATTTGGGATTTTCTTGGCAAAGATACTGGTGCTTTGCCATTTCCTTTTCCAGTTCATTTTACAGATGAGGAAACTGAGGCAAACTGGGTTAAGTGATTTGCCCAAGGTCACACAGCTAGTGAGTGTCTGAGGCCAGATTTGAACTCAGGAAGATGAATCTTCTTGATTTCAGGCATAGGCACTCTATCCACTGTGCCACCCAGCTACCCAGTTCTAATAATTACAAACTGACAAAGGCCATAAGTAAACCTAAGTTTAAGGCGGAATTCAAGCCCCATTCAGAGGTTGTGTTAAAAACTATGGGGTAAACTGCTGATTAATGTCATGTTCTAAGATATGACTTGAACTATCTTACCCAAATTCTAAGTCATCAGATTGGGGAAGGAGACTCTCCTGAAGAAGATCTAGTGGATCAAGTCCTGTGAAAACCTCGGTTTGTGACCCTAATTGATAAAGTAAAAAAGAGATTTTTGAATATGAAGCATTCTTATATAAAAGCCTCTATTTGGTCCTATGCAGAGAGAGCCCATTGGTTCTCAAAATTTTCTCAAATTCTTAAGACAAAGGTGAGGAATTAGTTATATTATATACATGATTCTGACCCTGATCCCCTCAGTTAGTCCATTTCTTTTTCATTGCATCTCTAATGGAGATCCTACTTCCTGATCTATCTCCTGAAAGTAAATAGCATGATAAGGGCGACTAGGTGACTCATCTTCCTGAGTTCAAATCTGGCCCCAGACAGTAACCAGCCGTGTTATCTGGCCAAGTCACTTAACCCTTTTTATCTAAGTTTCTCATCTGTAAATTGAGCTGGAGAAGGAAATGGCAAACTAACCCAGTAACTTTGCCAAGAAAACCCCAAATGAAGTCAATGAAGAGTAGGACATTACTGAACAATAACAACAGTAACAACAAATAGCATTATCTAATATAAAGAGTACTGGAATCAGAAGACCTGAGTTCAAATCCCAGTTGTTCTACTTACTACCTGAGTAAACTTGAGTAAGTCACAGAACTTTTCTGGGCCTCAATTACATCATTGATAGAATGCAGGAATTGGACTAGATGAGTATTTCCTTTCCATCTCTTCCTGTTTCTAAGTCTTGTAATCCTGCCTTTTAGAGGCACATCAAATTTTTAAATAAAAACTAGATTTAAGTACTTTACATATGTTATTTCATTTAAACTTCACTTGTGAGAGTATATATATTATTTTCCCCATTTTAAAGATGAAGAGACTGAGGTCCAGAGGGTTTAAATGGCTTAGTCATGTAATTAGTAAATGCCAGAGGTGAGATTTTTAAACCCAGATCTGCTGACACCAGATCCAGTACCCTATCCATTATACCATTCTGTTTCTTCATATTCTTTATCTTATACTTTTTCCATCTTGGTCAATTGATGGGCATGAAGTAATATCTCAGAATAGTATTCATATATTTTGACTACTTATCTATTGCAGCATGGATCTTAGTCTCATATATTTTTGTCAATCCCCTAGAGAGTTTGCAAGTCAGACTTTTATTAGAGACATAAGATATAAAGATGTGCTCCCAATCTAAATCTTTCCTTCTTATTCTAGCTCCATTGACATAAAAAAGCTTTTTTTAATCTTGCACAATAAAATTATCAACCTTATCTCTTATTAGTTTCCTATCATATGCCTGGATATAAAGTCCTCCCTTAGCTACAGTAATAGAGGATATAACCTTTCCTTCTCTAATGCTTTTATGGTGTGACTTCGTATGTTTATTCTTTTGGAATGTATTGTATATGGTCCATGATATAAGATTGCTTGTCTAGCTAAACCTTTTTCAGTCAACCTACTTTATAGCTTTACTAGCAACTCTTGTACATTTTTTTTAAATCAGAGAGACAATATAGTTCCATTGTGCTCTCTCCTTGTCAGACCACATCTGGGATACCATACTCAATTCCAGGCATTGTGTTTTAATAAGGATATTGAGAAAGTGGCAACTCTCTAAACCTTAGAGTTGTAGAACAGTTGCTGATCTGCTGAGTAAAGAGAATTTCTTTACTGGGAGTTCCCAGTATCAAAGAAATCATAGGTCTAAACAAAGATAGATATAGATATATGGAGAGAGGGAGGGAGAGAGGAGAGAGAGAGAGAGAGAGAGAGAGAGAGAGAGAGAGAGAGAGAGAGAGAGAGAGAGATTAGCTGGAGAGTATGGAGAGAAGGGTACTGAAGTGACTAGGGACCATGCTACATAAAGATCAAGAAATAGGGACAGGGAGGGGTAGCTAGGTGATGCAGTAAATAGAGCACTGTCCCTGGAGTCAGGAGGACCTGAGTCCAAATGCAGCCTCAGACACTTATCACTTACTAGCCATGAGACCTTGAGCAAGTCATTTAACCCCAACTGCCCTGCCTTCCCCCCTCCAAAAAGAGAAAGAAAGAAAGAAAGAAAGAAAGAAAGAAAGAAAGAAAGGAAGGAAGGAAGAAAGAAAGAAAGAAAGAAAGAAAGAAAGAAAGAAAGAAAGAAAGAAAGAAAGAAAGAAAGAAAGAAAGAAAGAAAGAAAGAAAGAAAGAAAGAAAGAAAGAAAGAAAGAAAAAGAAAGATGGAGATGAGTCTGGAGAACAGAAGATTCAAGGGATAGATGTATGGTTACCTTCAAGCTCTTGAAAGGTTCCCATATGGAAAAACGATTAAACTTATTCTGTTGGGCTCTAAAGGGAAGAATTATAAACAATGGGTGAAAGTAGCAGAGATAAATTTAAGCTTGATGTGAAGAAAAGCTAACTATTAGAGCTGTCCAAAAGTATAATGGGCTAGCTCAGGAGAGCGTGAATAAGCCCCAAGTAGTGGTCTTCGAGGAAAGGCTAGATGATAGGTACATCATCATCATAATGGGGATTCTTTTCCAAGTATAGGTCAGATAAAATGTCCACTGAGGGTGAGAACAAATGCACCCTCCAACTTGAAATTCTATAATTCAATGATTCTGCATAAGGTCCTGGATATCTCAACAATTCTTGTGAATAAAGACATCCCCTTGAGCAATTTTTGTTCTTCTTTTTATGAAGCACTAGACCACTTACATACCTGCCTCTAGGTCTTATTTATCTAGCCTATTCCTTTGATCTACTTTTCTGGTTTTTAATGAGTTTAAAAATTACAAAGTAATGATGAGAATCAACTTCTTTGAGTGGTACAGCTGAAAATCAGCTGGGACTTTCTGTATGGACAATTATGTACTTGATGGTCCCTAGTATTACTTGACTAGCTAGTTAGTTGGTGCACCAGACCTGAAGTCAAGGAAGACTCATCTTCCCGAGTTCAAATCCTGTCTCAGACACTAGCTGTGTGACCCTGGGCAAATCATTTAACCCTGTTTGCCTCAGTTTCCTCATCTGTAAGATGAGCTGGAGAAGGAAAAGGCAAAGCACTCCAGTATCTTCACCAAGAAAACCTCAAATGGGGCCATGAAGAATTGGACATGACTGAAGCAAATGAAAGACAAATATTTGAATCTTAGCAATTTCATTCAATTCAACAAATATTTATTAAGCACCTACTATACTCCAACTAAGACACAGCATAATAGTGGGTACAGAGCCAATCTTAGGGACAGGAAGACCTGGGCTCAAGCCTTGCCTCTATTTGCAGTATAACCCTGTGCAAATCACTTAATCTGTCAGTGTTCTAGGCAACTCTCTAGCATCCTAAATTTCAGAGAAAGTATTGATTTGCATTGGTAGAGAGTTTTCTCATCTGGGAGTTCCCTCTATTGATGAAATCATAGGTCCAATCCCTATCCATATTCCAGTTGTATGTGTGAATCACACCATCATCTAGAGAGAGCCAGGGGGGAGGGGCGGGAGGGAAATCCTTGAGCATTCATGAGGAATCCCTGACTCATATTCATCCAGAGTTTGAAGCACTGGGTGTATGGTTGGTGAGAATGAAAAGACTCAGTCATTAGCAACAAGCAATTCCTCTCTGTCTGACCTGGCCCCAGAGTCTGAAGCTCCAGTGGAGCTAGATTAGTTTCTATAACCTGCTTAAGAAGCTACGCCTCACCCCAGATGCAACTGGACCTTTAACCCCATTTCTCTACCTCTGTGCTCTGCAAGGGGTAAGGGATTAGGCTGGGCAGTTTGTTTTAGATTCTCCTAGAGATGGATTATTCACTGCTAACAGAGATTGGCACCCTCTGGGCGTTGGTATTTGCCAGGCATATGGATTGCACAGTTTTTCAGAAACTGCCCTTAGGATAGCGTCAGCACAGAGAAAGGATGGGGGAAAGAGATGAGAATATAAACAGAGCAAAGACAGATTTGTCTGAAGGGAAAGCTAAGGGAGAGGGAGATATGTAGTTGTTCAGCTTTGTCTGACTCTTCGCAACTCCACTTGGAATTTTCTTGGCAAAGATACTAGACTGATTTGCCATTTTCTTTTCTGGCTGATTTTCCATATGAGGAAACTGAGGCAAACAGGGTTAAGTGACTTGCCCAGAGTCACACAGCTAGTATCTGAGGGCAGTTTTGAACCCAGAAAGATGAGTCTTCCTGACTCCAAGCCAGACACTCTATCCATTGCACTACCTAGCTGCCACTGGATACATTTAAACTATTTTAAGTGTAAAATTCATTTTCAATAAATATTTGATAAGGATTTTACTATGTACCAGGCACTGTACTGTATGTTGGAGATATAAAATGAATACCAACTTCAAACCTGCCCTCAAGGATATTATAATCTCAGTGGTAGAGGAGAGGAAAGGAATTTGAAGGAAATATATCACATAGCTAAGTAAATGATAAGATATCATGGATTGCACATTTTTCAGAAGAGAAAACAGACCCAGAGAAGTAAAGCAATTTGTTCAAGGTCACACAGGTAGTAAGTAACAGAAGTGGAATTTGAATCCAGATCCTAAAAAAGAGATCCAATATTAAAATTTGAGGAGAATGAGAATATTTTCAACTGGGAGAATGAAGGAATACTTCATGGGAAATAAGGCATGTGAGCCGGGGCTTGAAAGAAAAGAAGGATTTCAAAAAGCAAAGATGAGGAAGGGATGAATTACAGGTATGGAGACAGCCTAAGGCAATGAATCCAGAGAAGACAGAATAAGGACTTATTAGTCTAACTTGACTAAAACAAAATTCTTGAAGGGAAGTAGTGTGAAATAAGGCCAGAAGGATGAGCCTTAAATGTCATGCTAAAAGGTTTGTATTTTATCCTCCAGGCAAAGGGGAACCACTGAAGTTTTAAGAGTAAAGAATGACAGTGATCATTCTTTACAAGATTATTTTGCTCCAAGTTCTATTTTAAAATCCATGTAGGTTACTTCTGGATAACTAGCTAGAAACATGGAAATCATATTAAAACAATTAGTAAAACTCCACATCTTTAATAAATAAGTCACTCATTCCAACTCCCTAATGGTTCCACCTCTTTCCTCACTCAAGTTCTTCCTTTTCCTCCATTTGTAACTACCTCCTGGCTACATGATGCCCTTTTCTGGCATTTTTTTAATACCTGGGAAGACCTTTTCTTACACATTGGTCTCCTCTAGACAACTTCCCCCTCACCCCATTCAAGATATTCTATGGGTCCAAATTCACTCACAAACCATAGCTCATGAGCCATTAACGATGTATTTACTTTCACTAGTTTGTCAAAAGATGTAATTAGTCCAAAGTAAAGTCATTTAATGACATTGTATAGTAAGAAAAGTAGCAATAGAACATTTCCTCCATGAATCTCTGCACGTTTTCTCACAAACATACACTTTTAATGTCAGTAGACTTCTAAGTAGCATAGGTGAGGAGTCATACACATAGCAATACATATGGCCAGAGTGCACATGTGGAGGTATACACACGCAGGGAATGTGTTTAGACAGGATATGCATGCAGAAGGGCACATATGAAGGGAACAGAGTACATATGTGGAAGCAAATTTGAGCCTCTGAATTATCCATACAAGGCCACTGGCATCTTATGGTAACATGTTTCTTCTGGGGATTTCCTTGAGTTCATGTGGTGAGTAGTCTCTGCCAGGCCATGCTCCACTGATTTCTAGTTTATGGTTGGACCTGCTCCTCTGGTCATGGGTGTGGTCAGTTTCAGGTGTTTATAGAGCATGTATTTACAGAGTTTCTCTCTGATCCCAGCTTCTGTCTTCAATTGGAATACTTAGATGAGTGCTACCTCATCTCTATAACCATCTTTCTTTTAACTTGGACCTAGAGCTATATACTTTGGGGCAGCTAGGTAGCACAGTAAATAGAGTGCCAGGCCTGGAGTCAGGAAGACTCGTCTTCCTGAGTTCAAATCTATCCTCAGACACATACTTAGCTGTGTGACCCTGAGCAAATCACTTAACTCTTTTTGTTCTCGGTTTCCTCATCTATAAAATCAGCTGGAGGAGGAAAGGACAAATGACTCCAGTGTCTTTACCAAGAAAACTCCAAAAGGGTCCCAAAGAGTGGAATATATCTGAACAATAACATAAGCCTCTTCTCTTTTAGAGAGGTAGACCCCTTCAAACACCAGTACCAGATGAGGGGGAAATTTTCTGCTATTTTTTTCTCCCCATATGTGTAATTTCTCTCTACAAAGAAAATCTTCACTTCTAGGATTCTACGTCTTTTGAAGCACAGAAGAGCCAATCAGTTAAGTAGAGCTCATTGGTGTTTAATCCTCGGTGGCTATTATGACTAGGACGAAAACACAGTCCTTTTCTCAGAAAACTATGTGATTTAGGATTCAAAATTTCTTGTAACTCCCGCTTAGTTCTTTTTTGGGAATCCTATTCCCCTAAATATATTCCAGGTAAAAGAGAACCTCAGCCAAAGAAATCTCACAAGATTAGATGGAGTTAGAGGATAGATAAATGATAGAGACAAAGATACATAAATGAGAAATAGAACTAAAAAGAGATAAGATGATAGATAGCCAGAGAGACAACAATAGGCAGATGATAGATTTTGTACACCTCAGTTTTCCCTCTGCTTAAGTTTTTTGTTCTTCCATGAAAATGCAAGGCAAGGGAAAAAACCTGTAGGAAGAGCCAAGTCAAAATCCAGATTCTGCTTTTATTATGTATGTGTCTGCAATAATCCTTCCAGGCATAGAATTGCCCCACAAATTCAAGACAGACCTTAGTTGTTTCTTTTAACCAAATTCTATCTCAATAAACATGTAAAATAGTAGAAGAAAGAATGTAAATGTTTCTGGTCCCTCCCTCCTGCAGTAAAGGACCCCTGGAAGTCAGCAATTATAGGACTGCTTATAAGACAGGATGCTCCCCTATAGTCACCAGACCTCTTCAATTATTTTTCAATTCCAGCCCATTATGTGCAATATGCATATTAAACATATGCACTAGGCACATTATGCATGTTATCCATATTAAACATATGCACAGGAGTCAAAGAACCCCAAACAAATACGAATCAGATGGAGGCTGCTTGGTTGTTACTTGTGGGGTGGGAAGAGGGGAGGTGATGTAGACAGGACTCATGCATGCTTTGTTTTGGGGTTAAGCTGTTTGACCTAAGATATTTCTTCCAACTTTAAGCCTATGAAGTTCCTCAGGTTCTGGGATCCTCTGGGGATGGCCATGAACTCAAATTATTAGTTTTGTCCTTTGCTGACAGCTATCTTGAAAGAAAATCCTGCAAAAATGGGAACCAGAATAGAGTAAGGGAGGGACAGAAGGATAGAAAAAATGACTGAACTTGGAGTCATAAATTTTGGCTCCTATCCAGCTTTGCCACTTATCAGTTATTTAAAACCTTGGGCAAATTATTTCCTCTTACAGTTTCCACATCTATAAAATGGGGTAAGGGAGAGGGGGGGGTTCTATGGTCTTTTTCAGCTCTAAAAGGTTCTACAGCTCCAGAGTGTTAAACACATCCTTCTTCACTATTTAGACAGGATTCAGCCACCCTATCCCATTCAGATTTGGGGACTGTTACAAAATGATCAGAAAATCATCAAGAGGCCATGTCCCTGGGCAGTTTCCAAGGACTAAGTAAGGTCACTGCTACTTTCTCCTTCTCTATTTAAAAAGTGCAAAAAGTCCAGGCACATATACCCCATGGCCCTTTGGGGAGGCCTCACCCAGATTGCATTTGCACTACAATTTTTTTGTTGTTGTTATTGCTTAAAACTTGGTGGGGAAAAGAAAAAAAAAACAACACAACCACAAGGCCTGATGAGCATGCCCCTTGGCTGCACTTCCATGTCCTGGTGAGGTCAGAGCCCAGCCTCCTTCTGTGGTGCTGAGAAAGCCAAGATGACTGGATCTGTGGCTTAGGGCCCTTGTTAAGGCATTCTCACCTCACTCCCACTAGATGGCGATTAAGGACCAAGTGTGTTCAGGCCAC
Organism: Pseudocheirus occidentalis; assembly: GCA_028646575.1. NCBI lineage: Eukaryota > Metazoa > Chordata > Mammalia > Diprotodontia > Pseudocheiridae > Pseudocheirus > Pseudocheirus occidentalis. The sequence goes on from CM053595.1 coordinate 95,939,264, forward strand.
ACTTGCAAAAACCTTCTAAATTCAGCCCTCCTGCCCAACACACACAGAAATCCCGGGATCCCAAGGACTGCAAGGGGCTTCCCTAGATCCTGCAGGAAGAGAGCTATGATTTCCAAACCTCGGGCCCCTTGAGAGGCTTTTTTTTTTTCAGTATTAGACAATGTGGTCATTCTTCAACTGCCCATTTTGGCGATCTGTTGACATACAAAGCTGAGAAAAAGCTTAGGAGGATATGGAACTGGTGGTGCTCAGGAATTATGTGACAGGTTTCAAAGGAAAAGTGAATCTCCATTTCATGCCTTACACTTTCCTTTCATTCTTGGGAGAAGGGAGGAGGAGAATGATAATTTCCCCATGCCTAGTCATTTGAGTTTAGTTTTCATAACGTCTGAACTGTCAGAGGAAAGCAGAGAAAGTTCTCCAGAGCCAACAGATGCTTATTAACTCTGCTTCTCAACCATCTACTTGAACTCAACGCATACAAGAAAGTTTTCCCAAATATATCTGACTTGTAAACGATGGATACCCAAACTGGCAGGTATCTCTAAAGCTTATGTGTGTTCTTCCCATTCATCTAATTCTTCCCATTCATCTAATTCTTCTATACAACATGACTAATGTGAAAATATGTTTAATAAAAATGTATATGTAGGGTCTATACCAGATTGCATGCTATCCTGGGGAGGAGGGAGAGGAAGGAGAGAAGTGGAGAAAATGTAAAACTTATGGAAGCAAATGTTGAAAACTAAAAATTAATTAATTTTTTTTTAAAAAGAAAAGTTTAGGTGTGGTTCATGTCTCTCCAAAATGTGAAGATTCTATGTTGGTTGTAACTGACATGTATACCCCACTCCCTAGCCAAGGAATCCCAAGGAAGCTAGGTTCACATAGACCTGGGATCCATCCTGGCGGGGGTGCTTGGTCTTGATGGGCTTCAGACCTCTCTCTCTCTCTC
>CM053595.1:95940718-95961087 GCA_028646575.1 Pseudocheirus occidentalis
CACCCCTCAAAATGACTCCAGGAATCTCTAATGCTTAGTTATGGCTCATGTTGAGAGTTCCTCCAAAATAAGGGTAACAGAATCTCTTCTAGAAAAGGGAGTCAAGATATTACTAGGGTGCGATGAATAATAGAGCTGTTTAATTTCCTGCATCTCAATAGAGGCATAATATGCAAAAGAGTCTCACCTTAACAAACTCAGAAAATATAAAATAGCCCAAATTGCTTATTACATCCATTTTTCTCCTCCCAAAAGTTAAAAGCCTTTTGTTGGCCTGCTAAACAGATCTTTCACATTTATCTAGGACTTGTACTGTCTTATAAAGCTGATAAAGTCCATACCTACTGGCCAGCCAGCACATGGCTTTCTTTAGTCCTTCAACTATGGGATGACCCAGGTGATGTTCATCTCCTTGTAAAGGGTGCTGTTAAAGAAATCTCCTCCCACTGGATAGCTGGCACAGGATTCAGGAACTCTCAGATTCACAAGGTAAACTGCCAAGGCTGGAAACATTCATATCTCAGGATCTCTGGCTAGTGACCTGTGTTCAGGGGAGGTAATATAAAGATAAAAGAACATAGCCAGGGACTTGAGGTCCCATCTCAGATTCATCCGAGTAAGGACAAGTTCCTGCTGCCGTGAAAGCATTGCCACTGATGGACAGAGGGATAGAAAACCCTCTCCTCCAGATGGAAGACCAAGGGAAAGAAAGTTCTGAAAAATCATCCCAGAAAGGGAGGGCCCAAAAAGAGACTAAGTTATTTCACTTTTTTTTTTTGGAGGGGGGAAGGCAGGGCAATTGGGGTTAAGTGACTTGCCCAAGGTCACACAGCTAGTTTTTGTGTTTAATACCTGAGGTCAGATTTGAACTTAGGTCCTCCTGACTCCAGGGCTGATGCTCTGTTCACTGTGCCACGTAGCCACCCAAGACTAAATTATTTCTAAAATTCTCATAGACCACAAAGAGGGCAGCTCCTCTCAGGAGAAGTCCATTCTTACCACACTCAATGGTCAATCATCTTCATGACAGTCCTAATCAATGGAAACCAGTCAGGACTTCACTCCATCATCCCACCATGGACATGGTATCCCTCCATAAAGAACCAGAACATCTTTGTCCCACTCCATAGTAAATATCCTAGTCCAGAAAATTATCCCTGATAATATCCAGGGTTATAATAACTGGGTTATTATTGGGTTATAATCAGAGTTAACCTAGGTGAAATAGTCATTTGAGGAGAGTAAAGGAGGCTTTTTCTCTCCAAAATATCACCTCTGCTCAGATGTCACAGTACCAGAAATTTCACCCACATTTGTTATTTATCACAGTATGGCATTGTAAATAAAGAGTTGCCTTAGGAGTCAAGAAGAACTGGGTTCAAGTCTTTCCCCCACCCTACCATACACATAATCTGGCTGTGTGACTTTGGGCAAGTCATTTAATTCCTCAGTGTCCCAGACAATTCTCTAAAACTATCAAGTCTCTGAACAACATTGGTAATGGGAGTTCATTCCACTTACTCTTATCCAATACCAATAAAATCACAGGGAATCTCTTTCTAGCTATGTGACCCTGGGCAAGTTACTTAAACTCTCCAAGTCTGTTTCTTCATCTGTAGCACAGGAATAATAAATGCCCCATTTAAAAAGTTGTGAGTATTGAATGAAATAATATATGTGAAGTGCTTTGACATCCTGAAAGCATATATCCTGCCATTGGCACTTACTAGCAGTGTGACCACAGGCAAGTGCCTCAGGCTCCCTAGGTGTCAGTATCCTGGTTTTGAAAGTGGAACTATTCCAAGACAACTCCAAAAGACTCATGATGGAAAATGCTATCCACATCCAGAGAAAGAATGGTGGAGACTGAAGGCAAATCAAAGCATGCTATTTTCATTTGGTTTTTGTTTTTTCTTTCTCATGCTTTTCCCCTTTTGTTCTGATTCTTCTATATGTGACAACGTGACTAATGTAGAAATATGTTTAATATACTTGCACATGGATAACCTATATCATATTGCTTGCTATCTTGGGGTAAGGGATACATTTGGAACTCAAAACCTTATAAAAATGAATGTTGAAAACTAACTTTACATGTAATTGGAAAAATAAAATACTCTTTACAAAAAAAATAACGATAACCTAAAAAAGTAGAGATATTAATGCTTCTGGTACCTCCATCACTGGGTGCTTATGAGTTGCAAATAAGCTCATACACTTAAAGGCCCCCAAAGCTATTGTAAGTATTGCTGCTTCCTTTTCCCCATCCATTATAATATCAATGGCACACTAAGACCCAAAGTTTTGTTTTCTCCCTACCATAAGTTTGACCCAGATCTTTGTTGCATCCTATGCATGCTCACTATGGATTGCTTTCGGATTTTCTTTTTAGAAATTTACATTTTGGTTTTAAATTTACATTTAGTTTTTCAATTTTACATTTAATTATTTATTTATTTAATTCTATTTTATTTGACTTTTAATTTAATTTAATTTTAATTTACATTTGGTTTTTTAAAAGTCAGAGTTATCATCTCTCCCAACTTCACACTGGGGAGAAAAGTTGTGGGAGGAAGAGAGAAAGTTTTCTGGAAAGGCTGAGATCAGTGAGCAAACAGCAGCACATAGCCTGTGGGCTTCATTGCTGGTTTTAAGGGTTGTAGTGGGGAGAGGAAGAGTGGAAGGGAACTTCCCCATTCCCCTAATGACTGTGGGCCAAAACCAGGTGCACAGTCCTAGAATGGCTGCTTCACTGCACACCAGGGCTGCTTCTTCCTGCTGGGGGAGGGGGGAGATCCAAAGTTAGGCCTGTGGATCTCAGAGTCACATGCAGCATGATCTTCTGTCTTCCCCTCAGCTTTCCTTAGAAAGATAATCTTGCCTTAAAAGGAATTGTTGAATCTCCCTCTCCTCTTTGCATAGGTGAGGAACAGGGGGTATGGTGTATTACATGTATTGTTAGACATAACCTACGTTTTGATTGGTTTTCTCAAATGAATTTTTTCTCTTTCTTTTTTAATCTCACATACCAATCAAACTACCAAAAGATTACTTTAGAGAGCTAGAAAATATAACAAAATCCATCTGGAGGAACAAAAGGTCAAGGTTCTCAAGGGAAATGATGGAAAAAAAGTAGGAAAGCAGGAGGTCTAAGAGTAGAAGATTTCAAACTATACTACAGCACAGTAATCATGGAAACCATTTTGTACTAGCTAAAAAATAGAAAAGTCAATCAGTGGAACAAATTAGGTACACAACATACAGAAGCACACATAGTACCATAGTATTTGATAAATACAAAGACTTTCAACTACCGAGGTAAGAACTTGCTATTTTACAAGAACAGTTGGGAAAATTAGAAAGCAGTCTAGCAGAAATTAAGTTTAGAGCAAGATTCCATGCCATCTACCACAAGTTCCAAATAGATACATGACCTCAATATAAAAGGTCACATCACGAACAAATACAAGCAAGGAAGAAAATACTTTTCTTAATATGGATAAGGGAAAAATTCATGACCAGCCAAAGGATAGAGAGAGGATCATGAAAAATAAAATGAATAGTTTCTAATATATCAAGTTTCAAAGGTTAGGAGGGTGGGGAGTGGTTTTGCTTTTGGTTGTTTTTGCAAAAAGTTAATGCAATTAAAATTAGAAAGGAAATATTTAACTGGCAAGGAAAATCCTTGCAGATAAAGGTTTGAGATCTAAAATATATAAGGAACTGATTCAAATATATAGTGTGTCTCAAAAGACTGAGTGCAGTTTTAAGCTGACAGAAGTGGGCAACCTGTGGCCTTAAACACAGCTCTTTGACCAAGTCCACATTTTATAGTACAGATCTTTTTATGAAGGGAATTTGTTCTGTGAAGGTTGGATTCAGTCAAACGGCTGCACTTGAGGATCAAGAGGGTCACATGTGGCCTTGAGGCGACAGGTTCTCCACCCCTGGTTTAAAACTGCACTAATACTGTTGGAACATGTTGTATGAAAATAACAACCCTTCCAGAACAGGTAAATGGTCAAAAGATATGACCTAGCAGTTCTCAAAGGAAGAAAACCAACACAACAAGGACCACAGGAAAGAATGCTATACATCACTATTAATTAGAGAAATATAAATTAAAACAACTTTGGGACTCATCTCCTACCCTACTGACCAAGAAGATAAAAAAACGGAAAATGACCAGTATTAAAAAGACTATGTGGAAATAAGTACACGGCTGTACTCTTGGTGGTGCTGAGAATTGGTCCAGCCATTGTGGAAAGTGATTTAGAGCTCTTCTCCAAGTCATTAAACTGTATGTACTCTCTCACCCAGTGATACCGCTACTAGGCCTATAACCCAAATAGGTCATAAAAAGAGGAAAATACTATTATACACAATGATATTAATAACTAGCATTTATGCAGTGCTTGAAGATTTGCAAAGTGTTTTTAAAAGATTATCTTGGGGCAGCTCGGTGGTGCAGTGAATGGAGCACCAGCCCTGGAGTCAGGAGGACCCAAGTTCAAATCTGGCCCCAGACACTTAACACAAAAACTAGCTGTGTGATCTTGGGCAAGTCACTTAACCCCAATTGCCCCCCCAAAAAGCATAAAAACAAAAAAGATTATCTCATTTAGTCCTCACAACAACCCTGGAAGGTAGATGATATTATTATCTTCATTTTATAGTTGAGGAAACTGAGGTAAACAAGCCTAAGTGACTTGCCCACATTCACACAACTAGTGACTGAGACAACATTTGAACTCAGTTCTTCCTGATTCCAAGTACAGCACTCCATCCACTCTATCACATACATGCCCAGGTGTACTAAAACAGCCAAATCTTTTTGTTGTCACAAAGAACTGGAAACAAAGGGAGTACCTATTAATTAAAGAATGGCTAAATACATTATGGAATATGAATGTAATTGAATATTATATGAGAAATTATAAAATGAATGGTTTCAGAGAAAGCTGAGCAGATACATGAACTAATGCAAGAGTAAAAGGAGCATAACCAGAAGATCCATTTATACAGAAACAACATTTTAAAACAATACAGCTTAGAAAGACCTACCAGATCAATACAATGACCAACCACGACTGTAGAACCCCAACAAGAATGTATACTGTCTACCTTCCTGACAGAAGAGTAAAAGAACCAAGGTGTAGAATGAAACACATTTTTGGATATGACAAATATGTGGGTTATATTATACTCGACTGTACTTATTTGTTACAAAGAGTGTATTTTTTCCTTTTGCATTTTTGGGGGAGGAGAAGATTTACAGTTGGAGAAAGGAGGGAACTAGAAATACTATTGCCAGGGGGAAAGAAAAAAACAATAAGAGAAGGTAATTGAAACATTTTTTAAAATTCACAGAAGGGAATAGAAAGGAGCCCAGAGGGAAATGCAGACAATTAAGATAGCTTCAAAATAGTATGTTAAATTTATTTCATATGTATACATATACATTTTTAAATGCTATATACAATAGAAAATCATAATGACACATTTAACCTTGTTTTTATGTTTTACTTTGTATACGAAAATGCTCTCCATTTTTTTGGTATTTAGCATTGGGTTAAATTTAAATTAATTATATTTTTAAAAACTCAAAGATTTCACCCCTCTGAAAAATGGGGGAGGAAGGGACTGGCTCACTGGATAGGGAAGCAAGAAGGGAGATACTCAGAAATGAAAGTGATCTAAAAACAAGAGATAGCAATTATAATGAGATTTAAAAAGAAAAGCAAAATCAGTAGCTATTAAAGAAAAACTCTATTACTTTTTTATTTGCTTTTTGGAGGGGGAAAGTAGAGCAATTTGGGTTAAGCGACTTGCCCAAGGTCAGACAACTAGTAAGTGTTAAGCGTCTGAAGTCACATTTGAACTCAGGTCATCCTGACTCCAGGGCTGGTACTCTATTCACTGCACCACCTAGCTATCCTCCCTTACTTTTTGTTGTTCAGTCATTTCAGTCATGTATGACTCTTCATCACCCATTTGGAGTTTTCTTGGCAAAGACACTAGATTGGTTGGGTTGTAATTTCATTTCACAGATGAAACTGAGGCAAACAGAGTTAAGTGATTTACCCAGGGTCACATAGCTAGCAAGTGTCTGAGGACAGATTTGAACTCAGGAAGAGAAATTTTCCTGGCTTCAGGTCTGGCGCTCTATCTATTGCACCTCCCAGCTACTCCAACTTTTGAAATATCTTGAGATAATACGTAAATTCTTTTTAAAATTTAAAATGACTTGAATAGATATCTAAATTGTATCCATAGAGAGGAAAAGCATTGAATAGTCCTCATAGTTCCCCAGTTTCCTCATTTACAAAATGAGGGGGTTAGACTATATGCCTTATTAGGCTCCTTCCAACTCTGGGAGTCTGTGATTCTAAATATAATTGACTAACCATAAATACAACACAATATGGCATGGCCTAATGAATCAAGAGGTAGGCTTCAAGTCAGGAAGACTTTGGGTTCAAGACCCACTTCTGACACAGAAGCCTATATGGCCCTCAGAAAGTCATTACATGCATCCACTTATTTATTTTATCCAACCACTTATATGTTTATTTGGCCATTTATTCATTTTATTTCTTCAATTATTATTTCGGTACCCTAGGCCAGTGACGTCACACTTTCAAAATGAAACAGTGGCTGTGACCACATATTAATTTGAAAAACCACATATTAGTGTTCTCTGTGTTTTATTGTATTTCCATTTATTTTGTTAAATATTCCCCAATTACATTTTAATATGAGTCTATCACACTTGGGAGTATCCCCCGCAGGCCTTGCATTTGACACCTCTGTTGCAGTCAACTTTCTAAGACTCTAAATTGCAAAGTTGCTGACCATAAACTTGTAGAAAAAGTTCCTCATCTGGGAGTTTCCTGTACCCATGAAATCACAGGTCTAATACCTATCCCTATCCTAAAGTAACCTGATGTCAAGTGTTGGGATACAAAGGACAAATTTCAATGATTCTTTCCCTTGGCAAATTTAAGATCTGTTAAGAGGAGTGGGCTATGAATAAGTACAAGGTAGAATATAACAGGACCAAAAAGCAATCACTCACTCAATAGCTCAATAGTAAGCACGTAATACTTGACAAGCACTATGCTAGGTGCTGGGGCAACAAAAACACAAATTAAAGGAAAAGAAAAAATATAGACAAAAATAAGGTGATTTGGGGGTGGGGGAAACATCAGCTGCAGGGGAGGGGAGTCAAAAAAGACTTCATTTAGGAGATGACATATGAACTGAGCTTTGAAGAAAATGAGATATTCCAAAAAGTGAAGGTGAGAAGGGGAGTTAATGAGAACAGCTCAGTCCCTGGAGTGTATTCCAGACAAGGGGAGAAATCTGTTCGAAAGTATAGAGGAAGAAGATTGAATTTCATGTGGGAGGAACAACAAACAGGACCTTCTGGCTGGGATGTAGTTTATGAAAGGGAATAAATGAAATCTGGAAAGAAAGGCTTGGAGTCTGACTGTGAAAGGCTTTTAATGATGATTGAGATCATGACAAAACATTCCATGAAAAATTTGAGGAAGGAGTACCTTCTGGGAGATCATGGAAGTCTTCATGGAAGAAATGACTTTTGGGCAACCAGGAATGTGGCCTTGAGGTCACATGTGATCTGCTAGGTCCTCAAGAGTGGCCCCAATCCAGTCAAAGGGCCACACTTGAGGACCTAGAGGGTAATATGCTGCTTTGAGGTTCCCCACCCCTTGCCTAAGCCTTGAAATTCAGCATTTTCATGGAACCAAGGAGAGTTAATTATCTTCTGGTATAGCCCAGTGAGTGGGCATGAGAGAATGGTTAAAAGGAAGCAGGGAGAGGGATACCAGAGACAAGACAAGCCTGTTTCACAATTTTACCCAAGGTCTGGCTTTCCCTTTAGGCCTCATAAAAACACTGTAGACCTTTCAAAAGATGGCAATTGGGGCATTTCTAACAGCACCTCAAATGGTGAGCATTTCAAACTTCCCTGACCCCTGCCTTGAAGTTGGCTTGGCCTTTGATTCTCAGGTGCCCAATATTGTAGCTGATCATCTCCTTCAAGATCCTGAGAAAGTCAGGCACAGAAAACAGCGGCTCACCTAGCTCTGTACCCCCCAGCAAGCTTTCCTGGAACCAGGGGGATCTTTGGTTGCTGCATTTGCCACCCACCTTTGTTTTAGTTTGAGGAATCAACATGCGGACAAAAGGTGAGGGGAGGCTTTGCAGGACCACTCTACACCCCTCTGGGCATTCCCACTCGTACCAGAGAACTTTGAAGTGCCATCCTTTTCTGTCCTTTGACCTATCTTCTCCCTCTAGCCCCAAAAGATCTACCCAGGAGGCAATTATCTTTAACATATTGTTTTCCTTTGTTTCTTTGTATTTTTGTCCTTTGTGTGATACACACCTCCACCACTCTGTATTTCTCTATTTCTCTGTCTCCTTCTGTCTTTCCTCCCTCTCCTCTTCCTCTTTCCTCTGTCTCTGTCTCTATCTCTGTCTCTAGTGTGTGCATGCACACACACACACACACACACACATTATGTGTGATGTGTTATTCCAGATGTCTGTGGAATCCATATACAAGTCTCATTGTCAGGGCTCTCTCCTCTCTCCTCCCCCATCCTTTCCTCTCCTCTTTCTGTTTTCTCTCCCTCCCCCCTCTTCCCTTCCTCTTTTCCCCTTTTTTCTCTTCTCTCTTGTCCTCCTTCCCTTTCTTCTCCATTCTTCCTCTCCATCTCTCTCATTTCCCCTCCCCCTCTCTCTCCTTCCTCACCCCCCTTCTTCCTCCCCACCCCACCCTGCTGATGCCTGTTGTTGTCTTGTTCCCCACTGGAAGGCTCCTTTGGTACAGGGCTGGGCTCCAGGCCACTCTCCACTCCAGCTGCTGCTACAGAGGCTCCAGCCAACTCCTGTTTCCATGGCAACAAGAACTCATTTTTTTCCATCCCCTTATTTCTAGTTTCAAAAGGAAACCATGATACTCTTTACTTAAAATAATAATAATAATAACAATAATGGCCATAACATCTGGTCAGGTCAGTTTAGAACAACACTGCACACTGGGTCCTGAAACTCTCTTGGCATTCACTCACCTGCTCCCCTCCAATTTCCTCTAATCACCACACCCTTCCATGACCTCGCCATAGTCCTTGCTCATATAAAGGTTGGAGATGAGCTCCCTTTCCCTTTATTACAATAATTGAAAATTATCTAGTGTTTTTTGGTTTGGTTTTTTTTTCTCAAATAGAAATTGAAGAGAAGAATGTTTTAACCTCTGGTCTGATTGCATTAGATACCTGTAACCATTGTCAAAAACAATAATTATTCACTCTGATAAGGAGCCTTAAGGTTCACAAAACATTTCCCTTATAACAGCCTAATATGGTAGGCAGTCAGTGTTTTTCACTTTCCTCCAATCTGGCTAAAAAGATCAGGAAGGTTGCCCAAATGAATCATCGTGTCCTCTCAGAGAATGACAGTCCTTTTATTTTTTCCTTTTTTTCTTTTTAAGCTACCAGGAAGCAAGACTTCCAGGAGTGAATCCAGTGAATCATGTTCCAAGCAGAGTTACTGATTACTGTCTACACACTCTGTCCATACCCTGGCCCCACCTCCATCGCAGCATCAAAAGCATGGGAACACGAGGGCAAAGTGGCTTTTTGAGGTTGGGCCAAGTATAGCTACAGCAAACAGTTGATCTTTTAATTTTGTTTCAGTGGGTTTCTTTCCAGAGGCAGCATGGATTAGTGGGAAGAGCACGGGATTTGAATTCACAGGACTTGGATTCCATCTAGTCCTACTGTGACTTTGGATAAATCATTAAGCTTCTCAGGGCCTCAGTTTCCTATTCTGTAAAATTGCCTAGATGATCTCTGAGATCCCTTCCAGCTCTAAACCCTGTGATCTCCAAACGCTGCCACAAAATGGCCTTCTTGCCTCAGAGGTTTGGTTTCCATACACTTTCTGCCATAAAGGAGCCTATCAGTTGGCCAAGAAGAGATTCTATTTCTTCTTGCCAAATTACTCAAACAGCACTACTGTCTATTGCCACCAAGTTGAAACCCAAGACTAAGCTGTTATTGTTTGGCAGGTAAGGGTGAAGGTCCTATCACTCATTCTGCTAAGGAACTAAGTTTAAATTTCCCTTTCCTACGACCCTATTTCCCCCAGGGAACTTACTACCCCAGAGTCTACATCTGCTCTACCCAAAGCCATTTTAACAAGGCTTCAAACTTTCCTCACCACAATGGGCCCATTGACCAAGTCTGAAAGCCTGAATCTCTGCCACATGTGGTGGTTGTATTGGTGGTTGAGTCGACCTCATGGACAATAGCACACTAGGTCCTCTGATCCTCCACTATCTCTTGAAATGTGTCCAAGTTCTTATTGGTTGTTTCCATGACGCTATCTATCCATCTCATTGTCTGTCAGCCCCTTTTTCCTGCTGCTTCAATCTTACCCAACATCAGGATTTTTTCCAGTGGGTTCCATCTTCTTATTGTTTGGCCAAAATATTTAAGCTTCAGCTTTACTATTTGATCTTCCATTAAATAGTCTGAATTAATTTCTTTAAGCATTGACTGATTTGATCTCCTTACTGCCCAGGGGACTCTCAAAAGTCTTCTCTAGCACCATAATTTGAAAGTGTCAATTCTGCACACTCAGCTTTTGTCCAGCTCTCACAGTTATGCATTGCTACTGGAAAAACCATAGTTTCAACTGTACAGACCTTTGTTGGCAAGGTGATATTTGCTTTTTAGTATGCTGTCCAGATTTGCTATAGTTTTCCTTCCAAGGAGCAAGCATCTTTTAATTTCATGGCTGCAGTTGCCACATCTGCAGTGATCTTTGCACCCAAGAATATAAAATCTGACACTGCTTCCATTTCTTCTACCTCTGTTTGCCAGGAGTGATAGGACAAGTTGCCAAGATCTTAGTTTTTTTCTATGTTAATCTTCAAGTCAGCTTTTATACTCTCCTCTTTCACACTTATCAAGAGGCTTCTTAATTCCTCTTCACTTTCTTGCCACATATGGAGGCACTATCTATTCTGATCTTGCTCCAACAAACCCCTTTTGAAAAAACAAAAATGTAGAGACATTAACCAGTATCTAGATGCCAGACCTTTCATCATCAGGACCAGACCTTCAAACACCAGCTTCCTTCATGCCAGATCCTTTCCTAAGAGTGGGGTTGAGAACACCAAACCCAACCTAGAGCCACATGGACACTGTACATAAAGGAAATCATGCAACTCTTCTTCATCCCCAGCCATCATGAGACAAGGAATAGGAAATGGCTCTAAGTGTGATTTCTTTCAGATGCCGGGGTACCTAATCACCAAACACATACTCTCCTAGATGCCTATCCTAATCTCCTTTTCCTGGTGTTGGAGAAAAAATAGACTAACACTGAACTCTATCATCCCAGGATCCTTGAGCATAGGAGCCCCAGTCAACCTATGGCTAGCAAACTGTTGCTTCCTCCTCTCCTGAAGAAGATCCAGATCTCCTTCCTCCAGAACCTGCCTTTCTCCTGATGCAATTCCCTTCTCTCTGCCCCTTCCACATTAGTCTTGACGTCCTCCCAAGATCCCATAATATTCTTTCCTCCCCTTCCATTGTACTTTTGGCACCCTAATTCCATATGAACAAATTTTCCTTTATTATAAATTTCTTCCTCTCACATTCTTTCCATCTTCTTGCACTCACAGAAACTTAACTCTTAACTAAAGTCACTGCATTCCCTTCTCCATGACTGAGTGCACCTTATTTCATGCCACTCAACATTCAGAGTGAGGAAAAGAATAGGCAAACTCCAACCCTCATCACTACTTCCAGACTTGTTCTCAGCTATCATCACTCAGTAACTTCTCCCCCTTTGAGATTCACTCCATCTGTCCATATCATCTTACCCAAATCTTTGATGCAGTCATCTACCATTCCCTAGGTAATTCATTCTTCCTACTTTCTCATTCAACCCATGCCTATATTCTTGAGGACATCAGTATTTTTTCCCTCAAATACTCTGGTTTCCCATTTCATTAATGGCTTCAATACTCATGAACTACTCCTTCATGCCACCTTATACACAAGGGTGATCTCATCTCGCCCATCACTGTTCTGCTTTGAACTTCCAGAACCCTAAAATTCTTCTCTCAGATCACAATCCCCTATCCTTATATCTCTCCTTCTGCCTCATTTGTGATCATTAAAAAGGTTCAAGAGACATAGTTTCTGGGTCATTTAATACTTTTATTAATAAAGCCTGCATGTCATTAATAAAAGGATGCCCATTTGGCCATCTCTCTTAGACCAAAGGCAATCATGTCTGTGGGACTCAGAGCTTATATGTTCTCTTGGAAGAAGAGTGACAATCAACTCTGATTGGCTAACACAACAGGAGATGAGATATATTAAAATGAAGGGCTGAGAATGATATCATGTCACCTTTGGACAGAGAAACTATCTCTATTCAGAGAAGACCTGTATGAACTGATCTAGAACAAAGAAAGCAAAATTAAGAGAACAACATACACAATTATATAAATCATGAAAACTATAATGAGTAATAATTAATCAGTTATAATCTGATGGATCATAATAACAGTCTAAATCCTAGAGAACTGATAAAGAAAAACTCCCTCCTCTCTCAGCAGAGAAGAGAGCACCATGGATATGGAACATGATATACACTGTCAGACAGTTGTGCAATGCTTTGTTATGAGCAAGGGTTGTATGTCATAGGGGACAGTACAGGGGAAATGATTGTGGGAAAACAACAAAAGGCAACACTCAAAAAAATTTTAAGCCCCCATCTTAAGTGCTACCTCCTTCATAACACTTTCCTTGATCCCATTTAGAAATGTTCCCTCCCTCCCTCCTCAAATCTCTTACACCACTTTGATCTTACATACATACCATCATACTGTAACTTAGAGGTTAGATATGTATCCATAAGCAGTTCTTCCCATTAGACTGTAAACTCCTTGAAAAGACAGTTGGTGTCTTTTTTCATATTTCTGTCTCTAGCAGCTGACATAGTGCCCTGTATATGGATGTTAAATAAATGTTTTTATTTGAAAAAATAAATAAAAGAAATAAACCTTGTTTGCTGCTTTACCTGTGTCTCTGTTGAAGATAGTCTTTTTTTTCCCTTTTGATCCAAGACCACCACCTTAAGGTGCAGTGGTACAGTGGAAAGAACACTGACTCCAGAGTCAGAAGACCTGGGTTTGAATCCTCTCTCTGGTATTCATCATTTGTGTGACCTGGAACAATTCTCTTTATGTCTCTGGGCTTCAGTTTTCTTATGTGTAAAATGAAATGGTTAGACTAGATGTTCTCTGAGGTCTCACCCAACTCTAGATCTAGGATGCTATGGTGTTTTTGGACTCGATTCAGAGTGGTGCATTTGAAATCAAAAGAACTAGGTTCCAATCTCAACTCTTCAGATTTACTACTGATATAGCGTTAGGTAAGGCAGTTAGGATCATAGATGCAGATCCAGAGGGGACATTAGTGGGCATGTCATCCAACTGCCTCATTTTACAATTGAGAAATGTAAGGTTCAGAAAAATGAAATGACTTGCCCAAGATCACACAGGTAGTGTCAAAGGTAGGATTTGAACCCAGGTCCTCTGATTCTACTTCCCACTGAACAATGCTGTTTTTCTATATGTCAGTTCTCTCATCTGTAGAATGAGGTGGGTGGGGGATGTTGACCCTCTGAGATCCTTTCCAAGTCCTGTGGAATTCTATGTTCATAAATCTCTTCCACTTTCAGCTGGCTATCCTCTCTCTTATCCTCAATCTCTTCTTTGTCTAATTTAACAGTGGTTTCTTCCGTGCTACCTAAAATATGCTTGTCTCCCCCATCCTTAAGAAATGCTGAGCTTTCCTACCAATCCCTTTAAACTATTGTCCTTGTTTTCATAACCAAACTCCTGAATAAGCTGCCCATGTTCCTTGCTATCACTTCCTTACCTTCTACCCACTTCTTGCCCATTTGCAGTCTAGCTTCTGACCCCACTAATCTAACAAAACTGTTATCTCGAAGTTTTCCAGTGACCTCTAAACAGTTAAACCCCAACAATGTTTTCTTAGTCCTCATCTTTCATGATCACTCTGCTCTTAACACTTCTGATCAGACCTTTCTCCAGGACACTCTCCTCTGTAGAAACCCTGACACCATACCCTGATTCTCTTGACTGGTTGATCAATTAGTTCATCTCAGTCTTCTTTGCCAGATTATCATCCTTGTCCTGTACCCTGTGTGTGTTTTCTAAGGCTTTGTCTCAGATCCTCTACTGTTATTTCTCTCTATATCTACTTTCTTTTTAAAAAATAATATTTTGGGGTGGCTAGGTGGCCCAGTGAGTAGAGCACCAGCCCTGGAGTCAGGAGGACTTGAGTTCAAATTTGGCCTCAGACACTTAACACGTACTAGCTGTGTGACCTTGGGTAAGCCACTTAACCTTAATTTCCCTGCCTTCTCCCCTCCAAAAAGCAAAATAATATTAATGATTTTTTTATTTTTCCTCAGTCACACATAGAGATAATTTTAATATTCATTTTTAGAAGATTTTGAGTTGCAAATTTTCTCTCTGTCCCTCACTTCCCCCCTCTGTGAGACAGTAAGCAATTTGATATAGGTTATTCATA
The DNA here is from genome assembly GCA_028646575.1 of Pseudocheirus occidentalis. Taxonomy (NCBI): domain Eukaryota; kingdom Metazoa; phylum Chordata; class Mammalia; order Diprotodontia; family Pseudocheiridae; genus Pseudocheirus; species Pseudocheirus occidentalis. Next base: position 95,955,391 of record CM053595.1, read on the forward strand.
TGCAATCATGCAAAACATATTATAATACTAGTCATGTTGTGAAAGAAGACACAGACCCAAAGGAAAAAAAATCTACCAAAAATACAGAAAATGAAAAATAGTATGTTTTAATACGCATTCAGACTCTATTAGTTCTTTTTCTGGAGGTGGATAGCATTTTTCATCATGAGTCCTTTGGAATTGTCTTAGATCATTGTAGTGCTGAGAAGAGTTAATCATTCACAAGTTGATCATCGTACAGTATTGTTGCTACTGTGTACAATGTTCTCCTGGTTCTGCTCACTTCACTTTGCATTAGCTCAAATAAGTCTTCCCAGGTTTTTTTCTGAAATCTGCCAGCTCATCATTTCTTATAGCACAGTAATATGCCATTACAATCTTATACCACTACTTGTTCAACCATTCCCCAGTTGATGGGCATTTACCTATCTTCTTGATATCTCATAAGTCCCTCTTCTCCTTTGCATTAACTTCCTTCAAGGCTCAGTTTAGGTGCCACCTCCCATGGGAAGCATTTCTTGATATTCCTAGTTGTTAAGTGCCCTCTCCGTCCTCAAATCTCAAATTATCTTGTGTTTACTTACGGTTTATATGTTATATCCTGTAGCAGAATGTAGGCTCCTTGAGGGCAAAGACTTTTCATTTTTGGATTGATCTTTTTATCACCAACAAAACACTACCGTGCCCTTATACATAGCAGGCATTTAGTAAATGCTTGTGGAAATAGAAAATATATTGATTAAATCATTTATATAATTAATTAAGATATAATTGCAGTATTGATATATTACTTATATATTAATTTTTTAATTAACTTTTGTTTATTTTTTAATTTACATCATTCATTTCCACGAAATTTTGAGTTACAAATTTTCTCCCCATCTTTCCCCTACCCACCACCCCAAAACTGCGAACTTATATATTAATCAATAGTCATCAAGAACCTCTTGGTCTAGGTGTTAAGGAAAGGTTATGTGTGTGAATTTGTATGTGTGTGTTTTAGTGATATATGCATGTATGAATATACATATTCAATTGTTACCTTCAGATGATTAACTACCTTTTGGATAATTGACAGTGTCTTTTTTTCTATACTGATTTCTTTCTTGTGCCCATTCAACTTCTGGCTCATTTTCCCTTAATGCCATAGTTGGTATGTGTGTGCTGATATGCAATGCTTATAAAATGCAAAATAATTTTAATATTAGCCTAAGTAAAATGTCAGCCACCTGTCTGCTCACATCCTCCAAAATCAGAACTATATTCTAAACCCTCCAATTTGCTTTCAATCCATTCTTTTAGGGTTAACCATTTCATTCATGTCCTTTATTATCATAAATAATCAGGACCTAACTTTTTAGGGTTCATCAAGAAAATGGTCTGTTTTTACCTTGAAAATAAGGGAGTGTCATTAAACAACTCCAAATATATCTAAACAAGCCTCTTTATGCAACATACCATTCTTCCCCACCCCCACCTCCACCCCCACCCCAAACTGCCCAAGTGAGCTGGGCTGTAAGAGTCACACGTGATATGTTTTTGTACACAAAGGGAAAAAAAACCTCACCACAATCTGTTCCATTCTGGCTATGAAAAATACAAGCTGTGTTTGACTCAAAGGGGAAAAGAAATCTGTCAAGCCAAGAAGCATAGTAAATACTGAGGTGCTCTGAAAATGAATTCCAACAGACCTTTCCCTTCCAGCCAAATGAAAAAAAATTATTCTTTGTAAAACTGGCCAGTTCTCCACCTCCACCCCCTGGCCAGACCTCCTTCCCCTGCTTCAGACATTCAGTCATACATTTTCATCCTCCCTCATTTCTGTTGCCCTGCAAAATAAAATTACTGGGGATTTGGGTAGACACTTGAGTCTCCTAAGCCTTTGAAGGGTATCTGCCTGGATGTCTCTCACCACTAATCAATGACCTTGGTTAGATTTAGCCCTGGGCATAGATGTGACGTAAGTGAAATTTATCTTGGGTTTCCTCACATCCCTTTTCTCTGCCCATAACTTTCAGGATCCTTTCTATTCATCAATGAGGCTCCCTACCCACCTCATGAAACAAATGTAACAGAGAATGATAGCCAATAAATATTTTAAAAGTCACTCTGTGACAATTGCCATATTGGCCACATTTTTGGCTCTTAAAGTCTTTCTCAATCTCTTTTAAGAATAAGGTTTGACCAAGTGCTATGCTGACTCAACAAATAATCATTGAGTACTTGTTGCATGCTTCTAGCCTTGGTAGGGCTAGAAGAGAAGTGGGTGATATACATGCTTCAAAGGAGTTTATAGTCCAGTGAAGGAAGCAAGATATACATGAACCCAGTCCTTATGAACATGTATAGAGTGCAGATAATGCAGTTCCCTATACGGAACAGGCTAGGAAGCCTGCTTCTGGGAGGGTTGTGATGACATATAATGGAAGTACCTTGGAGAGACTTTAGAATATGCAGCCAGTATTCTATAACTGGTTCCATTCTGCTGTGTGGCAAAGGGGCTTTTCTGATCAACTAGGGATGCATTCCAAAGTCACTAACTGACCAGAGCTTTGACTTTCTCTAATTTAATTTCTTGGATGACATCACCCAGGTATTAGATGAGACAATGCTATGAGAGGAGAGGCCTTGGACTCTCTCCCCCTAATGCATTGTGTAAAATCAGTCACTAATGCCGAGTCATCCTGAAGTGACCTCATGCTTTAACTTTGCTTGACTTTGGCTACATGGAGTCAGCCTGTAAGAGAGGACTGTCCAGCAAGAGCATGTGCAATAATCATATCTCCTAATTCCATATCTTCATGATGAGTATATCTGTCAACTAATCTTGCTTCAAATATTTATTTTTTTTCATCTTTTCATAAAACTGTACCTATCAAAATACTCGCAGAGGAGGTAAAGCAGCACAAAACCTATCTCCTCACTGAAACATGAATGAATGAAGATTGTCTTTCCTTTATGTGGGAGTAGCTTGCTCCTTTCTTTTAAAAAGTGTTGGGCAGCCAGGTGATTCGGTGAATAGAGTACCAGGTCTGAAGTCAGGAAGGCTCATCTTCCTGAGTTCAAATCTGGCTTCAGACACTTACTAGCTGTGTGACCCTGGGCAAGTCACTTAACTCCATTTGCCTCAGTTACCTCATCTGTAAAATGATCTGGAAAAGGAAATGGCAAACCACTGCAGTATCTTTACCAAGAAAACCCCAAATGCTTTCATGAAGAGTTGGACATGACTGAACAACAATACAATACCAATGGTCATACAGGAATCAGTAGCAAAGTTTCAACTCAAACCCAGATTTTCTAACTCCAAGTTCATTTCAACATACAATAGGCCTTAAGTGCTATAATAGAAAGGTGTGTGTGTGTGTGTGTGTGTGTGTGTGTGAGACAGACAGACAGACAGACTATAAGTCATTGGAGGGGAGTCATGGGGAGAGAGGAGAAGGATGGGGAAGAGAGAAGAGAGGACAGACAAGGAGAGAAGAGGAAACAGAGAGGGAATCAGGAAACAGAGAAAGAAACAGGGAGTTTAGAGAAGGCTTCCTAAAGCAAGCAGGAATCCGCTGGACCTTGAAGAATAGATAGGATTTGAAGGATAGAGAGACATAAAAAGGGTTTAAATAGTAGTGCATATAGATACACATAGTTGTAGACAAATACAGCATGTTCTCAGGACGGGTAAGAGACTAGCCCAATCAGTAGGTATGGAGGAACTGGAAACAGTAAATTGGATCAGTAATGTGGGGATTATGGAGGGATTTTTAATAATGCAATGGGAAGTATAGAACAATTATGAGGTTCTGAGCAAGGAAGTAACATAATAAATGTTCAAGGGTAATAAAATGTGCAGAATAGTTTTGAGCCAAAGTGATGAGGATGTGGCATTTCTGCATCCTGGGTAAATTTTGGGAATTATACCTCTAGCATAGGAAAAGACTTCAGAGATTTTGAGGCTTCCATCTAGCTCATGTTACTTAACTTCATCAAATGAAGACCTTGTGCATCAGAGAAGGCAAAATTATCTGCCATTAAATATAAGTATATATATTTTGTTTCTTAAATTCTTAATGATAAATGTTGTTTCTACATTACCTTCATTGCCAGATAGACCTCTTCTTTCTTACCTCCCCAGAGATTCATTCTTTGTGACAAAGAATAAAAAAAAGAGTGAAGAAAAGCAGTTCAGAAAAACTAAGTGATCTTTCAATCAAGTCTGAAAGCATATGCAGTATTTTACACCTATTAATGCCCCATTCCTGCAGAGAAGGGAAGGAAGGGCATTTCTCATTGCCCACTCAGCCCCTTTTCATTAGATTATTTTCATTACTCAGCTTTCAGTTTGGCATTCCATTTATGTTATTATAGTCATTGGGATATTGGTTTCAAGTAAATAAACATTTATTAAGCACTTTATACGTACCAGGCACTATACAAATGATAGATATATAAAGAAAGGCAAAAAAAAACCCAACTGCCTAGTCTCAAGGAGTTGACAGTCTAATGTATTCGGAATTCTTTTGCTTACTTTATTTCGTATTGCATAGTACCGTGGATGGAATACTGGGCTTGGAATCAGGAAGATTCATCTTCTTGAGTTCAAATCTGACTTCAGACACTTATAAGCTGTAAGACGCTGGGCAAGTCACTTGAACCTGTTTGCTTCAGTCTCCTCATCTGTGAAATGAATTGGAGAAGGAAATAGAAAACCACTTCAGTATCTCTGCCAAGAAAAACCCAAATGACGTCAGGAAGAGTCAGATATGACTGGAAAACAATTTAACAACAACATATAAGTCTAATCATGCTTTCTCTATATTCTTCATATTCATCACTGAGGACCAAAAGGTCATAGATCAAGAGCTAGAAGGAACTTCAGAGGCCGTCTAGTCCAACCCTATCAGATATCACTATCTCCATTTTACAGGTGAGGAAACAGAGACTGAGATTTGCTAATGGTAAAATAGTAGTGAGTATCTGAACAGAATTCAAACTTGGGTCTTCCTCCCTTCAAGCCCTGTGCTATAACACCTGTTCCTAGATGAGAAAACGAAGGCCAGGGACATTAAGTAATTTACTCAAGATATCCTCAGAAATAGAATATGAAACTTATGTCTTATGATACATTCCACTAGAGGCTTTACTTGGTTCCAACTCTACTACCATTAGGGATCCCTCCCTCCCCCCTTCCCCAGGATAAGTTCATAACCAGGAAATTTATTATCATGGAGATTGGGGCAGTTTTTGGTATTTGTACCTCATTAATACTCTCAATTGCTTTGGTGCCTCTGATTGGAGAGCTAGAAGGTAGAGTAAAAAACTCTGCCTAAAATCCTCCCTTTACTGGGGGCTGGGAATCCCAGCAAACTCTACATTTCCTGGGAACTGCTCTTCTGGATTTGGACTCCACAATTATCATTCTCCCTCCCTGTCCCCATCCAAGGACTGCCCTCTGGCTACAGGCCTCCTCTTTGGGGTAAGTGACTTCCCCAAAGTCACACAGCCACATTTGAACTCAGGTCCTCCTGACTCTAGGGCCAGTGCTCTATTCACTGCGCCACCTAGCTGCCCCAGCTCCTCCCCTTTTTAACTTCTTTTTTTTTCTGTTGTCTTCCCCTATTAGACAGTATGGAACTATCTTTATTTTTCTTATCAGTATCCCCAAGCTTAGCTTAGCACTGGGCCTGACTCTGCTGTTCT
>CM053595.1:95961587-96037569 GCA_028646575.1 Pseudocheirus occidentalis
TTTCTGTGATAAGATGTAATGTTGTGAATATTATATTGTGACATATTATGAATGTTTGCCTTGATTTGTAATGGAATAAACAGAGTGTTCACTATTAATGTGTAATCCAAACCTTAAAAGCTGTTCACAGTAGCATTCTTTTGGGAATCTGATGTTGCATGGAGTTACACTCTTCAATCTGTCCTGTTCTCTCTACCCACTCAACAATCACCCAAATTCAGGCCTTCATCACCTCTCATCATTTCTCCAATCCATCTTCCACAAAACTGTCTAACTGATATCACTAAAGCACAGATCTGACCATGCCATTTCTCTGCTCAAGACCCTTCAGTAGTTCCCCATTGCTTGATGATTAAAACAACAAATCCTCTGCTTGGCCTTTGGAACCCTTCACTATATGGAACCAGCCTATTGTTCCAGGCAGATTGTACATGACTCCCCCTCACAACTTGATATTCCAGCCAAATTGTGAAATTCCATCTTCTGCTTTCATGCCTTTGTAGAGGCTCTCCTCCATGCCTAGAATTCTCTCCCTCTTCACTTTTGTCTTTTGGAACCCCAAACACTCTCCAAGATTCAAATCAAGCATCACCTCCTTCAAGAAGCTTTCCTCATGACTCTCTCAGTTGTTAGGGGCCCCATCACTGATTATTTTCTTTTTTATGGAACAGGGAACTAAGACTGGCTGATGGGAGCCTAGTCCTCATGCAGGTGTGCAGCATGCTCTGCCTAATGCAATCCTCACATGGACTTGAGGAGTGTGCAGGCATTGTTTCCAGTCTGCTTAGCACAGGAAGTAGAGGAGCCTTTCCACTGTCCACTGGGCCAGAACTAAGAATGCTTACAAAAGGTACTCACCAGATGATTATACTTTTTTATCCCTCTTTGGTGTTGAGTAAGGAGGAAAAACTGTGGGGCTAAGAGTACATGGTCCCACTGTTGCTGAGACAGATAAACAGGAGCATCAGTGGCCTCTTGATGCCGACTACCTATTACCCCATAATTATTACTCCAGAGATTCGATGAGGACCTCTGCTCTTCACCTTTTTGTGTTTGTTCTTTTTTGCTCATAGGTAAAGGAGTACCAGACTAAACTGCAGTCTTGTGACTTTCAAAAAGTCAGATTATCAAGTGCTAGAGTTCAGGAAGCTGAAGCCCATACAAGACTCTTAAGACAGTTAAACCCAGTGAGGGGCAAAGTCTTGAGGAAACTTGATCCAAAGACAAGGTTGACCTGAAGGCAACCAAGGAAAGATAAGCAACATATTCATTGTACCACATTCAGAAGTGAACTTGGTAAGCCAAATGCTATGTACTACCTACCTTAAGTTGAATCCACTCTCCCCTAGGATTGAAATAGTATAAAGGAGGGGGCGGCTAGGTGGCGCACTGAATAGAGCACTGGCCCTGGAGTTAGGAGGACTTGAGTTCAAATCCGGCCTCAGACACTTAACACAAAAACTAGCCGTGTGACCTTGGGCAAGTCACTTAACCCCCAACTGCCCTCCAAAAAGCAAAAAAAAAAAAAAAAGAAATAGTATAAAGGAAAGTGTGAACCCAGGGTTGAGGGGTATGGAGATATCAGGAGAAGAAATGTTTGTACTTTTCATCTTATTATATCTTCTCAGTAAATAGCCCTTCATAAGAGCTAATTGATGTAAACTGGTTAAATAATACTGAGGCACAAATCACTGGCAATTAACACTGGGGACAGAACACACTGCATTTGAGAACATAAATCAGTCTCATTAGAGAAGGTGCTTCAAAGCCCTCAGTATACTCCAGAACTCTTACCTGGGAGTAAAACCCTAGCATTTAACTTTGGAAAAAGCCTTATCTAGGGGATTTGACTTGTCAGTACAAATTGGAGTTGAAACAATGAGCCTCATAACTGATAAAAGCTACATGTATATAACTAATATTTATCCATGAGCATACTGTCTCTTGGTAGAATATAAGCACCTTGAGGACAGGGACTGTCTTACTTTTGTATCCGTACTTCATTGTCTTGCATGTAGTAGATGTAAATAAATACTTGGTGATTGATTGATATAATTCCAATATATCTTGCCTAGTTATGAATGACTAATGCTTGAAATTTTAGGTCAGCTTAAGAGATGAGGCAGACACCAAAGGGATAGAGACTATAAGAAAGGCAGGACATGGTTGTGCCTTTCGAATTGTACCAGATAGACAGCCATCTAATCTGCTTGTGTATGGAACTGGACCAGATTATTAAGTTATTTCTTACCAAGAATGTAATCAAATACTAAGATTTATTACTTAAACTAAAGGCCTCTTTACCTTTTTTTTTAATAAATAAGGAAATTGAAACAGAGTTAAGAGATACTTTTCCTATGCCTAGGAAAGAATGAGCAATGGAAAAAAAGCAGAATGTGCTGGAGAGTGTGTAGCAAAGGAGAGTTTGAGTTTGAAATAAGAGATGAGAAGACATATGTTAGGGACAAAGAAGAAAAGCAGCATAATTATCCACCTCCTTTTGCATTCATTGAACAAGAGGAAGCTAATTGGCCAAAATACCAAGATGTAACATGTTACCCTGGCCTCCTTAACACCATGATCTGGCCAGCAGAGTTAATGGGCCACAGATGAATTACAAGTATACTATGAAAATGATTACGTTATTTTGGTGAACTTATCCCTTACTAAAGAATTGTTCCAAGAATTTGAGAGAAATCGCTGGGAGGGGACTAGCTCTAACATTAATGTAGCCTAGGAAAAAATCTCTTCCCCTCTTTGAGCCTCAGTTTCTCCCTCTAAAAAAAAAAGAGGGGAAGAGCACAGAATTGATCATTTCTTAGGTGCTTTTCAGATCTGTCTCTGCTTCTGTGAGTTGGAAACGTGAGCTTTGTGTGGAAGCACAGAAATGGTTATGGGAAAGCAGGACAGGAGAGTACACATGGTTCTCCCTTTATCAGACCCAGATGTCCAGGCCCTGGTTCTCAAGATACTCATGTAATAGTCCAGAGCACTGCTGATCTGGGCTTTGGTGTTTTCTTAACCGCCAAAGAGCCTGATGAAACCAGTGGCTGGGAGCTTTTCATTGTGCACTCAAGAGCTCCCTGGGGCCCTTAAATAGTCAATGCCACTTCCAAGTGGGATAAATTTACACATAGTCAGAAGTGGATCTGGGCAAAATTTCTGCCTCTTCATAGAAACGGTATATGGAAGAGGACTTATCTATTGTCCTTCCCTCTTTTTCTTCCCAATTAAATTCATAAAATCATAGATCTAGTAATGGAAAGAATCTTAGAGGTCATCTAGTCCAATACTCTCATTTTACTGATATGGAACCTGAGGCCAATCAAGATGAAGTCACTTGCTCCAGGTCACACAAGTAGTAAGTGACAGAAACAGGATTTGAGCTTTGGCCCTGTTTACTCCATTTCAGCACTCCAAATTCAACACACTTTCTATTTTTTCCAATGGAACATAGGATTGTAGATTTAGAGCTAGAAAGGCACTTAGACTATAACCCCCTCAATTTACAGAGAAGGAAAATGAAACCCAAAGAGATTAAGTGATTTTTCTAAGTTTTATTTTTTCACATTTGTATAAGACTTGTGTTATACAAATTTGAAGAGGACCAGTGGCATCACAGGATGATGTCTTGAGAGTAAAATGGACTAAAGTGAGGCATCTGCACAGTCATCAGCTTCACTCTCTCTTGCAGAGTCATCAAAGTCCTGTAGCAGGATAAAAGTCCAGAAGACTGAGGCAGTGGATGAACTTGGCATCTTTGATCTCTGACCAGGCTCTAAGCTCTCCATGGTGTCTGCTTCAATTGTCTTCATGGTCATTGGAAAATATTGCTCTCACCCACCCATCCCACCAGGGGAAGTCTTCACATGCTTGGGGTAGATACTACCTAACTTACCAATGGGCCTAAGGCCCATCAGGTTACCCTCAACCTGGTTTAGCTGGTCTCCTGAGATGATTAACTAAGGTGTGGCTGCTACATATGCTACAGCTTCTTGGATTCACAGGTGAGAGTTGAGTGCCAGGTAGACACCAAAGGTGGATAAAGAGTCCAAAAAAGGGTTCAGCAAGCCCTCACACTAGTGGTGCTAGATCTCCCTGAAAAACCCATACACCCCATAAGATTTTTAATATATTTTCAAAGCATCTGCACGTAAGGTTTGGAACACACAGAGTTTCAAGCTACAAGGGATTATAGAAATCATCTTATTCAGGGGCTCTTAACCTGGTGTCCATGAACTTTTTTATAACTATATTTCAATATAATCAGTTTTCTTTATAATCCTATACATTTTATTTTATACATTTAAAAATATTATTCTGAGAAAGGATCTATCAACCAAACTGCCAAAGGGATCCATGATGTAAACAAGGTTAAGAAACCCTGATCTACAACCCCTTTATTTTATACATGGGGAAACTGAGGCCCAAGGAGGTTTTATAAATTGTCACATAGGTAACAAGTAGCAGAAGTGATGGTGGGATTTGAATCCAGGTCCTCTGAGCCCAAACCCACCTTTTCTATAGCACTTATAGGTTTAAAAAGTGTTTTCCCCATAAAAACCCTATGAGGTAGGTAATGTATAAATATTATCATACTATTTTACACAAAGTAAATGAAGACTCTGATAGCTAAGTGACTTGCCCAAGGACACTCAGTAAGTACATTTTTTAAAAGGCTGTTGCTTAACTGCAGATAGAATGGAGCCTTTTCTCCTTATCATTTCAGGATTATCCAATTGATTCCATCCTACAGTAGAATCTTCTGGTCTTTACAGGGCAGATCTGGTTCCTGTAAGTGAAACTAATTCTCCTCTTCCAGACAGAATTGGGACCTCTGGCCAAATTGGGAACTTTGCCAGGGTGTCTGGGCTCTTTCCAGTGATGGAAAAGTTGGCTCATAAGGTAGAACCTCTGGTTTCACTGTGGGTGGCCATGCTTTGCTCAGCGTCAGAGTCTTCATCTTTAGGCTTGCTCCTCAGAGCAGGGGAAAAATCTTGGAATTCTGACACCAGATTTCCTGTCTCCTAATGTAATGCCTACCATGCTGTACATATTTAAATTTTACAATATTTGGAGTAAAATTAATCTCTCAATGAGCATTTATTAAGCATTACTATGCTGCAGGCACTGTAATAAGTATCAGAGATGAAAAAAGAAAAAAATAATCCCTGCCCTCAAGGATCTTGGATAGTGTGGAGTTGAACTGGTTCACCAAGGGATTAAGGTTGGGAATGGGAGAGTATAGACAGATTTGGAGGTGAAGCTTAGGGATGGAAGGATTAGAGATTATAATGAAGAATTGGTTTAGGAGGAGTAAGAGATAGTAGAGGATGGAAAGGTAAAAGATTATGATCTGATAAAAGATCATTAGACATCAGCTAGCCATGATCCCTCATTCATGAAATAAGGAAATTGCTTCCCAAAGAAAAGAAATCATTTGCCAGAGGTGACACAGAATAGGGAAGAGAGTCACCATCGGAACACAGGTCCTTTAATGTTTTCTCATAATATGTCTGGGTTTGTTTGTTTGCTTTACTATTTTTATCCAAAACTTTTTTGGGGGCTTTGTTTTCCAACTTGATTAGGGTGGGTGTTGATTTGTAAGTACCCCTTCCAGCCAAAACTGGAGGAAGATTTAAGGCTTTTCTGTCTTTGTGAACAGCCTCAGCCCCACCAGTTTTCTGACTACCTGCTCCTTTAGGCTCCCTCTAGGGAAGTGGGGCTGGGCTGCGAGTGGGAGGGGGGGTGAAAAGGGAGGAGAAGCAAAGGGAGTAAGCATTCATTAAGTACCGGCTATATGCCAGACACTGTGCTAAGCACTTCCATAAATATTATCTCATTGGATCTTCACAACTATCCAGTGAGGCTACTGCTGTTACTTCCCCATTTTACAGTTCAGGAAATAAGCCAGAGAGGGTTTGGAAATTTGGGTACAACAGAAAGAATACCTGCCCTGGAGGCCAACCTGGGTTCTAATCCAGGCTCCAATACAGGTCTGCACAACACACTGTCAACATCATTTCACCATTCTGGTCCTGAGTTTCTCTTATCCATATGTAAAGAGGGTTAGAGTGCGTCTCATGAGACATTCATGAGGATGAGCCTTAGGAAGCCACTCCATGGAGCATAGAATAAGCCCCAATAGGCATTTAACAGGTATACATGTGCTTAGCGATGAAACACATGGACTTTGGGAAGAAGTGGTCCCTTTGTGCCTACCCCGACCTTTTGATAGCTATTGTGTCAATGAGGATTGGTCACTGATCCAGGAAAAATGGCCCATTCTGTAGACCTTGAAAAGGAGTGCCTGTCCTCTCTCCCTTTTGGGCTGAATGCAAGTGCTCTTCAAAGGCTCTCTTTTGGACTTCCACTGGGGTTGAGGTAGGTTCTCCCAGCCAGCTACTGCTACAACTGCTCACATATTGTAGCAGGCACATATGGTACTTAGGTGAGCCTCAGCCTAGACCTTGGGCCCCATCTTCCTTTTCTCTTTATGTTTCTCTCCCTGAAGATAGGGGACCAATCAGTGATCCTAAAATATACATTTCTAGCCCAAAAGGCAACCTTGGGAGTTCAGGAGATTAGGAGCTCCGTGGGACATCAGTCTGAGCTGACTGACAGCAGATGGCTTTCTATAATTAACATCCTTCTTAGAAAAGATGGGCATCCATCTTAGAAAATAGGAAGCAAGGTGGTATGGTGTATAGAGTGTCCAGGGTATAGAGCAGTGGTTCTCAACCTTCCTAATGCCGTGACCCTTTAATACAGTTCCTCATGTTGTGGTGACACTCAACCATAAAATTATTTTTGTTACTCTTCATAACTGCAACTTTGCTACTGTTATGAATCTATCTGATATGCAGGATGTATTTTCATTGTTACAAATTGAACATAACCCAGAGGTTGAGAACCACTGGTATAGAGTGTTGAGTCTGAAGTCAGGGAGATGCATCTTCCTGAATTCAAATTCACACTTACTAGCTGTGTGAATCCTGGGCAAGTCACTTAATCCTATTTGCCTCAGTTACCTCATCTGTAAAATGAGTTGGAGAAGGAAATGGCAAACCACTCCAGTATCTTTGCCAAGAAAACCCTAAATGGGGTCATGAAGAGTCAAACAGGATTGGACAACTAAAAAAGCTGTGCCCCAACTTGCCAGAAGATAAGAACCTTGAGGGAGTTGTTAGGACAGTGCAAAGCAAAGGAAGAAGTAAAATGGCTATTGTGCAGTCCTTCTAAATGCCTCATATTTTAGTGTTTTAAGTATCAGCCTCCCAGGAGAATCTACTAGGAGTTATCAGTAACTGGTAGATGTTTTATGTTTTTATAAATATGTGCTCATGAGTCTTTTGTGTTGTAAGAATTTCTTTTGTGTGGAATAAATAAATAGCTATCCTTTGATGTACTTTACACACTGTGTCTTTCTAATCTTTTTGGAGAAGTCCTAGACTTAAGCCAAACCTAAGCTTTAAGTAATTTTCCCTGGGGCTCCAACATGGGGACACAAAGAGCCAAAGACAATGAAAAATTGTCTGATCTTCTTCAGAGGCCAAGCTTCTTCCACATTATACCTTATTAAGAGTATGAGCCCAGAGCTGAGTAATCCCTTAGGTAAGGAGGGCACCCTATGGCAACTGGGTAGCTCCATGAATAGAATGACAGATGCATGGATAGAATTCAGGAAGATCTGAGTTCAAATGTGACCTTAGACACTTAGTTGTGTGACCCTGGACAAGGTATTTAACCTCTGTCTTACTCAGTTTCTTCCCATAAAATGGGTATAATTGGGGCAGCTAGGTGGCACAGTGAATAGAGCACCAGCCCTAGAGTCAGGAGGACTTGAGTTCAAATAAGGCCTCAGATGCTTGACACACTTACTAGCCGTGTGGCTTTGGGCACATCACAACCCCAACTGCCCTCCAAAAGTAAAAAAAAAAGAATCTTAAAAATGGGAATAATTAATAGTGCCTTCATCCCAGAGTTCTTGTGATGATAAAATGAGTTAATATTTTAAAATGCTTTTTAAACCTTAAAGTACTATATAAATTTTTAGCTATGATGATGACGATGATGACCTTCAAGACTCAGCTTAAGTGCTACCTCCTACAGAAGGTTTAAACTAGGACAGTTGTGTTGTGATTGAAAAGAGGGGATATATGTAAACAAATGTTAAGGGGGTAGCATTGACCAGTTTTGACAAATGGATGAATATAGAGAATGACTGAAAGTGAAAAGTCAGGGGTGGACTCTTAGATTGTGAACCTGGGTTACTAGAAGAATAAATAGTAGAGCCTTTGATGGGAACAGATAAATTAGGAAAAAGGGTTAGTTTAAGGGGAAAGTTAATTTTAGAAATGATGAGTTTGATATGTTGATGAGACATCCAGGTGGAGATGCCCAGCAGATAGATGAAGATGTGGAACTGGAGTACAGTCAGGAGAAAGCAGGGTTGGACGTGTAGGATACATATTCATATGCATAGAAATGAACTCAAGAAGCTGATGTTGATGATGATGATGGTGATGATGATGATGTTATTTATGTAACAGTGACTATCCTGCCTAAAAGCTACATGTCTTACATTTCATCTTTCTCTAAAGGTTCTCTGGTACCCTTAAGGGGATTTAGGAGTGTCTAGACATTCTACCATTAGCTCCAGCCACCACTAGTAGTGTTCTCCTCATTGTAAGGGGATGCCTTTGCACTCCAGTTCTATTTAACTACTCAACAGTTTGATTAACTTTTAAAGGCATATTTGCTTCAAAGGTATAGCAAATATGCAAATATATTCCACAGCATGTGGCCCATAATCCACCCACCACCACCACCACTTATTCTGGGGAGGGAAATGGGATTAGGTTCACAGGTGAATTCAGTATTCATGCAGCACAGTTCCAAGCTTCAACTCCCAGGTCCCCTGGGCATGAGCCCAATCCTCCTAGCTTTCCTGTCAATTTGTCTGGCTACAACATCCAGTATAGAATCCAGTCCTGAGGTCACAGGTCCAGTGAGGATCCTACCTCTTGTACCTGAAACTGAGGACAAACAGAACAGAACCTCCAGGCTTATTTTGGGGGGCCATGGGACTTAAAAGGGAAGAAAGAGAGAAGGTAGCTCTTCTCTAATCAGTTCTTCTCATACACACTTTAAGATATGCAAAGTTCATGGTGCCCATTCTGTGGGTGAACCTTCCATCTTTTGGACACTGATATAGGAAAAAAGAGGGATGACTGTGTCTGGCAATTTTAAAGCTGCAATAGCCAATTGAAAAAAGCTCCTTCCTGAAACACAGATTGTCTTCTTGAACCATAGCGCCTTCCTGTTAGGTCTTTTGGACATGCTCCAAAGCCCCAGTTATGTTTATATAGCACTTTGAGGTATATAGATACATAGGACTTTCAGCACCTTGCAAATACTATCTCATTTTTTCCCTCACAGCTACTCTGGGAGGTAGGTGCTATTATTCCCATTTTATTGATGAGGAAACTAAAGTAGTCCAAAGTTATGTGATTTATCCAAGGTAACACAGTTAGTAAACGTTTAAGCCAAATTTTAACTCATGGCAGATTTAATGATTTCCTGATGAGATTGCTTAAAAAGTAGAAAGAAAAGGGGGAAAGATCTTTACAAGTATTCTGGGGTACATGCCCATTCTCAGGAGATAGCCTCTAAAAGTCCCTTTCAACCTTAGATCCATGATCTCCCACACAGAATGTTTTTAAGCATAATTTTCCTATATTTTGTGGCAAGTAGGAAGGGAACTGTAGAATTGCTATAACTGAACTCGAGTGATGTCTTGTTTCAGATCTCTTACAGTATTACAGATTTTGAGGTGAAAGGGCCCTCAGAGGTCTAGTCCAACCCACTCATGTCACAGATAAGGAATCTGAGATTCAGAAAGGTTATATAATCATAATAGTTGATGAATTTACAAAACACTCTGTACCCATTTTCTTATTTGACCTTCACAACGATCCTTTGAAGCTAGTGATGCAGACATTACCACCATTTGACACATGAGGAAATTGAGACACAGCAGCCAAGTGACATGTCCAAGATCATGCAACTGGTAAATAGCAGAGCTAGGTCTTTTGACCCCCCAAATCCAGGGCTGGTTCCACAGTTGCCTGCTCAAGGTCGCCTAGGTGGCAATGAGTAGAACTGAGATTCAAACCTTGGTCTCCTGACGCAGGATCCTGTCCTCTTTCCCTAGAAAAATATCTGCTATTTGGAATTTTTCACGGGCTCCAATATTCTCTCAGTTGGCAGCAAATCACACATAGGTGAGATAAGTGCCCTTGTGCTACTCCTTAAAGATGTGCATAAATATGCACAGCTGTCCCTGCCCGCTTTTATACACCCTGAAGAATAGGAGTGAATATTAATACCGCAGTTGCATTTATACCATCCCTTTCTTCTGGAAACACCTACCACTTTTGCAACTTAGGTTGACAGGGGAGTAGCTACCACTGTGTTTCCTATAATATGATTACTATTCTGTTATGACCAAAAAGGGATGGGGGCCTTGTCTTTCTCCTGGGGGAGTAGGTATCCTTGAGGATCTTGCAATGTCCCCTGGATAGCATCTATTCTTTCTGGAACCACGAACCTGCTTTGGACTCACAGGCTCCTTTCTTTTTTGTTTAGTATTCAAATGCCAAGAACAATCCCTCATAGACACGCCTCACCTACCAGAAGCAAGAAGCAGGTCCTGGGAGCATGGAAGTGTGAGAATGCACATGAGCAATCCCTCTTTCAAAGGGAATCCATCCCCTGACTGGTTCATTAAAATGTGTAGGAACAATGTGACCAGACTATATAATTATTCTCTCATGAGGAAGGCCCAGAGGCAAAGAAATGTCGCCAATTGTAAAGACAAATACTTTCCCCCAGCTGTTTATCATGCTTCTTGGACATCATAAACTTGGAAGGCTGGGGGCTATAATTAATCTCTAGCAAATCAGCAAGGTCTTTGTATATCCCGACTCTTCTCTAGGCTTGGATAATTACATAAAGTGTTTTTCTTGGGACAGGCAAGCAAATGATTGTATTTTTTCCCCTTCCTCTCTCCTTCTGCCCCTTATTTAAGTGACCGACTTGCCTCCCCAAAGAAGTCTACTTTATACAACTCTCCATGATCTTAGTTTCTACCTTCTTGGTGCAGTTAGAGACCATAACTACTCTACTTGCTATCAGCCTTATCCAAAAACGTCCACTGGATTTAAAGTCTGTAGACTAGTTCTATCTGGGCCCTAGCTCCCTTATCTAAAAATGAGAGGGGTCGACTAAATATCTCTTCCAGCTCTACATTCTTTAATCCTATAAACTATAACTTGGGACAAGTCTGACCCTCAGCAAAATTCTGAGGCAGGAAAAACTTATATCCACCCACTTGCCCTTTTAGAGGTGTCTTTTCTTTCTTGTCCCTACTTCTTCTCCATGGAAAAAAATGAACAGATAAACTAGTAAGGTGTTTGCTAATACGGTCTTAAGGTGTTTATTACCTCTCCTAGACTAATTTCATTTTAATATAAGACTCTAGAAGAGGCCAACTTTTTTTTTTTAGATACAACTGAATAAATCCCTAATGGTGGGATTTTAGACTGATGGCAGAGTAACTATTAGGGCAGACGTTTTGGGAATGGAGGCCCTTATGTCATACCTCTTGTCAGTCATCTAAGTGGTCATACATTTGTAAAATGAGATCTCCTTGGGACCAGAAGAAGGTTGTACAACACAAAGGAAAGAATGCTGGATTTAATGTTAGAGCACCTAGGTTCAAATCCTGACTCTGCTACCAATTACCCATATGGCCTTGAGCAAGTCATTTCCCTTTCTGGGTTCAGTTTCCTTCTTTGTTTATATTTGAGTCTGTCCCAAATATTTGAGGTTGAACTAGATGCTTTTTGTAAAATCTTCTCTACCCTAGGAATAATGGATGCTATTGCTACTTCTACCATTTAACAGGGCCAGCATTGGAGCCCTGAATTGGACCACATCTCTCTGCCATTGTGGGGAATAGGGGACTTTATCAGGCTCACATTTCCTCAGGCACACTGTGGATGTCCCTGTTCTACTCCAGAAGGCTGTCAATCATTTCAATTTATCAAAGAGCTCCACAGCCAAATCTTGGCCCTTGTTGCCACCCTAATGTCAAGGTGTTCCGGCACAGTGCCTCGTGTTCCTTTATCTTAATGGAAAAATGCTCTGGACTGTGAATTTGTGGACACTCAAAAAAGGAAAATGACTATGCTTCTGTGACTGCAAGCTTCTTGCAGAGTAACTATTATTGTCCAGGGCTTGAGTCCTGGAGGAGAAAAGAACTACAGATCGACTCCTGTGACTTGCACACTGTGTGTGTATTGGGGTGAAAACCCAGATTGCCAGCTGGAGACTGGTGAATTGAATTTAACTAGTTCTCCCCTATCAGAACTCTATCCAGCATCTTGTATACACACCAATCAATGCTGGGAGGGGCATGACTGGTTCTGCCTAAGGATATCCAGAAACTGGAGATGGGAATATGATCTAGGGCAAAGCAGCATGAACAAGACAAACACGGTCATAGGGATCATAGGATTTAGAGCAGGAAGGTACCTTAGGGAACATCTAATCCAATCCTTCCTTCATTTTACAGAGAAGGAAACTGAGACCCAAGGAGATTTAGCGACTTGGTTCAAAGTCATATAGGTAGTAAGAAGCAGAAACAGGGTTCTAACCAGGTTCTCCAGTTTCCATTACAATTCTCTAGAGACAGAATATAAGCTACTAGAACATGGAGACTGAATTTAGCATGATAGATTTGCACTTGGAAGGGACCTTAGAGGTCAGCATCTTCTACATGAGGAAACTGAGAAATTCAACAACTTGCCCAAGGTTACATAGGTAATAAATGTGGTAGGATTTGAACACAGGTCTTCTGTCTCCAAGGTCAGTATTGTTTCCCTCTGTCTCTCTATTTGGGGTTTCTCACTTCCCAGAGTCTATCATGATGGCACTCCAATCCTCCTGCTTCCAAGAAATAAATCTGGGCCTAGAAGGCATCAGATGAAAGCCCAGGAGGTAGCTTCTCTGAGGTTTCCTGTCCAGTGTCCTGCACATCTGCCCTGGGTGAGCCCATTATCAGGGCTTTTCATTCCCATTCCATTTAACAAGCACCTATTATATATCTACTATGTGTCAGGCACTGTAACAGAAAATGGGATACAAAACCAAAAATGAAAACAGTCCCAGTCCTTAAAGAGCTTACAGTTTGAGGGTCGCAACATATTCACTAAGTAAAAGCTATGTGCAAAGTAATTTTGGAAGGGGAGGAGAAATACTAACCACTGTGTGAATGGGGATTGAGAAATTCCCCTTGGAGGACATGGCTCACTGCATGTCAAGAAGGGCAACAACATGAAATGTCTAGAAAGCTGGACTGGAGCAGGATTGCAAATGCCAGAGAAGTTTGATTGTATTCTGACACAATAGAGTGCCTAGAGTTTCTTGAGCAGGAGAATAACATAGTTAGAGCTCTGCTTTAGGAAAATCCATTAAGTAGTTATGTGGAAGATGGAGATATTGGAGACAGAGAAAGAGAACATTCAGAAAACTAATACAATGAGGGGTCCAGAAAAGAGACAATAAAGGCTTAAATTCGAGTGGAGAATGTATGAGTGGAGGACAGAGAAGGGATATGAGAGATATGGAAGAAGACCTGGCTATTGATTTTATTTACAAGGTAAGAAAGGGAGAAGCTCCTGACTGCAAATTTGATTGTGGTCCTGGGAAACTGGAAGGATGATTGTGCTCTCATCAGAAATACAGAAGTTAGTTGGGAAGAAATATGAACTGAAGCAGAGTGAGGTGAGCAGAACCAGTTGGACATTGTACATGGTAACCACAGTTTTATATGATGATCAACTGTGAGGGACCTGGATATTCTGATCAATGCAATGATTCAAATGCATTTCCAAAGAATTTATAAAGAAAAATTCTATCCACCTCCAGAGAGAGAACTGATGGAATCTGAGTGCAGATTGAAGCATGATTTTTTTTCACCTTATTTTCTTGTCTTTTTTTTTCAACATGGCTAATATGGAAATATGTTTTGCATGATTTTGCACGTATAATTGGTATCACATTTCTTGCCTTCTCAAAGGGTGAGGGCTGGGTGGATGGGAGGGAGAGAAATCAAAACTCAGATTTTTAAAAAAGAATGTTAAAAATAAACAAATAATGCATTTATTTAAAACAATAGGGAAGGTAGGAAGATGGGGGCGGGCTTTGGGGTAAAGATACTGGGGTGTATTTTGATTCTAATCATAGGGACTCATTAGGGGTTTGAGAACTCCTATTCCTCCCTTACCTTTATTTATATTTTCATATGCTCCTAGAATCTGTAGTTCTAGTATTCCATTAGGAGGAGAATTCCTACCGTGAGACAGTATTGTATACTAGAATAAAGACTGGACTATGAGTCAGAATACCTGGGTTGTAGTTCCAGCTCTGCTTTGAACAAGCTGTGTGCCTGAGCAAGTCTGGGTTGACTTTCCTAAACCTTTTTCTTTCTCTATAAAGTGAGGGTCATAATCTATAAGGTTCCTTGTTAACTCTAAAATCCTCTGATTTTATGGTTCCCATTGCACTCTTTCCTGGATATTCACACATTTTCTAAACCTACTTTTCACCAGTTAGATGTGTAGTTGACACCTAGAAGAACTGAGACACTGTCCAAGGTCACCAGCGCCCCAGGGATCATAGCTCCTAGCCCCCTCTCTCTGGCTGCTCAACTCACAGAGCCAAGCAACCGAACTAATTAGCATCTCTCTTTTCTGGACAACCCCAGGAAAGCTGAGTTAATAAGGAAGCATTACTGCCTGCCCCTTTCCAGCTACAGCTCTGACTCACCCGCACTAGGGAGTTCCAGAGACATAACCCCAGAGGATGAGTGGAGGGGGAAGGGTGGGGAAAGAGGTCGAGGCCTGAGTTGACAGCCCTAAGGGCAGGCAACTCCCTCCTTCGATGGGAGGAGTCCTGCAGCTGAAGCCAAAGACGAGGAAGTGCCGAGAGCCAACACCAGCCCAGCGGCAGCTTTTACAGACAGACAGCAGCAGCAGCACGGGTGAGAGAGGAGTCCTGCCTTTTGGAGATGTAAAATAAAATGGGTTAGTAATTTTCATATTCAAAATTAATTGGGAAAAAAATCTAACCGTCTCTAACTGGATAGCCGCCTTGGTGCGACTTGTAGATAAATGCTTTTGGGGGTTTTGTTTTTGGACTGGGTCACCGGAGTTATAGAATGTTACATGTAATAGCAATTCTGTCTGTCATGTCCTTTGGGTGACCTAATTAGGTCTCGGCAGTCACAGAGGTGGTTTGACCTGGGAGTGGTTTCAGCTGTAGCGAGGATAGCTGCACCCGGGGGTGTGTGCATTTGGAGTTAGCTTTAGATAGATTCCCTGGGGTGGTGAGGACCTTCAGAGGTCATCCTGTCCATCCTTGAACTATATCCCAGATCCCCTTCCCCCAATCCCACTCCCCCACCCCCTAAGTCATCTCAGAGAGATGGCAGGCTGCCCTCTTCTTAAAATACCTCTGAGGAAGGAGATTCCGGTCTCCCACATCATTCCTTCCAGAGTCTCACACACCTCGCTGTGAGTTGATTCCTTTCCTCTGCAGGTCTGAGAGTGTATTGACCTATATTCACAGTCCTTTATTGGAATAGATTCTAATTGTCCTCCAGGCTGTAGGTTGGTAGGGGCAGGCAGTTCTCTGACTTTTCTGGTTGTTTAGAGCCAGAAAGAAGGCTGGATTTAGGGTCAGAGGACCAGGGTTCAAATCCTAGTTCTGCCTCTTATTACTTCATGTATGCCCTTATGTCAGACATTTAACTTTTCTGGGCCTCATTTCTTCATCTGCAGTCTGAGTATATTGAACTACATAATCTCTAAGATCCCTTTCAGTCCCAAATCTTAGATCCTAACGTCCATTAGTTGGTGTGCAAAGCCAAACTTTCTGAGATTTCAGAGTACCAGGTCAAGAGCTCAGTCTTGGAAGTTAGGGGTGTGACTTGAGTCAGCTGGGAAAACTTGACTGCCACTCCAAAGAGACATACATGTCTTTCTTATGTCTACTGAAGCAGAGAGCAGAGAAATTATCCAGATGATTGGATCAGGATAGATAGCCAATCTGAATAATTCAGCCATTCCTTCTACAGAAACTCACCTCTTTTCTCCTTCCTGGCAGATTTCCATCTCAAAATCATCCATAAAATAATGGCTTCAATTTACTTTGCTTGTGAGTCCTTTGACTTGGGGGATAGGGAATTAAAACGGTGCTTTTCAGAGTCATATTCCAAAATTTCCTTCTTTGAATGAATGGATGACAGAGAAAAAAGCATTTATTAAGTGTCTACTATGTGCAGAGCATTTGTTAAGTGCCTACTTTGAGGCAGCTAGGTGACTCAGTGAATAGAGTGTCAGGCTTGAAGTCAGATTCATCTTCATGAGTTCAAATGTGGCCTCAGACACCTACTCGCTGTGTGACCTTGGGCAAATCACTTAATCCAGTGTGCCTCAGTTTCCTTATCTGTAAAATGAACTGCAGAAGGAAATGGCAAAGCACCAGTATCTTTGCCAAGAAAACACCAAATGGAGTCACAAAAAAACAAACAACTAAAAACAACTGAACAACAAAAATGTGCAGAGTGCTAGAGATACAAATAGAAAAGCAAGATAGTCCTTGATCTCAAGAAACTTTCATTTTAACAGGAGAGACAGAACAGAAAGTTTAAGCTGCAAGTGGAAGGGATATCAAACTTGAAAAAGAGATCCATTAGCCAAAAATCACTTTGTTGGATCTGACGTTTAGTCGTCTGCAAGAGAGAGGTTTTTCTCTACAAAATAAGAATTGTCCTTAAAGATATTTTATATTCATCTAAGGTATTCAGTTGAGTTATTGAATACAGAACAGTCCAGAACACTTGGACCTCGGCGTATTTGCCAAAATAAATAAAGAACATAACCCTTTACTACATGATGGCTACAATCTGACAGGCAGTGCCAAGTGGTACATTTACTTCCACACCCCTCACAAGACTGAGTTAAGATTCTTCGTCATTATTTTATTTAAAAACAAGTCTATGGATAGTTGTTATTGTTGAGATGAAAACGGCAAATCATAAAATCAGATTTAAAGCTGGAAGGAATCCTTAGGCGTTATCTAGTCAGACCTCTCCATTTTACGGATGAGGAGGAAACAGCCCCAGGGAGAGAAAACTACCAGTGCAGGGTCACTTAGGTATCATTAGATTAGAATCAAAGAATATCAGAGTCACTGGGTAACATTCCCTATATTACATACTTGACAAGAGGTCTTTCTACCTTTGCTTAAAGACCTCTAGGGAGGGAAAGCCCACAACCTCTCTAGGCAGTCAACTGTACTTTGGGATACCTCTGTTATAGAATGTTCCTTTAAAGTAAATCTAAATGTATCTCTATGCAGCTTCTACCCATTGCTACAAGTTCTGCCCTTCAGGACCAAAGAGAGTGAGCTGTCAGATACTCAGTCATCCATCTTGTCCTTTCTCTTGAGTTCCTTTACTTGGACTCAAGACAGTTCACCATTCTGGTTGCCTTTCTCAGGATATTCAATTCAGTTCTATTAGATTGCGAGTTCCTGGAGGGCAGGGACTGTCTTTTGTTACTTTTTATATCCCCAGGGCTTAGCAGAGTGCACACAGGAGGCACTTAATAAATGCTTATTGACTGATTGATTAGACCTTGTCCAGTTTCACAATATCCCTCCTAAACTGGGGCATATAGAAAGAACTAAGCACAATAGTCCAGAAATGGTCTAACTAAGGCAGAATACAACAAGGTTACAGTCAGGATAATTCAAATTAGCAAGTGCCTACCATAAGCTGGGCACTGTGTTAACCTCTTCATTATTGAAATCTGTGTTTCTCTTAATGGAACCTCACATTGCACTATCTTTTTTTTTGTGGTGGTTGTATTATACTGATGACTCACTGTTGGATTTGCAGTGCTTTTTGTTTTTTCTTCCAGACAAACTCTCTAACCATGCTTTTCCACATCTAGTACTTGTCACTTTTTTGAACTCAGATTTAAAAATTTACATTTATTCCAACTAGATTTCATTTTATTAATTGCTAGAATTTATATAGCACTTTAAGGTTTGCAAAGCACTGCACATATTATCTTACTTGGTTCTCATAACAACCCTGTGAGATTTTTATGCCCATCTTGCCAAAAAGAAAACTGAGGCTGAGATAGGTTAAGTGGCATTATGGTCATGTAGCTAGTAAATGTTTGAGGCAGGATTTGAATTCAAGTCTTCCTGAATGTCCAAGTCTAGCACTCTTAGCCACACTGGGCCACAGTGTTCTAGAATATAGCACACCTAGATTTTGAATCTGATCTTTGCATCTCCATCCTGTACTCTTTCCGTTATTCCATGCCACCTAATTCAAAGCACTATTACTAATAATTATTAATGACAATGGTTTATACTTTTGTTGTGCTTTACAGTTTACAAAATGGTATCATCATATAACTTCTCTATCATCCCCATCTTACAATTGACGAAACTATAACTTAATGAGTGGGATTTGATCCTGTTTATGTGACTAGGAATAGATGAAGCCAATGCTTAAATCCCAAGTCTTCTTACTCCAAGATTAAAGCTCCTATACAAAGTAGTTAAGCAAATGGTGTGGAAGCAGCATGTGCAAAAAGCAATGAATTTGGACTCAAAAGACCTAGGTTCAAATCCATCCCTTAGTGGCTCTGAGACTTTGGACAAGTCACTTAAGCTCTTTGGACCTCAGTTTCTTTATTTGTAAGGTGACGGTGCTAGACTAGATGAACTTTAAAGTCCTTTCTAGCTCCAAAGCTCTGTATCATATTTTACCATACTTATTTTTTTAAATTTGTATGTTTGTATAATGAGATTGTGATTGGTCACCTCTTCTCCCAGGAGTGTGTGAAGGGTACATTAAACTGTAATGATGATCATGTTATTATAATCATTATTCTGATGTTTATGCAAAGGGGAATTAAAAATATTAAATCACACTGCATTTCAATGTTACTTTTTTGTCAAGCAACCAGCTAACCAGTGGATAGAGTACTAGACTTGGAGTGAAGAAGACTTGAGTTCAAACCAGTCTCAAAATACATACTAACTGACCCTGGGCAAATCACTTGACCACCATTTGCCTCAGTTTACTCCTCTATAAAATGGGAATAATAATAGTATCCACCTCCAAGTGTTGTTGTGCAAATCAAATGAGATAATATTTGTAACGTGCTTTGCAAAACTTATAGAAATACACAAGCGCTAAGTATTATTATGATATATCTTGCATATATTGTCTTTGATGTTAAAGTTTTGGGGGCAATGGTGAAGTATGACAAGTGGTTTTCTCATAGGTTTAACCAACACAAGGGTGAATTTGCTACTTTGACTTGTGTGTGTGTGTGTGTGTGAGAGAGAGAGAGAGAGAGAGAGAGAGAGAGAGAGAGAGAGAGAGAGAGAGAGAAACATTTATTAAGTGCTTACTATGTGCTAGGTCCTGGGCATACAGATTCAAAATTTTATTCATATAAAGGAAAACATACATATTAGGGAATGGTGGCTAGGGATAGTTCTGTTTTGGTTTAGGAAGTTGAAAGGATGGTGAGTAGAGACCTAAGTCAATTGGTAAATCAGTCCTTTCCAGGAATAATAGCACTGATAGGATTTCTATGCCCATTGGTTGGTGGGTGGGTCATTTGATAGGTCAGTCAGGTGGTCTGTTAGTGAGTATTTATTAATCACTTTTTTATTAAACCAGCACATTAGGATTGGTAACACAAATACAAAGAATGAAATAGTCCCTACTCTCAGAGATCTTTCCAATGGAAGGGAAGAGGTGAAGAAGGATAGTAGTTGTCCTTAGTTTTCGAAGAGGACCAAAATAACATGACTACAATGTGTCTGACTGTGACTGATCTTACCCAATATGACCTTGGAAGGCTCTACCATAGGTCAAGCTCAGATTGTCCATGAAAAAGAAGAACAATTGTGTGTATATATGTGTGTGTGTGTGTGTGTGTATACTTATATATATATATATATATATATATATAAGTATACAGTATACAGAATAGCTAGAGTAAATACAAATAAATGAAAGGTACTTAAATGAAAAACTATTATGGTGGGAGGTATTAGCAAATGGGAATTAGGAAAGGCTTCATGTGGGAGGTTGTGTTTGAACTGCATCTTGAAGGAAGGGAATCTATGAGGCAAGCAGAGGTAAAGAGGGAATTTATTTCAGATATGGGAGATAGCCAGTGCAAAGATATGGAGACCAGAGAAGGAGTATACTGTGTGAGAAGCAGAGAGAAAGCCAATTTGGCTGGATGACAGAATGTGTGAGGGAGTAATCTTTCCAGCAAGGCTGGAAAGATAGGCTGGGTCCAGGTCGTAAAGGACTTTTAAAAGCTAAAGAGAGGAATATGCACTTTGTCCTAAAGGTAATAGGGAGCCCCTGGCAATTAGTGAATAGGGGAATGACATGGGCAGGCATGTGCTTAAGGAAAATAATTGTGTCAGCTATAAAGAAGATAGACTAGAGTGAGAAGAAGCAAGGCAGGAAGACAAATTAGGAAGCCATTGTAATAGTCCTGAACTAAGGAGGAGGCAGTAAATAGATTGAGATTGACAAGAGAGGATCTCTAGTCTCCTCTGAGAAGAGGAGCATTTCCTTCCACTCAATGATGAACATTCTGACATGGTCATACCCATCATTCAATTATTATGAACCCCTGTAGATCATCATCCAAAATACATTTCCAGTCCCCAGCTCCTGATTCCTTATTTTCATATCCCTCAATCCTTCCACCCAAAAGTCCCAACCAAATACTAATCACTCCTTCCCCTGTGTCCTCTGGAATGCCTGTTCCATAGGCAACAAACTTCCCTTCAGCCCAGATTCCATTCCTATTTCTTTCATCTTCTACCTGGTTTCCCCCCCACAATGACACAGTCTCTCTGGCCACCCTTTCCCATACTGGCTGCACCTTCATTCATTCATTCCCTCTGGCTCACTGGTTGAGGTCAGGGGATTGAAATATTCCTTACTCTCCACTACCACTTACAGTTTCTCTCCCTACCTCCATCACTCAGTAACTTTCTCCTTTGAAGTAAGTGCTATTTATATCTACCAACCAATCAAAATCTTGGTAGCTATTGTTTACAGACCTCCAGACTATTTCCTTTCCTTCCTGAATGAGTTCAGGATCTGGCTTGCAATTTTTTCTCTCTTCCCCAACCCCTTTCATGCTAGGAGACTTCAGTATGCATGTTGACTCAAACACCTTAACCATTCAGTTCCTCAACCTGTTTATTTCTCATGACCTGCTTTTCCACCTCACCTCAGCCCCACGAAGATGGTCATACCCTTGATCTTGCCATCATTCACAAATGCAATGCCTTCATGTTAAAGAATTTCAAAGTGCCATGATCAAAGTCTATTGCCTCTTCCTCTGCTTCCCTGACCAAACCATAACTCTTTGTCTATACCACAATCTCTCATCCCTTGACCCCTCAGTTTTCTCCTAGGCCACTCTCTCCTTTTATACCCATTTGGACCCTAGGTGAACCAGTATAACTCTACACTGTCAGCTTCTTCTCTTGAATCCTCAGCCTCCTTATCACATCATTGGTCTCCCCTGCCAAGTATCAGCCTTGGATGACTCTCACCATTTACTACTTTCACTCTTACACAGGTATTGCCAAATATAGATGGAGAAAATCACACAACCATTCCTACTGAGTCCAGTATAGATTATTTTATACAACTTTATGTGGGCTCTCACTGTCACTGGACAATCTTTCTGCTCTACTGTCCAAAACAGCACTCTTAAAACTCTCTCTCTTCAAACCTTCTATTGCTCTCCTTTCCCTCTTCTCAACTGATAACCTTGCATCATATTTTACAGAACAAAAAATTAGACCATTCTCTGTGAGTTCCCTCTTCTTTCTTCTACCTTATCTTCTATCACTCAGAATTCTTCTGCTACTGTCTCCTTCTTTACTCTTGACTCATATGAAGAGGTAATCTCACTCCTTTCTGAGGCCCACTCCTGCATCTGCAGAATTGTCCCCCTTTCGTCCAATCTCCTCCAACAGAATTACCCTTTGTCATCTTACCGTCACTAATCTTCAAACACTTCCTGTTTACTGGCTCACAAATGTACCCATGTCTCCTTCATCCTTAAAAAAAATCACTTGATCTTTTCATCTCAGCTAATTATCATTCTATATCTCTTCTCCCTTTGTAGCCAAACTCCTCCTACATACAGGTCCAACCATATCAGGGCCCTGAGCACTCAATGAATTCCCATGGTTTCCTATTGCCTCCAGTATCATATATAATATTCTCTGTTTGATATCCAAAGCCCTTCATAATCTAGTCCCCGCCCATACTTCTTTCCCTGCCATGTACTCTTCTATCCAGGGACAATGACCTTCTTTCTATTCCTTGAACAAGACACCCAAACTCTTGACTCCAGGCATTTTCTCTGAGGGTTCCCCCATTCCCTGGTTCCCTGGACCTGGAATGTTCTCCCTCCTCATCTCCACCTTCTGACTTCTCTTGCTTCCTACAAGTCGCACCTAAAATCCCATCTACAAGAAGCATTTCCTTGCCCCTCTTAATTCTAGGGGTTTCTTTTTTATTTATTTCCTATTTTTTTTTCCTGTAGAGAGTTTGTACATATCTCTTGCTTACTGTCTCTCCTATTAGTTGTGTGCTTCTTGAAGGCAGGGACTTTCTTTTGCCTCTTTTTGTATCACAAGCATTTAGCACAGTGCCTATCCTATAATAGGTGCTTAATAAAAGGTTATTGACCAACTGATGGGGAAGATAGAAATAGTAAGATTCTTTTTTGTGGGGTAGGGGAGAGTGAAGAGTCTAGGGTAAATCCGAGGTTATGAACCTGAGATTAGGGGAAAGAGTTTACTGAAGTAATCAGAGATGACTAAATAGCAAGTGTGACAGGCCTGGATTGGGAAAGATAGGGAGAACTATCAATCAGGAGTTCAGAGTCCCATAATAGGAGTCAAGGGGCATGGCAAGAACAAAAATAGTAAAATGTAAAATTATTTTGGCTGAAACAGAAAAAAAATTGCCAATGTTTGAAGCCAGCTTCATGGGATGTAAAACTAGTATTTGCATGTGGTCCTTGGTCTATATAGGACTAGCTGAAATACATACTTACATATGCATAGTTTGTCTTTGACACTTCCCTTCCTTTGATAAGCTTTCTATCTGTGAGTACCTAACCCTCTGATCAGTGCTTCTGCCCCAGTGGTCCAGCTCATCTTTGGCCCATTTCACCCTTTCTCTTTTCCTTCACCAAGCTAAAACTTGGTCTTCTCTATTTAGGAGTGAAGACAATGGAATGCTTCCAACTTTTAGAGATGAGACTTGTAGTCCTGCATGTAAGATGTTGCCATATAGACAACTTGTCCACTTATGGAGCTGTCTCTCTCATACACTTACAAGCATAAAGTTTTAGAACTGGAACAGACCTTATAGGTCATCTAGCCTAATTTTCTCATCTTACAAATTAGAAAACTGAGGATGAGAGAGACTAGTAAGAAGCGGAGCTTCATTGATCACTCAAACACCATATATTTCTTAAGTGCCTTTTATGCGCAAGGCATGTCAGGAACTGGAGATATAAAGACAGAAAATGAGACAGCCTCTGTCTTCAAGGAACTTACACTTTGCACACACACAAACACAACCTCTAACATGTACAATTTAAGTAAATACAAAATACATATTCAGATCCCAGGGGAGGTAGGATTTAGAGCTAGAAGATACTTTAGTCCAATTTCTTCATTCTGCAAATATGAAAATGGAGAATCTGAGAGATAAGATCATTTAACTTTGCAGCTCATATAGGTCTTGCCATGTTTTTCCAAAACCGCCTCTCTTGTCATTTCCCACAGCATGATACAATTGTCTCCTACAACTTGTTCAACCATTCCCTAATTGATGAACATTCCTCTGACTTTCAGTTCTTTGCCACTACATGTAGGTCCTTTTCCTTTGATCT
Source organism: Pseudocheirus occidentalis (assembly GCA_028646575.1). NCBI lineage: Eukaryota > Metazoa > Chordata > Mammalia > Diprotodontia > Pseudocheiridae > Pseudocheirus > Pseudocheirus occidentalis. Next base: position 95,985,710 of record CM053595.1, read on the forward strand.
CTTTGTGGTACAGACCTAGTAGAGGTATTGCTAGGTCAAGGAGTATGCACAGTTCTAAATTACTCTGCAAAATAGTTGGACCGATTCAGTACTCCAACAACAACTCATTAATAACATTTTCTCTTATCCCCTCTTATAGTGTGTATCTATAAATTTGTCATTTCTCATAAGTGTGAGGTGGAACCTCAAAGTTGTTTTACTTTGCCTTTCTCTAATTAGTGATTAGAGGGATTTAGAACATTTTTTCATATGATTATCAATAACTTTGATTTCTACTTCTGAAAACTGCGTGTTTATATCCTTTGACCATTTCTCAATTGGGAAATGGTTCTTATTTTATAAATTTGACTCAATTCTATACTCGGTATATATTTGAGAAATGAGGCCATTATCTGAGAAAAGCAAAATGTAAAAATATTTTGATATTGCTTCATTGTCTATGGTACCTTTTAGTAAAACATAGTTTCCCTGATTATCCCTTTTAATTAGGTTTATTTTTACTTTTGCTTTGTCTGAGATCATGATTGCTGCTCCTGCCTTTTCTTGGTTTATCTGCAGCATATTAGATTCTGTTCCCTTTATTTTACCTCTGTGCATGTCTGTCTGTTTCAAGTGTATCATTTGTAAACAACATGTTGTTGGATTTTGTTTCTAATACATTCTGCTATCCATTCATTTTATGGGTAAGCTTATTCCATTCATATTCACAGTTACGGTTACTGTGTTTTTCCCTCCATACCATTTTCTTCTGTTTCTTCTCTCTCTCTTTCTCTCTCTCCTCCCTCTCCCTCCTCCCCCCTCTCCTGTCCTTCCTCAAAAGTCTATTTTGCTTGTAACCACTGCCTCCCTTTATCATCTACCTTTTCTCTTATCCCCTTCCCTTATTTCCTTATTAGGTATTACATCACTGAGTGTGTATCTATATTCTTCCCTCTTTGAATCAATTCTGATGAGAATGAGGTTCAGGCATTGCCTGTCAACTTCCCCCTCCTATTTCCTGCTCCATTGTAAAGGTCTTTCTTTCAAGCCTCTTTTATGTGAGAAAATTTTCTCCATTCTGTCTCTCCTTTCTCCCTTCTCCCAGTGCATTCTTCTTTCTCACCCCTTCATTTTGTTTGGAAATCATTCCAACATAATCAACTCATATGCATGCCCTCTATCTATTTAAACTCCTTTTAACTGTCCTAATAATGATAAAATTCATAGGAGTTGCATATATCATTGTCTGATATAGAAATGTAAACAGTTTAACTTTATTGAGGCCCTTATGATTACTCTTTCATGTTTACCTTTTTATGCTGCTCTTGAGACTTGTATTTGAGTGTCAGATTATCTATTCAGTTCTGCTCTTTCTTTACATCAGGAATGTTTGAAAGTCCTCCATTTCATTAAATATCCATTTTGCTCCCTGAAAGATTACACTCAGTTTTACTGGGTAAGTTTTTCTTGATTGTAATTCTAGCTGCTTTGCCTTCCAGAATAACATATTCCAAGTCCTCTACTCCTTTAATGTAGAAGCTGCTAAATCTTGTATGATCCTGATATGGCTTCCCAGTATTTTAATGATTCTTGTCTACTTGAATCATTTTCTCTTTGACCTGGGACCTCTGGAGTTTGACTGATTCCTGGGAATTTTCATTTTGGGATCTGAGGATGTGATTTGTGGATTCTTTCCATTTCTATTTTACCCTCTGGATCTAAGATATTGGGACAGTTTTACTTGATTATTTCTTGAAATATGATATCTAGGCTCTTTCTCTGATCATGGCATTCAGGTACAGCCAGTTCTTGTTTTATGTAAATTAAAATTATGCGAATATGACTTTATGTAAGGAATTCTGACAAACTCTGCATACTAAAAAAAAAATGCCCATATTAACTTTTGTATATAGTACTGTCTTCTCTCTTTTCGCTCTTTCCCCTGCCTCAGTGTTGGCTTGAGCTCCACCAAGAGAGGAGATCTTTGCCTTGTTCTGCCCACCTGCCCAAATTTGCATAGCATAAGAATCACTTTACACAGAGGTCTATAAAATTGGTCCGCTTGCATAAAGCTAGAATTGCCTGTAGTCCGATAGTTTGTAAATTACTTCTCCTTGATCTCTTTTCTAAGTCAGTTGTTTTTTCAATTATTTATTTCATACTTTCTAATATTTTTTTCATTCTTTTGACTTTGCTTTATTTTTTCCTGATATGGAGTCACTAGCTTCCACTTGCTCAATTCTAATTTTTAAGAGATTTTTCTTTCTTTCTTTCTTTCTTTTTTTTTTTTTTTGCTTTTTGGAGAGCAATTGGGGTTAAGTGACTTGCCCAAGGTCATACAACTAGTAAGTGTTAAGTGTCTGAGGCCGGATTTCAACTCAGGTCCTACTGACTCCAGGGCCGGTGCTCTATTCACTGCACCACCTACCCATCCCAAGAGATTATTTTCTTCAATGAGATTTTGTACCTCTTTTTCCATTTAGCCAACTATGTTTTTTAAGAAGTTCTTTTTTTGTAGCTTTTTTTTTCTATTTGGCCTCTTCTACTTTTTAAGGAGTTGTTTTCTTCAGTGAATTTTTTATGACTCTTACTATCAGGCCAATTTTGTTTGTTTTTACTTTTTTTAGTGTTCAAGAGTTTGTAATTTTAGGTTTGATCAAGAGTATTGTGTATTTTCTAAATATACTGACAAAACAGTTTGGGAAGTTTGTAAACATAGCTTAAGACAGTAGGTAGGTAGATTACAACAAAAGATTGATTTTTGTAAAAGATCTTCCAGAAGAACTTTTACAAGCAACATCATTTAGAAGAAAATATTTTTTATATTTACAGTGTCTAAAACAGATACTCCCCCATTTTATAATTTCTCACTTCCATCCTCCTGGTCCAAAACTTTTTGTTCAAGTGAAAGGATCCTGAAATTATAAAACTCAAGAGCTATTAAACAGTCTTTTTAAAAGTATGCTTGTCTCTGACTTTGAAAACACTGGAATTATTTAAATGAAGAGAGAGGGACAAGGTTGAAATGAAGAGCATCACAAATTAAATACTCCAGAGACTAGATTTTTTTATTGTATTTATACTAATAATTATACCATAATTAAGGATCTGGGTGACTGAATGGTACAGAAAAAAGGATCTCTGGTTCCCCAGTTGAAATTCTGCCTTCATACCATGAAAGTGGGACATTTGATTAGTAGTCAGTGTAGTTCATATTAATTGGGCCAGGTGACAAATAATACTACCCTATCAGAAGAAAATAGTGGAAATCGAAGGATTTGTGTTGAGAATGAATCCTATGACCTTGTAGCAAAGACTCACAGGATAAGGAGGGTCCATTTTTGTTTTGAGGGGAAATTGTGTGTTCAGGCTGATTTTGCTTTTTAAGGTGTTATTTAGTATATTTTTAAGTCTCTTTCATCAAGCTGTTAATTTTCATCATAATTTTCTTCATAATTCTCATTTCTTTTTTGAGTGTTTCCTCTACTACTCTTAGTGCTTTCTTTAATTCTTCCAGGAATTCTTGTTGGGCTTGGATCCAATACTATTTGGATTTTTCTTCAAGGATTTGTTTGTAGGTGTTTTCACATCATTGTCTTCTTTGAGTTTATGTCTTGGTCTTCCCTGCCATGATAGTAGTTTTTATGGTTGATTTATTTTTTTTTGTAGTTTGCTAATTTTTCTAGCCTATTTCTTGATTTTGAATTTTATGTTAAAATTGGGCTTTGTTCACTTGGAGGTGGGGAGGCACTGTGCCAAGTTTCAGGCTTATTTTTGTTTACTTCTATTTTCAGAGCTAGTTCTGGGGATCTGCAAATTCAGTGTTTTTAAGGGGCTATGATACAGGGAGAGGTGTGCTCACTACTCTCCTAATCTACATTCTGGTCTTTATCCAGGAAGAATGCCTGGTCTCCTGCAGCTACAAACACTAGTGCTTCTCTTTGCCTTGGAACTGCAACCAGGACCCCTGCTTCCTTGTGGCTTACCCCCAATGCTCCTCTCTGCCCTAGAACTGTGACCCAGAGCTGTGTGTGGGCAATAGAGTTGACAGTCAGTGCCAACTGTACCCAGTGCCAGCATACAGTCTCCTGTATTCTCTTTCTGACTAGTTGTCCAAAGCTCTTATTGCTTCTGGGTTGAGAACTCTTGAACCTGTTGTTGCTGTTGCTGCAGTGAACACTATTTCTGCTGCCTTCTGTGTGGGCTCTAGATGGACCTCCAACTGGACGTCACAAACTTCTCTTGCTGATTCTTAAGTTTTCTTGAGCTGGAAAATTGTTTCACCCTGGCTTTTTGTTGGCTCTGCCACTTCAAAATTTGATTTTGAGTGGTATTTTAAAGTTGTTTGGAGAGGAATGTTGAGAGAGTTCAGATGGGTTGCCTCTAATACACCATCTTGGCCCCTTCTTTGTTAATATTTTGAAAAATAAAGATTCTCCTTTTTGAAAAAGTGTTTTTTAAATTACTTTTTTTTTAAGTAAAAAACTTCCAATTGTGAGGCCCCTAAGTTTGGAATTTGCCAAGCTTCCAATTTGTATAAGAGGTAGATAAAGAAGAGCTGGGACTCTCTGGGGTTACACTCTTGAGTCTTTTCCTCAATGAAGACTAGGCTTTTGGAAATGTTTTTATATACCTAGCTTTTGTGAACTTCAGGTTTTCCCTGCTTTGCTGCTCAGCTGTGTCTTTTTTTTTCTGTCTTAAGAATTTCTTACTTCCTCAGCCAAGTGAAGGAATTTGTTTTTAACTTATTTTCTTTCAAGAAGAGAGTGAGAAAATGTGCATGCTTCGAGCTATCAGCTGGGCTGTTCCTTTGGCTTTGAAAGTTCAAAACATTTTTACTGAGCTAATGGACCTGAGTTATTGGGTCTCTCATCTCCTCCCTGGCAGGTTACCTTCTTGCAGGGTACTGACTTTAAAAAAAAAAAAAGAACAACCTAGGCTGTGGTTCTTGCTTTATTACTTTGTGATCAGTTATCCAGAAGCTGTCTGAAATATGAAAAAATATTTATGAATATCTAAGATCTGACATAAGAGGATCATAGGATCTAGAGTTAGAAGGGTCCAAGATTTCATCTAACCCCTCCAGAGCTATAAGAAGCATCTCAGGGGAAAGCCTCACAAAATATATCTAGATCCAGATTTGCAAAGCATTTCCTGGGTGAGCAGCAGGAAATGCATACTCAAATCAACTTATAAAAATTAATTAATTTGACTTAGGAAGAAGAAAGAGATGATGGAACATAGATAGCTTCATTACAAACGGGATTGCATAGTGCTCACCCAGTGTTTAACAGCTTATGGGAGGAAAATAGGCCATAGAGTAGCTCCTGATTTCAAATGATTATTTTTGCTATATGCAAAGCTCAGTTTTTTCTATGCTGCTGAAGAAGTATGTGCTGTTAGCACCTTCTGAATTTCAGTACTTGATCAAAATCCCAGTTGCCCCACCCTGGTAATACCTCTGAATCTACCCACCCACTCAGTTTTACAGCTGATGTAAGTGGCATCCAGCAAAATTAAGAGTCTCCCCCAGGGTCACTCAGGTAGTAAGTAGCAGAGTTAGGATTCAGATTTAGGTAATCATACTTCAAATCCATTGTTATTTAAGCTATCCCATGTTAGGATCCTGAATGGTTGATTGGTACCTAGTTTCTGTTCTATGTATGGCCTTCATCCAGTCAGTTTAAAACTGACCCCAAATTAGAGTATCTGTTCTTTTGGGAAATTACAAATACATGGTGTAGAAAACTGTCTGCAAAGAGCAAATGCCTGCATGGCATTTACTATAATTTACCCCCCCAAAATTACTCACCATATTCTTGCTAAATATTATGCACTCTGAAAAGCAAATCTTTAGCAATATAGTGTACTATGAAGTAGGACTAGAGGGGCATGGGTTAGCAACAGAATTTTTTATTTTAAAAACACAGATTAATTCCATGTTCCTGCTTCCACAGAGGATGACATATGAGTCATACTTGACGTATTATTAACCCACTCCTTAAAAAAAAAGAAAAAGCTCACCAGGGAAGATGACAAACACAGTGTCCCTTGATAAGATATATCAATGTCTCATAATTCTTAGATTTAGGAAGTTTTTTCCTAATGTCCATTCTAAGATAACATGTCAGGAATGGTATTTCAGAATATATATGTGATTTATTGGACCCATGTGAAAATGAACTACCCAATTCTGTGGAGCAGGTAGTTATAATTAATAAATCTTTCTGCTTCTATCAAAAGATTCTGGTGTGAAATTAGTCATAGGGTTGTAAACCTAGAGCTGGGAGGGACCTTAAAAGTCTTCTAGTCTAACTCTCCCATTTTACAGATAAGGAAATTGGATTCCAAAATAGGGAACTGACATACCCCAGGCCCCACAGGCAGTAAATGGCAAAGCTGGGATTTGGACCCAAGTCCTATGATTTCAAAGCCAGTATTCTTTCATTCAGTCATTTTTTAGTCTCCCGTTTGGAGTTTTCTTGGAAAAGATACTAGTTTGCTCTTCCCCAGCTCATTTTATACTTGAGGAAACTGAGGCAAACAGTGTTAAGTGACTTGCCCAGGGTTACACAGATAGTAAGTGTCTGAGGACAGATTTGAACTCAGAAAGATGAGTTTTCCTGACTTCAGACCCTGTGCTCTATCCAATGCACTTAAAATTCCTTTCAATAAAAATAAAAATAAACACTCTATAAATGTGGATGTACACCATGGCGGGGGTGGGAGGTGAGGAGGAAGGGGAGAAAAATCTGAAACTCAAGTGACTCTGGAACTGAATCTTGTAATCTAAAAGTAAACAAGCAAGTCAGTAAAATAAATTTAAAAAAATAAATGTGGATGTACTTCAAAATCTGACCTCATAAGGAAATATGCATGGATAGAGAGATAGAAGGTTAAAAGATGCTAATGTTATTATAAAAGGAAAAGATAGAAGAAATGCTGGACTTGAAGTCAGGAAGATCTGGCATCATTTATTAATTGTGTGACCCTGGGCAAGTCACTTAACTTTTCTGGGCCTCACTTTCCTCATCTATAAAATGAGAGATTTCTCTAATTTCCTTTTCAGTTGCAAATCTATGCTTCTCTGAAGCTATAAATTATGAACATAACAAACCTCTCCCAACAGCTGAATGCAGGTATCAAAACTGAATACTGTGAGCTGCTTGAGGGCAGGGACTGTTTCTTGCCTTTTTGGGGAGGTGCTTAGCATAGTCTCTGGCACATAGTAGAATTGAATTGAGCTGTCAAATGACCCTACCTTGTCATATAAAAACATGATCTTAACTCTAGTCCATTTGTGACATCTAAGAGTTCTATAGAGCAAGCTACTGAAATAAATCAACAAGTGAACTAAGGAAATATTTTTTCATTGGGTTTCTTCTCAAGACTAAACAAGATAGAATGAATTTAAATCACTGTAAGTTTTAATAAAACAGCTAGATGGTGCAGCAACTAGAGTGCTGGGCCTAGAGTCAGGAAGATTTGTTTTCCTGAGTTTAAATCTGCCCTCAGACACTTACTAGCTGTGTGACCCTTGATAAGTCACTTAACCCTGTTTGCCTCCATTTCCTCATCTGTAAAATGAGTGGGAAAGGGAAATGGCAAACCACTCCAGTATCTGTGCCAAGAAACCCCGCCCTCCCCAAAAGTCAAACACAACTAGAAAAGTAACAGCAGAGTTTTAATGTACTTTAAGGAAAAACCTCTGTACACAAAATGTCTAAGTTCACATTCTATTTTTTAAACAATATTTTATATTTTTTCAATTACATGTAGAGACAAATTTTAACATTCATTTAAAAAAAATTTTGAGTTCCAAATTTTTTCCTTCCCTAAGATAGCAAACAATTTGATATGGGTTATATATGTATACTCTTGTAAAACATAGTTCTATATTAGTCATGTTGTACAAGAAGAAATAGATCATAAGGGAAAAGCACAAAAAAATTAAGAAAGTAAAAATTGTATGCTTCAATTTGCATTCAATCTCTATCAGCTCTTTCTCTGGATGTGAATAGCATTTTCCCTCATGAGTACTTTGGAATCATCTTGGATCATTTTATTGCTGAGAATAGCTAAGTCATACATAGTTGATCATTGTACAGTGTCTGTTACTGGGTACAATGTTCTCCTGGTTCTGCTCACTTCACTTTGCATCAGTTCATGCAAGTCTTTCCAGGTTTTTTTGTTTTGAAATCTGCTTGCTTATTATTTCTTATAGCACAATAGTATTCCATTACATTCATATATCACAAGTTGTTTAGCCATTCCCCAAGTGATGGGCATCCCCTCAGTTTCAAATTCTTTGACACCACAAAGAGAGATGCCATAGATATTTTTGTACAAGGAGGTCCTTTCCCCCCTATTTTTTAAAAAATATATATCTTTGTGATACAGACCTAGTAGAAAACCTCACATTACTTTTCTTCAGTCTCTCCTTATAAGTGCCACAGCCTTTGTTTCATAGCAGGTAGAAACACAGGTAGAACTGACTTTAAGCAAATCCATTTGCATTTGAAAACTAATATGTCTGAAAGTTAAAATTAACCTATTTGTTCTAGGACAAGAAACTTATTTATTTGACATAAAATTCCTTAAAGTAGAAGATCTGCCATGTACATTCAGGAGTAGTAAAATTTAGAGTTGAAAGGGATCATAAAAAGTCCAAATGCTTCATTTCATGGGTGAGGAAACTGAATCACAGAGAGGTTAAATTACTTGTCCAGGGTCACACTGTTAGAAACTATCAGTGTGATTTCAACTGTCTTCTTGATTCAAACTCCAGTGTCCAATCCACTATATTTATTTTGCACATTTAGCACATTTGTTAATCATTTACTATGGGTTTAGATATTGTGCTAAGTAAGCTGGGAATAAAAAGAAAACTAAAAAGGGTTCCTTCAAAGAACATACTTTCTAATGGAGAAGACAACTTGCAAATAACTTAATACATGCAATATATAGAGGGCCCCAAAAGTAAGATCATCTCAGGAGGGAAAGCATTAGCAACTAGGGAGCCTAGAAAAGACCTCCTGTGGAAACTGTGAGATAGGTCTGGAAGGAAGCTCTGAAGTCAAAAGGTGGAGGTAAGGGGGCAGAGTATTGCAGGAATGAGGCACAGCCAATGAAAAAGCATGGAGCCAGAAGATGGAATATCGTGTATAAGAAACTGTAGGGTCAAGGTCAGTGTTGCTGCAAAGAGTGCATGAAAAAGAATGAAGTGTTAGAAGACTGGAAAAGTAGGAAGAGGGTTGTATAGAGCTTCCTTCAACAGGGCAGTTTATATGTTAATTGAGAGGTAATAAAGAGCCACAGGAGCTCATTGAACAGTCAGATTACATACTTAGACCCATGCTTTAGAAAAATCATCTTGGAAGCTGTTTAAAGGGTTGATTGAAGTGGAGAGAGATAAAGCAGGAAGACCAGTTAGAAGGGTGGACTGCTGTTGTGGGAATGTACATGAAGAAAAGGGGCTTATCTCAGAGATGTTGGGAAGGTGGAAATGATAAGGTTTGGAAGGAGATTGACCATGTGAATGAGAATGAGGAGCAAAGGAGGACACCAAAGTTGCAAGCCTGGGTGACTGGAAGGATAATGGTGAACTTGACAGTAATAAGGAAGACTGTAAGGGTGGTGGATTTGGGGGAAAAGAGCTTGAGTTGTGTTTTAGTCATTCTGAGTTTGAGATAGCCAGAGGACATCCAGTTTGAAATGTTTATGAAGCAGTTAGTAACGTATGACTTAAGCTCAGGAAAGAACAAGGGCTGATTATATATTTCTAGGAATAATCGACATAGGGATAATAATTTAACTTATGAGAATTGATTATATACCAAGGAAGAGAGAAAAGATGATGGCACAGGATGGAGCCTGTGATACAGTCCAGCAAAGGAGCCAGAAAAGGAGTAGAAAGGAGGCAGGAGAAAAATCAACAGAGAATTATCAGGAAAACTAAGAGAAGAGAGAGTATCCAGGGTGGGAAATTAATCAGTAGTATCACATGCTGTAGAGAGGTGAAGAAGGAGTATGGAGAACAGGTCTTTGGACTTGACAATCGAGAACTCATTGGTAACTAGAAAGAACTGTTCCCTTTGAATGATGAGGTTGAAAGACAATATGCATACAGAAGGTTTGGGAAGAAAGTGAGAGACAACTGTGAGCAATGAGTATGGCTGGCTTTTTATCTTAGAAGGAAATAGGTTGGTAGTGGGGATGGTAGGTACTCATGAGGGTCTCTTAAGGGTGAGGAAGACTTGGGCATGTTTGTAATAAATGGAAAGAAATGGTAAATATGAAGGGACTGAAGAATGGGAAAGGGAAATGAGAGTGGAAGCAGACTACTGAAAGAGGTTGGAGAGGATGAGACTGAGGGAGTGGTTAGTCTTGGAAAGAACAAGGGCCACCTCTTCATTAGAGACTATAGCGAAGGGAGAAATTAATGGGGAATAATATCAGGGAGCTGTGAGACAAGAAGAGTAGACAGATGGACTCTTGGAAGGAACATATTATGTACAGAGAGGTAAAAGTATAGAATATTAAGATGAAAGGGATCTTAGAGGTAAATTAGTCTAACCAACTCTCATTTTACAAATTTGTAAACTGAGGTTTATAATGTTTAAATAACTTGCTCAAGAAAGGACCTGTAGTTAGTAAATAGCAAAGCTTGGACTAGAACCCAGACCTCCAGATTCCTAATTCTCTTTCATCTCAAAGTCACATCATCCAATACACATGTAAAGAGCAAATAAATCCCATAAACTATTTGCCAATTTGGAACATGTGAGCAACCATCAAGTGTGCTATAAATGCTCTCTAGCATCATAGTTGTACAACATCTAGGTAGCACAGCAGATAGAATGCCGGCCTATTCAGATCTGGCCTTAGACACTTACTACCTTTGTGACCGTGAGCAAGTCACTTACCTTTGTCTGCCTCAGTTTCCTCTTCTATAAAATGAGCAGGAGAAGGAGATGGCAAACCATTCCAGTATTTTTGCCAAGAAAACCCCAGATGGGGTCACAGTCATTCACGACTGAAATGACTCAACAAGAGTGGAGAAGCTGGAACTTTGTACCAGGGCACCACCATCCGAAAGGTGATATTTCCCTGTGGTCCTCTCCTGCTGCATGTTGAGTAACATTATGCTCCTGCTCCTTGCTTTGACTGGTCTGCCAGTCCCAGGGTTCCATTGCCATAGAACTGCCCTCCCAGAGCCCACTTTTCTAACTACAGCACCTTTCTGCCCCCTTTCGTGAGTTAGGGACTATTGACTGTGGCACAGCAGTAAAGCCAGGACTCTAAGCAATATTTGGCCTCTTGTATCAGTGCAACTACACCCAGGCTGTTTTGTCCTCTGCATACCTGAATTCTCCTACCCTACAAACTGAATTTTCCCCATTGTTAAGAATTCCTAGTTATGGCTCTGGCAGCTTCTGGGACACCTTACTTACCAAAGTAGACAGTGAAATAAACTTTCTAAAAGTTCTAGATCATAAACAATGGTTTGTCTGGGATAGTTTTGGTTTGGGCAACTAATAGCTCAATGGATAGCTTGTTAGAACTTGTTATTGTTCAGTTGTTTCAGTTGTGTCCAACTCTTTGTCACCCCATTTGGGTTTAGGTTTTGTTGTTTTGGTAAAAATTCTGGCATAGTTCACCATTTCCTTCTCTATTTCATTTTACAGATGAGGAAACTGAAACAAACAGTTGAATGACTTGCTCAGGTCACACAGCCAGCAAATGTCTGAACCCAGATTTGAACTCAGGGAAAATAAGTCTTCTTGACTCCAGGCCCAGCGCTCTATATAGCTACTGTGCCACCCAGCTGCCCAGCATGTCTCTTCACAGAGTCACTGAAATTTAAGTTCCAACACCACATCAGATATTTAGTAACAGTGTGACTGTGGGCAATGAAACCAGCCTCAGTTTCCTCCTCTGTAAAATGGGAATAATAATAGCACCCACTTCCCAGGGCTATTGTAAGGATCAAATGAGTTGACATCAACAAAGCATTTGTAAACTTTAAAGAGTGGTGGTTATTATTATTATTACTTAAAGTCAGGAACTGAACTTGGATCTTAGACATTCTATCAAGCCCTATGCCCCCTGGTACCAGTGTAAAGATTATCTCAGTGATTTGTCCCTGAATAAATAGATCTGGAAGGAGAGAATGAACAGAGAACATCCATTTGACAATTTGCCACACCTCAGAAAGAGTCAGATAGAGCTGTTTCATGGGAAAGGACTGTAGGGATCATTTAGTCTATGTCTGTAATTTTTATATTTGAAAAAAAGGAAAAAATAGTTCTAATTGCTTCTGGTCCTGTTAGCTTGATACCTCCCCCAGACTCCAGCCTTCCTGCATACTTTGATAATTAAAGAACACTCAGTTATTTTATTTATGAAAAATTTATATATGGACAGTGGTGTAGAACCATCCAATGTCCCACCACATTTTTCCTTGCAAAACCAATACTCCAAATTACAAATGCATCTAGGTGGCACAAAGGGTAAAGTGCTGGACTTGGACTTAGGAAGACCTGAGTTCAGATCTAGCCTTGAACACTGAGTATCTTTGTGATCTGTGCAAGTCATTTAACCTCTGTTTGCCTCAGTTTCTACATTTGTGAAAATGAGGATAATAACAATCCATACTTTCCAAGGTTGTTTGTGAGGATAAAATGAGATATTTGGGAAGCGCTTTGCAAACTTTAAAATGCTACAGTATAAATGCTAGTTATTATGATTATGATTATATTAATATTATTAAGTAGAATCTCTTTTCTGATTCCTGATTTTATAGCACTCCTGGCTCTGAATTTTGAGCTAAATTTGAGAATTTGGGTCCTGATAAGAAAGAAAACCTCAACCTGTTGATCCTTTCCAGGGGCTATTTGAATGGCTTCACTGTGACTAACTCAGTGAATAATATACAGCTGGGAAAGACTGACCATCTGTGACTGGCCAAGAAACTGGCCCCTTTTCTACTATTCTGTTTAAAAGGGTGAAAAGAAGTGACTAGTGACCTCCTTCACTCTGTTTTCTTTAAAGCAAGGGTCTTAACCTTTTGGTGTGTGTGTCATGGACCCCTTTGGAAGTCTGATGAAACCTATAAGTCCATCTTGGAATAATATTTTTAAGTTAATAAAATAAAATACATACAAAGGAAGCCAATTATAATGAAATATAACTAGCAGATCCATATTTTAAAAATAGAACTCTTGCCTTAGAGAAACTTGTACTTTTCATTGACTTAGGAAAGCTTCTTAAACATAAGAGAGTAGGGTGAACTTAATTTTTTTCATTGGTGAATTTTATATCATTTCAGGTCTTAGTCCTAGTGGCTAATGGTTTAGCTCTTCAAACCACTATCTATTACTGCAAAAAAAGAAATTCTAAAGTATGTTAAGCATCCTTGTCTAGAAGAGGCAATGAAACATAAAAAAATTCTTATGAGTCTTATTACAATTAAAAATGATTAAGTAATTTATCTTCACATATGTTGATAGCCATTAGTGATCTGTGATAGAATATCTAGTATCCTGATGAGCGAATTAATTTAAACAAGAACCAGTAGAAATCTGATTACTTTTTTTATTCCCCTACTATATTGAAAAACTCCATGAAGACAAGGAGTATAACTTAATCTAAACTTTGTATTGCTTCCAGTGCTGAATATAGTGCAATGTACATAGTAGGGGCTTAATGATTTTTTAAAAAGGAATGAATGAATAGGTAGGTCTTAAGATAAAGGTATAGGAATGATAGCTTTTGCCAGAGGCAGGGCAAATTTAAGTTTACATTTAGCTAGCACAATATAGATTTTTAGGTGTGTTGTAAATATAATCAAGAGAGTTTTGAATCAATAAGAGAGCTTTGAATCAATAATCGCTCACCATATCCAATGTATTGCCAGAGCCTCTTAATTTCACTTTTGTCACATTTCTCTTCTGACATTGCCACACTGATACAGGCCTCCTTTACCTCATGCCTGGACTATTACAATACCTTGCTGGTTGGTCTCCCTGTCACAAATATCTCCCCAGTCTAATCCATCCTCCATTCAGCTGCTAAATTGATCTTCCTAAGATATAGATCTGGTTATATCACCCTTTCTCCTATCCCTACTCAATAAACTCTAATGGCTGCCCATCACCTCCATGACTCAAAGTCCTTCATAATCTGCCTTCTCTTCCCCCCACCCCAATTCCTAACCTTTTCAGTCTTTTTACATCTTATACTTCACCATGTACTCTGTGAGCCAATGACACTGGCCTCCTTACCATTCTTTGTGTCCCCACAAATTAAGTAACCTATATTACATATATAATCTATATTACATATATAACAAATTAGCATTGGGTATAGAATGTATTAAGTGTTTAGCAAATGCACATTGACTGACTGACTAACTGCTAGGTAAAATCACTTAGCATCTCTGATTTTTTAACTGTTGTAAAAAGGAGTAAAGTATTAAAAATAGAGAATTTTTAGAAATAGAATATCAAGATGTAACATTTAAAATAATGCCAAATAGGCAGCTAGGTGGCGCAATGAATAGAGCACCGGTCCTGGAGTCAGGAGTACCTGAGTTCAAATCCGGTCTCAGACACTTAAGACAAAAACTAGCCGTGTGACCTTGGGCAAGTCACTTAACCCCAACTGCCCTCTAAAAAGCAAAAAATATGAAGATTAAAATAAAATAAAATAATGCCAAATAAACATTAGTCAAATAAGAGAATGGTTATGCTTTAGGTTTTAAACTTTTTTGACATGTTGAATTAATCAATGTATTTTAATATTTTTTTCTCGATCACATTGGTAAATCAATGAACAAGTATTTAAGTGTCCACTTTGTACCAGGTACTATAATAGACCCTGAAGTTGTAAAGCAAAAAATGAAACCATCCCCTTCCTCAAGGTCATTACATTCTATTAGATTAGATAACACATACATAGCCATATATGTGTGTATTTAGGGGAAGGGAGGGAGGACTAGGCCTGTGCTTTCAGTGTATAGGGAGCTTCCTTATAGGGAAATCTCTTTACTAATGTATACTGGCACTTGTTCTTCAGCTTATCTAGTCTTAGAAAGTTACCCAGGGCACTAAGATGAAGTGACTTGAACAGGGGTACATAGCCAGTATGTGTCAGAGGCAGACTTGATCCTAGGTCTTTCTAACTCTGAGGCCAACTCTATATCTGCTAGATTATGGTGCTTATCATATAAAAAAAATCAGTATTTTCACTTTTCATTTCCAGTTTCTGTAGAAGAATCAGGAGAGAGAAGGAACTGATCCATATAAGATGAAGGAAATTGTGTAGGTGTCTTGGAAGTCACTATCCTAGTGAAGTAGGTCAGAGGTTGAATTTGGAGAGGACTAATTTGGCAAAATTTGGGGGAAACTGAGAAAAAATTGCAGGAGAACAATCTCTTGGTCTTTCCAGGTTGAAAGAGGGGGAGTATCAAAGAGAATTAAAAAGGATGTAAAGGATTTAGAAAGGTCAAGAAAGAGGTAGATTCAGTAAGGGTAAAGAGAAGGTAATTGAAAAGACAAGGCAATGTAGGTAAGAAAAGGTAAATTAAGCAGACTGATAGAAAAGATTATTGGATGAAACTAATTGGTGAAACAGACAGGAGATTGGTTCAAGCTGAAGGTCTGTGGTTGTCTAGCTGTTGAGGCAAAAAGGAAAGGACTTCTGAATAGGGCTGCTGGAGATGATAATTGCCTACATTTGGAGCTGAGATTTTAAAATCCACGATCAATGAGAAAAGGTTGAAAATCTCAACCATTATACTTATACTGCCATACTATAGATAACAACCCATCTGTGCTTTCTCATCTTGTGTGACTTTTCTCAATGTCCTTCAATAAATTTTTTATAACAAGTCAACCCTGGCTGATGAGTGTTCCTCTAAGATTCTTAATGTCATGTAGTTACCATTGCAATGCAGGGCCTATTTCTTATTCTTCACCCTTGTTGTAGAACCCATCCAACTTTTCTTCCTATTTTGAATTTCTATAATGATATATCCTTTATGTAACTTATTGCAAGATATAATTGTTAATATTCTGTAGTCTATTTATGCCCCAGTACACATCTCTCATGAACTTTGGTTCACAAATTATCAGAATTTGTGGAATTACATGATTCAGAGTAATATAAAAGCACTGAGAAAATGTTGGTATTAAGAAGGATTTTTGCTTCAGAGAGAAACTTGGGGTAGTTGAAAGCATTGTACAGTTTTCCCAAATAGAGTCTGACCAAATCTCTTCTTTGTATTCAATTTTAGGCCTACCTCATTTTTCCTCTGTAAGATTTGCCCAAGATAAATGTAGTGCTAGATATAGAGACTCCATGTAGAGGCTCAGTGGGCTATTTATCCAAATACATATTACAGTCTGGACAGTAGGCATTCTTTATCCACTGAGTTTTTCTGTGTGGATAGTTAGGTCTCATTCACTTGAGTTGTAAGTCTCATTTAGGGGGTTCTGCAATGAAATGGGGTTTGATGAACTTTTATTTTGCTTCCATTTTCCCTGCTGAGGACAATTATTTTTTGAACTATAGAGGTCAAAAGAACAAAAAATGGTTAATGCATAGTTGAAATCATACATAAGTAAGGAGATAACAAGAGAGCATCTGTCTGCCTATGATTACAAGTCACCAGACCTGGATGAAATAAACTCCAGGGTACTAAAATAATTGCTTGACATGATTACCAAGTTACTTCAATGATCAGTGAAAGAATGTGAAGAATGGGAGGAGTGTTGCAGAACTAGAGAAGAGTAAATATTCTAGTTTTAAAAAAAAAGGAAGAGAGTGAAATCTGTAGATCAAAGGTTTATGAACCTACCTTGGATTCCCAGAAAAATTCAAGACCACATCATTAGATGAATGGTTTATGACCATTTAGAAAAGAAAGTGATCATAAATGACCAGCATGGCATCATCAAGAAGTCATGGCAGACTAACTCCATTTCCTTTTTTGTTAGAGTTAATAAAATGGTATATCAAGGGAATGCTGTAGATAGATTTTACCTAGATTTTGGCAAAGTATTTGGTAGTCTCTTGTGCTATTATTATGGAGAAGATGGAGAGATGAAGGCTGGATCAGCTGTGTTTATAACTGGATAAGTGACAGACTCAGAAAGTAGTCTTTAATGAGTCTATGTCAGTTTGCGGGTAGATATTTAGTGGATTGTCACAGAGATATCTGGTTGACCTGGCACTCTTTTCACATTTTTACCAATGACTTGTATGAAAGCATAGATGGCACACTTATCACATTTGAAGATGACACAAAGCTGGGAGGGAGCCAGCATGCTGGATAACAGTCAGGACTGAAACAACTCTCAACAGGTAGAATTCAAGCCATTAAAAGATTGGATTGCTAAATATGACAAACTTTAGTAGAGATAAATGTGAAGTCCTACATTTGAATTTTTTTTTGGTAAAATCAACTTGCCAAGTACAGTATGGGGGAGGCTTGGCTGATGTCAGTTTATCTGAAAAAGATTTGGGACTAGAATGCATAATACATCACAAAACAAAACCAAACCTAATAGTTCTGTATTTTAAAAAGCAGAGTATTCACAGTGAAGCAGGGCATAGTCTCAAGTTCCTGTGCCCTGGGAAGATCATATTTGGGATTGTAGGAAGGACATTCTACTCCAAGGTCTAGCCATAATCGGCTTTCTTGCTATTCCTTTTACTGGACACTCCATCTCCTGTCTCTGCTTTTGTGATAGTTCCAGACCTCCTCACTTTTCTCTTAGAATCTCTGGCCTATGTTAGGACTCTGCTCAAGCCACCTCCTGAAGTGGGCCTTTCCAGGTAGCCTCAGCTGCTAAGGCCTTCCCTCTAAGATTAATTTACGCTTATTCTTTCTTTCCTATGTACATATACATGTACATGTTTTCTCCTTCCTTAGAAGGTAAGCTCCTTGAGGGCAGGGACTGTTTTTGCTTTTTTGTTATATTCTCTGGGCATATATAGCACAGTGCCTAGCATATAGTAAGTATTTAATGAATGCCTGCTGATTGATATTAAATTCAAGAGCATTCAGAGGAGCGTAACCAGTATGTTAAAGGCCTTAAGATCATGTCATTTTGGGACTGGTTGAAAGACCTGGGGATATTTAGCCAGGAGATTTAGGAGACGACATGATAATAGCCATCCAGTATTCAAAAAACTGTCATATGGAAGAGGCATCAGACTCGTTCTGGTTGGTCCCATAGATTTAAAGTATCATTGATGGACAGAAGCTGCAGATATGCAGATATATCCCTGGATAGCAATTAAGGTCTTCAGAATGGGTTTTCTCAGGAGTTAGTGTCAAGCAAAATCTTGGTTAGGTTCATAGATTTTGAGCAGGTGGGACCTGAGAGATCATCTAGCCAATCCTCTCATTGTACAAATGAGGAAACTTAGACCCAGAGATATGAGGTGATTTGCCTAAGGTCACACAGATAGCAAATGGAAGAGACAAGATTTAAACTCAGGCCCTCTAATAGTAATAAAGAAGGTAAACTGCCAATGTAACTACTGTGGTACAGTGGAAGGATGCTGGCCCTGAAGCTGGAGGAGCAAAGGATTTGTTTTTAATCATGACTTTTCTGCTTTGTGATCATGAGAGGGAAGAGGGAGGGAAACATGTACGTAGCACTTACCACTGGCCAAGAGCTTTACAGGTATTATCTCATTTGGTCCTTATAACAACCCTGGGAGGTAGGTACTATTATAGCTCTCATTTCATAGAAGAGAAAACTGAAGTAAACAGAGGTTAAGCAAACAGACTTTCCCAGAGTCATGAAGCTAGTTAAGTGTCTGTTCAGGTCTTCTTGACTCTAGACCAGGTGCTCTATCTGCTGTGGCCTCATCTAGCTATAGAAACTATGGGCAAGTCCCTTCACCTGTCTGGGCCACAGTTTCCTTCCTTATAAATCAAAAGGCTAGATGATATCTAAAGTCCATTCCAGCTTTATATCCATGATCCATTTGATCCTATGATCTTCAGGTTTCCAGGATACTGGAAGAATTGTGGAATAGGAGAAAGACTGTCAGATTTATTTTTAGAATTCTTAGTTTTTGGAGTCATGCTTTGCTGCTCTTTTTGTGACTCTAAGACAGTTCCTTGACCTCTCTGGTCTCAATTTCTTCCTTTGTAAAAACAAAGGGGTTAGAGTACACAATATCTTAGGGTCCCCCATTTGTAAATCTTAAACTGGTACCAATGTGATATGTTTGTTATTAACGAACTTAGGTGCTCTTTTGTAGATGCAGTGAGATCCAAGAGGCTTTCATCATCTGTATGACTGAATGCCAAATATTGTCCCAGAAAGGCACAATTGGATTGGGGTAATGCTCTTTGGAATAAGGGAGGGTCGGAGGCAGCATGCTTTAGTGGAGGCAGAAGCAGACGACCAAAGGTCTGAGTCTACCACTTTTACAATTGTGACCCTGGGTCACATTACATTTTCCAAATCTTACTTTCCTCATCAGCAAAATAGATAATATTCGAGCTGCCTGCCTTACAAAGTTGTTACTCAGTTTGTAAGCCTAAAAAGCAGCAGATAACTGTAAATTTTATTTTGTTACTAATCATAAAGTTGGCTGTTGTTACTTCCCTACACACAAAGGTGTTTTTTGTTTTTAAATTTAATGATCAATGTACAATTCCTAAAGTCGATAACAGGGGTGGAACCAGCCCGGGACCTGACACATTCCAGTTCAGAGGGATCTTTTTTGGCTGCTACTTCCACTGTATAAGCATAGAGAGCACAGGGATTATACGTTAAATTTGAAAATGCGGGCCTTAGTATACATTAGCGTTTGGAAATGGAAAAATCCGAGAACGCAACTCGTGCTTCGCAGGGCCCATTTGCACTGCCCCACTAGAATAGGGAGAAACGTGCGGACCATGCCTGCAGAGGGGGGACGGGGAAATATGGTCCGGTAAGGACCCTGATCCCCCAGAGCAGTGGCCGGAAGGATGCATTGATGGCTTTGCTTGCCCAGGTCCGAGATCTAGCTGGGTGGCAGCCCCGTGCGGGCTGGCGAGGGTCTGAGGCCAGGCCGTGACGTGGCGGCGGGGCCGCGTCCGGGGCTGGAGGTGTCAGGGTGAGAGCCGAGGGGCAGAGCGGGCCCTGACGTGGCGGCTGGCCCGTGGGAAGGGGCGGGGCCATGGGAAGAGGCGGGGCGGGGCGGGGCGGGGCGCTGCACTGTGCCGAGCTCCGGCCAGAGGGCGCCCCAGCCCCGGCCATCCCAGGACTCGAGACCTCCCAGTATGTGGTGCGAGGCGGCCTGGAGTAACCGCGCTGGGGATTGGGCTGGCGGAGCCGCGGGGCCTTGAGGGAGCTGGGCCAACCCCGCCCCCCTCTTCGCCCTTCCCCATCCCTCCCCAGAGTTTGGGTCGGGCGTGGAGGGGACGGAAGACGAGGATTAGGCGCCTCTTCTTTTACAATCCTAAATCTCCGCCGCAGAAGCAGCTACCGCCGCGGCTAGAGCCCCGCCCATTCAGACCAATCAGCGGCTTGGGCACAAATATGCAAATGAAGCGCCTGTGCTGTCGGTGTGCCGCTCGTTGGGGCTGGTTGGGTCGCGCTTGGGGAGTGAACTGGGCCAATCAGGCGGGTGCGTGGCGGCGCGGGGGAGGCGGTGCCCCTTCCCTCCTCCCTCCTCGACCTCGCTCTGACAGGGGGGCCTGGCCGCGCCGCCGGTAAGTGCTGCCGCTGCCACCGCCGCCACCGCCGCCTCCGCCGCCAACCGCTGCCAACCGCCGCCGGAGGGGAGAGCCGGGGCCCCAGCTCAACTGGTGGGGAGAGGCGGGGGGCGCGCGGGCTGGGGCCGGCGGGGGCGGATGTCTGTCAAGCGGGTGGTCTCGGGGCCCCCTCTGGGCCAGCCGGTCGTGTCAGTCTCCGTCAAGGTGGGGGGCCGGCGCCACCGGCGGCGGGGGGCGGCTCCGTCATGGCGAACCGAGCGGCGGTGAGTACGTGCCGCTTGCCTCCGCCGCCCGGCCAGGGGTTCGGGGCCGGGGCCAGGCCGCGCTCGGGCGGAGGAGGTCCTTGACTGAGGGGGTGTGGAAGGGGCGAGGCCGGAGGCTGGCGAGGGGTCCATGACACGTGTGGCTGAGCGCGCTGGAGTCTCCCGGGGCTGTCATGGCTGCGGGCTATCTCCCCGTCCTTTTCCCGGGGCCCGACCCAGACGCCGCCGCCGCCGTGCCTGTTGCACGGGTGTGTGAGAGTGTGTGTGAGTGTGAGAGAGTGAGAGAGAGAATGACTGTGTGTGGTGTGGGGAGGCGGCGTCTGCCCCTCGCGCAGGGTGTAGATGGAGGGAGGGGGCCTTGGCATGCGGTTGCTTGGCCTCTAGCCGTGTTCCCACCTTCTTTTACGTGGGAGAAAGAAGTCCCTGGGTCTTAGGCTCCGGGGCCCCCCTCCCCCGCCACTTTTTCTCCGAGCCCCTACCCCCACCCAGCCCTGAGTTCCTTCAGCTCCCAGCTCCCCTCCTTCTATCTTTCATCCACCTCTCCCTACTACTCCCTCTGGCCCCTCTCCTCCTCTCTTCCCCCATCCGCCTTTCTCGGCCAGCGGTGACTCATTGCCTGGGTGTCCCGGGAGCACATCGTGCCCTAGGGCACCGGGCCTCCTGTGCTTTCCCAGGCCCTGGCTCTGGGGTTTCAGCAGAGCTCTCATCGGTGATACTCTGCCTGCCCCCTCCCCCCTTCTACCAGTGGCAGCCCTCTCTGGGCCTATATTCATGCCAACAGCATGGCCAGGTTTCTTCTCATCTCCTGCTCTGTGCGTGCTTGGTTGCAGCTGCTTCATGGCATGAGTAAAGGATGTAATGGGTGATTCCATGGCATCTCCTGAACTAAGTACCATTTCCAAAGTCTGGTATCTTATAACCAGTGGTCCCTTTCCTCAGCTGCAGGTCAGCCTTGGTTGTTTTTGTTTTTGATTTGTTTGTGTTTTCTTTTTCTTTTAAATAAAACTTTTCATCATGAAACCATGTAGAGGAGAATAAAAGTTATTTGAGACATGCTGTTAACACTTGTTACACACAATTGCTTTCATAGAGGCCTTGGATCTGACACCTCCCCCCCCCATTACCCAATAGATGTGAGCCCACCTCCAACTTGGAACATTAAATCTCAGTTTTGTTAATAAAATTTCAGACTGTCAGAATTTAGTTTGCCAGCGTATAAATAGTGCTATATTCACATTTTTAACATTTAATCATAATTTAAGTCTTCCATATTTTGATTAGCTTTTTATATCATATTGAACCAAAAAAATTTATCCTGTACTATATTACTTTCTAGTTGTCCCATATTTAAAGAAGTTCTAGAATAGGAAAACATAGGATTATTGCTCTACACCAGCAAAAGACTTCAGAAAACATCTGGTCCTGTTCTCTCATTTTACAGATAAGAAAACTGAAGACCTAGGGAAGTTAAATGATTTGCCCAAGAGCACAATGGTAGAAAGCAGTAGAGGTAGGATTTGAACCTAAGTCCTTTAATTCCACAGCCTACTGGTGCTCTTTCCAATCTACCATACTGATTTATAAAACAGATTACATTACCAAGAGATTTTGGGTAAAGAATATAACATAAGCTCAAATTATTTACCTTTTATTTCAAGTTCATAGAAATTGAGTATCTGTACATGAAAACCCCAGCATAAAGCTTTCTAGCAGTCCATGTTTAGTAAATATTTGTTGACTGAATATGAAAAGTGCATTGTCCTACTAGTACTAGGATTTCACCAGGCTAGCTGGGTGACCTTCGGCAAATCACTACACACTTTGAGGGTTCAGGATCCACTATAAAATGAGGTAGTTTGACTAGATAATCTCTTAAGTTTCCTTCCATCTCTCCAACTTCTATGATTCAGACACACCTGTTGCTAAAAGAAAGGAAAGGTACAGCAATATTATGTATTTACCAATACATTTCTTCTGTTACTATTTTTAAAGTAATTATGCAATAAACAGACTATGTAATACATTATTAACAAATTTCTGCCTTTAGGGCTTATACTCTGGATTATGAATTTCATAAAACTGGCATAAAATGTACTAGAAGAAAAATTAGTCACCCTGACCATCAGATTTTTAATCTATCCCTACATGGATAATATGAGTTTTTAGGAGGAACTCGTGAGTTAAAGACTGATAAAAGGAATAAGATAAAAGATAAATAGCTTGAGAGAAAACATGCCAATGGGTTATTCAGGGAAATGAAAGGAAAAAGAATTGAGGCAGGGAGGCATAGTACAGTGAAAAGAACTAAACTGTCACAAGACCTGGGTCTTAGTCTCAAGTATGACACCTAACAGTTTCAGCTTCACTTCAACCCAAAAGCATTTAATGATTTTAAAGCAAGTTACTTAGGGACCCCAAGTTTGCTCATTTATAACACAGAAGTTGGAGAGGGTAGTTTGAACTAGAGAGCTAGAGAACATATCTTAAGGCCTTTTACAGCAGTAAAATTGTGTGATTCTAAGCACCTGTAAGGTAAAAATGGAACAGTATTCACAATTTGGGGGGAAAAGTTTGAGCTTTATAAGGGAAAACAAAGTAAAGATTTTTAAATAGATAATATAATGTAGATGTGGAGAATGAAGGAATTTAAATAGCACAGTCTCAAGTGTATAGATGGAAAAGCATATTTAATCAGTGATGAGTCCTTGTCGAGGCAAAATAATTCAATGAGCAAGGTTTTAGTATAGTTCTGTGAAATAAAAGAAGGTAGAAATGTTAAGGTGAAGAGGGATCTGCATATGAAATTTGAGAGATGGGGAAAAAACAGTATTGGTGCTATAATCAGAAGAAAACTTCTGGACAGGTCAAGACATTTTAGTCTACTTTTAAAAATAAATTTTAATTGGTAGTTTATTTTTACATCACATTTCTTATTGTATTCTTTCCCCATTTCACTTCCTGTTTTGGTCTTTTTATATAGTCATCATTAAATATTAAAGATCAATAAGGGAATGATGAACCTGGAAATCACCAATGTAAATATTAGATAAATTAGAGAAGGAAACAGTATCTTTACAAGAGATATTGGAGATGAGGAAGGAAAAAAGTAAAATCATGGGAAGCAGAGAGAGAGCAAATAATAAATTTTATTGGAAAATAGTGGGTAGACTGGGAAGAATTAGCCAGATAAATTAATTGTGGTGAGATCCATTCAATTGAAGAAAAAAATATCCAAGAGTATATTAAAGAGTAAGAAGTTGAAGTGGTATTTAATTTTCAATTCAAGGAACATTTATTAGTTTTAGAATCAAGTTGCCTTAAGTGAGAGCCTCACTTTAAGATTTGGGGCTCTCCAATTTGAAAGACTTAAAAAAAGAGGCAAATAGAATTAATGAAAATAGTGATGACAAATTGACAGTGTTTTCTAAATTATTAAAAATTTCACATAGCTGCCACTGTGGCATTGGTATACCATGTGGAAGCTTTTATTGGTGTACAATGATTTAACTATATTGCTTTAATTCATAAATAAAGGATGCTACATTCATACAGTTTTATAAAACTAACTTCTGGCGCTTTCTGTTACTGGGTACTTCAGCTCTTGCCTTTGAGTAAACAGAGTGGTAGAAAATCTAGGCAAGTGACAAACTGAACCTCTAGAGAATAGAAAGGCCAATGGATCAGTAGTTTTCTGATTCTTTACTTTTCTGTCACATCTTCCCACCTTACTCAATCTCCAGACAGCACTATCGGAAGGTGGCACTTATTACCTGACCTTAGCATAGTATTGTTATAGGAATCTAGCTTAGATGTGTCAAGTGTTTCTTTTTAAGAGTGTTGTTTCTGTTTAAAGAAGTGTCAGTGTATTTAGGAAGGACAGCAAAGCCTTCAAGCTTTCTCAGTACCTCTTAATGGAAAAATAATTAGCAATATTTTACTGTTGGAAGAAACCTTTTTTTTTTTTGGCATTTACTAAGTGCATTTCTCTCTTTGAAAAGTATACTCGATAAATGTGTTTTCACTTTACATACAAAAATGGACTCCTCCCCCAAAATATGCCCTTAATCATGTCATATACAGTTACAAACTTTTAAAAAAAAACTATTGGTCTCAATTATGTCTCTGCCTATTCAGTCACTAACATGTGTAGCCTATTTGGATATTTTTTATAAGGACCCTAAAGCTGACTGGTAGAAATTGTTTAGACTATTCAATGATATCTATGAAATAGGTTTCAGAAAAAATGGAGTTTCTTGTAATGTAACTGCTTATTACTGGATGAACAAGTTTGTAAGAAATTTGTGGGGTGGGGAGGTGTTAGTGTTTTGTTTTGTTTTTTAAGCTGGATGAGTTTTATGTTTGAAAGCTCTTGAAATGTCATTTAAAACATAATTGTTTCACCCAAGGAGACAAGATTGATACCTGGAAAACAGTACCACCTTTTTCAGTTACAGTGGTTTCTGTTTGATTAGTATAATCTATATTAAACTTCGTTTATAATAGATTATTGGAGGTTAACTACTAACCTCTTATTAACTAAAAATACACAATTGTAATATGTGTCACATTGTTTGGTTTATTTTGGAATTTGTATACATTTTGACAGGTAAATAAATGTGATATATTTTTGTTTCCTTTAACTTTGTAAACATTATTATCTTTTAGAAGCTGTCATATATGCATATGTTTGTGTATACATGCATGTATGTGTATATATTTGTCTTTTTGGTTGAAATGCAGTGTGGTATAATATATATATATATATATATATATATATATATTTGTGTGTGTGTGTGTGTGTGTGTGTGTGTGTGTGTGTGTGTGTGTGTGTACACACAGTGGACCTCTAAGTAGTTTTTCCTCTGACACATAATAGCTGTGAGACCCTGGGCAAACCACTTTATCAGTCAGTTTCCAGTTCAACTCTCAAAAACTACTAGCTTTAAACATTTGCCTGATATGTATTGGTGGTGGAAGTTACCATACCAAGGTTTTCCTATGCCAGTGAAATCACAAGCCTGAGCCAAAAATTTGATTGAAATAGTTCTAACTTATAATTTATGACTCTGGGGAGAGGGGGAAGGGAAGAATGGGCATAACAATTCAAGTTCATGAAGTCTGTAGTCCAAGGACTTGCTTTTTAATATTGGCTTTTGTTAACAGAGTTTGTGTGATATTGGACAAGAAAGGTACAGCTCTCTGTAACTTTTCCTCATTCCTCATCTGAAAAATGAGAGTATTGGATTAAAGTGACCTCTAAGTTTCCTTATCAGCTCTAAGTCAAGGGGTTCCTAAAATTCTGTGATTTAAAAAAATCCCAGATTCACCTTTCTCTTATAAATTCCTGTTCTGATGCTTCATCACAGTATCGAAGTGACTGGTTTTTCTTTTTTAAAAAAAAAATTTTTTTTTTGGAGGGCAGTTGGGGTTAAGTGACTTGCCCAAAGTCACATGGCTAGTTTTTGTGTGAAGTGTCTGAGGCCAGATTTGAACTCATGTCCTCCTGACTCCAGGGTCGGAGCTCTATTCACTGCACCACCTAGCCACCCCAGTGACTGGTTTTTCAAAGGCCATTCCAGTTGAGTGCCAGGAAAGACTTTAGAGAAAAGAGCCCGGAGATGGACTGTATGTCTGCCATATCAGGATCAGTCAACCTAAATTCCAGATTGGAGTTCCATCTCTAGGTTGGCCACAGAGTATTGATTTTTTTTTTTGGCCACAACAACTCTTCAGGTGTAAATGGGTTTTGATATGTATGAGTGGAGGGAGGTATCTACACTGGCCAAATCTCAAATCTTTAAAATATTAGAGTTAGATTGAACCTTAGGTGGGGCTACTGGATTCCTTGGAAGACACTGTACTAGATGATTCATAAAGGTTACAAAATGACATGTCCCAAGAAATTCAGTGAACTTTTTCTGAGCCCTCATTTGATATTTGATGATAATGACTATCCATTCCTTTTTTAAACTCTTTAACTTGTATACTTTTCTTTCAGCCTCTCTTCTTGAGTTCAGTGGAATATGGCTGCCCTATTTTGAAGCAAATCAAAATATGGAGAATTTTAACAATGTTGATCCTATAATTGATTTTCTTTTACCAGAGGACAAAAATCACAGAAGATGACAAAGCATAGAGAAAGGTGATCTTCATCATTAGAGGAGATATTCATCCAATCTTTTAAAGTATCAAAATATGAGATTCTCTAGTTCAATCCCTTCATTTTTCAGATAAGGTAAATAGGCAGTGAATGGTTAAATGCCTTGCATAACATCACACAGGTAATTGAAAAACCTTTGTCTAAATATTTCAGTTACTATGTAGGGTTTTTTTTTAAATTGAAATCAGTAGCTGAAACATTTTTAGTAGTACTTTAGTCACATTTTTATTCATTCAAGAAGTTTTCGAATTCGGCTTCAAAGCCTTTTGGTGGGAAGAGGGACTCTAGATTTTAGGTCTTCATTAAGGTTTAAATAGTGATAAATTATTTGAAAATTTTGTAATTATGTCTCATTTTTATATTCTCCAGAAGTACAAAAGATATTTGCCATGGGTTGCTCTTCACTTAACTGAATTCTCATTGTGGGTTCCTTCCTACTTACCTGGAGTGTAGTTGAAAGGAACAGCTGCAAATAGAAACCATTTTCAATTCATATTTGAGTATCCATATTATGCCAGATTAGGTACAACAGAATAGAAAAAAAAAGGTTGATTGTTTTTTTTTAAATTAGTCATAATATCATCTCACTTTTTAGGTGGTTAAGTCTGGGAAATTTCACTTCGTAGTTAGTTGTTGTGTTCTTGAAGGAGATGGAACTGGAGGAATTGTGGGATATGTTAAGATCATAGAATTTTAGAGCTAGAAGAACTCTTAGAGATCATTTAGGCCAACTTCATTCTCCTTTGTTTCTCTAGCACCTACCATGTTATTCACGTAGATGCTTAATAAATTCTGTTAATTTTAATTGAATTATATTTAAGAAACTGACGATTTACCCAAGTTCACATAGTATGTGATCTAGTCCAGTATTCTTTTCATATTATACTGCTTCCCTAATGTTAGACTATGTAGGGTACTATAAAAAAATATAAAGAGAAAAGTAGGAAAAGGACATAATAAGGATCTTTATCATCTCGGAGTTAAGTAGATTACAAATGGTCATTTGCCCTAGTGCTTACATAGTGGTAATGTAGCTTCTACTTTCTGGATATTTTGTAGGCTAGAGTCCTTTAGAGACTGCCAGAGAATTAGGCAAGATTACTAATGTGGTAGGCAGTGATTTTCTTGCTACTATTTAGAATTGGCTTTATAGCACAGAATATTAAGGCAGAAAGAAATAGTTGAGATTCATTTTCATTCAGAAATCACTTAAGTGCACTTAATAGCAGCCTAAGTATAAGATTACAAATAAATTGATAAGGGAATTGGTTATAGGATCACATCCTCATTGAACACAATGAATTGCATACTGTAGGAATTTAAGCATTTGGAAGAATGTAATAGTCATTTCGGGTGTAAGTCTAGGAGTACACAAGAAATGAACAAATAAATTTCAACCAGTGGCTAGGAAAAAGTGAAGTTAGTGTGAAATTGTAATAGATCAAGTCCATATTGCTCTTTTTTCTGTCTGCTCAGAAGCTTGAAGGTAGGAGTAAAAAAAGCAGACATAGACTGCTGTCTGAGCCAAAGTTGGAAGTTTACATGATTGTCTAAATAAAAGGCTCTGGAACAAGGGGTTGAAGGTAGTAAAGGTGGTTAAAAAAAAAAAGTCAGAAGGAAAACATGACTTAAGTGGAAGGGAGTGACTGTAGATCTGAGAGAAAAAGAATGGTATATGAAAGAACAAAAAAGATGAGAGATAGGAAGGTTGTAGTCAGGGGAATTGAAATCAAGATCTTGGAAGACAAGCAGTGCTTTATGATAATGAGGTGTGAAATTTGCTGTGTGGAGTGGAAATGGAGATCTGTGGAGTCGGGAGGACAAGGAACACTTAGGGTGCAGCAGAATTGTGAGGTTTGAAAATTTTGTTCCTCCCCTTCCAAGTTTATAAACCAAGCCACCTATATGTTACTCTACCCACAAAGCTTTGGGCTGTTGCTTGTTATACCTTCATTGTAGCTTGCAATTTTGTGCCTTACCTTATAAGTTTTTTAATTGTGCCACCTTCTTTGGAAGTGTTAAGCCTTCCTGTAACACTTTTGCTGTAAGGGAAGATTATCACTGGACAAAATTTAAAGTTGGAGAAAGCCTTAATTAGTTGATTTTTTAAAAATCCCTCCATCTTCCCCTCCATCTATAAATATGTTCAGGTTTTCCTTATCCTGAAAATTCTTTTTCCAATCCCCTAATACTCCTTGAAGCTGTCTTTGGACTCTGAAAGGAAAGGGGTTTGAAAATCTTAAATGAAAATAATCTACTTTCACTGCCTCCACACCCACTTAGCCCTTTATTCCTTGTAATTTGACTTGCATTTTTATCACTCTACAAAATTAGTTTGCTTAAAAATTACTAATGTCCTGATTGTCAAATCCAATGGCCTTTTTCTCAGTTCCTATCTGCCAATGCCTTTTTGGAGCATTTGAAATTTTTTTCTTGAAATTTTCTCATTCTATATCTTATGTGACATTAGTGCCACCCATCAATGTTTTCCTTCTATTTCTTATCAATTTCTTATCAGTTCTCTGCCTCCTTATTTATTGCAAATTCCTAAATGTAAGTATTCCTCAGGATTCTGTTTTGGTCCCTTTTTCTTCCCTTCCATATTCTCTTTTAGTGATCATATTTACTTCCATGTATATATATGACTTCTGAATCTGAATCTTCAACTCTCTTCTAATTCAAGCTTGGTTTCTGCATTTTCAACTGCCTTCTGGACGTCTCTCATAAATGAATGGAAAGAGCACTGAATTTGGATTTGGAAGACCTGGGTTCAAATCACAGCTTTCCTCCCTATCATTCATTATCTTGGGCAAATTGATTATCTTCTCTAAGCCTCAATTTCTTTATATGTAAAATGAGGGAATTGGACTGAATGATCACAAAAGTCCCATCTGAATCTCTTGTAAGCTAGTTATTCCATCAGTATTTCAAATTCAGTCTATCCAGACCTAATTTGATATTTTCCTTGAATTTTTTTCACCTCTGACTTCACTGTCACGAACAGGAAAGAGCCCAGGAAATATCAGTGCCTTCAGAACACCAGCTCTGTTTCCAGCCTGACCCTGGTAGCCATCATCCACATGCCACCGCCACCAGCTGCCACCAGTGAGGCAGGGAAGCCAGCCTAGCTGAAGGAGCAAGGCATCCCGAGGTGGCATGTAACTAGGTGGGTCAAACTACTGCCATAACTTCTACCACCATTTACTTCAATTTGGACTCCAGTACAGCCCAGGACAAAGAGCCCTGGGAATAGATGCCCTCCAGACTACTAGTCTTGTTTCCAGTGCAGGCCTGACTGTCAGAGGGGAACAGCATATGTGGCTATGCAAGCTGGCAACTACCTCTGCAGAGGTTTCAACCCCCATGTCATCAGAAGCCACAGCTGTTGATTCAGAAAAGAAAATTCTTACCACCCAAAGTACTTGACACAATCAAATGGTTCAACTTCAGAAACAGATACATTTTTATCCATTACCATTGGCTTTCTCACTGGACCTAAGTTTTCCTAAGCCTTTCTATTTGACTTTTTGCTGAAACCTATATGTGTTTTCTCCCCTTTAAAATGTGATATGAACTCCATAAGAGCAGAGACTGTCTTTTCCATTTGTATCCCTAGTGTTTAGCACATAGTAAGCACTTAATAAAAATTTTTTCATTTACTCTTCATTTGTGTGACAGTATTGTTTTTCTTGACATTTACACTTGAAACTCAGCCTTTTCAATCTTCTGATAGCCTATCATTTTAACCTATGGCATCATATAGCCTATGACAGTGTCTTGTATCTGACTCCTTCTTTTCCTACCCACTATTGTACCTTTAACCAGGCTCTAATTCTAACCAGGAATATTGAAAACACTTCCCAACTGAGCTTGTTTTATCCAGTCTCTTCCCTCCCCAATCAATCCTATATGCTGTTATTGCCAAATTAATTTTCCTAAAGCACAGTTCTGGATATATCATTTCTCTGCTCAGAACCCTTCAATGGCTCCCCACTGCCTTAAAGTTAAGGCTAAGATAGAACCTTCAATGAAAGCTCCCCCTAAACTAACTTTTTAGCCTTGTCTCTTACTACTCTATTATGGGTACTCTGAATCAGCTGAATTGAGATATTCTTTTCCTTGTGCTTTTTGGTTTCTGTGATTTAACTCAAAGTATTCAATCTAAATTGCACTCCCTTAGTCCCACCTTTCAACTCCTTGAATTGCTAATTCATCCTCTCTCTCCCCAGCCCATGTATCACTTCACTAATCCCCCTAATCAGTTATTTAATTCTCCTTTTTTTCTGACACTCAAAAGCACATTGTGGTTTTCTTGTAGCACTTATAGTCTGCTTTATGTAATAATAGCAATAATTTTAAAAGCACATTTCTAATATTGTTTTAGAGTTTACAAAGAATTTTTCTCAATTCTTGTGAGAAAGGTAATATATTATCTCCATTTTATAGATGAGGGTGCCGAGGCTGGAAGGGTTAAGAACCTTAACAAGGGTCAGATAGATATGTGTTTGAACTGAGTTTTTCCTGATTCTAAGTTCAGCATTCTATCAGAATAAATATCTTGTCTCTCAAAATTTTAATTGAATAATTAAATAACCCAGTCAATCCTTTACTCCTTGTAATTTGTCTTGCATTTTTACTTCTCAACAACATTAGTTTGCTTAAAAATTACTAATGATCTGACTATCAGATCTGCTGCCCTTATCCTCAATTTTTATCCTCCATGACCTTGGAGTGTCTGAATTTTTAAATTTTAAATCATGGTATCCATTAGCTTATGTGACATTGGCACCCTTGATTTCCTTCTGTTTCTTATCAGTGCTCTGTCTCCTTATTTATTGCAGATTCTTAAATGTAGATATTCCTCAAGGTTCTGTCTCTATCCCTCCCTTTTCCTTCTGCTTTGTTCTCTTTTGACATCACTTTTACTTCCATGATTTCAGTTCTTACCCCCACATAGAGGTAGCTTCTAAAATTTGACAGTTTTTTGGGTATGATATCTGATAATTTCCTAAGATAAGCTTCTAATATTTATTTCATTAATTTAAGTTTAATGTTCAAAAGTGTTTCCTCTAATCAAAATATTTTCTTTTTTAATAGACTTTAGGTGCTTAGAAGTGTTGCGTTGTGATCAGTATAGTAAACTTAAGTCTTAATTATTTGAACTGTTCAAAGTTAGAAGATTGGAAAGTAAAAAACAAATTATAAAATTATAGATTTAGAACTGAAGAGGAACTTAATCTATTCCAACTTCTTCATTTTACAAAGGAAGAAACTAAGGCTTAGAAAGCTTGAAGTGCCTTACCCAAGGTGAAGTAGGTAGTAAGTAGTAAAGCTGATACCTGATCCCTCAGATATTTTGACTCAAAATTTACTTAATTTTTGTTAAACCATATGTTTATATTTGACTTTGGGATATATTTTATTGTTATATTTGAATATAAGTATGTCTAATGAGAATAGTATAAATTTAAAGCTAGAAAGGACCTTAGATTATCTAGTCAGTCTCCTTATTTTTCAGATGAGGAATCTGAGACCTAAAGACATCATGACTTCTATTAACTTAAAATAATATATGACTGTGCTAAAGATTTGATTCAGGAGAAGGTTTCTATATTCATATTTCTTCCTGCATCCTGCTTGAACGATTGATGACTATTTCTCAGCTTTATTTCAACATCAGCGGAAGTTGAGCTACCCTTTCTCAGTAGTTCTCTGAAACCAGGATGAAGTTAATTGAGAATTAAAGAGTTTCCCTACTGAGATGCAAAGTAATAACAAATTTAGTATGAATGTCAACAAAGCAAGTAAAAGGAATAAGTTGTCAGTGGTGGAGAGTATTAACAAGGAATCTGTAGAACTATTGTAGTTTTATACATATTATATATGATACAGATTGGGGTCAACAAAACTTGAATCAGGCCCACTGTTTTCTTTTTGTAGAGACTAAATAGTTTTATTGTATTTTAAAATGTAAAAGCCATTTTCAGCTGGCAAAATAGGAGGTGAATGCGATTCAGGTCCTAGTTTCCAAATTGTCAATAACCAGGAAAACAAGATTTTGCCTAAATAGTGTAATTTATAGATAATCTACTGATCTGCATTGGTAGAGGGAGTTTTCTTATCAGGCATTTCCTATATCAATAAAATCATAGTTCTGTTCCAAAAGTAGACTTTTAAAAAGTTAGACTCTAAAATGAATCATAAAATTATTTAGAGTAACACACCAACTTTTAACATAAGACTTCAGAAGAAATTCCACCGGGTGCTTTTGCTTCAGTTTGTTTTTCAGGCTATTCTAAATCTTCTTAACATCTGTAAAAAGTGGAGAGAGGTGATAAGAGTTAAATATTTTGAAAACAAAGGTAATAAGTAAGTTATTACTGGTAATAAGATAATGATACTATCTACCTATACATATAATTCAGATGATTTTGTACTTTAAAATATACTAAGATCCTTGATAAGTAATATTCTTTCTCTAAAGATACTTTTAAGCATTTGTACTCTGTACTATACAGCTAAATACTATATGGCCAGCTACAGTAGGTAGAAGACATGATGTGTGACCTTGAGAAGACCAGTACATTTTGAATAATATATGAGATTGACTTGATAAAAACAGTAGAATTTGTTAATAAAGCTGTTCAATTAAACAGAAACGTCTCCCTTCCCTTCATTTCCCTCCCCCTCACTTCTTAGTATGTAGAGAAGCTAAGAGTTTGGGTATTTGCTAGGTGACCTTAAATCTCTATCAAAGTGAAATCACTTATCATTTTGGCTGTTGTGATGGTTCTACAGTTTGAACACTAATGGAACATCTTGGTAGCTTAATATTTTCATTATCAACTGACATTAATTCAGAATAATGTACTCTTGGTTAGCCAGAAAATTTTCATTCCATTGGTAAATTATAATTTTGTTAATATCCATATTATTATAATTCTTGAAAACCAGATTAAACTAAGAAACAGAGGTGAACTGATTATGACACTACTACTTTGGATTAATTACAGCACCCTTCTTCAATAGAATTTAATAAAGATTGTAAATTTAAAAGGGTTGATACCACTTATGACATAGTTATTCAACTTTTGTCATTATACAGTAGATTTTGCTTGTGTGCTTTGTTCTGAATAGAATTGTGAAACTTGGATCAATCCTTTTTTCCTTTTCAGATGAGAAAACTGTCACAGAGGAGTTAAGAGACTAGTCCAACATCACTTGGCTACCTTGGAGCAGAGCCAGGTGTAAAACCTACATTAACTGATAGGGAGGAGATGACATTTATTTGTTTAGTATTTCTTTAGCAATGAAAATGCTCCTTTTGAACATTGTAAGAAAAAATTTTATAATGTCCTTTAAAATTTAAAAATAACTATTAAGTAAAAGTAATTTACGTTTAGAGAAAAACACGCTGGGTCAGAATTTTGAATTTGTGACCAAAAATATCTGCTTTCTATAGCCTATCCAATCTAAGATTGGAATTTCCAAGTTCTATCTTCCTTTCTTCCTTCTTTCCTTCCTTCCTTCCTTCCTTCCTTCCTTTCTTTTTACAATAGTGAAAGTGATCCATATGTCCAGTTTCGGAAATTATTGTCTTATTGTAGTAGAGGTCCAGTTGAGATTAAATATACATTTTAGTGGACCCAGTCATCATGGCTTTGTCATTTCTTCCAGCTCAGTTCTGCACCATCTGAATGGGAATAAAGGAGGCAGATGATGACAGTAGTTAAGGAGTATGGTTGGTGAACATTGTTAGCAATAAGACAAGGAAGAAAGGAATTTGAAAGTAGATGATAAAATTGAGTTGATTTTCCAGGAGGTTAAATAGAGAAGAGAGAAGAGTATAGTCAGTGCAGGAATGATAACTTGAGAAATAACTGAGAGGTTGAGGGAATGGAGGTCATAATAAGGATAAAAATGTGTTAAGGATGATAAGGCATAGGGAAAAAGTTGATGAAAAGATTATCGTCAGATAAAGGAATTTCAGAATTTGGTGAATACAAATGCCAATCTCTTGTGCATGATGGCAAGATCAAGGAAGGATATTAGGGCAGAGCCAACCAAGTTGATTGAGGAGCAGAAAGTAAAATTGTGTTCTATTCTACAGCTCCTCCACATGGATCTAGAAAATGTACCAGACCTAACTCCTAATTTGGAAACTCAAGAAAAAAATCACAGTGAATCATTTTTTCAACCCAGGTCATCAAAGGGAAACAGAAGGTTCTGTGGAAACTGGGGATGGAGTCTAGACAGGAATGACTGGTTGCAAGGAGAGATTATGTACCAGAGGTCTTGGATTTAACACACAAGGGCCTAGACTTGTTCAGGATATAGGAATTGGTACCAACTGGCAGTTCTGCCACTTACTAGCCAGTTCTGGGTCACAGATTCAGGACATACTGAGGGAAGACTTAAAATTAGGGATAGCGTTACAGGGTAGAAGACTATTGTGAGCCCTAGTCTGTCTACTGAGAAAGCAAGTTCAAAAGCCAGCAGTAGCTATGTGGCTTGATCTTAG
This sequence comes from Pseudocheirus occidentalis, assembly GCA_028646575.1. Lineage (NCBI taxonomy): Eukaryota > Metazoa > Chordata > Mammalia > Diprotodontia > Pseudocheiridae > Pseudocheirus > Pseudocheirus occidentalis. Next base: position 96,021,361 of record CM053595.1, read on the forward strand.
GAGTGGTAGGCTGGTCTCAGTTCCAGCCCCTATCTCAGTCTGAAACCTACAGGGTAATAATCAAGGGAGGAATCACAGAACAAAGGCAAGCAGTTTTCTTTCCATGAGCCTACCAGTCTTTCTAGCAGGCATATAGTGGCTAAATTCAACAGCAGCCTACTGCAGCTCCAGCTGGGAGTTGGAGCCCATAGGCATGTTGCTCAAACTACAACCCAAGTCAGTAACACGCAGAGGGGAGTGATGAGACTTTACCCTGAGTCATACTACTATGAGAGCACTGAAAACTTGCAGATCTCCATCCTATGCTGTCCCTGAGATCCTGAAATAACACAATACTCTAGTATCCCAGAAGGTAGCAGAAAGACCCAAGATGAATGACTCCTCCTTGGGCATACCTTTCAGAAATGCACAGAGTTTGGCCCTAATGTGAAGTTTAAAATTAAGAATTAGACTGGAAGAATGATCAAAAAACAAAAATTCCTCAGTAAGGAGCTTTTATGGTGACAAGGATGCTCAAGACACCATACCCTACCATAAAAGAAAGTGACTCTGAAATATCTACAAGTAAAGCCTTAAAGTAAAACATAGCTTGGGTTCAACTGCAATTTCTAGAAGAGATGAAGTAAGAAAATGAAATGAGAATGTTAGAAGAAAAAATGGAGAAGTATGTGTACATGAGAGATATGAAAGAAAGAATTGAAAAGAATTGTTTGGGACAGAATATCAATTAACATACTACCTGAAAATTAGAGTGGACCAAATAGAAGATGATGATTCCATGAGATGGCAAGAAATATCAGAACAAAGTCAAAAGACTGAAAAAATGGAAGAAAATAAAAGGTGTTCATAGCAAAAAGACAAACAACTGACTTGGAAACTAGAGATAATTTAAGAATCACTAGACCACTTGAAAGCCATGACCAAAAAAGAGCCTAGACATCATTTTTTGAGAAATCATAAAATCATTTAAAAAAATCATAAATCACAAAAGATTTCAAAAAAAATTTCAATTTCAAATCATAAAAGTTCAATATCTCTTTGAAATAAAAGGCAGCATGACCCTCCTGAGAAAATACCCCAAATGAAAACTCGGAAACATTATAGCCAAAATCCAGAACTTCAAGGTCAAAAAATTATCTTCCAAGTAGTTAGAGTTGAGTGCTGAGGAGCTGCATAGTCAGAATCACATATAATTTAACCACCTCACTAGGAGCAGAGAACTTGGAATATAGCATTCCAGAAGGTTATGATTGACTTATCCAGCAAAACTGAGCATAATCCTACAGAAATTGATCTCTAAGGAAAGACGTTTTTAAAGCATTCCTGATGAAAAGACCAGAGCTCTATAGTAAATTTGAAGTGTAAACACAGAAGTCAAGAGAATCATAAAAAGTTAAACATGACTGAACACAGGAAATAAACAAGAATAAACATTCTGATTTGGAGAGATGATGTATACGTCCTTTCAGAATTCTATCATTATCAGGAGTCAGAGGGAGTCTAATTGGAGAAGAAGGTTTGAGCATGGTTATATTATGGTTTGATGATTTTAGAAGAATGAAAAGGGAGGGGAAGAGTAATATACTAGAGTGAGGGGAAGGGAGAAGGCAGCTTGGGAAACATTTCATAACTAAGGTGCACAAGTAGAAGCCTATACAAAGAGGAAAGGGTGGGGAAAGAGGCAGCACTTAAAGAAAAAAAAGCATACAGTTGGTCACAACTACATTTCATGCAACATGTAAACAGGAAGGAAAGGGGAGAAGGAAGGATAAGAGAGGACAGGTAAAGTGAGGGATTAATCCTAATCAAAATAAACTCAAGAATGTACAGTAGTGTATAGTAGCAATTTTTGGTGTGACAAGGAATTGGAAATTGGAGGGTACCCATAAATTGTGGGATGGCTAAATAAGTTATGGTATATGAATGTGCTTGAATATTGCTGAGGAAGGATGGAAACAAGCATTTATTTGTGCCTACTGTGTGCAAGGCATTGTGCCAAAGTGCTTTACATTTATTATGTTCTTTGATCCTCACAACAAACTTAAGAGGTAGGTTTTATCTCCATTTTACAGATCAGCAAACTGAGGCAGTTAAAGGTTAAGTAACTTTTCTAGAGTCATACTGTGAATGAATGTCTAAGGCTGGATTTGAACTCCTCTCTTTCTGATTTTAGATCCAGTACATCACTTCATTGTTTCTGTAAGAAATGTGTTGTGGTTGTGCTGTAGGAAATGAAGAGGTTGGTTTCAGAGAAACTTGAGTAGGCTCTTTTTCCATACACTTGACATGAGGTATATTTTTATTATAAACACATCTAGATCAGTTAGAGAAATACGTGCATAGAAAATTTTTTAAAGTTGTATTTTGGACTGCATAATGTAAAGAATACTTATTTTTTCACAGAATAGTTTTGAGGAGACTTATGATTATACTTTTGTATGTTTTCTTTCAGGCTTCCAATTATGATGAACTTCTTGGATGCAAAAAAACATGTTCCAGAGTTTGTTAACTATTTGTGACAGTATCTGTTCTGTATTCATGGGTAAGGATGTTATTATTTAAGAGTTTATATGAACTGATAAAATTAATATATTGTTGACAAAAGATCTTTTAGTTATAAATGTTCTTAATCCATTTATCTCAGAGTTCATATTTATTTTAAACAGTTGACCATGTTCTGCCTTCTGTCAGATCATGTTTTAAATTACCGACGACTCTAAAAACACATCAAACAAATCAATTCAATGAATCAGGCATTTGTTTAGATACCCAGTTTTGAGCTTACCTTTCTAAAGTAAATTTTACATTTTCTTCAGGGACCCATGATTTCATTGGTGGGGGTACTCCTAACCACAAATACAGGTTGCAAGCTGTATGCTATACACTTTGTATAGAAGAGTTACTTTGGCAGGAAAATTCATCACTCTGAAGCCAACTGAAGGTGATGATCCTCTCCAAACTTACCTAGGGTGGTCCTTGGACAACAGATACAATTGTCCAATGTGGGGCTGATTACTTGAAGTCTTTCTTGCTTTTCAGGAGCTGACACAGCTTATATTTTATAACCTTGAAGAATCCAGGATTGTCTCCTAACACCTGACACTTTAAAAAAACTGAAAAATTATATTTGATAGGTGAAAGAAGCATTTGTTTTTCAGTAACATTTAGGACTTCATATCTTATTGAGATGGACAAGCGATAGGATATTAACCACTTTTATAATAAATATAAATTAATTCTTCAAAAGTGTTAGCTGATTTTAAATTTTCCTTTGGAATTTAAAATTTGTATGTTTTGGAATATGAAAGTAAACATTTAAATGATATACATATTTTATTTATTGTGTCTTTAACCTTAGAAGCAAAGCTTTCTATATTGATTTCTTCCTTTCATAGGATGCAAGTATTTTTAGCATCTATTATTGACTGTGACTTAAACTTTTAGGACTAAGTACCATAATAAGATTTACTTTATTAATCTTTTTAAAATCATAATTTACAGGTGAGGTATAGTTTTAATATGTTTTCCAAGCAAAACCTATCTTAAAGAATAATAATAAAATCTTTGTACAAAATATTCTATATCTTTGAATTTTTAGGAATGTTAAAAGTTTTTTTTAAGTTATAGTTAAAGGATAATATTACTCAGTACAGATTTCATATGATTTCAAAAAAGATTATGTCTTTTTGGACAAATCAGGAAATTAATCTAATGTTCTCAGTATAGAGATTGTCAGTCTAAAGTTTTAAATTCTAATTCTTATACTATATTGAGAGAGTTTATTTCCTAAAACTTATGTTTTCTTATGAAATTGATATGAAAAATGATACCTTTCTGCTTTTCTGAATACTTCTAAAGAATACGCCAATGAAGTGTTTTTAAACAATGTTTCAACATTTTCCAAGTAGAAAGTTCTTCTAGAACTCTTCTAGATATATTCATCTTATTTTAATTAACAAATTACTCGGAACTGGAATACCTTTAGGTTTCTGTAATTCCTTTTCCTTGATTTAAAAAAAAAAAAGACAATCAAGGTTAAGTGACTTGCTCAGGGTCATAGAGCTAGTAAGTATCTGAGGTTGGATTTGAATTCAGGTCCCCCTACATTCAGAGCCAGTGTTCTAGCCACTGTGCCACCTAACTGCTCCTACATAATGCCTTTTAAAAATATGTAATGGATTGCATTAATTTTCTCTCTAATAGTTCCTTGATGGAAAATGCTTCTCTTTATTTTATGTTGTAGGAATTATTTGATTTTTTTAAAAATTTAAATCCTGGGGATTTTTCTGTTTTTAATCTTTGTGTTGGATAAAATCATTGGTTGCAACAGAGAGATATGTAGCATAAGTAGGTTGCAGTATATTTCCAAAGAGCTGTGTACAAGAAGTAAGCTTTAGGCTCTAATTACCCACTGCTTCAACTGGAAGTCCTCTAGGCATCTCAAATTCAACATGTTGAAAATAAAACCCCAGACGCACCACTCTTCTTAACTTCCTTATTTTTGAATGCTCTACCATCCTTCTAGTCATTTATGTTGACAAGCTTGGAGGAAATCCTTAGCTCGTTCCTTTGCTTCATCACCTGTGTTCATTTATTTATCAAGTCTTACATCCATAATCCTTCACTGGGGCTGATAGAGTTGTGCTTTGAGAATGAACTGGGCCAATGGGGCCAGGTGCATGGTAGTACAGGTGAGGCAATGCACTCATATCTGCCCTTTTCCATTCATATGCCAGTACCCTAGTTCTTGCCTGGACTATTGCAGTTATTTCCTAATTGTTTTCATCGTTCTAGTTCTTTCTCCACTCTAATCTATCTTTCATTCGGTTGCCAAATTTATGTTACTAAAGTGCAGATATAACCATGACACTCCCTTCCCTCTGTTACTCAGGGATCTCTACTAGCTCCTCCTTGCCTTTAGGATAAAATAGAAATTCCTCCTTCTGTCTTTTAAAGCCTCTCACAGTCTAGTTATAACCTGCTTTTCAGGCTTATTGCACATTGTTCTATGATCCAACCAAACTGGCCTACTTCTTTTTCTTCTTACCCAGCTTTTGCACAGGTTGTCCCCCAAACCTGGAATGCATTTCTTCCTTTTAGAATCTTTAACTTATTTCAAACTTAGCTCAGTACAGTAGGTTTGTCCTTATCTCCACAGTTTACTAGTATCCTAACCCTTCCAGAATTTATGTTGTATTTTGAATTTGCTTTCTGTTCATATAGACTGTAAGATCCTTGAGGTCAAATATTCTTTCTTTTTTGTTCTTATATTTCCAGAGCCTGGCATCATACACATGCATATATAATATATATGTATACATATGTAGTAGATGTGTAATAAATGCTTTTCAAATGAATGGTTAACCTGCCCCCTTAAAATGAATAGATTGGATTAATTGGTCTTCAAGAGCCCTTCCAGCTCTGTGATCTTATTGATGATTCAGAACCATTATTATTAATAATAGTTAAATTATGCTTTTTTATTCAAGGTCTGTCAAGAAATGTAGTGCTATTTGCCCTCAAAATGCTGTGTATTTTCAGTTCTGGTATCTGCTTTATACAGAGAAGATATTTTTTTTTTGTCTGTCACTTTTTGCTGCTATTGTATGTTTGTCATCTCCTTTCCTCTTTCTTCTGATTTGTTACCTCTAATCTGCTCCAGGCTAGGAAGCAATCTGTCTAATACTTGAGTGGATCTGTGATGATAATGATATTGATTTTTTTTTCTATCCTTCAGTCACAATCCATCCATGTCTTTATCCTCGCCTTTTTAAACATATTTTGGTTATCAGTGTAACCTATACATTGTGTATTTGTTATCTCTCACTCTCATTTTGTAACTGACACATCCTTTTCTATTATACATTTCTCAGATAAATATCTGTTATGCTTGTTGTGTACAGGTAGTTTTTGGAAATATATTATAGCCTGTTTAGACTCATTATGTATCTCTCTTTTGCCTGAAACTTTGATTTAGAGTTTTAAATTTTCTCCCCCTCCTTTCTCTCCAAGATGGTGTGCAGTCTGATACAGACTTTACATATACATTGCATACTAAATACTAAATACTAAATGTATTTCCACATTAATTAGAACCAAAAGGAAGAACCACAAGAAGGGAACCTCTCCCCCCAAAAAGGAAAAATAGTATGCTTCAGTCTTCATTCAGATGCCATAGTTCTTTCTCTGGATGTGGATAACATTTTCCATCCATGAGTCTTTTGGAATTGTCTTAGATCCTTGCATTACTAAAAAGAGCTAAGTCTATCAGACTGGTTCATCATACAATGTTGCTATTACTGTGTACAATGTTCTCCTGCTTCTGCTCACTTCACTCAGCATCAGTTCATGCAAGTCTTTCCTGGGTGTTCTGAGAGTATCTTGCTCATCATTTCTTACAGAACAATAGTATTCTTTTACATTCTTGTACCATGACTTGTTTAGCTATTCCCTGATTGATAGACTATCCCCTCAGTTTCCAATTTTCAGCCACCACAAAAGGAGCTGCTATAAATATTTTTGTACATGTGGGTCCTTTTCCCATTTTTATGATCTCTTTGGGATACAGACCTGGTAGCTATATTGCTGGATCAAAGGGTATGCACGGTTTTATAGGCCTTTGGGCATAGTTCCAAATTGCTCTCCAGAATGGTTGGATCAATTCACAACTCTATTACAATGCAATAGTTTGAAACTGATTCTTGAGAGATTGTAGTATTTTAAGATTCATATCCATACTGCATCTACTGATGCTAACATGAAAAAAGTACAGTCTAAAAAATAAAATTTTTTTAAGAAGTAGAAATGAATTAACTTTTTTTTTAATGAGGAAGTAGATATGACACTTAAGATTAAGTAGGGAAGAGTAGCAGGATCAGACCAAGTACACACAGAGGAATTACACTCTGGAAATTCTACAATCTTGATAGCATTAAGAAATCATTTTACACAATGCTTAGGGCAGATAGCAACACCAAAAGAGTGGGAAAAATCACAGATGTGGTAGAATGGCAGAAATAGGACTTGGTATCAGGAAGACTGGGTTTATATCTTAACTCTAAATCTTACTCTCTGTGACCAAGTCACTTAACACTTTTGAGCCTGTACTTCTTCATTTATAAAATAATGATGATATCTTTAGTACTTTTTTTACATGGAATGAGGATCAGATGAAATAATGTGTATGAGATATTTTACAAACTTTAAGGCTCTTTGTGTCAATTATTGCTCAAGAAAAGACAGACAAGGACATCTCTAACCACTCATCTATGTGCCTAACCTTTGCATCTTTTTGAAAATGATCTATAAATGTATTGAGAAGATCTTTGATGAAAATTTGAAAAGGTAATACACAAACTTGAAAGTTATTTCCTATAGCAAAATACATCTTTACAAATTACATAGTTGACTTAAAAATGTGGAGGGTACAAAATCTCCTTTATTGCTTAATTACAGAAGAGCATTTGGCTCTGTGGAGCAAAAACAGAACTTTAAAGGTTCTCTTTTAACAAATAATTTGCATATCTTAAGATCATTCAAGATTCCTTGATAAATACAACCACAGGGAAGTTGTTTAATAAGCAAGCTTATTAAAAGTATTTGTAAAATAAATAGGCTCTGAAATGAAGTATGTCAACAAGCACTTCTTGTAGGATTTACTATGTGCTAAACACATAAGAAAAACACTGTCCCTCAAACTCAAGGAACTTGAATTCTAATGGGAAGACAGCAGTAAATAAGTATATATCTTCACAGTAAAAACTAAGCAGATAGAAGATAATTTTAGAGGGAAGGCACTCATTTCAGGAGTCATTAGGAAAGACCTCCTGCAGAGTGAACATCTGAGCTACCTTGTGTGCAAAGAGTAAACTTTAGTGTGTTAAATTTTGTGACACCAGTTTTGGCTTTTCATTCTTTCTTATTTTCTTTTTCTTGGACATAATTTAATTTGACAAGATCGCCATTTATCTAAGTTAAACGTTGGTGAAGTTTTACTATGGCTTATAGATGTACAATCAATCAATAAGCATTTATTAAATGCTTACTATATGCCAGGCACTTTTCTAAGTACAGAGGAGATACAGAAAGGCAAAAAGACAAAAAATATAAAGCCAGTTCAGAAGAAAAATAATGTTTCATGAATGAGTTTAAATAGTTGTATGAAGGGGCGGCTAGGTGGCGCAGTGAATAGAGCACCGGCCCTGGAGTCAGGAGTACCTGAGTTCAAACCCGGCCTCAGACACTTAACACAAAAACTAGCCGTGTGACCTTGGGCAAGTCACTTAACCCCAACTGCCCTCCAAAAAGCAAAAAAAAAAAAAAAATAGTTGTATGAAGTCCACAGCCTAATATAATCAGTGCTTCCAGTGTCAGTCAAGTCTTTTCATTTGTTAACTCAGGTTTTATGCAAATATTACGACCTTCAACAGCAGCATCTAACAGAAGGGCATTAAATATAAATAAATATAAACTATAATAACAAGGGCACAGAAATATAAATAAAACATAAAAACAAGGTATTTGTTTTTATGGGGAGACAGCACAGAACATAGGTGATAAATGCAGAGTAAAAGGAAGGTAACCTTAAAATAGGAAAGCTCCGGTGGCTAGGGATGGGCGTCCGGAAGTACTCCTGTAGAAGGTGGAATTTGAAAGTCTGAGTCTTGATAGAGGCCAAGAATGTCTAGAGGCAGAGGTGAGGAGAGAGAACATTTCAAGCATGGGAATATCTAGTACAAAGGCACAGAAGTGGAAGATAGAGTATCATGTGCTGGGAATAGCAAGTAGGCCAGTATTGTTGAAACAGAGGTTTGAGAAGACTAGAAAAATAGGAAGAGGCCAGATTGTGAAGAGGTTTAAATGCCAAAGAACTTTATATTCGATGCTAGAAGTTACAGGGAGCCATTGGAGTTTGAGTAGCAGTGACATGTTCAAATTTGTACTTCAGAAAAATCACATTGGCTGCTTTATGGAAGATGGAATGGAATAGGCCACAGCAGTTCTCAACTTGTGGGTTATGTTTAATTTGTAACAATGAAAATACATCCTGCATATCAGAGATTCATAACAGTAGCAAAATTACAGTTATGAAGTAGCAACGAAAATAATTTTATGCTTGGGGCTCACCACAACGTGAGGAACTGTATTAAAAGGTTGAGGCATTAGGAAGGTTGAGAACCACTAGAATAGGAGGAGGCTTGAGAAAGTGAGATCAATTAAAAGCATATTGTAATATCCTAGAAGGAAGTTGATGAGGATCTGAACTAGGGTGGTAGTGGAGAGAATAGTACATTTGTGAAAGATGTTTTATAGGTAGAAATAATACGATTTGGTAATCAATTGAATGATATATGTAGTGAAGTCAAGGATGAACTTAAGACAGTGGATCTGGGGAACTGGAAGGATAGTAATGCCATTGACAGTAATATGGAAGTTTAGGAGAGGAGAGAATTTGAAGAGAAAAATGATTAAGGTGTTCTAATTAGTATGGTGACCAACCACAATTCCAGAGAACCAGTGGTGAAGCAGGGTAGTTACTTCCTAAAAGGTGATGAACTCAAGATACAAAATGAGATATATTTTTTAACATGATCAATGCTAGAATTTGCTTTGCTTAACTGTGTTTATTAAAGGGTATGTTTTGTCTTGTTTTATTTTGTTTTCCCAGTTGAGGAGTGGTAGAAGGGAGAAAAACTAAATGATTGTTAGTTGAAAAATAAAGTATAAAAAAGTAAAAACAAAACAAAAAAAGATAATGACTTCGTTTTGTACATGTTGAGTTTGGTATGCCTATGAACATCCAGTTCAAGGGTGTCCAAAAACCATTTAGTGATGCTTGACTGTAGGCCAGTAGACTAGAGCTGATTATATAGATATAGGAATCATCTGCATAAGGATAGTAATTGAAACCAAATGTCATAGTATAGAGCAGTGGTTCTCAACCTTCCTAATGCCAAGACCCTTTAATACTTGCATGTGGGCATGTCTGCATGTGGGTGGACCTGCCTGGAGACAGATAGAGGAACGCCATGTCTCGGTTCCTAAGACCATTGGAAATATGTGTTTTCTGATGGTCTTAGGCGACCCCTGTGACCCCTGTGAAAGGGTCGTTCAACCCCCAAAGGGGTCATGATCCACAGATTGAAAATCGCTGGTAAAGAGAGAAAAGAAAGGGGGACCCAGGGAAGAGCCTTGGGGGATACCTACAGTTAGTGGGTTTTACTTTCTTCTCGCAACATGACTTGTTATAGAAAGAAATTAAATTGACTTGGCATGACGTATTATTCTGATACTGCCTTAGTTGTTTTCCCTCCCTAATCTTCTGTCTCTCCCTTTCTTATTGGTTCCTTCCCTACTGCCTTTAATGTTTGTCTCCCCATCCTTAAAAAACCGTCACTAGACCCTGCCATCTGCTCTAGCTAGCTTTCTATATCTCTTTTCTTTCTCATACTCCTAGGAAAAGCTGCTTTCACTTGCATTCTTTTCACTCATTTAGCCTTTTGCAGCCTGGTTTCCAGTTTCATCACTTAACTGAAAAAAACTCTTTCCAAAGTTACCAGCAATCTTTTAATTTCCAAAGCTGATTTTTTTTTCTCAGTTCTTATACTTCTTGACTTTCTTTTTTTTTTTTTTGACTCTCTCAACCACTCTGTCTTCCTGTATACTCCTTTCTGTATATTGTCTGTTTTCTTGGTTGTCATGACACTGCTCAGTACTGCTGATTGCTGAGTACTCAGTACTTTCTGACTGATCCTTTTCAATGTCCTTTGCTGGCTTATAATTGATCTTATGCTCCCAACTGTGAATTTACCCTAATGTTCTACCCTGGGTCCTCTTCTCTACTCTGTCTCTTCATGATCTCATTAGTTCCTTTAACTTCAGTTGTCATTTCTATACAGATGACTGCCAGACATATATCCAGCCATAGTCCCACTCTCACTCTTGAGTTTCAATCACGTCACCAGCTACCTATTGAACATTATAAATTGTATTTCCCAGGGAGATCTACAATTCAGCATGTTCAAAACAGAAATCATTACCCTTTCCCCTTTCCTCCACAATTCTTCTTCCTTGTTTCTTTTGAGGGTACCACCCCCTTTCTAGTCTCACCAATTTATAACCTAGACCTTTTGCACCTTTCATATACTGTCAGTTATCAGAATCTTGTTGTTTTTCCCTCTACATCATCCCTTGCATCTGACCTCTTTTCTTAGAAAGCTACCCTTTTAATTCAGGTTACCGTCAGCACTCACCTGTGCTATTGATTGATTGCATTAGCCTTTGCCTCAGATCTCTTCCTCACTCTTCAGTGACTCTAGAAGAGAGAGCAAGGCTGCTGATTTCACACAGCTCTTCCCCACTCATATTGAATTCAGACATTGAAGAAGACAAGGTCATCCACTGCATCCTGAGTCATTACTGGTCTTCTTGACTTGTCACAGTTCTCTGATGACTCTGGAAGAGAGAGTGAGGGTAACAACTTTGTGTAGCTCTGTCTCACTTAAATCTAATTCACTCAAAAGTCAAGACTTCACCCTTGTAATGTCATTGGTTCTCTTCGTCGTTGTTGTTGTTGTTTGTTCTTTGTTCTTGAAGAGACCATGACATCAGAGCAGTGATGCCATGATGGGCAAGGATTTAAATGAGGGAGGTCTGTGCAACTACCATATGGATCCAATGGCCAGATATAGATCAGGACAACTGGAGATGACCCTGGATGCAGTGGGTAACCTTAGCCTTTTCTAACCAAGGTCTTTAACAAGTTTCAGGTTTATTTAGGCAATGCCCATTCAGTAATTAAGGCTTAATAAGAAACAAGGCAGAGAATGGCCTCTTTACCTAGTTAAAAAAATTATCTGAGAGTGTAAGACCCTCAGGATTTCTGGCACAGAGAGAAAAAATTGCTATTTACATTCATTCTGAGCCAGTCAGGGCCCAAACAGTGACCAAGTAGGGCTTGGCCTGTGATTTATTGATGACCAATCAATGAGAGCCTGAGTGGCTTGGGGTTAAGGCTAGTCTTAAAGAAAGGGAAAAAAATACCCAAGAACTAGAAAAGCAACCAAAAAATAAGGTTTCAGAGATTAAAATGTACATTGTCTTTGGGCAGAGCCACCTGCAGGTAAAAGGGAAGGAAGAAAGAAAGAGGAAAGAGAGGCAAGAGGCAAGCCAGCTCTATTGCCTGACTGGCCAGTTCTAGTTTGGTCCCTAGTGGACAGCTGCTTTTCTATTCACAGATTTTGTTGTTTGTCCTCCATTCTCAACATCAGGGAGGTGATACTGTGACATGCAAATGAATTGGATTTAAGTGAGGGAAGGATGTACAAAGACACCAGTCTCACTTTCTCTTCCAGGTTCTCTTTGAGAACGAGGGACAAACAACTCCCCACTCCAGTTTATTCTCCACTCCACAAAGTTGCAGAAGTTATTTTTCTTAAATGGAAATCTGACCCTGTCAGCTCTTCATCCTCCCCCCATCCCCTGCTCACCAAACTCCAGTAGAATTAAATTTGAACTGCTCTGTTTGATTTTTAAAGCCCTACATATCCTGGCCCTAATCTGTCTTTCCATATTTAATATACATTAAATGTATATTTTTGACTTTTTACACTTTACAATCCAGCCCAACTAGCCTTCCCTCTCTATTCTCTCCCTCTCTTTTCTTCCATGCGCTGGCTATCCTCCATGACCAGAATATATTTCCTTCTCATCTCTGCCTCTTAGAATCACTTATTTTCTGCAAGATGCAGTGCAGGTATCACCTTCTAGATGAATTCTTTCCTGTTCCTCCAGTTGCTAGTGTCTTCCCAAACTACCTTTAAAAAATTTTTTTTGCATTTATTCCATATATACATACTTATATATGTAAATATTTCCCCTCTTAGAATATAAGCTCCTTTAGACCAGAGATGGTTTCATTTTCTGTCTTTGTATCTCTAGTGCCTACCATAATATCTGACAACATAGTAGATATTTAATAAATGCTTATTAATTGAATATGAAAGCCACTTTCATTGCTCCCTAAAATAGCATAAAACACCTAAATTAAAGTTTTCTTTTTGCTAGAATTTTTCTCTTTGTTTCTAGAACTTAAGTCTATTTTGCTTTTTAATTCTTCAGCCAGTTTTTAACATGTGGTTCCATTCAGTGCAATTTTTGTCCGCTGACAAGTGCATATTGTAACTTTACAAATGAAATTATGTTTTATATATATATGTGTGTGTATATACATATATATGTGTGTATATATACATACATATGTATACACACACACACACATATATAGGCAAGCAGGTTTCTGCTAAAGTTCTTGATAGTATCCCTTCTTAGCAGTGCTCACAGTCTATTTCTTCATGTGGTTATATAGTGATATAAACAGTTACTTTTTAAAATTGACATTTAAATTTATTACTCTAAGTCTGTGATCCTCTGATCTAAAAATGATATAAAATGTGATAACAGGCACTGGCGAAGGTAATTCACCTGCAGTTTGAAATAATAGAAACCATTAAGCTATAGAGAAAACTTAAAAATAGTGATTTTTTTTTGTATTTATATTAGGACAATCTTTGGTTGAAATTTAAACTTTGACCCCATGACAGAAAGACTTCATTTTGCATATTATTTAATGAATATACTTAGTATAACTATATGTTTACTCTTCATTTCTGTGGGAATAAGAAAAAGATTAAAAATAAAGATAATCTTACCTTCTAGTTGTGAAGTTTAAGCCACTTCAGTAAATGCTGAAGAACACTTCTACTGAGTAACATTGTAATATCAACAAGTACAAATTAGTGAGGACCAAACTGAAATTAATGGTGAAAGTGAATACTGAGTTAGGGTCAGTATGTGCGTGTGTGTGTGTGCACATGCGCATGCTTTGGTGATAGTGGGGAGGCTCAGAACATTATCTCAAAAGTAAATTTTGTAAATTTTATATTTACTTATTTTGTAATATGCTTAATTAAAGTACTTCTTTTTATTGTAATAGCTGGTATATGAATTAATAGAAAATAATTCTAAGTAAATATCTTGGGTTGATGTTGGTTCAATATTTCTTCTGAAATTGTTAATATGGATCTGTACTTGAATCTTAAGTTCTTTGGTCAAACATAATTTTTTCAGAGAATTTGCATGTATTTTATGTATTGTATCCAGTTTAAATTATAAACCTTAAAGCTGACATTTCAGAAAGCAAAGAAAGCTTCAGAAAGGGCCTTCTACTAAGGTTAATTATAAAGTAAATAGGTCTTTAGAGAACAGAAACTTCTTCCTGTCATAATTCTCCTTGCAATATAGGTGAATGGGAGAAGGACTATAAACTAAAATTCAACTATGGTTAAAAAAATAGGAAAGGAAAAAAAGAAAAGAAATTCATAGAATTGGGGAACAATGGTAACCAGATAAAATTTTAGATTGACAGTATAGAAAATGACCTCCTGCATACATATGCCTCACCATTTCTACATTATTCCTACCTTTCCCCTGAAAGATTAAATTATGCTAGTTTCTTTGCTTAGTTTTGAGTCACAAAACTGATTGAGTTCTGTTTTAAACTCTAGTTGATTTTATAAAGTATCTGCTTGGCTGGGAGGGAGGAGGTTTAGAAAACAAGGAATAAGCATAACAAATTTTTTTTGTAATTAACTTTTGTTTATTTTTAGTTTACGTCATTGATTTCCACAAGATTTTAAATTTCAAATTTTCTCCCCATCTTTCCCCTACCCCCCAAAACAATGATCCCACTGTGTATCCCCTCCCCCAATATGCTTTTTCCTGAATCCTCCCCCATCACCCCTCTGACTTTCTGGTAGAGCAAGATGGATCTCCCTATCCCAGTGCCTGTATATCTTATTTCCCAGTTGCATGTAATTAATAATAATTATTTATATATATATATATTTTTTTTTTAAACACAATTTTAGAACTTTAAATTCTAGATTCTTTCCCTTCCTCCTTTGTCACCCACCCCCACTGGAAAGACAAGCAATTCAATATAGGCTGTGCATGTGTAGTTACTCAGAACATCACTACAGTGCACATATTGTGTAACATTGACCATATTTCCCTCCTTTCTATCCTGCCCTCCCCTTGTTCTTTTCTCTGCTTTGTCCCTGTCCCTTTACAGAAGTGTGTGCTTCTAACAACCCTCCCCCCATAACACCATGCACCTGCAGATTCCCAAAAGAATGCTACTGTGAACAGCTTTAAAGATTCAGATTAAACAGCATAGTGAACCCTCTGTTTATTCCATTACAAATCGAGGCAAACATTCACAATATATCACAGTATAATATTCACAACACATATGGTGTTCATAACAGCTTAACATTAGAATGGCCACACAGTTTTCACTACAGTGGCCACAGTATTTAGAACAAAGCATTCAATCAATTCACAATACAGTAATCAATACTCAGTCATTCACTCAATTCACAATACAATAATCAATACTCAGTCATTCAATCAATTCACAATACAGTAATCAATACTCAGTCATTCAATCAATTCACAATACAATAATCAGTCTTCCACTCATGGGGCAAATCAATACTTAGTCATTCAGTCAATTCACAATACAATCATCAATCTTCCACTTATGGGGCAATCATACATCAGCTCAATCAATCATTAAATACAATCCTTAGAAAACCACTCAAACCCTTTACCCCTCAGTGTCCAGCAAACCTCAGTTCCATTCAAGGGCAGGCCTTTTCTTCATCTTGACTCTGTGTGGTCTCTCTGATTCCCTGGATCCCCTTCCATGGTCACAGCTCCCTCTTAAATCTACCAAACAGTCACCTGGATTCAGAAGCAGACAGCTCCCAGGTCCTCCTCCAGTCCTCAAGAGGTAGACAGCTCCCAGGTCCTTGTCCAGTCCTCAGGGCAGTCCCTGGTACACACTAAAGTTCACAGGGTCCAGCACATCTCAAACCCTTCACCACTTCTCTTACCTGGAACACCAGAATCAGCCAGGCCATGAACAAACAAAGTCTTATCCTGGTCATGCTTTTTCAGTCCTCCAGCAGTTCAGCTGGCCCTAGGAGCCTTTCAGGCAAGCCCTCTCAGCCTTCCAGGTGGCCTTCACCAGATTCTGGTCTCAGGAAACCTCCATTTCAGTTCTCAGTCAGCTTCCAGAGAAACTCTCTCTTTCTTTCTTTCTTTCTTTCTTTCTTTCTTTCTTTCTTTCTTTCTTTCTTTCTTTCT
>CM053595.1:96046131-96078238 GCA_028646575.1 Pseudocheirus occidentalis
CTTTATGTCATTCCTTCCCTAAGCCAAATTTAATGAGAGTAAATGAAAGTAAAGTTGTAACAGTTATCCCTTGCCTCTTGTATATGGGATGATTAACCCCATTTTGTCTCTCCTTGTCTCCTCTCATTCAAGTCCTCTACCACTTCAGAATTTCACCTTTTGAAGTATCATCTCTTCCTAATCAATTGATCCTGAACCCTCTATGTACACATCTATACCCATGCTCAGATATGTATTCATAGCATATATACTCTCGTATATAGACATATGAGTAGGTATATATATATATACATTTGTGTTCCCTTCACCTATCCTCGTACTAAGAAAAGTTTCATTAAGTCACTATTATTGTTTTTCCATATTGGCATGTAAATAGTTCAACTTCGATAAGTTCCTTATGATTTCTTTCCAGTGTTTACCTTCTTATGCTTCTTGTGTTTGAATGTCAAATTTTCTGTTCAGTTTTGTTTTTTTCATGAAGAATGCTTGAAAGTCCTCTACCTCACTAAATGACCATCCATATTTTCCCCTGGAACATTATACTCAGTTTTGCTGGGTAGATGATTCTTGGTTTTAATCCCAGCTCTCTTGCTCTCCAGAATATCATATTCCAGGCCCTTCGATCCCTCAGTGTAGAAGCTGCCAGATCCTGGGTTATCCTGATAGTGCTTGTATTCAAATGGTTTTCTCTTGGCAGCCTGTAATATTTTCTCCTTGGTGTGTGGATTCTTGAACCTGACAACATTTCTAGGAGTTTTCTTTTGGGGATCTTTTTGAAGAGGTGATCGGTGAATTCTTTCAAGTTCAATTTTGCCCTCTGATTCTAAAACATCAGGGCAAGTTTCTTTGAGGATTTCTTGAAGGATGCTTTCCAAGTTCTTTTTCTGGTCATGGGCTTCATGTAGACCAATAATTTTCAAATTGTCTCTCCTGGATCTATTTTCCAGGTCAGTGGTTTTTTCAAGGAGATATTTCACATTGCTTTCTATTTTTTCATTTTTTTGTAACTGTTTAATAGTGTCTTGGTTTCTCATAAAGTTATTAGCTTCCACTTGCTCCACTCTAATTCTGAAAGAATTATTCTCTTCAGAATGCTTTTGAGACTCTTTCTCCATCTGGCAAATTCTACTTTTTTAAGGCATTCTTCTCCCTGGGGCCAGGCCAGCTGGGGTTTCAGGCTGGGCCATCCATGGCTGCTGCGAAGAGCTCCACCTTCTGAGCTGCCTGTAGCAACAGATGTGTTTTCGGTATTTTGGAGAGTTTTGGAGCTTGAAAATCTGTTTAGAGTCCCGTTTTATGAGTTTTTAGGGTGGTTGTGTGGGAGCTGTGGTGCTTTGCTGCTTCTATGCCACCATCTTGGCTCTGCCCCCCCAGTCTATTTTTTAAGGTGTTATTTTTTTCAGTCAGGTTGTTGACTCTCTTATCATGATTTTCTTGCATCTTTCTCATTTCTTTCCCCAATTTTTCCTCCACTTCTCTTATTTGGTTTTCAAAATCCTTCTTAAGCTCCTCTATGTTTTGTAACCATCTGCATTTTTCTTGGAAGCTTTTGGTGCAGAAGTTCTGACTGTGTTGTCTTCCTCCTGTTCCATGCTTTGGTCCTTTTTGTCCCTAAAAAAGGAATCTAAAGTTGGATTTCTGAGTTTTCTTTGCTTCCTTTGCCTGCTCATGTTACCAGTCAGTTACTTGACTTTTGGTCTCAGTAGATCTCTGCTTACAGAGGAGAGAGCTCTGTCCCAAATCACTGGGGTTTTTGCAGTTTCTAGAGTTAGTAGGAGGCCACAGTTTCTGCAGCCCCCACCAGCTTTGGCTCACTGAAAATGCACCTCAGGACCACCTCCCAAGACCGCAATCCTGATCCAGGCAGCTCAAGGCAAGAGCACTTAGGCTCTGAATGATTGCTTGCCCCCCCTGTAATCTTCAGGCTGCAAGCTCTGAAGAAGTCACGTGGAAGTGGTTGCAGAGCCACTGCTTCAGACTGCTTCTAGCTCTGGAGGCATTTGGATGCAACCCTTCCCCAAAATTTAGCCAAGTTGCACTGACCTTTTCTCTTTATCCTTGGCTTCTATGGGTTGGTAATTCTGGAAACCATCACAGCTGCTGCTGATCCACTCTCCTGAAAGCTCCAGCCAAGGCTTCTCCTGGATGGCCCAGGCCTAAAACTGCATGGGGCTGGGCTCTGCTCCCTGTGCACTGTGATGAGTCCTTTCCATTTTGTCTGCTTGGCTGCCTTCAAGTGGGAGCCTTGTTTCTCTATCATTTCATGAGTTCTGGAGCTCTAAAATTTGTTTAGAGTCGTATTTCATAGGTATTTGAGGTGTTTATGGGGGGGAGCCATGGAGTTCTAAGCATAACAAATTTAAGTGTGATTTGTGAGTTTCTGCATTAAATACTGATAACACAAAAATGTTACCTTGATTTTCTTTTCCTTTGCTGGATAACTTGATTGCTTTGTATAGCACCATTTCTTCTGAGTTTGTTTCCATAGTTATCCTTGGATTTTTTTTTTTAGTTTCTACAGTGAAATTCAAATTAATGTTTTTAGTTCTGTACAATGGAGATTATTGTTATTGAATACTTATCAGTGAAGTTATGGTTTGTACTATACCATTACACTACACATTTTTATTTTTATAGTTAAAAAAGCAGCAAAGAGAATTTTAATTTTTCATTTATAGGCAAGGTTCTCCTCTTCTTCTGGTGTTTTGATTAAGATGATTTTATGTTTTAAAATTGAATTCTCACTTATCTTATTCCAACACCATGAAATATAGAGTGATATGGGGGCAGCTAGGTGGCATAGTGAATAGAGCACTGGCCCTGGAGTCAGGAGTACCTGAGTTCAAATTCGGCCTCGGACACTTAACACAAAAAACTAGCCGTGTGACCTTGGGCAAGTCACTTAACCCCAACTGCCCTCCAAAAAGCAAAAAAAAAAAAGTTATGACATGTAAATATATATTGGTATCTATCTATAAGTGCTTATCATCATTTCATCTCTCAAATTACTTTATATTGAAAATACTGAACCACTTATAGTGAATTATTCTATAACATAAAGCACTATATTTTGAGATTTAAATATAAAACATTTAATGGTTTCATAATCCACTAGCTGTAACTTACATATATACACACATATATGTATATATACATAACTGTCAAAAAGCTAATATTAAATTTGAAAATTTTTTATTTTTTTCTATTAGAATTATGACATGCCATGATGCCCAGTTCTCCAGAGCAATAATAAACATTGACATGCCTTGGATTAGTTAATTGATGACCTCTGTTCCTACTCACTACAAAGAAGAGAAGTTTATTACATTTGGAGTGAACCATTCAAGTGGCCTCAAATTTTCAAGATGACTGATCCAATGATGGACTTTTTTGATGATGCCAATCTTTTTGGTGAGACCTTAGAGGACTTGTCAGATGATGCCTTTGTACAACCAGGACCGGTTTCACTTGTTGATGAATTGAACTTGGGTGTAGAATTTGAACCTTTGCACATAGATTCTTTGAACCATGTCCAGGATGCTCAGACACCACAGAAGATGACTGATTTTGAACAGTTAAATCAGTTTGAGTCACTGAAACTTCACCAAATTAATCAGTCATTCAACAGCCCAGTTGAAAATGTGTTATCACCACATTCTCAGTTTAGTTGTTCCCCAGTTCACCCTCCAAATCAGTCTAATGGTTTGTTTCCTGATGTAGCTGATGGTAGTCCAATGTGGGGCCATCAGACTAGTGTTTCAAATCAAAACGGGTCTCCTTTTCACCAACAAGGACATTCACGTTCTATGCAGCAGAATAAAAGTTTTGTAGCACACCCTGACTTTGCCTTATTTCAGGTCAGTGAACAACAGCCACAGTGCACATCACTACAGTCACAACAAAACAGAAACAGTAATAACCCAGGGCAAGAAACTTTAAGCCAATCTAAAAATTTTATGGAGGTTAATATTTCTGGTCAACATAGAGTCCATGTTACACACCCATCTCAAATTACCAGTGCATCAACTTCACAGCAACCTCTCTCCATGCAGCAGTTTTCTCCAACATCAAATGCCTCAATGCACTTCTGTGGCAGTCACCAAGATGAAAATTTTAATGGCCAGTCTCCAAATATGACTCCTTGCTCTGTCAGTAATTCACAACCATTTTCTTCACATTATTCCTTCTCCAGTAATCACATATCTCCAAGCAGTCTTCTTCAGTCCTCTACAGCTCTTGCATCTAGTCATTCAACTCATACTTTATCTGATTTTACTGGAAGCAATGCCTTTATAGCTCAGACGGGGACCAAGCAGGAATCCACCCCGCATATCCTAAACTCAAATTCAGCTTTGAATTCAAATAATTTCGAAATGTTGCATTCAGCACATCCTCAGGGTAACTTCAGCAGCTCAAAATTATCTCCTGCGCACATGAATTTCCCAGATCCTGTTGGTTCTGCTTCTCACATGGGACATTTTAATGATCATGTAGAAACAAATGGTTTTTCATCTCTAGAAGATAATTTACTTCATCAAGTGGGGTCTCAAACTGAGACATTCACAGGACTTGATCCAGAAGATCTTCTTCAGGAGGGTCTCCTTCCCCAGTTTGATGACTCAGCATTTGGGCAAGATAGTTCAAGTCATGTTTTAGAACATGACCTTGATCAACAACTTACTCCACAGCTTTTAACACAGCCTCCAGATGTGGCTCGAACTCATTCTCAGAGTCACATTCACTCATGGCATTTGTCAGTTTCTAATCATCAACACTTACATGACAGAGAACATTCATCCTTACAACGCCAGGTATGTAGCTTTCAGCTTTTCTCTTTTGAAAATTTTTGGGCAGTGTACATCTTACATTGGGTTTCAATAATTTCTTTTTCTCAGAAGCATTCAGTTTTTGTTTTTTTGTTGGTTTTTTTAGTGCTCAGCTATTCTTAAATGGATGTGTGAATTTTATTGTCATAACTTTTAACTTGGAAATGATTCATTGATTCTCTCATAGCAGTAAATATGCTAAACTCTTGGCATCTACTGTTTAGGAAGATTTGAAAGATATTATTTTAAGAGCTTACCTTTAGCTTTCAATTCATAAGTGGATTATATTAAGACATTTTTATCACCTCTTTCTGATATGTTTTTACTTAATTAAGAATTTGTAAGGTGCTTATATGTGATGTTAACCTATGAGGTGCCATGAATTCTAAGACACACACACACACTCAATTTTGAAGTAAAAACAATCACCAACTTTTTTTTTTCATTTTTAAAAAGCCGTAGTGTGTTGTAAAATGTCTCAAACTATATGAAGTTAAGTTCTAGGTTGAGTATGAATGAAATTTGTAACTGTAGATTTAAAGAATTATTTAAATGCGGCAAATGTGCTCCTTTGTCATCTGTAACAATTTTTTTCATGTGATTTCAAGTTCTGATTTTTTTTTTTGCCCAAGAGTTTTTAATATTATTTTGTTACCTTCATACAGAGGGATTGGGTGAGGACTGAGCCTGTATTCAGGAAGGCCTGAGTTCAAATGTAGCCTTGGACAGTTGCTAGTTGTGTGACCCTTGGGCAATTCACTTAACCTCTTTTTGCCTCGATTTCCTCACCTAAAAATTGGGGATAATACACAGCAGCTACTTACTAGGGTTATTTTGAGGATCAAATGAAATAATTGTTAAGTTCTTAGCACAGTGCAAGGCACATAGTGAGTGCTATATAAATGTTTTACTAATTGATATCAACATAGTTTCTTCACTAGTTTGACAAAACATTCCTCCCCTCTATCTTTACCCCCAACATAACTAGAAGTTGTTGAACTTTAGGTTTTGTAACCTTCTTTCTTAATTTTATTTTTCTAATGTCTTGTCCCAATTTTAGTTCTTACTAGGCTACTATTTGTTTTTCTATGTGTGTTTTCATAGTTATTAAACAATAAATAGTGAACACTCTGAGCCTTTTAATATAAAGGATTTATTGAAAAAAACTTGTAAAGAGTTTTCTTAACTCTATAGCAGCATCTACATAAGTGAACATGCTGTCTAGGAGATATACCTCCTGGTTAACAAGCAATTTCTAAAATCATTACACTCCTCAATAACTGTTTTAAGTACCGTTTTTGATGTGTCTCTATATAGGGTTGAAGAAAAAGTTGTTCCTTAGGAATGGTTAACTATACTTAAAAGTATGGTTCTATTTGTAATGTTTCATTTTACTTGGGGCAAAAAAAGGAACACAAGGTATAAAAGAATAGCAAGAATCTCTACTAATTATTTTTTTAAAGTACCTATGTTTTGCAGTAAAACACAGAATTTTACTTCTTTAAAAAAGACAGTGGAGAGTTGTAGAAGTTGTTCTAAAAATGTAAATATGTACAAGAAATGCAGATTACATGAAAGAAATGCATATTTAAGCATGTGCTTATATTCTGTCATCAATTTTTAAGCAAAGGAATTTTTGGAGAGCACCAGGCTTCATATTTTGCTTTATTTCTATTTACTTTGTAACATTTTGAGCTTTTTTGTGTCATGAAATGTAAATATTTTTAGAGACCTGGTGATTTCTGCTAATGTTTGAAAAATATACAATTAAAAATTTTCCATTTATGTGGTGCAGTGAAAATGGTACATGGTATAGTCCATGTAATAGAAATAGCTATCAGAGTACCAAATAGCATTTTAAAAGTCTACCCATCGCTACAACTTTGTTAGTCATTGGTCACTTGTGAGTGTAATGCTTTCATATGCTTGTCATAATTATATTTTTCCCATTTCTTCTGAAGAAACGAGTTATTAAAATGTTTCCCATTACCTAAATAAAGCCTTTCTAAAATTTTAGAGAAAGCAAATCTAGCAGCTTATAATGAGGTGAAGTATATATCTTTTTTTATTATTGTGGAGGTGGAGAAAGGGAGAACGTAATAGTCACATAGTAAGGGATCTGTGAACTAAAAATGATTTTAAAATGTGCCTACGTTTTAGTGCATATGTTTATCCAGTAGACATGTTTTTTTTTTTTAGTGCTTACATGGGCATTTAAATTTAAAATGTGGAGATGTCCTATTTTGTTTTGCTTTTAAAGTCATCTTCATTCCTGGGATCCTTATACTTCATTGATGTACTTCAAAGAAGCTAGGATACTATAAATACTTGGGTTACCTTATTAACTGTGAACAGACATTGAGTAGCTACTATGTGCAAGAAACCATGCTAAGTGGGAATACATAATCCTTTTGAGTCTTTCTTAAAGCAAGATTTCTGACTATGAAGAATTTCATTTTACTCAGATGAACTATTAAGAATCCAAGACTGAATCCAGTTTATTTCTTTTTAAGCTTTTGTATTGATGAGGCAGAAACTTGCATTATAAAGCTTCCTGCAGCTGAAAAGTCAGTACCTTGTTCTGTTTTCTGGTACTTTTTACAGTGGGTCCCCCTTTAAAAAGATGCCCCCTTCTGAAAAAGTCTCAAATAACTCTAGCTTTCAGAGCTGATATGACATCTTTTAAAAGAACATAGTACAGAATCAAATTTTAAAATCAACTATATAAAGGGGAAGGGAATATCTGATAGCTATCTTAAATATTTAAAGGACTATCATGTAAAAGACAAGAGTTTTGTTTGTTTCAAAGGCTGGAACTACCTAGGATCAGTGGGGTAGGCAGATTTAAGAATGAATCAGAATCAAGATCTAAAAAGATTTTGACAAGCTAGAACATTTGGCCAAATCTAGAAATAAGACCAAAGCCCTATATTTGATTGATACGTATAAGATAGGCGTATCAAAGATGGTAATTCATTTGAAAGAGATCTGCATGTTTTAGTGGACCACCAGCTCATTAAACTTGGACAGTATGATATGACAGTTGAAAGACAAAACAAAACAAAACAGAAACTAACATTAGGCAAGATTAAGAGAGGTATTATGTCCAGGACCAGGGAGTTGATAGTACCATTTTATTTTTCTCTTATAAGACAACATTGAGCATTGTGTTTAGTTCTGGGAACCACATATTAGATCAGATAGTGATAAACTGAAAGTATTCAGAGTAGGGTAAATGGGATGGTGAAGGGCCTTGAAAACATACTGTATAAGGAATATTTGAAGAATTGGAGCTATTTAGGCTGAAGAATAGAATAATTGCGGGGGGGGCGGGGGGTAGGACGATGATTAGCCATCTTCTTAAGGCTGCCAGAGAGATTAGAGAAGAGTTGAAAATTGTTCTGCTTAGCCCTACTGGACATGACTAGGAAAAATGGAGGGATGTTGCAGAGAGGCAGATTTAGGCTTAATGTAAGGACAATTTTCCCAAAATTTAGAACTATCCAAAAGTGGGGTGGCTGCTTGGAAGTTAATGGTTCTGTTAACAATATAGCTCCTTAATCAAAGATAGAAAGTACTCTCTCACATATGTCATAGTATTTAGATTTAGAACCAGAAGTGACTTCAGAGACCATCTAGCATAGGTCCCTTGTTTTATAGATGAGAAAATGATAATCCAGAGAAGTTAAGTGACTTAGCTAAAGTCATACTGGTAGTGAGAGACAGAATTTGAACCTTGTTCATCTGACTCCAGTGCTAGTGCTCTTTCCACTGTACTACTTCCTCAGGTGATTCTTATTCAGTTATGGGTAGATGACTGCTAAGATCCTTTCCAACTCAGATTCTGTGATTCCTACCATTTAGGCTTATCAGTTGAAGAGGATACCTTTAAAGAGGTAAGGAGCTTTCCATTTCCACAAAGATTTAAGTATAGGCTGGATGACCATTTGTAAAGAATTTCTACATTGGATGCATTTGGAGTAGTAGATTGATTTAGGTCTATTCCACCTCTAAAATCCTATGTTTCTATGATCCTGATTTTGTGTCAGTAGGTTAAAATAATTGCTAAATATATATTTATGGTATTGAAAGGATACTGTAATTAATTGAATCTGAGTAGATAGAAAAATCATCTGTATTGTTGGGGAGAGAAGTGTTGTGGTTGCATGAATTTTCATTATACTTAAAGCTTGCAGTTAATCAAGCATCACGATTTAAAAAAAATTTTAACAGCTTTTGATGGAAATATTACTAAAATATAAGATATACCTGAAACATAAGTGTTTTGTAAATACTCAAAAGATCTGTTAGAATAGGGAATTCCTTTCCACCAATCCAAACTAAAACCCATCTAGGACTTTGTAGTTAAATCCCAACCAATTGCCTAGGAAACAAAGATTAAGTGATTTGCTCATGGTCACACAGCTAGTAAGTATCAAAGCTTAGATTTTAACCTAGGTCTTCCTGACTCCAAGACTAGCACTGTCTGTTATACCATACTTCTTCTACAGTAAAATGAGAATGCTGAATATAATTTAGCCTTTTCTTAATGACTGTGTAGGTCACAGTTATAAATGTTAACTCATCATCAAGTATTTATTTTAGTGTTTGCTATTTTCAAATGCACTAGAATATCAACTATTTTACTATGCTATAGTGCATTGCTTTATTCAGGGACTATTGGCAGACTCATAGGATTCTTTGTTCTTTGTTAAATGACTTTTGGTTTCTGTGTTGTTGTTTTAGTTTCCCATATTAATAGTTGTAATTTCTCGCTGTTGTCCCTGAATTGTCTTTGATACTTCAAAGTTTCCATCTCTTGGGAGGGTGTACTTTATGTTAACAGAGAAACTAGGTAAACAAGCTTTTAAAATTAGTATGTTTAATTAAAAAAAAATAAATTTTATTGAGAATATGTCAGCTTCTAAATGGCTTTTGCACATGCATTAAACAGTTTCTTCTTAGTAACATGGTCTTTCTTGAGTGGTCCCATGAATACTTTCTTCTCATCCAGGATTTAGAAGTAGTCATTGTTAAATTTGGAGGTAGCATTAAATTTCAAGTCCAAATGTTTTTTTGGTACCAGAAGGAACTTTTGAGGAATGAGAAGTAATTTCTTGCTCCTGATAATGCATTTTTAAGCATGATAAAAATAATTGGTCACTTTACCAAAGTGGATTAAAAACTCCCAAAGGTTATTAATGCTTTTGTCAGACATAATGATATTTTGATATTTATGAAAGTATCATTCATAGCAGTTTTATCATTCTTGTTTTCATATGCCTATCCAGTCTTGTAGATCTGACCTCTGTTTTGTTATGATAGTCTTTCTGACCAGCCTCAGGGTGATATGAAAGATGCTAAGTGGCAAGACAGGCTACCACAAGCGGGCCTCAGTGATTTTTTTCAGCTTTTCATGTGCCATTGGACTGATGACTTTTGTCACACCAGTGATATCAGTCATTTTGTCCTTTCTACACACAGTGGACACTAATACCAGTGTTTCTTATTTCTCCTGGGCCTAGTCTTGCTCTTAGCCATGATATATCAGTTCAGCCAAATCTCCATAAAATGAGATTTCTTCTGCTTTGGGGAACAGTGCATATAAATATAAAGAATAATCTGTATACTATGATAGCATTTCTTTGTATTACTGAGGTCTATGTCAAGCTGCCCAAGCTGTTTGTTGGGGGCAGGTACTGTCTTTTAAAGGATATTTTGCTCTTTGCATCTCTAGTTCCTGGAACACAGGTGGAATATAATAAATGTATTTTGAATTTCCATCCTCATCCTGGCATTTAATGTAATACTTGATGAAGTCCTTCCTGGATTTGTGCCAATTTCTATAGAATTTCATCTTATACTTATCATTGATGGATTTGGCAAAGATTGAAGATTTGTACATTTTTTTCCCAGAATGCCTATGATAACCATGAGGAAAAGGTTGAGGGAAGACTGTACATTTCCACAGAGGTGATAACCTGTATTACCTCTTCCTTGTTCATCTAGTACCTAAACCTGTAAATTTTAATATGTGATGCGGATTATCCCTCCCATATATCTGAAAATGATGAATTAAGCCCGTTGTCTTGTTTGTGAACAGAGAATTTTAGGTAGGACCTCATGCTTCCAAGG
This sequence comes from Pseudocheirus occidentalis, assembly GCA_028646575.1. Lineage (NCBI taxonomy): Eukaryota > Metazoa > Chordata > Mammalia > Diprotodontia > Pseudocheiridae > Pseudocheirus > Pseudocheirus occidentalis. Next base: position 96,057,093 of record CM053595.1, read on the forward strand.
TTAGCTGATAAAGACTACCAACAGTTTTACTCTTACATGAGTAGACTCTGAGGGGTAGGAAGAGACGGGGAAGAGAAATGAAAGGGAATAAGCATTTATGTACTATATATGCCTATTATGTTCCAGGCAGTGTGCTAATGCTTTACGAACATTATTACATTTGGTCCTTACAACAGCCTTGCAAGGTAGGTGCTATTATTATCCTGTATTACAGTTGAGGAAGCAAGGCAGACAGAAGTTAAGGTACTTGCCCTGGATCATACAGCTAGCAAGTTTCTGAGATCAGATTTGAACTCAGGCCTTCCTGATTCCAGGCCCATATTGTATCCATTGTGCCAACTGGCTTCCTCAAGACCAGGTACCTTTGGGTAGCCCCTTTCCTCCCACATCCATGGAATAAAATGTATGGGCTTTATGACTACTCTTTTCTTCACTGATCAAAAGATTTTTTTCATTTGTTTTTATATTTGCAAGTTTGATCTAGATAGTTTGGATTTGTACAAATTTGACTACTTGATGAGTGGTACATTTATTATACTTTCCATTTTTAAATTTGCAGTTTTTTAGTTTATTAATAAAATTTGTTTTGCTGCAACAGAAATATATCAACAAACACTGAAAGTAATTTTAAAAATATAGTCCTACTTTTAAAAAAGTTTAGTTAATAAACTGTTAATAGGATTGGAATTTAATAATTCCTTGAAGGACCAAGTTGTGTCAATTGATGCAGTTCAATTTGGTTTTTATCCATAGATAAAGAAAATAGAGATTAGGACATAAATGTACTTCAAAGCAAAATTTTAATATCAGTTTGTAATTTTTTGTATTGAAAATTTATTTTACAGACAGGATAAATTATAATAAAATTACAAAAACAATTTATACCAATTGACACATTTGATCTTTCTGATGTTTAGCTCAAAGGAAAGGATATATTCTTTTATTTTGACAGTATAATTCTAACATTGACTTGTATTTAGTCAGTATTATTGCTTTGACTTTATTGACATTGTTGCAGTCATGGTTATTTTGCTTTCTTCTCTCCGCGTTGTTTCATAGTTCTAGGTCATAATCTGAATTTGTCATTCTTTCTGATGCACTAATACTGCATTCTCTCCATAAATCCTGAATTGTTTTGCTATTCTTACAATTCACTGAGCACGTATTTTGTTTCTACCTTTTTGTTATCACAAATAATACTGCTGGGAACCTTGCTGTACATATTTCTCTTTTTTTTTTCTTTGCTGTCCATGACCTCCTTGGAATATAGCTCCAGTAACTTTTTTTAAAAGTCTTTGCTAATCTTTTAAGGTTTTTAAAATGTTCTTTTTTTTCAAAAATGCAGATGAGTTACATATTTCTGAGTGGTTCGCTTTACTATTGAACCCCCAGATACTCCTTTTGTTTGAGGCATCTTGTTATATGGGTTAGATTTCTTTTTCTCATTCATAATTCTGGATTGGAAATGTAAGGAAAATAATAAAAGAAGTACAGAAAGTAGCTGCAGATGACTAAAGTTCACATTTTTGGTTTACCTTTATCAAGTGCTCAAAAGCAAGTGAGTATATGTTTAATTTTTCTTGTATGTGAGTGATAAGTTGAGTGACCGCTGCTTTTGTTCTTTAAAGGTATTGAGAGTTTAACTTTTGGTCTGTTAGGATATTTTCCTTCTAACTGGAAGGAAAAGCCCTGAAATAGCTATGAGATACCATTTTTCCTTTTAGATAATGGTTTTTCTGAAGGTGTTTGGTTATTAGAAAACTGTTTTTAATACTTAAAGTGTGAGGGTGTGAAATTCTTGCAGATTTAGAGTGATAATACTCTAGTAGAACATCTGTTTTGAATTTTTTTTGAGTTGATTTTTTTGGAACTTGCATTTCAGATATGTTTAACATTGTTTTAAAATTTTTACTAATCTTTTTGAGATATTTGCATACCCATTCTGCATAGGCATAACAAGGATTATAACTCACCACTTTAGCTATATTACAAAAATTCCATTCCAGTTGTTAAAAGTATCAGTTTGGTAGTAGAAAACAACTCCAGCATTTATAAGGCCAACCCATTTGTGTAGATTAACCTTAGTGTATTGATTTCACTTGAAAAGTATGGATTATTTCCCTAGATGGAAGAAAGTTATGGATTTTTCTATAAAATTGTTAAAGTAGCTAACTGACTTGTACATTCCAAAAGTGTTTTTAAGGTAGTGGGGCATAGTGGACAGAGACCTAGCCTTGGAGTCAGGAAGATGGGTTCAGATTCTACCTGTGACACATACTGATGCAGGGTAACCTCTCGGAGCTCCTAGGCAACTCTGTAAACCCCAGATTAGATACAGATTTACTTTAGCATGTAGATTTTTCCTTATTTAGGAGTACCCTACCAAGTGAAATAACAGTTCAAATTTTTAAAAAAATTATTCTGTTATATAGGTGTGGAATTGGCATGACTTTTTAGATCTAACTTGCCTTTATTTTTTTTGGAGGGGGGAAGGCAGGGCAATTAGGGTTAATTGACTTGCCCAAGTCACACAGCTAGTACTGTGTGTCAAGTGTCTGAGGTTGGATTTGAACTCAGGTCCTTCTGATTCCAGGGCTGGTGCTCTATTCACTGTAGCACCTAGCTGCCTCTTACCTTAATTTTAATAGAAAAGTCTGGGTGCTCTGGAAAAATAACAAGAAGACTAATTACTTTGAAGTACCATAATCAGGAAAGAATCTGTATCAGTAGAAAGAGTTTTTGAGTTAGATAGCTTGGATTTAAATCTTTGCTTCCACTTACTAACTTTTTTGATCTTGGCACTTCAACTTTCTAAGACTCAGTTTCCCTATCTATGGAAAAATTGCAATAATTCTACTATAGGTTTGTGGTGAAGAAAGTTTTGTGTGTACTCTAGAGTAAGTGATGTATATAACATCTATTACAATGCTATTATAATGCTATTACAACTTAGAGTGAAATAAGTAATTAACCATTTGTCCAAAATAACTAGAAAGCACTAAGACAGTTATTTTCATTTATAATCCACAAGAGCCTGGTTCCCATAAAATGTCCTGGAGGCTGGATTCTGAGAGAAATATTGATCATGGATATTTTACTTGTACTGCAATTATACTTATTTTATTTTCATCTATAAGATGAGCTTATATTCATCTATTCCACAATGTTCCATAAAATTTCTTAATATAGTTTTTTTCTCATTTTTTTTCACTGAACAAATTGAAAAAAAATAAAATCTTCAATACAAAAATTCGAAGTTTGGCAAAAAAATATTCATTACCTCACTTCCAAGGCAATAAGTGTTTTTTCATGATCAGTGGTTTTTCATTGATGATGTCTTCCAAAGTTGTTTTTCTTTACAGTGTTTTTATCATTATATATTCTACTAGTTATGGTCACTTTACTCTGCATTATTTCATAGAGGTCTTCCCAGTTTCCTGTGATACTAACCATCTCATCATTTCCACAACGTTCCTTTCTATTTATAGCCCATAATTGGTTTAGTCATTCTCCAGTAGGAGATCCTCTTCATTTCTAGTGTTGGGCAACTACAAAAAGGCCTCCTAAAATTATTTTTGTAAATTGAGGTTCTTCTTTTCTTGATTTCTTTGTAGTATAGACACAGTAGTGGTGTAGCTGGGTCAAAGGGTATGTACAATTTAGTAACTTTTAGGCCATAGTTCTGAATTGCTTTCCAGAATGATTAGACCAATTCACAGCTCTACTAACAATGTACTAGTGTACCTGTTCAGCATTTTCTTGTTTTGTCATCTTTGCCAGTCTAGTGTGTGTGTAGTAGGACCTTTTTTAAAGTCTTTATTTTATTAAATTTGTTTATCTAATTTTAGTTTGCAACATTCAGTTCCACAATCCCTTGAGTTCCAAATTTTCTTCTACTCCCTATCCTTCCCTCTGTCCCCCCATGGCAGCATGCAGTCTGATGTAGGCTCTACAAATACCTTCGCATTAAGTATTATTCAGGTTGCAAAGAAAAATTATAATCAATGAAGAGAACAACAATAAAAAAGGAATGAAACAAAGCAAAATACAAAAGAGAGGGAGCAAGTAGTTTGCTTCAATCTGCATTCAAACTCTATAGTTCTTATCTCTGGATGTAGATATCCTTTCCATCATAAGTCTTTTGGATTTGTCTTATAACCTTACATTGCTGAGAGGAGCTCTGTCTGTCAAAGTTAGTCATCATAGATACGATGTGTCTGTAATTGTGTACAAAGTTTTCCTGGTTCTTCTTTCCTCACTTGGCATCAGATCATATAAGTCTCTCCGGGATACTATGAAGTCTGTTTGCTCCTCATTTCTTATAGCACAATAGTTTTCCTTTACGTTCTTGTACCATAACTTATTTAGCCATTCCCTGATTGATGGGCATCCCCTTGATTTCCAGTTGTTTGCCACCACAAAAAGAGCTGCTATAAATATTTTTGTGCAAATGGGTCTTCTTCCCACTTGTGTGATCTCTTTAGGATACAGCCCTATAAGTGGTATTGCTGGGTCAAAGGGTATGTGCTTTTTTTTATAGCCCTTTGGGCATAGTTCCAAATTGCTCTCCAGAATGGTTGGATCAGTTCACAGCTCCACCAGCAATGCACTAGTGTTCCAATTTTTCCGCATCCTCTCCAGCATTTGTCATTTTCCTGTTTTGTCATTTTAGCCAGTCTGACCTGTGAGATGTGATACCTCAGAGTTGTTTTGATTTGCATTTCTCTAATCAATAATGATTTAGGCATTTTTTCATATGCTTGTAGATATCTTCAGTTTCTTCCTCTGAAAACTGCCTGTTCATATCCTTTGACCATTTATCAATTGGGGAATGACTTGTATTCTTAGCAATTTGACTCAATTTTCTGTAGATTTTAGAAATGAGTCTTTGATAAAGAGATACTGATTGTAAAAATTCTTTCCCAATTTTCCACTTCCCTCCTAATCTTGGTTACATTGACTTTATTTGTATAAAATTTTTTTCAATTTAATGTAATCAAAATTATCCATTTTGCATTTTGTAATGCTCTTTATCTCTTGTTTCATCTTAAATTCCTCCCTTCTCCCTAAATCTGACAGGTAAACTATTCCTTGCTCTCCCAGATTGCTTATAGTCTCAGCCTTGATATCTAGATTAGTGAAGTAGTATCATAATGTTATTTTAATTTGTATTTCTTTGATTATTAATGACTTAGGGCATTTTATATGACTGTTGATAGTTTGGATTTCTTCCTTTGAAAACTACCTGTTTCTATCCTTCAGCTGCTTTTATGCATTAGGGAATGGTTGTTAGTCTTAAAATTTGAATAAGTTTCTCTGTATCTTAGATCTGAAACCTGATTACATAATCTTGCTGCAGATTTTTTTCCAGTTAACCTCTTCATCCTTTTTTTTAAACTTTATTATAGTTGTGCAAAGCCTTTTAAAATATTATACTCTCAAAATTGTCCATTTTATTTTGTATGATTTTCTTATCATTGATTTATTCATGAACTCTTCCTTCATCCAGAGATCTGAAAGGTAATTTCTTCTTTGCTCCTCTAATTTGTTAATGACGTGACCTTTTATATCTAGGTCATGTTTTCATTTGGAGCTTATCTTGGTGTATATAGTGTGAGTTGTTAGTCTGAATCTATTTTCTTAGAGATGTCTGTCCAATTTACCATGAGGTTTTGTCAGATAGTGAGCCCTTCCCTTAGTAACTGGGGATTTCAGGTTTATTGAACACAATGCTGCTATATTTGTTTGCTTTTGTATGTTGTGTACATAATCTATAACACTAATCAATGTCTCTTTTTTTTAACCAATACCAAATCATGTTAACATAATGATTACTGTTTTGTAGTACATTTTGAGATCTGGTAAGGCAGGTGGCATAGTAGATAGAACACCCTGACTAAAGTCAGGAAGATTCATCTTCATGAATTAAAATCTGGCCTCAGATACTTACGAGCTGTGTGACCCTGGGCAAGTAACTTAATTCTTTTTTTCCCCTCAGTTTCTTCATTTGCAAAATGAGCTTGAAAAGGAAATGGGAAGCCATTATAGTATATTCGCCAAGAAAATCCCAAATAGGGTTATGAAGAATCAGACACCCCTGATAAATGTCTAGATAACAACATACATAGACCCCTTTCCTTCCTACTTTTAAAAATTATTACCTTTAAAATTCTTGACCTTTTGTTCTCCCATATTAATTTTATTATTTCTTCTACTTCTACAAAATATTCCTTTGATCAATTGATTCAGTACTGAAAAAATTATTTTAGGTAATATTACCATTTTTATTATTTGAACTTAGCCATGATCAATTAATGTTTTTCAGTTATGTTTTAGATGGTGCAACAAAACTGTTTTTATTTCTGTTAAAAAAAACTAAAAAAAACTTTGTAAAAAAGTGTCTTTTAAGATAATTTCCTGTTAAAATATTGATAGCATATTCCTTAAGGAATCAACTACCAACTACCCAGGATGTAAATTGCATTGGATGTAAATAAATTTAAATAACTCCTAAATTAACAGGAAAGGGGAGGGGACCTAAAAAAATAAAATGTAATGTTGTTTTAAAAAATTTACTGTTTTTTTCCCTCTTCTTTCCCCATGAGAAAGAAAGCACGAGCTCTGAGCACAGGAAGGTTAAAAAGAAACATACTTTCCATGTGCCACCTCAAATAACTTATCCAAGACAGAGAAGAGAGAAGACATTTAAGTAAGACTAAGAAAGCTAGCTACTGAGAAAAACTGTTTCAGTGCTTTGATAGCCTGAAGGTTAAGGAAAAACTTAGCTATAATTCATTATTTGGACTGTGTTATTCAAGGAAACATTTAGAATGAAAATTTTAATAATGAGAAAAGTATGGTATTATATTGTAAGCAGTCGTTTAAAGATAGACATATTCTATCGTCTTGGAAAAAATGGGTAATTGCTATTTTTCACTTATTTTAATCAATATCTGTTTTATGTGTTTATGATAGAAATTTAATTATTTCATCTGTACTTGTTTAACCAGCTAGCTATTTCTAAATCTTATGTAAATCATTTGGCAACTTTCTGTCATATGCTTAAGGCATTATTGCCACCTGGTGGTCATGTATAAAAATTGCAGATTCAGGTTTTAGTTTGGTTGTGGGTTTTTTTTTTAAAAGTTTAAAACTGTTTCCTCTGTAAAGTCGTAATCTGATCATTCTGTCATGAAGGTATAGTTGACATGTAGAAAACTACCCCTACAGAATATAAGTTCAGGAATTGCTCCAAGTATGAATGTTATGAGGGAGCATATGTCTACCATCTAGGGTTCAGCCTAGCTAAATTTGGAAAGGATAATTACCAGTTTAAACATGAGATATATTTTCAGTCTCATCACCTTTAAATTCTCTTTTTTATTATGGACTGAGTCGTCCCCAAGCACAAACATTTCAGTATACAAAGAGAAACCAGTACACAAGGCTTATTTATATGAAACAGGTTTTTTTTTCAAAAGGGGTATTTTAAATATAACAAAATTGTATTGTGTATATCCCCTTCTGAACTTCTTTCCTATTTTTAATATTTTATTGATTTAAAAAAATTTTGCATCTTTAGACTATTCTGTAACTCTCCTCCTCTCCCAATACCCCACTTCTACCACAGATAGATATCCTCTTTTGTATCAACTAAGTATAAAACAAAAGAAATCACATTGGCCATGCTGAAAAATGTGTATTTATTATATAGCTCTAGTCCATCATCTCTTTTCCAAGAGGAAGCCTCAAAGCATCCTTTATTTAAAGTCATGATTTACCACTGTATTGATCAAAAGTCAATATTTTTCAGAGTTTTATATTATTGTGGTTGTGTACATTTTTTTAGTTTTGCTCATTTCAGTATACTTTCAAACAAATCTTCCAAAATTTCTCAGAATCTGTCACATTTGTCATGTATTACAGCATCATAATATTTCATTACATTTATGTATGCATTTTACTCAGCCATTTCTCAACTTAATGCTTGTCTTATTTCCACAGCAGTTCTTAAATACCATCTACTGAATTGTATAGTGTTATAGTTAACACCAGTAAAAAAAAAAAAAGGCACCCACACTAAATAGTGCCAGTACTGATCTATATTGAAGTGAAAAGAATAAGCTACTTATATAGGTTGAATATGTAAATCCAAACTTACAGAGTGACCTTCTTTAAGTTTTCTGGATGTTGGGGGATACCCGTGGACTATGTAGATTGTCCAGATCTTACCTCTATCCTACCTGCACGAATCACTTTGATCTTTCAATGTCTTAGGCCACTCTCTAAGACCATAACATACTTAGCAGATGTAGATATGCTTTGGAAGAAAGAATTCAATAATCCAATGAAATTACAAATATTTTCCAGAGAAAAAAAAGAAAACTACATGTGTGTGAATGTGTATGCATATGCTAATAGATTAGCTCTGTAGGTTGTCCATATAACTTCATGTTGAAGTTTGAACAATAAGCAACTTGAGCTTCTTGTTTTTTTCTTTAGGTCATTCTTTTAATTGATTATAGTTCCCATTTAGAAGGCTCTATAGACATCTGGGCTTGATGCATTCAGGATTCAAAATATTCAAATGAATATGTCATCTCATCAATTTGGGAGTTTTCTTCAACAATGCAGATTGTAGCTCTTCTATTCCTACCATCCCATTTTCTTCTTGTCCATGTCTTTCAAAAAGTTCATCACAAGGGGTCCACCCAACATCTTGAAGTCTACTAAGGGTTACCAGTGGGGCGGTCTGACTATCTCCCTACCATTCCTCACTTTTACTACGTGAGCCAATCTTCTCATTCTGTTATTCAATTTTTTGATATCTTTGAAGTCCTTTCCTTTTTTGGAGTCTACTCTCATCTACTATGCCTTTCCATTCATTACCTTCTGTGTGATATTATATTTAGTTCTTCTGAGACAAAAGCATTCCAGGTTTCACTGCCATATAGCAACAGTAATAAAATGTTTATATTGAAAGGATAGGCCTTTACTGTTATGAGGAGCTTTGGGTAGATAAAAGTTTTGCAGTTTCCCAACAGCAGTTCCACCTGCTCTGCTCTTTTTCAGCTCTGGGCCCAGCTCATTGTCCATCTGTATTGTCAGTGTGAGACATACATGCCGTTGGACAAGTGCTATAGTGTGTCTAGTCAGATGCATGTTGAAATGTAGGCAGTAGGTATTTGTCATCCATTTGGTCTTTTCTGTGTGGATGGACACACTTTGAGTGATTACAGTTTTCTTATAGGAAGTTCTGCCCTGAGACTTGATGAAATCAATATAGTGTCATCTGCAAATGGGAACATCTGGAGGACTTCAACATCCACAGGAATCCCTTTTCAGTATGAACTCTTTATTGGATCTCCATTACAGTGGCAAATATTTTTGGCAAACATTTGGCAATACATTTCTCTATTTTATACCTCACTTGATATTTTATTATAATTTTATAATTATAATTTTATAATTATAAAATAATTTTTATTTTATAATTTTAAAATATATTTTATTTATATATTTATTTAAATATATTTATATATTATTATTTTATAATTTTATTATATATTCTGAGAAATCATGAATAATTTCAATATATGCACAAGAGACAGAGACTGTATTGGAGGAGAGTTCTACCAACTTTAATACATTTTTGGAGCAAAACGGCAAACATACTGGGTTCTTACACTTTTTAGTCAGTAATTATTTAGTCTGTAATTATTTTGAAATATGATCCATTAGAAAGTATCATTTGAAAAACCTTTCCTTGTTATAACTTTGTCAATGTATGATACATGTGTAGATTCTTCTTATAAAAAAATTGTACAGATGGGAAAGTAGACATATGGATCAAGAGTTATTTTATTATTTTATTATCTTGGCCACTTTTTTAGCTATAATTCTAAGGTTTTTTTTCTACAACTCTTTGACACCTATCTGTTTTTCAAATAATTTGAGAACTGATCAAGTAATTTCTCCATTTCAGTTTTGAAAGTGTTCAGTACTCTTAAGAATTGCATTGTCTCTAGCACTGGCCTTTTATACCACCTTTTTTTTTCTTTCAATGTCATTTTTGCTTCCCCTGTCACTTTTACAGGACAGTGATATTAGAGACCGGATGTGGTGATTCCACTATCTTTGCTATAAGAATTGTTAGGGGTCTTTTTTTTCCCATTAATTTAATGCCTGCTTTCAGTTTTATCCTTAAATGCCTTCAGAATTGCTTGGTTCAATTGGGTCTCTCATTAAGTTTTCATTAAACTTGTTTTTTTCTCAACTATTTCTTATTGTGTCTTAGGTGATTCTACTCATATTCTTCTACCACATTTTTCCCTAAATGATTTCATGTTCTAAATACCTGACAGCATTTGTTTTGCAAAGGGGATATAGTGGACCGCAAATTCAAAATATGAGATGGTGATGTGATGTGATGTGACAGCCCAAAAAATTATCCAGTCATGGGCAGCATTAGGAGGAACAAAACTTCTAGAAACAGGGAGGTATAATCCTACAGTATTCTATGCTTACAAGTCCTCATCTGGTTTATTTTGTTCAGTTCTATGCACCACATCTTAAAGACGTTGATAAAAACCATAGGCTACCTAGGAAAGGGCAACCAAGATGATAGATGGCCTTGAGTAGATGATCAGTGAGGATCCACTGAAAAAATGGGGCATTTTCAGCCTTCAGGAAAAAAATAATTAAAAAGACTGAGGGTGGGGGATGACATGGTAGGTTTCTTCAACTATTTGAAGGATTATCATGTGGAGGAAGAATTAAATTTGTTCTTTTTGTCTCCAGAGGGCAGAACCAGAAGCAATAGATGCAAGTTACAAAGCTGCCAATTTAGCTTTGATGTTAGGAGGGACTTTCTAATACTTAGAGCTGTTCAAAAATGGCTGTGATTTGCCTCAAGAGGTGGCCTCCTTAGGTAGAGGTCTTCAAGCAGGCGGGCAACTACTTTTCAGGTATGTTATAGCAGAGATTCCTGTTGTGTATGAGTTAGGCTAGATGGCCACTGACATTCCTCTAACTCTCAAATTACATGATTCTGTGGCAATATTATTTTTAAGACCTCTTCCTGTTCTAAGTCCTTTAATTCATTGTCAGGTAGGTTGTTGGAAATAATGGTCACCTACTTAAAAGCAAATTCCAGATCAGAGACAGAAATCTAGAAGTTAAGGTGTGAGTGAAGTTGCCAGGGAGACTGTAGGAAGAGAGAAAAGAAAAATGACTGACAGAACCTTGAGAAATGACTACACTAAGGTATAGAAAAAGGAAGATTTGCCATCAAAAGAATGGTCAGTGTGTTATTTTTAAACTAGCACTATCCCTTTCATTCTGTTATGTATGATAGTAGAGGAAAGGTAAGTAATAAGCAATTGCTCTGACAGTTGTCAGAGAAATAATTGGTGGACTTAATCACAGATCTCTGAGGCTTTGAATACAGTTTTATGGTGAAATTGTAGTTAACATTTTTTTAAAGTTTATTAAATATCAGTTATGGATTCCTTCTTATAAGTTGTCACTCTCAGGAAAACAATACAATACTTGAAAATTATTTTAGGAGGACAGTTGTATTTTAAGCAGAAGCTTATAAGTGAAATTTATTATAGGTGAATAAAAGTAAGACAAGGGTGGCTAAGTGATGCAGTGGATAGAATAGTGGGCTTGAAATCAAGAAGAGTCATCTTTGTGAGTTTGTATTTTGCCTCAGACACTTACTAGCTACATGATCCTGGGCAAGTCACTTAACCCTGTTTGCCTCGGTTTCCTCATTTGTCATATGAGATGGAGAAGGAAATGGCAAACTGCCAAGAAAACCCCAAATGGGGTCACAAGGAGTAAAACATGACTTAAATAATTAAAGAACAAGAACAAAAAAAAAAGCAAGACTATATAAAGGCAATGCACTATATTAAGAAGCAAATGGTATCTTTTAAACAACCAGAATTCAAGGCTTTTCTCACTACTTGCAGTAGTACCCTGGGTGTATTGCTTAATTTTTTCAAGCTTCAGTCTCTCCTATTAAATGAAGAAATTACTTACACCTCCTACATTATGGAAGTGTTATGAATAAGGTAAAATGAAGTCCTGGATATAAAATATTTTATAAACATAAAATACTGAATTATAGTATTTGGAGCTAGAAAAGACTTTGGAGTCATAAAACCCAACCCCTCATTTTAAAGATGAAGAAAAGTGAAGCCAAGAAACGTGTCATTTGCTCAGGATCACATAGTGAGTATCTGAGGCAGGCAGAGTTGCCCAGGGTCATAGATTGAGAGCTGGAATGAATCTTAGAGACTGAGTCCCCCCCCTTTTTTTTAACATATGAGGAAGCTGAGGTACAGAGAGGTTAAATGACTTGCCAAAGGTATTTGAATTTGGGTCTTCCTGATTCCAAATCCAGTACTTTTTTCTACATACAGTGAGCCCAAGTTTTCCTGACTTCAAGTCCGTTGCTTTATTTTTAGAGTAGTAAATCGCTTTTAAATTTTAAAAAAGTGTCATAATAGTACATAAAATTATTGAGCCTTAGTTTTCACATGAATAATAAAAATTTTACTAAATTCATCTTGTTCTGCCTGGCTTACATTTCAGAATTGCATTATGGTATTCCTTTATAAGCCTTTAAAGTCTGTACATATTGAAAATTTGTCATGGTGTTGTTTTTAGTAATTTTTAAAGTTTATAGATGTCTGACCAGCCAAAACAATTGAATGGGGATTTTTCCAGATGTTCCTTTTTATTAGTATATTCAGTTAGGCCACTAGTCTTTGGATTTGTCATTTCCAGTGAGTATTATTTAGCAAAATGACCTGTAAAAAACAAGTTTATGGAATGGCAGCTAGTGTTGAAATACGATCCTACTTATTATTAAGCTTTGTACTGTATTGTAAAAAGATTTGAGCCCTGTGCTGTTTGCCAGGAAACTGAATAACAGAAACAGTAGCTTCCAGGCTATTGGCCTCCTGTATACATACTTAGGGGTAAAGGGTGAACAGGAAATGGATTCCAGGAAAGGGGGGAGGAGGGTGTTGAGTTGGGGAATATAATTCAACAGTACTTGGCTAGAAATTCGTGGATTAATGCAGAATGTGAAGATCACGTGGTATCCAAACCAAACTAAACAGTAGGTCTAAAAAAATTCTTTCAGTTTCTTATGTTTTTATTGGTGTAGTATAATTCCAAATATCTCAGAATAATGAGTCATTAAGTCAATAACTACTATCAAAGTTGTTCCCAAACTTGGGTAATTTAAAAGAAGCCTTTGAGGCATACAGATGGAGCTTTTAGTTGCTAAATATATAAATATAGGTTGTCAGTATTATTATTATTCTTACAGTGAACAAGCAATTTTTAAAGCATTTTAAGCTCTGGTAACGGTTTATTTGGATAAACTCAAATAAGAAAGTGAATCCAGTGTATTTTAATATAGAAAGCTTGGTATGTTAATGTGAATTAGGGAATGAAAATTTTTTAACAATGGAGTCAAGTAATGGTACTATTCATTCCTGAATAATGTAGTGAGTGAAATATTTCAGTAAAGTACTTAAGTATTAACTACACAGACATTTTTTAAAACGATGTCCACCTGTTCACTTCTGCCTTGAACAGCAGGTATAATGAAATGAGGTTAATAATATCCATGATAAATAAAATGTAGCAGTAAGGGGAAATATGGACTGGTCCGTGGATAAAGTATTGGTGTAAAAATTAAATTAGGATAAAAAAGCTATTATTTTTATATTGATTTCCTTTAAAAGTTTTGCTCTAAAATTAAGATGACATGAACTTATATTTTTAATGAGAGGGATAATTTGCAGATCAAAGTTATTGTTTCTAGCTTTTCTGAGTACGCTAAAAAGAGAAATGAATGTATTAGTGCTTATTGTTTCATAAAGTACATATTTTAACTTTTAAAAAAAATTAGTCTGCCATTTTTGTTTGCACTTAAATGCTTTTAACATACACATATTCACATACAAATACACACACACACACACACAAGTTTTGAGGTTATTTTTTTTTTCATTTGTCAGGTGGCTCTTTTGGGAAACAAGTCTCCTGAAGTCCTGAAATCCTTTTGAAACAACTTTGTTACCTCAGCTTTGCATAGATATATATCCCCAAAACTATTCTTGGTAATTGAGAGAATGCTATTTTAGACCCCAGAGTTGAATAAAAGTATATAGGGTGTCCCCAAAGTCTTAGTGCAGAAAATTGCACTAAGACTTTGGGGACACCCTATATAATGTAAGAATATAAATTGCTTCAGAGCAAGATTAGCAAAATGTTATCTAGTTTAGTAAACTCTAAATGTTTATTGAGCACTTACTGTATGCCATATACCATAATAGGGACTGAGGATACAATGATAAAAGAAGAAATAATACTTACTCTTTTTTTTTTTTTTTGCTTTTTGGAGGGCAATTGGGGTTAAGAGACTTGCCCAAAGTCACATGGCTAGTTTTTGTGTCAGATGTCTGAGGTCAGATTTGAACTCAGGTCCTCCTGGTTACATAGTAGTATGCTATATTCACTGTACCACCTAGCTGCCCCCTAATAATACTTATTCTAAAGCAGCTCACATTATAGTGAGAAACACAGCATATACACAGATAAATGCAAAATACATATAAAATAAATACAAAGTAATTTCAAAGGGGAGGGGCAAGGGAGAATAATACTATTAGGGGAATGTGGAAAGACCTTTTTTTAGGAGATAGCACTTGAACTAAGATTTCTAAGACATAGAAGTGAGTATCTTTAGAGAAATCTTTACAATTCAAATAAACAAAGAAAATATCTACCAGCAAGTGAAACTTTAAAATATATATACATATACTCCTTTTAAAAGAAAATTTCATTAAGGAAGTTTGTAGATTAAGAAAATTGGAAATTAGGTTTCCAAGAGCTAATTTCTTCTGTATTTCTTCTGACTTTTTATTTTGGGAACACATTGGCTTTTTTAAAATAATTTTTTCCCCAGTTACATGTAAAGACAATTTTTTAACATTCTTTATTTTTAATCCTGAGTTTCAAAATTTCTCTCACCCTCTCTCACTTCTCCCCTCCATGAGACAGTAAGCACTTTGAAACATATTCAGTCATGCAAAACATATTACTTTATTAATCATTTTGGGAAAGAAGACACAGACCTAAAAGAAAGAAGAAACTACAAAAAGTGAAAAGTAGTATGCATCAATTTGCATTCAGACTCCCATCAGTTCCTTCTCTAGAGATGGATAGCATTTCCCATCATGAGCCCTTTGGAACTGTCTTAGATCATTGTATTGCTGAGAATAACTAAATTATTCACAGTTGATCATTGTACAGTATTGCTGTTAATGTTCTCCTGGTTCTGTTCACTTCACTTTGTATCAGTTCGTATATGTCTTTCCAGATTTTTCTGGAATCGGCCTGCACATCATTTCTTATAGTATATTACATCTGTATATCATTACCATATACCACGACTTGTTCAGCCATTCCCCAATTGATGAATATCCCCCAATTTCTAGTTCTTTGCCACCACTGAAAGAGCTGCTATAAATATTTTTTGTACACATAGATCCTTTAACCTTTTTTGGGATATAGACCTCAGAGTGGTGTTGCTAGATCAAAGGGTATGCAGTTTTATAGTCCTTCGTCCCAAATTGCTCTCTGGGATAGTAGGATAAGGACAAGTTTCTTAGCTTCAGAGCAGCTAATCCTTATTTTATTTTGTATTTAAAAATATTGCTGAGTAATGGAGTTCATTTAAATCAGGAGCTCTTAACCTGGGGTCCACTAGCTTTCAAAAAATATTTTGACAAATGTATTCCTCCTGACTATACTATTTCTGTTAGCAGCAATAGTGTTATTTTTGCCTCCTCCCTTTCCTACTTCCTCCCCACCAGTGTTTAAGCTTTGCTCATTATTTCTTCAGATTGTTTTTTTCTTATCTGTGCCATCATCTACTTTTGATTCCTACTGCAGCTACTCTAGTGTAAGCCTTCTCACCTGGACTATTGGAATTATCTGTATGACTCTTGTCTTTGTCACCTTGCCCAGTCAGTCTAAAACATTACAAAAGCACAGCTCATACCCTTTCAGGTACAAAAAAAAATGTCCATTCATTCCTTTATTGCCCTATTGATGACCCTCTATGATTTTTCCCCCAAATAACCTTTCTGCCTTAAACCCCTACCACTCTTTTTCTACATACTTTGCCTATAACCTTTGTCAAGAATAGCTCTGCCTCCTCTAAATTTCTTTCAAGCTCTAATTAAAGTGCTACCTTCTCCATGAAGCTTCCTTCAGTTTCTTCTATCAAGAAGTAATGTCTCCTCTTCTAAACTTCCCTTAGCACTTTGTTTATCCTTCTCTAATACTGTATTTCACTATAATCAAATGAGGTAACACTTTTAAAGCACTGAGCACTGTGCCTGGTGTATAGTAAGCACTATGTAAATGTTAGCTATTATTAGTAATTGCTATATGTCTTTTACTATATTTATGTTTGACTCTTCTGTATGAGATTCTAAGTTCCACAGAGGCAAGAACTGCCTCATCATATGTCACCCATAACATCCTATAGTGTTGAATAAATATATATGAAATAAAATGAGAAATGATATGATATGGTAAAAAGGGGGGCATTGAACTTGGAGACAGAGTACCAAAGTTCCTCTTACTAGCAGTTTGACCTTGAGCAAGTCACTTAATCACTCTGAGCCTTAGTTTCTTCATCTGAAATGTCAGAGCACTAACATATGTAAGCCACCTATTTCACAGGGTTTTGAGAATCAAGTAAGATAACAGTATTCATGAAAGCACTTTGTAAATTGTAATGTATCATATGAATGTTAAGTAGAAGCCCTGGATTTAAAGTCAGAAGACCTGAGTCCAAAACAGATCTTTGTATCTTATAAATCATTCTATGTATAAATACTGTTATATAAAAGCTAGGTTTCTTCTAAAGCTATTTTGAAATAGATAAAAAAAATGAAATTGCCAAGCATTGAAAGGTGGATAGATAACTCCTGCAATTAATGGATAAATAGGATTGTTGCAATATTAGGTACAGATGGTCTCTGTGTATAGATCTAATTGTTTCCTAAAGTCAACATTTGAAAGTAGATCCTTTGTCTGAATTCAGGCCTTTAGCTAGTAGAAACTTTTAAATGAGCACCTACTAGAACAAGAGTAAAATCCAAAGAAATATGAAGTATTGGTTGTCTGTACTTTAAACTGAACTGACCTTTTATTGGCTCTTTTTATTTGGATCATTGATGAACTAAGAAGTCAGTAGAGACTCATTTCAGGGTTACCTGTATTTATGGCTTGTTTTTAGGCCTGTGTTGATATTATACTGTTATATAATTGTCTAAAATCTAGAGATATGTATATTTTTATGTTGTTTTACTTTATCTTTTCAAATCCAGTATAACA
Source organism: Pseudocheirus occidentalis (assembly GCA_028646575.1). Taxonomy (NCBI): domain Eukaryota; kingdom Metazoa; phylum Chordata; class Mammalia; order Diprotodontia; family Pseudocheiridae; genus Pseudocheirus; species Pseudocheirus occidentalis. The sequence goes on from CM053595.1 coordinate 96,074,532, forward strand.
ATTGCCAACCATGTTTGTTTCTATTTGACCTTTACATTTTTTTATTCTACATCTTTATAAAGCTTTTTTCCTGTTTTAAAAAGGAATCCATTTATTCTTCCATTTTATTTGTCTCACATACTTTATTCTGTAGCAGTTAATTATTAGTGTCTGTTATATGACTTTAATGTAGGTTTTCAGAATTTGCTGTGGTAATTCCTATGGCAAATATAATAGGAAAATAATTGGAATCAGGTAAATTAGCAGATGGTAGAAACAGAAAGAAAAAAATTTGCTCTTTAGACAGTCATGCACAACCCCAGTTATAGGCTGGATTAGAAAAGTTGGTAAATAAAGATACTTTAAGAAAGTTTTACTAAGATTCCTGTTAAAAGAAGAAAAATATGGAAACCACAAATTTTTAGTTAGAGTCTAAATAACTTCACCCTTTTTATCAACTTTTGATTGATTAGTAAAATATACACAATAAAGTAGCTTTTTTAAAAACCTTAGGCAGAGATATAGTCTAAACTAGAGCTTAACCAAGAAAATTTCTTTATGTAATTAAAAAATTTTTTTAAATAAATATATATTATATTTTAGTGCTTTTTTCCTTTACATCAGTTATTTCATTCTCTTTCCTCACCTTTTAACCCACCTCTGTGACAGTGAAAAACAGTTAGGCAAAAATATCTGACATACTGATTATATCAGAAAATGTATTCTGCCTTTGTTGTCTTCTACTCTTTCTGCAGTGAAGGAGGTATATTTAATTATCTTTTTTTTTTTTGAGACTTGCAGTGGTTTTTCAGTTACTTATCTTAACTTCTTTTTAGTGTCCTTTTTATTTACATTGTTTTAGTGATAGTATGGGGCAGCTAGATGGCACAGTGTATAGAGTGCTGGGCCTGTAGTTCAAATTTGACCCCAATCACTTATGAGCTATGTGACCCTGGGCAAGTCACTTTACCTTGTCTGCCTCGGTTTCCTCATCTGTCAAATGAATTGGAGAAGGAAATGGCAAACCACCCCAGTATCTTTGCCAAGAAAACTCCCATTGGTGTCATGAAGAATTGGACACAAATGAACAACAAAAGTAATAGTACATTATGTTCTTTTGATTTTGCTTATTTCTCTATTATTTCATGCAGATCTTCCCCATTTCTCCCCTAAATTTCTTGTGTATAATTTCTTTCTACAGAGTAATATTCCATAGTATCATTCTAACAGTTTTTTTCTGCCATTCTTCAGTCAGTGGACACTCTGTTTTTGGTTTCCTTAGGGCCTATATGTACCTTTCATTGTGACTTCTAAAATTGTGAATTGAAAATCTCATTGAAAGAATATATATGAGTATCAAAACATTCTAATCCATTAAATTAGCTTTATTGTATAGACATGATTGTTAATAATAGTATTGAGTTGAATTCCTAAAATATTCTTTTTTTTATTCCAGATGCTTCCCTTCTAACTTTAATTAAGTCTAACAAAAAATTATTAAATATTTAAAAATGAGATAGTTCCTATCCTCAAGTAATTTACATATTACTTACTTCCTACTTATTGCAAGATAAATGCATATAATGGAGAATGGAATTCTCATAATAATGCATTCCCCATCCCTCGTCTGTTTGACCTCTCCTGTTATTTCTTTGTAATACTAGGATTTGGCATTACATTAGATATAGTAGATATTTAATTGAATCAAATATAGAAATGAAGAATAATTTTTTAAAAGACCTAGCATTAAGGCACCACAATTTTCATTTTGAAAAAAAATGACCTTCTGAATTTCTAATGATATGTCTCTTCCACTCCCAGTGAGCCATTCCTTTTAACAGTGAATAAAAAAAGAGGAGAGAATATGGTTCAGACAAAGTAAGGAACACATGCCTAAAGTCTGACATTATATGTTATATACTCCACCTGTAGTCTACTACCTTCCTCCATATTTTCTTTGGTTATTAGAATGTCATAGCATTTGATTTTGTTTCATTATTTTTGTTCTCGCCATTTACATTATTATAATCAAAGTTGTTGTTTTTTTTTCCTGGTTCTACTTCACTTTGCATAAGGTAATAGAATTCTTCCCAGACAGCTCTGTATTCATTAAGTCAGTTTCCAATAGCATATTAATACTCCATAAGATTAATATACCACAGTTTTTTTAGTGATACCCTAATTGATGAATATCTGTTACTATTATAAGAAATGCATCTATAAATATTTTGTAATGTATAGGACCCTTGTTATCCTTGCTCTCCTTAGGGTATTTGCTAAGTAGTAGGATCTCCGGGTCATAGGGTGTGGATATATTAGTTACTTTCTACATATATTTCCAAATTGTTTTTCAGAGTGGTTGGAGTAATTCACAGCTCTACTAGTAGTGCATTTATTTAGCAGTTTCCAAAACTTTTTGGTCTCAGGACCCTCTTTACGTTCTCAATTATCAAGGATCCCCAAAGACTTTTTGCTTTTGTGGGTCATAGGTATCAATATTTGCCACATTAGAAATTAAAATAGTTTTTACCCCGCAGACTCTCTGACAGGGTTTGGGGATCTCACACTTTGAGAACCATTCCATTTAGTGTCTGTTTTTCTCTATGTAAGTGTAAGTACAAGCAAGGTAGGATTTTTGTGGTTTTCTTTTTGCAGTCTAGTTTTCCATGCTCAGGCTTAATTGTAGATATCTAAATGATTACTGTCTTTTGAACACTAATAATTCACAGCTATCCTGAGTCAAGTAGGTTTCATGCCTTCTGGCTCTGAGCCAGTCAGGGACTGAGTCTTTGTTATATATTCTGGGAGGCTGGCATTTTGCTTTGGGGATTCCCTCATGAGAAGGATTTTTTGATTTCCTCATGAGAAGGATCTTTTCATTTCCTGGTGGAAACTCTAAGTAGCCATATGTTCAGAACCCCCTGACTGCTTAGATGTTTGTGCTTCCTCGATCCAGGGATGTATATAAAGTGTGTAGCAATATATTCAGACAGTTGGAGCACTGCCTGTTGGTTTTTGTGCTCATTTCTCTGTTTGTAATTTCTCTGCTTGTATTTGCTCTATATTTTCTCCACATTCAGGGTGCTGACCTTTCCCCTGAACTAGTGAATGTAATTAAAAGTAGGATTGTTAACCCTTTTTTGAGCAGTTTTTCCTTTAAAAGCAGATAAAAGAACCTGTGCTAGCAGGCCATCCTGGGTGTGCCAGGTGCTTGCTGTTATAATAAGTAGCATATACTAAGTGCTTACTGTGTACTAGGCATTGTGGACACAAAAAGAGGCAAGAGAAAGTCAGTGTCTTCAAGAAGCTCACAATGGGGAGACAGAAAGCAAACAAGCTATACACAGGATAAGTAGGAAATCATTAACTAAAGGAAGGCACTAGAATTAAGAGGGACTTGGAAAGGTTTCATAGTGTATTACTTCTTTTCTTATCCTCATTACATTGATTGTATTTATGCGATGTGTTTCATTTTCATATAATCAAAGTTACATATTTTATTTTTTTGTGATTGCTTTTATCTCTTTTTTGGTTAAGAATTGAACACCACTTCCCCCCCCCCACACACATACCCCACAACTTCCACATGTGCACTGTATCAATAATGAGATATTCACAACACCCATGATGGTTATGAATATGTTGGTGTAGTTTTGGATCACAAAATATAGCAAACTCTCCACATGGAAGGCAGAACCAAGGTCTTTATTCAGAAGCCATAACACTGA
>CM053595.1:96078738-96114088 GCA_028646575.1 Pseudocheirus occidentalis
AGGTGTGAATTACTCCCAAGGAGTTAACGGGAAGTAAGGAGCTAAGCCTTTGAGGTGCTAAGTGCCTTTAGTAGGTGCCAATAGAAAGGGGCATGGAAGATCTTCTGATTTCATTAACATTACATGCACACACACAAAGCTACCATTCCATTCCTATGGTTAAAGTTCCATGGTTTCAAGAAGCAGTGTTGAAAATAATAAATATAGGTACTTAATAGATTATCACAGTTGAACTGTGAGTTCTGGGGTCACGTGCATGTTGTGGGGTAGTAAGGGAGGGATGATTATTGCCCCAGTTTTTCAAAAGATGTAGATGCCAAGGCTAGGCCAGCTAGCCTCTGACTTAGAAGGACTGAGCTGGCTCTCCTTATCTCAGGTGAGGCAGACTTCTTATCATAGTTTGAGCACTGGATTTATTTTTTTAATTAAAATAAAAATTCTAGTGTAGGAGGAGAGAGGTTGTGAGTTTTGCATGCAGATTTGTTATGCGTCAAGTACTCTGGTAACTACTGGGAATATTACAATAAAATAGAGACAGTTTCTGCTTCCTAGGTGTTTACATTCTTATGGGATTGAGGAGTGGTGGTCAAGGAAATATATTTTGGTCTAGGAAGCTTCTGGGAGAATGAGTGGAGCATCAGGGCAGTCTATTGACACATCTTTTCCAGAGGAAATGGTAATGCTGATTTGAAAACAGTTTTCCAAACTAGAGTTAGAAAGGAAAGGGGAGTACATCCATGGGAAAGATGGTCAAGGAGAAAATTAAGATATATCATCTCTGGGAATTCTGAACTGAGTGGCTTGGTGATGAAGTAAAGTGTACATTTTACTTCTTTAAATATCAAGGAGAAAATATGTAATAAGACCCAGAAGAAAATATTTAACAGATTATACGGTTAATATAGCTATTTACTTTACTAAGCTACTTTAGCTATTTACTAAGCAATATATTTTACGTAATGACTAATATCAGTAGCTTGAAAAAGAGATATAGACCATTGTCAGCTAAACAAAAAAGGTCTCCAAATCTATATAAGTTAAATTTACACTTTTCAAAAAGCTGATTTAATAGAAATATCTCAAGCAAGTATTGACCTATATGCATGTCAAGGGTTATTTAGATAATAAATTTTAAAACTAACACCTGTTTAATTCACATTGTTTAGAGGGAACTGAAATTTCACCCTGGAAATTGTCTTTTCCATATATAACATTATTGTGATATGCTTGATTTGCATTTCAACTGTAAAAGAAATGGAGGTTAAAATAGTGATTAACCCATTAAAGTATGAAAGCACTTTTGTATTAAGTGGTGAGGATAATAACAGAACAAGTGCATGTTCTGTAGGTTGTGCTCCACATGGAATTGTAGATGTATGAAACATGAATATCAGGTTTAAAAGACTGAAAATGTCTCATTGCATACTAACCAAGACAAGTAACTTTAGAATTTATATAGGTGCATGTGTATGTGCATGTGTGCATATGTGTGTGGGTGTAGGTGTGGTAGTGGTGACTCAGTGGAGAGAGTGCCAGGCCTGAAATGAGGAAGATTCATCTTCCTGAGTTCAAATTTGGCCTCAGACACTTAACTGGGCATATGACCCTGGGCAAGTCACTTTACCCTGTTTGCCTCATATAGCATAATAGGGACTGAGGATACAATGACAAAAGAAGAAATAATACTTATTCTAAAGCAGCTTACACTATGGTAAATATGCTTCTGTATTTACATGTTGAAAAAATTTCCTTCATCCACATTTTATATCCACTAAAAAAACCCAATTATTATTAAAGAGAATGTATTTTTAGCTCATTTCTTCATTTTTTAAAAAAAAATGGGCCAAATTGGCACTTTTATTTTGGGCACCTTTTGCTTAGTAAATGATCCATTAGTTGTAGTAGACATGTGTATGTACAGTGCCAAGTCACCCACAGTTCAATTTTACTTGAAATTGATAAGGTTTTCTTCTTTGAGGTCTAGTTCATTATTTCCATTGTTTTCATAAGTCCTTAAGAGTATTAAATTCATATATCTTAGGGCATATGAAAGTCTACAGAATCATCCCCTTTGAGTAACTCTGTTGGGGGAAGGGAGTTGGAGTGATGTAATTTTTACCAGAGAAGAAAAGTGAGACCTTTTCATTAGAGTCCTGCAACCTCTGACACTGTCAACCACCTTCTCCCTGATAATCTTTTCTCTCTAGGTTTTTGTGTTACTACTTTATCCTGGTTCTCCTTCTACATATCTGGCCATCCATTCTTAGTCTCTTTTGCTGAATCTTTATCCATGTTTTTGTTTTATATGTGTAAGGCATCCTGGTGTAGTGGAAAGAGAGCTCCTTAAAGAAGCTGAGAAAATTTCCTCATCCCTTTCTGTTCTATTTCCTTCTTTGGAGGGAGAAATTGATATTCACAAGGGATATGAAATGTGCCATTAATGAATAATAGCTGCCTCTGTAAATTGGTTAAGAATGTTGGCATTTGGAGTAATAAAAAGAATTCATATGCTTTGCCTTAAGTTTTTCAAAAAGCTTTACTTAAAATAGCCCTGTGAGGTAGATAGTGCAAATAAATATTCTTTTCTCCATTTCACAGATGAGGAATCTAAGACTCTGGTCACATGCCTAGTAAATATCTAAGGTGAGAATCAAACTCAAATTTATTGACTCTTAAGTTAAGCACTCTGTCCACTACACCAGGATGCCATACAAGTATAAAAATATAAAACAAAAACATGGATGAAGATTCAGTAAAGGAGACTGAGAATAAATGGTCAGACAGGTAGAAGGAGAACCAGGATAGAGTAGTATCACAAAAATCTAGAGAGATTATCGTGGAGAAGAGGGTAGTTGACATTATCAGAGGCTATAGAGCTCTAAGGATGGGGATTGAAAAAAAAGCCTGTAGATCTGGCAATTAAGAGATGATTGGTGACTTTGGAAAAAAAGCAGTTTTGTTTGAATGAGAAGGTCAGAAGTCAGTTCAGTTCAATCACTTTACAAGAACTTGTGGTATGCCAAGCTCTGTGTCTACAAAGACTTAAAAATGAAATAATCTCTATTCTCAAAGAGCTTGTATCCTGTTAAGAAAAACAAAATGTCTCTATATAATTATATACATAATAAAAAACTGAATAAGTACAAGGTAGTTAAAGGCAGTAAGAGAGAGCACTAGTAGTTGGGCTCAGGAAAAACATCATATGGAAGGTGATAGTTGAACTATATCTTTTTTTTTTCCTTTTTGGAAGAGGGAAGGCAGGGCAGTTTGGGGTTAAATGACTTGCTCAAGGTCACATATCTAGTAAGTGTTAAGTGTCTGAAGCTGGATTTGAACTCAGGTCCTCCTAACTCCAGGGCTGGTGCTCTATTTACTATGCTACCTAACTGGCCCTGAACTACATCTTGAAGGAAGTTTGAGCTTCCATAAGTTGGAGTGGATTTTAGGCATGAAAGATAGACTTTGTAAAGGCAGGAGATGGGAGATGGAATGTTTTATGTGAGAAATAGAAGGCCAGATTGTTTATACTATGGGAAGAGGTGTAAGGCATAAAAATAAGCTGGAAAGGTAGGCTGGGGTCAGGCTGTAAAGACCTTTACAAGTCAAAAAGAAGAGAGAGAAATATATTATTTTTTAAGTTTTGATATAATAACTTGCCTTACTAATTTTGGTCTTTATTTTTCTGGGTGTTTGGTTAATTAATAAAACATCAGCATTTTAAGTAATGCTATGCCACATTTAATTTCTTACTTGAAGGAGAGAAAGAATGGAGGAAGAAGAAACATGAAGCTGGAATTTACGAGTTTTCTGTACTTGAGTCACTAAGCATTTACTAAGCACATATTATTGTGGTTCACTATGCTAGGTACTGGGGAAGAAAAGAAAAAAAAATCCCTGCTCTCAAGAAATTCACTGTCTGCTGGGGCAGATAACATGCAAGCAACTATGTACAATCAAAAGATATCAGCAAAAGATATAAAACAAAATTTGGAGATAGTCAGCAGATAAGTTGGAGATAATCAGCAGTTTTGTAAAGCACTGGCATTGAGGGATATTGGGAAAGACTTCCTATAGAAAGTGTCATTTTAGCTGGGATTTGAGAGAAGACAGGAGAGGCAAAGATAAGGAAGGAGAGAATTTAGGCATACGAGAGAGTGAGGCAGTGAAAATGCTCAATCAGGAAAGTATGGTATAAAAAGACTAGAAAGATAGGAAGGGGCCAAATTATGAAGGAATTTGAACACTAAAGGATGTCATATTTGATATTGGATGTGTAATAGGGAGTGACTGGAGTTTGTTGAGTAGTGTGACAACCTTGTCAGACCTGCATATTGGGAAGATCAATTTGACAACTGAGTGATGGATGGACTGTAGTGATGAGAGAATTCAGGGAGCCCAACAAGGAGTCTGTTGGAGTAGTACAGGTGTGAGGTGATAAGTGACCTGTACCAGGGCAGTGTCAATGTTAGAATAGAGAAAGGTATGTATATGAGAGATGTTAACAAAGATAAAATCAACAAGACTTTCAACAGATTGGATATAGAGGATAAGGGAGAGTGAGAGGTTAAGAATGACACTGAGGTAATCCTGGCCAGTTGGGAGGATTGTGGTACCTTGGACAGCAATAAGGAAATTAGGAAGAAGGGAAAGGTGGGGAGGGAATAATGAGTTCACTTTTGCATATGCCAAATTTAAGATTTCATTCATACATACACATCTGCTGTGTGATATCTAATAGGTAGTTAGAGATATGAGACTGGAGGTGAGGAGAGAGGTTAGACCTAGATAGATAAATTTGAGAATCACTAGCATAGAGATAATAATTGAATCCATGAGAGCTGATAAGATCATGAGGTGAAATGCTATAGAGGAGGAAGAGAAGGCCTAAGACAGAGAATCCTGTAGGAAACCACCTGTTGGTGGGCATGATAGAGATGAAGATCCAGCAAAGGAAACTGAGAATGAATGGTCAGACAGGTAGGAGAACCAGGATAGAGTAATATCATGAAAACCAAGAGAGAACAGAAAGTTCAAGAAGGATTCAGAAAAAGCCATGAGATTCAGTAGTTAAGTAGTTATTGATGACTTTGCAGAAAGCAGTTTTGTTTGAATGATGAGGTCAGTATCCAAAATGTAGAAATTTTTTTTCAAGTGAGAGGAAAGGACATGGAAGTGTTGATTATAGCCTTCCAAGAAGTTTAGCCAGAAAACAGAGACGAGCCATAGGATGGTAGCTAGCATGGATCAAGTGTGAGGATTTTTTTTGAAGATGGAGAGGGCATGGATATACTTATAGGCAGTAAGGAAGCAGCTGGGGAGAGATTGAAGATAAGTGGAAGAGTGGAGATAATAGAGGAGGCAGTCTCCTGGAGAAGATGGGGTGAAATGGGATCACTTGTGCATATAGAGGGTTTACCTTGGCAAGAAGGGTCACCTTTTCATATGAGACAAAGGTAAAGGAGATGGTGACGGAAGGCATCTTAGTGATATGAGAAGAGGAGGAGGAGGAGGAGGAACGGAAAAGAGAGGAAGTTGTTGGCAATGGTCTCCATTTTTTCAGTGAAATATGAGGCCAGGTTCTCAGCTAAGAGGGTAAGGGGCAAGGCAACCATGGTAACTTTGAGAAGGGATGAAAAAATTTGGAACAGTTACTGTGGTGAATGGGAAAGTGAGTTAATTAGGGAGGTATCAAAGGATTGCTTTGGTCTAATGAGGGCCCAGTTGAGATGATGTAATATAAATTTGTAATGGATCTGGTCAGCAAGACTTCATGATTTTCTCCAACTTCATTCAGTACGTACATAAGAGTGAATGAAGGCAGTGGATGGTAGGAGTAATCCAAAGCCGATTGATGCCCCATAGGCAAAATTTGCAATAGGATGAAGGGGGAAGGAACTCGAGAGCAGTGTAGAGTTGAACTTGTTAAAATATAGCTAGTATAGCAGTAATGAATGGCCTGGGAAAGAAATGAGGGGTTAAGGGATTGGAGATCATGGTGAGAATGAAGAACAATGTTTAGAGTTGCAGTGCAGATAGAGAGGTATGTCATGAGTGAAATTTAACAAAGGTAGACTGAGGCACATTTTCTCTAAGCAATACAATAGTTTAACAGGGCACAAACCTATTAATAAAGCAGATTTAATGTTTGCTTCAGCCAAAAGACCCAAAGCAGAAGGATAACTCTTTTTACAGGTTTTGGGGAGCACAGGACAACAGAACAGAGAGGTGAGCAAGTAATACAATTATAGGATTAATGACATACTAGGGTTGAGGACAACATGATTGGTACTGTTTGGAAGTTGGAAATGAAGGGCTAGCAATAACCCCTTCCTTCCTTTCTGTGATTAATCAGTGTTCATTGTTTGAGTCTACCCGTGAGGTTAGAGATAGTGGAGCAGACATCCTTGAAGGATAGCTTGGTGGTTTATAGATACTGAACCAGACTACCTGGTGTCCACCTTCATTCTTCAAGGATAGCAGATTTCCTTGAGGCAAGAATAGAACAGTGATTAGTAGGAAAACTGAATTTCTTTTTTTTTTAGGGCAGTTGGGGTTAAATGACTTGCCAGAGGTCACAAAGCTAGGCTTTGTCTTAAGTATCTGAGGCCATATTTGAACTCAGGTCCTCCTGACTCCAGGGCCAGTGCTCTGTTCACTGCACCACCTAGCCACCCCTGAAAACTGAATTTCTAAAGAACTAATTATAGGTCAGCTGAAGTCCTAACTTAGTTTAGAGATGCAGAACCATAACTTAGGCAGTTCAAGGATGAAAACAATTAATTGTAAATAGAATCAACAAAAAAATGATAGAGAATCAATTTAATCATATCACATAGAATAACAACTTATTGTAATCAGATAAGGGAATTTCAGAGTTCGATAAAATGGAAGTAATGTATTTAAGGGTGATGGCAAACAAGTTCAAGCACATGGCCATCTCTGTGTGTGGCTAAGAAGGAGTGGAGGAGTGCCTCCAGGAAATATTCATTCATAAGTTGAGGAACTGGGAGGTTATGGTGTTGAAGAAATATCATTATGGATGTTGAAGTTCCTAGTATTGAGGGCATGTGTTGGGGAGGAAAGACTGTGAGGCAGAAGTTGCATTCATTGAGGAAAGAAGGAAAATGTCCTGGAGATCAGTAGATAGTAGCTACCAGAATCTTGACTGGGTGATTAATATGGATTGTTTGAACCTCAGAGGAAAAAGGGTTACTGAATGATGTTTGTAGAAACAGATTTTAAGCGTATCGGTGGTAAGCAAAGAGTATTCCAACTCACCCACCATGAGCAATGAGTTCAATGAATTAGCTAGTGCAGAAAAGGGTTACCATGAAATTATGTCATTAGGAGAGATCTCAGGTCTCAGTGAGCGCAAAAAGATGGAAGGAGCAGGAAAGCAAAAGGTTTAAGATGAAAGCTAGTTTGTTCTCTTTTGAGTAGGCATTCTAGGGATCAGTGAAAAGGGTGGGTAGCTTTAGAGAAGGATCCTTGATGGGATTGAGTTGAGGCAGATGGGAATAAGAGAGAGGTCAGTAGAAAATCCAGGATAGGATTTGAACAATGGCAGCCAAGGGTGCAAAATCTCTGGGACGAAAAGGGGGTGATCGGGTTGGAGTATGTTAATCATTGAGGAATGAGTTCAGGTTAGTTTTCATTATCCAGAGGTTCAGTCTAGGGGTGGAGTTATCCTAGAGCATCATGTAGCAAAGTGTAGCTGGAAGTGAGGGAGGAGTAGCCTGATTCAGACAAGCTGACTGCTGCTCGGTTTGGGTGGCCTAAGAGAATGCCTTAAGCATAGTCTGGTGGTTTTCCTGGAAGCCAAGGAGCCATCACAGGCAGGCATATGCAAGCCAACTGCTGTGTAGTTTGGATAGCCCAAGGGAGTGCCTAGAGGCCCCCAGGCAAGCTGCCTGCCTCTTAATACCACATAGCCTCTCCATTTATGCTGTGGATGTTTTTTGTAATTTCCACTTAAATCTGTACAAGATCAAATTGTTCCATACATACCACTAGATGTCATATGAACAACTTAAGGAAATATTTTTGCATTCTATAAATACCTGCCATTTAATCCCATTTCTCAGTGCCTAATTGTCTTTAAATAGTGTATGTGGTTATCTGTATCTTTTTCAATTTTGTTAGTGTTAGCAGACAAGTTCTTACAGAGCAGCTGGGTTTATAATTTTTACCTTATAGTTCCAAGTACATCATCATACATAGACATGAGGATAGGGACTAGAACTATGATTCATTTGTATAGGCAGCTCCAAGATGAGGAAACTCCTCCCAATACTGTTTGAAATCTCTGAAATTTACAGTTTTGGAGAATTGCCTGCAGTATTGGGGATTTAAATGACTTGCCCAGGGTCACCAGTCTATTTGTGTCAGAAACAGAACTTGAATCTTGGTTTTCTTGAGTTTGAGGCTCTTTCTGTACACTATATTGTGCATATGGGTATGTTTTTAAAAATTAAACTTATTGATGAATTTTAAGTCTCCCGTTTAAGTCTGGAGCTATGGGGTTTTCCAAACCTTTTAATGGGCAGCATATTTTGTCCTTTCATAGTGAATCAAATAAAAATCTTTTATTTTATAGTCATGTTCCTATTACTCAAAAAGCAGAAATCACTACCTTTTGGTCTGTTGATTTTTTTTTTTTGGAGGGGGAGGGCAGGGGAATTGGGGTTAAGTGACTTGACAGCTGATAGCTAGTAAGTGTTAAGTGTCTGAGGCCCTGTTTGAATTCACTGCACCACTTAGCCACACCGGGTCAGTTGATTCTACCCTGGATCAACTAATCTGCTTAGGTACCCTACATAAACTTGCCCCACTTTATAAATTTATGCAAGTCCTTTAAGTTCCTTTAGGCTCTTACTAAAATGTTGTATTGTCTTATTATCATTTTTAGTACTTCATTTTTTAAAATTTGATTATTGCAAGCAATATTTATTTATGATTGCCTCATTACCAAAAACTACTTTGGTCATTATAGAATGTAAACTTCATGAGGAAGAATTGTTTCATTTTTGTTTTTGTATCCCCAATGCTTAACAGTGTTTTGTACATGGTAAATGCTTAATAAATATCTTTTAATGATTGAATGTTGAAACACTAGCTTCCACAGATGTAGGTCAGTATAATGGAAAGAATGTTGGCGTGGTAGTCAGAGTACCTGAATTCAAATCTCAGTTGTGCCAACTTATTATTTGTATTACTGTAACCTTAACTATTCTTTGGCTTCATTTTCCTTTTTTAGAAAACGAGAAAGTTGAATGAGATGGATACTTGAGGTAATCTTCAGCTCTAGATTCTATACATTAATAGAATCATCCTGAAAATTTTCTTGACTAGTTTGTATATAATTTGAAGGTCTTCAAAATTTTGTAGTAGTCGACATTGAGATTGCAATCCTGAAGTCAAGGTCTTCTCAATTTAGGCATACTTTTTCTTTTGAATTCATTCTTTTATCAATATGACACACTAGAATTTCTTGTCCTTTTGAGTGCAGGGTTAGCCCCATCTGTTTATCCAACTGTTTGCTTGAGAATAAATTACGCGGGAAAATATCTTTTAATTGAGGAATTTAAAGTGAGAATAGTAGCTTCTGACTGATTTATCCCAATAGCAAAAAAAAGTTTGGTTGTGAATTTTTTGTGGTAAATGACTTGATTATTTATTGTTAAGTTTTTTGTTTAATTTTTTGTTGCTTCTAAAATAGGTTATGAAATGGGTAATAGAAATCTGGACAATAAATACATTGACTCTTGCTAGACAGTCTTTATAGTTTGTATTTTGACACGTTATCTTTCTGTTACTGTCATAATTAGCAGCATTCTCATTTATCAGGGAGAGAAATGTTTGGTTTTTTTTTTTAAGAAATTGACACATCTAAGTAATTTTGCTAGGCATTCACAGGTAAATAAATTAAAATAATGAATTAAGCTGTTAGATCTATTTAAAACAATAACTTAAAAATTAAACATTTAACTGGCAAAATGCTTCAGAAGAATTAACAGCATTTAATAACTATAGATTCAGTGTAGGATGAGTTAAAGGTCAGAATTATTTTTAAAGATTAGTAAAAGTTTTACAGATTAGTGTCAAAAGAACATGTCTTAATGTGTTCACAGAGATTCTTGATCCTTCTAAAAGATGAAAGATAAAGTATATTTCCTTTGAGCTTTCAAATCATGGATTTGTTTTTCTTAAGGGGAGAAATCTCGATAACAAAAGTATATGGAGTCTTATTAATCAATACATTCTATTAAGTTTGTATATTCAGAGACTGTAGCCTGCAGTTTAATTTTCAGTGGATTACTAGACAGTCATTGGTACCATATCTTACACGCTGTTCTTGTTAAGATTCTATTCATTATCATTTTGAAAAAGTATGCTTCTCTAAATATTCCCCCTTTTTAGCCACCCCCAGATATTTATGTAGACCAAATATGTCTTTTATGGCTTCTCTCTAACCTTTTACCTTCTGGTGCTCACCACCCCCACCTCCACCCCTTCCCCTTCTGCCACCTAAGGATTCATTACTTTCTTATTGCATTTTATATGCACAGAAATCCCTTTCATCATTCTTCTACTTAGACTTGACCATCCTCATAATGACTCATCCTTCTAAACTATTTTTTTTCTCTTATTTTTTTTTCATCAAAATTATTTTTAGGTCAAATTCATAGTCAGGTATTTGAAAGAAAGTAATCCTCTTCGGTTAAAATTTCAGGATTATAGAATGTTGGCGCTTGATGGGACTCTAAAGCTGCTGTGACCATCTAGGCTTTCATCTTTTACGAATGAGGAAACCAAGGCCTAGAGAATTTAAATGATTTATAAACTTCTAAATTTATAAACCCTCTTGGCTAATGTTCATTTCCCTTGAACTGTCTCTTAAATAGTAACCACTGCATGGGTGCTACTTTGTATATCTAACATGTATGATTTCAAATTCTCTGTAAACACTGAGATACTAGTATTGTAACATTTACAGTGGGTGGAAAAAGATGGTACTGGAAAGATTGATGGGGTGGTTAGAATCAAGTGTCTGAGGCTTTAGAGAGCAACAGAATAGCTAGTGATAAAGGGGGATCAAATGAGAGAGACATACTAAATAGTACTTATAAAGTATGTATTCCTCACTACTCCTCTCAATATCTTAGAGAAAGAACACTGGATATGGGATTAGAAAGATCTAGGTTTAAGTTCCAGTTCTACTACTTATTCTTTTTCCTTCTTCTGTTCAAAGGCTAAATGAGTCAAATTTGAGTTCAAAAGAGAACGTTGTTGAACTACTTGGGTGAAGATGGGGAGGGAGCTCATGAGGAAAGGAAAATCTCAAAATATAAATATAGTGAATATGTTCAGCAGAACGAAAAACCTAAATTATGACAGAGCAAAAGTTCATTGTGAAAAAGGATTGTGGTTTGTCTCTGGTACTTAGGCTAGGGAGAAAAAAACCAAAGTAGAGAAGATCCTTTGGAAAGAAGGTAGTAGTAGTATTGCCTGCTGTCCTCAGTTAGGAGTTGGGGCCTTTGTGAAGAATGACTTTTAAAGTTACACTGAAGCCAAATAAGTATGTATATCTCATTATAGTATACTCCTGGCATCAGATTGTATCTGCTTTCTGAGAGCCAACATCACTAAGTACAGTACCTCTCTGTATTGTTTGTGTTGCTTTTTGGCCATGGCAACCCATGAAACAAAGAAAAATACAAAATGACCCTCAGTCATATATGGTCTCCTTCCACTGACAATGGTGGCAGAGTGCTGGGAAAGAGGTTGAGAATGCTAGAATTGTAGACCATCCATAAATATTGGTACTCTGCAGTTTAATTTTCAGTGGATTACTAGACAGTCATTGGTACCATATCTTACATGCTGTTCTTGTTGAGATTCTTTTCATTATCATTTTGAAAAAGTATAAGGTCCTTTCCCAGTTTCTAGGGAGAGAACATACTTTTAGAGGAACTGGATCTTCTCAGTCTTGACATTCTCAGTATGAACAAAACCAAAAGACAAAAGTGCAAATCCCACTTTAAATGCTTTATACCTGTGATCTAAAGCAAGTACCTTAACTTTCCTGACTCAGTTTCCTGATCTGTAGAATGAAGGAATTCAACTAATAACCTCTTAGATTCTGTCCAGCTTTAGATTAGATTTAGATCTTATGTTAGATGAAAGAATGGTTCACAGGGGTTGGTAAATTTAACTTTATTGTGTATTTCAAGCCGACAAGGAACATTATTTCATGGGAAATTCAGTTATCTTGTATCGTGTAGAATGTAAGCTCCTTTAAGACAGGAATTGTTATTTTTTTTAATCTTTGTATCCCCAGAACATAGACAGTATCTCATATGTAGCAGGCACTTAATAAATGCTTAAATAAATAAGTATTAGAGAAAAGTGGGGGGGGGGAATTCATCTTCCAATATCTGCTTTAGAGGATGAAGAGAAGAAAGGGAATCCCATGAAGAACTTGATGTAACAACTTCCAAATTAAAATACTTACATTTTGATTCTCAGTGACTACAGTACAAGGATGAATTCAGGTAATGATGACAAATATGTTGAAAGACATGGTTCCAGGAGTAAAGACTGAGAGAAATCAAAGTTCTGCAAGTTACATAGAACTCACATGCCTATATACCATACTTTCTTTGGGAAAAGAATTAGGACATGCTGGACAGAACATGAAAACGATTCCAGTACTCCTGAATAGAAAAGAATTGCTTCTATATTTAGAGAGCCAGACTGTAAAGAAAGTGCTACCTCTTCATGTGAAATAACGTTGAAGTAAGAGGTAGTTGCAGAAGTCATATGAGTGATATGAGATGAGAAACAGAGACGAGGATATCTCTGAGAATAGCCTCAATTTTTTTTTTGGTAAAATATGAGACAAGGTACTTCTTTGAGAAGATGAGAGGATTTGTGGGAGCTTTGAGAAGAGATGAAATGGTTTAAAAAGTTGCTGTGATGAGTGGGAAAGTGAATCATTTAGGGAGAGCTAAAAGATTGCTTTGCCACAGTGAGAGCCCAGCAGATTATATAACATAAGTAGACCCAGTTTCACTCAGCAGCATATGAGTAGGAACAAAGGCTGCAGATAGTGAGAGTAAAGGAAAACTGAGATTTGGCAGAGCAACATCTAAAAGATAAAGGGGGTAAGGGATTCAAGAAAAATGGACAATATAATCTTAAACCCCAGTTCACCAAGGGGTCAAGATGGAAAAGCGTAGAGAATGTAGCTAGACCAGAGATGATGGTCTGGGAAAGAACTGAAAAGTGGAGGGATTTGTGATTGAAGACAGAAATGAGAAAGAACAGGGTTTGGTGGTGCAATGCATAAGAAGAGGTAGAATGATACTGGCTTATGATCAAATAAAGGAATTTCAAAATTTATGGACATGGATGTGGGATAATTGTGACAATATTAAAGACATGACCATCTCTGTGATAGATTCATGGGAAGTGAAAGTGGAGGAATTGAGAAGTTGGTATTTTGAAGGAGGAAAGAAAAATTATGAGCCAGGCAGGGAAATTATGGAGTATGTCCTGGATATCTATAGACAACAGCAATCAGCATTTTGATTGGGTAATAATTGTGATTAAATAAACTATTTTTAGTTAGGGGAAAAAAACTTTTCCATGCTCTCTCCATCCCACCTTGGCAATAGAATTGATTACATTTTGACAGATAGGAAATTATTAATGTAAGAGTCATTCCCAAATCTCTCTGAATACGTTCAGTCCCCTAGCATGTTAGAGCTAAGATTAAAATAGTCCTCTTTATCTCTACATCTGTGATCCTATAATCTCTAATAAAATAAAAATGAGAAAAAAGTATCCTTTGCGATTAAAAATTTTCAATCTGTATCTAGGAAAGGACTTTGACACTGATATAAATTAGTTGCCATAAAAAGAAAAATTTAAAAACCTAAAAACTACTTTATTTGGCCAATGCTTGATCTTGTTATGCAGAAGAACATGACAGCTAAGGGCAATGCTGATTTCAACCATAAGTTTGTTTATAAAATTTCCACAGAGGAGCATAGTAGAAGATTATGAACAACTTTTCTTTACATAGTGATTCTAGGCCTAGCATTCTACCACTGTGCCATCAGCTTTAAAAGGAAATAGGCAAGTTTTTACAAGCAATTTTACATAGTGGACCTCATATTACCATTATATCATTGCCCAGAAGATGTTGACAATACAAGATCTCACTGTTTATTTTTTTAAAAAGGCACAAGATTTGGTGGAGAAAAGTGCTCAAAGGCTTTACTCTAAACTAGGTATCTCCTATACATATGTCAGAATTATAAAAGATTGCTCAAATTATATAACAACAGAGATAGCTCTATCTGATTATTAATATCAAATGAAATATAAAATAGGGAATTATATTCTTGACAAAAGTATTTATCACTGTCATAGAGGAGATCCAGTGGAAACTAAGTCAAATAAAAATTCCTTAAAGATGGTGAGATCTTTTGGATGATTTCTATTTGTAGATTTCATCAAATCCTGGATATCATAGACCTTGCTCAGTAAAATTTATAATCAGTCTAAATAATTAGACCTATTTATCTATGCAGGAATAACCCAAGTGGATGAAAAAAATATCTGTTTTCTAAATTCAGACAATTGCATGGACAACTTTTATTCTTCTGTCAGTGTAGCTAGACAATAAAAGTTAGGCCTAGAATTGATCCAACAAGATAGTGGCAGACTGAATTGCCTTTGGAAAATAGAGAATCTTATCATAACCCAGAATTTTTCTCTGAATAAAAAAAGTCTAATTTTTTTAGTACAATTATTCCTCCAGTGATATAAGGCTGCATTATAAAACCACAAAGGATCTGAAAAATTGAGGTTAAGGGTCACCCAAAGGACAATGAAGAGGATTGTGGTGGGTTAGAAGATGCTGTAACAGATTACAGACAAGGAAATTATGCAGGAAAAACTGTATAAAAGATTGCAGAGAAGTGAAGACTGAAGAAAACAATGTGCTGCTGGTCTGATACTGAGAGCAAGGGACAACTACTGGACATCTAGTCTTCATATGCTCCCCATTAATACCCTCATGAAGTCAAGAAGGGTGCAAGAAATGTCCCCAGCATTTTGGGCAGACCACCTATTACAAACTTAAAGGAAAAGATAAATTATTGTTGCACAGAATGGGCAGGCATGGATGGGTTGTGATCTCCATCATTAGAAGAAATATGCACTCAGATGAAAACATAGGTCAATTCGAGTATCGGCGTATTTTCAAAGTAAATAAACAACAACAACATATCTCTTGTTAACTAGATGAAGTTTGTCTTTGGCTCTTTTTCGTCACATTCCTCCTTCTTCACCTATTCCATATCCTGCCAGTTTCATGTTTATCAAATATAGCTGCCCACTATGGTGCCCTGTAGAAAAGCTTCCCTAAGTTACCCATGCACCAGAATTACCTCTTTCTCTGTCTTTTCCAGTTTTCTATCAAAGCAGAAGAAAAGCAATCTTACTGATTAACCTTACTGTGAATCAGTTTAGTGTAGCAAACTCAAACATAGAGGGCAGGCTTATACATTTTTATAAAAGATGCTTGAAAACCCAAATGGATTTGAGACTGGTAGAATTTCGTAGTATAATAATGCCTTAGAACAAGAATTCTTAACTCTTGTGTCATGGGCATTTTGGCATTCTGGTGAAGCCTATAGACTTCTCAGGATGATTTTAGATTCATTAAAGAAAATAGATATGATTGCAAAGGAAAACCATGATATTGAAAATGCAATTATAAATGCATATTTTTTTAAAAAGTTCACAGAGCCAAAGTTTAAAACATCTGCCTTAGAGTAGTTTCTCCACTTTGCATCTGCTACAGTGCTTGACTTCAGCTCCACTAAACAAGATGCTCCCCCTAGGAGAAGCTCATTGTTTCTAAACTCACCAGCAACTGCTAACTCCATCCCTGCTAACTTCACCTCCCTAAGCCTCCTTTCACCTATGATTCAAGGCTGGCAGGTGGAGTACTAAACTTTTCCCACTGCTTTCCTTTTGTAGAGGTCAGAAACTGGACTCAGATTTTGCATCTGCTGCCCTGGATGATTTCAACTCCAGGGAATGAGATGTCCACCCCTCCTTACCCTGTCGTTTCTCTTCTCCCTCCTTCCTTCCCTCCTTTTGTGTATTATCTTCCCCCATTAGATTATAAGCTTTTTGAGGGCAGGTACTGTTTTTAATTGTATCTCCAGTGCTTAGCACAGTGCCTGGCACTTAGTAGGCACTTAATAAATGTTTACTGGATTGGATTGTTACAGATTTTAAAGTTTTTTCATTCATGTAGATTTCATTTGCTCCTCACAACTTTGAGAATAGGGTTACCGTTATTTTATAGGCTCCAAGAAGTAACTGCTTCCAGATTACACAGCTATTTAGAGCTCAAACAGCTTATAAGTAGAATATCCAGGTTTAGAAATCAGATCTTTTTGTCACTAGTCTGTTACTTTCTATTATATTGGGTTACCATGTTATAGTCAAGGGTAGAAAGATATTTTAGGGTTAGAGGATCCTTATTGGTCCTTCTAAATCACACTATACAGATTTATTCCCACTTAAGACTGACACCTATTTTTTGTGGTACCTTATTGAAGCTATAAATATTTTTTAAATTGAAAACAACTATTAGAGTTTTACTAAAACATAAACATCAACATTCCTTAATAGAAAATAAATTTGTTTTCTCCCTTTCACTATGGGAATGTAACATATGAGTATAGCCAATCTAAAAAACATTAATTATGCAACTATTATTTGCAAAAAGGCACTGTTCTGGGCACTGAAAATACAAGGGCAAATGAAAAATAGCTGCCTGCCTTCAAGGAACTTGCATTCCATTGGGGAATACAGTATGTAAATACTTAAGCATATAAGTGACAACTTGAGGAAGAAGGGACCCAGTGAGTAAAAGAGATAAACCCTAAAGTTTGTTGTGGTTTTTTTGTCGTTTCAGTCATGTCTGACTCTTTGTGATCCCTCTTGGCATTTTTTTCATATACTGGAGTGTTTTTTCATTTCCTTTTTCAGCTTGTTTTATAGATTAGAAACTGAAGCAAACAGGGTTAAGTGACTTGCCCAGGGTCACACAACTGTGAAGTATCTGAGGCCAAATTTGAACTCAGGAAAATGAGTTCCTTATTCCAAGCCCAGTACTCTATCCACTGTGCTACTTATTCTGAACTTAAAACACCAAAAAAGAATATTTTCATATGTATAGCAGAACACAAAAGAGGATCCTTCAATGAAACTATGAATCACCATTTCATACTGCTTGCATTTTAATTGTATTTTATATCTTCCAATTAATATGTAAAAATGATTGTTAACATTCATTTTTTTAAAGTTTGAGTTCCAAATTTTCTGCTTCCCTTCCTTATCTTCCCTTCCCTAAGACAGTAAACAATTTGATATATGTTATGTATTTGCAGTCATATAAAACATTTCTGTATTAGTCATGTTGTGAAAGAAGAAGCAGGCCAAAAGAAAAGAACCATGAAAAAAAGTGAAAATAGAATATTTCAATCTGCATTCAGCAGTTTTTTTCCTCTGAATGTGGTTAACATTTTCCATTGTGAGTCTTTTGGAATTTTCTTGAAGAGCTAAGTCATTCTTTGTTGATTACCGCATGGTATTGCTGATACTGCATACTACTTATCATTTTAAGGAAAACTCCATTTATTTCTATGCTCCCTAGTTTGTTGGGGGTTTTTTTAATAAGCATGGGTGCTGTATTTTGTCAAAAGTCTTTTCTGCATCTATTGAAATAATCATATGTTTTCTGTTGGTTTTGCTATTGATATCTTGTTTGCATTTTTTTTAAAAAGTTTATGTGATTCTATAGATTACTTTCAAAATTGCCTTGCCTGTCCCTGCTTCTTTCTCAGTGAACTTCCTTCTGTTACCATGCTCCCCTTTTTTTTAGTATCTCTATTGTTACTCCTTCAGCCTTTTCTCCCAATTCTTAAAAAAACAAAAGAAAAACAATCATATAACAGATAAGCATAGTATGTTGCTTTCTACACCTTTAGTTTATCACTTCTCTGGCAGGACATGGGTAACAAATTTCATCATAGATCCTCAGGAGACATATTTGGTCATTGGATCTGAGTTCTTAAACTTTTCAGAATTGTTTTTCTTTCCAGTATTGTTGTCATTAAATAAATTATTCTTCTGGTTCTGCTCATGTCTCTCTTTTCCTTTTAATGCTATCCAGGATTCTCTAAAATCATCTTTTGTTTTGTCTTACAACACAGAAATATTCTATTATAGCATTGCTGTATCATAGTTTGCCCTGTAGTTCCCTAGTAAGCCCCACGTCAGGATCAGGAAGTTTATTTGTGACTATTTCCTCCTTAGTATTATCTTCTCTCTTAATTCCCCACCTTATCTCTAATGTTTTCCATGTTGAGTTTGTGGTTCTACCCTACTTTGTTTCACCAAGGAGGGTCAGCTGATGTCTGCTCTCCCAGCCCATTTCTCCATGTTTATATATTCCTCTTCTCATGTACCCCAGTTATGAGAAATGGTTCTATCCCCAGTACCTCCTTTCTGCACACTACTATTATATTCTTCCTTTCACCCTCCCTTTTCTTTCTCCATTTCAAACCCCCAGAACAGAACCATTCTACCCCCAGGACCTTTTTTTATTTAACTCCTTCGGTGTCCTTTGAAGGTATTAAAATTCTGAAAGGATATGTGTTTCTTCTAATAGAGAGCAATTAGAATGTTAGCACAATACTATCATGTGATTCCTTCCAATTGCTTCAAAACTTTACCTTTTGGGTTTCTCTGCAGAATTATGTTTAGTTATGTTTCAGTTTTTCTCTCAGTTCTGGTCTTTATATTAGAAATACTGTGAAAGTTCTTTATTCCATTAGATGCTTGATGGCCTCGCAAATATAGAGTACTGGGCCTGGAATTAAAAAGACCTGTGTTCAAATGTGACCTCAGACACTTACTAGTTCTGTGACCCAGGGCCAGTCATTTAATGGCTTTCTGCCACAGTTTTTTCTACTGTAAAATAGGGATAATCATATTCCCAAGGGGATAACCTACAACTTTGTTGTGAAAATAAAATATTTTTATTTTTTTGCTTTTTGGAGGGCAATTGAGGTTGACTTGCCCAAGGTCACATGGCTAGTAAGTGTTAAGTGTCTGAGGCCACATTTGAACTCAGGTCCTCCTGACTCCAGGGCCAGTGCTCTATTCACTGCACCACTTAGCTGCCCCATGAGATAATTTTGGTAAAAAACTTAGCCCTGTGCTTGGCATACAGTAGGTGCCTAATAAATTATTCTCCCCTTTATTAAATATCCATATTTTTGCTAAAGAAAATTTTTCTTCACATTGTAAGAGGGTACTCAGTTTTGCTGGGGGTAAGTGATTCTTAGTTGTAAGCCTTTATATTTTGCCTTTGGGATTGTTGCATTCTAAGATCTCTTTATTGAAAAAGGTTTTCTATGATCTGCACTGTAGTTGCTTGGTATTTGAACGGTTTCTTTTATGCTTGCAGTATGTTTTCTTTGATGTGTCAGTCCTGCATTTTGACTTTAACTCTCCTGGAACTTTTTCTTTTGGGATTTCTTTCAGGAGTTGATCAGTGGATTCTTGCTATTCACCTTATCCTCTGGTTCTGATACATCAGGGTAGTTTTCATTGTGAATTCTTGAAATACAGTATTCATGGTGTGTTTTTGTAATTATAATTTTCAGGGAATCTAATGATTCTTCAGTTGTTTCTCAATTTTTATAGGTCAGTTGCTTTTTATTTTAGATATCATATATTGTCTTATGGCACCCTACCCCCAGTCTGAATTTGTTCTAATATTTCTTGCTGTTTCATGGAGTCACTGATTTCTCTTTGGTCTGTCCTGATTTTCAGAGATGCCATTTCTTGGATAAGCTTTCCTGCTATCTCTTCTAAAGTAGTTATTCTGTTTTCCTTTCTTTCCTCAAGAGATTTTACCCCCCTTAAAAAATCTCTTCCATAATTTCTTTTATGTATTTGTGTGGTCCTTCTGAAAGAAAATGCCTTCCCCACTCTTTGAATCTCTAATTAATAAAGCATGAGTAAAGCATTTGTGAAATTCTTACTATATACAAAGCACTGTGCTAAGTACTGGGGATAGAAATAGAAAAGTCAGATAGTTTCTTCTCTCAAGGAGTTCACATTTCAGTGTGGCTGACAGCATGTAAGGGAAGGTTCTAGCTGCAAATCAGATGTAAAGGTCCCATAGTCCTAAGGGTGTAGTAGCAAAGCAAATGGTAATACCTCTTCTTTAATGTAATTTCCACTGATAAAATCATATCAGTTTCTGATATTTAACAATCTGACAGTGCCAAGAGCTTTGAGAACAAGGACTTTCTTTTCTGAGTCTTCAGTAGATGTGACTGCATCACTTTCAGGAGCGATTGCCAGGCTGTATTTCTATAGGGCTTGTTTCAAGTGCTTGATGTCAGAAGGTACTGAGCTGAGAGCATTCATATTCCCAAGGTTTGGGGGCTTAGGGTCCAGGGTCTCCATTAGAGTGTAAGGGGCAGTTGTAGTGAAGGAGGTGGTGATAGTTTGAATTGTTGGGCACATGCTGCCTCCCATCTCTCCGTTGGAATGCCCTGCTCTATCAGCTAGACTGCCTTGTAAGTGGCAGGTAGTTGAGAGTTGGTAGGGATTGCTGATCTTTTCTCCACAGGAGTTGCTTCTGTGATATCTATGAGAGTTGTCTTGGAAGCTGGACCAGTAGTCTCAGGATGCTGCCCCTTCTAGGGCTCTGGTGCTTAGCTGCCTGTTGACAGCAGCAGGTCCACAGTACCTGCTGGTGGTGATGAGGAAGGTAGGTCTCTTCTCCATGGTGATTCTTCCCCTCAGTGATGACAGTAAAGGTTGGACTGGAATCAAGTCTGGTAGTTTGGGGAACATTTCCAGAAAAATTACGGGAATGCAGCTAAATCAGTGCTCAGATGATTATCTTATTTCTTCTCATCTGGTACCCAAAAAACTCCTTGGATCTTGCATCTTGCCCTTGCTCAATGACTTGAAATTGTTATAGAGTTACTATCTCCTTTGGGAAGATCTCTAGATTTGCTAAGATTTTTAATGCTGGTTGTTGTGGTTTTTAAAATTTGTCTTTTCAGCTCTTAATTCCTAAATCATAGCTTTGTGTCAAGTCCACACTCCATTCCCTACTTCCTTTTTAGGTGGCTTTGATTGGCCCTTATTGTTCTTGCTCTGGGTTCCCTGGATTTCTTTGTGCTACATTCCTGTTTGATTTTTAGGTGTGTCCATTGACTCTTCTTGTTCTTGCCCTGGATCCCCAGGGTTCCTGCACTGATCTCCATCTCCTGGAGTTAGGGCCACCTGGATCTTTTGTTAGGATCACCTGGATCTTTAAGGTTTCAAGCTCTAGATCTTGAAGGTCCTCTGTGGGCTCTCAGGACAGTGTTAGAATCCATGGAACTTCTATATCTGAGCCATCATAGTCTGAGTGCTGTGGCAGCATGTTGGTCACTGCCAGCTGCCACTCCCTAGTCTTTCTTAAGGGCTCCCTCCATTCTTTCTGCCTCTAGACATAGCCTTACAAGCTATACTTGTTCAGCTTCTGGTTGCACTGGGAGTCTACCCTGTAATGGTAGTAACTTTGGTGACAGGAGCCCCTTTCCTATTGCCCTTGGACACTTAGCTGATTTTTTATGTGATTCTGGCATAGAAGAAGTCACATATTGTAGTTTCTTATTGGACTTCTTGGTCATTATTGAGTTTGGTGCAAACTTCAGTGCCTTGCCAGAGTTTCTATCTTCATAGCATGTTTCATATATGTCCCCTTCTCTCCATTCACACAATTGCCAGTCTGGTACAGGGCTTCGCTACTTTGCGCCTTTACTATTAAAGAATCTTCTGGTTGGCCTCTCCCCCATTCCAATCTGACCTCCATTCAGATGCCAAAATGATTTTCCTTAAGTACAGAACTGATTGTCTCCTCTCTACTTAGTAAACTCCAGTAGTTCCCTATTACATTCAGAATCAGATATAGAATACTGTTTTTCATGTAAAGCCCTTCACAACCTGTTCTTTTTCTACTATTCCATTCTTTTTATTCTTCTACTTCTTAGTCTGTGATACAGTAATACTGGCCCACTTGATGCTGCCTTTTGACTCTGCTTTTTTACTGGCTATCTGTAGTATCTCAAATACTCTTCCTTATCACTTATGTTTTCTGATTTCTCTTATTTCCTTGATTCACTTAAAACCTCACTTTCTGCAAGAGGCTTTTCCTATTCTTTCCATGCTTCCTCTCACCTTTGTCCTGGAAAGATGGGAGAAGAGTGGGGAGGTAGGGTGGACTTTTCTCTGACATTACTTTCCATTTATTCTGTATATATCTTGTACATATAGTTATTTTTCATGTTGAAGGAAAGGGTGGCTTTTGCAGTTTGTCTTTTTTTGGTATCCCTGGTACTTAGCACAGTGCCTGGCAAATAGTAACCACTTACTAAAATGCTCATTCGCTGACTGACTGAAGGTTTTTGATCATGTAGGTGACATGGCCAGACTGTGCTTTAAGATGCTTATTATAAAAGTTGTGTGGAAAAGATGTTAGAGAGGGAAAAGACTAGAAGCTGAGGTTCATATTAGGAGGTTATGGCTATGGTTAGTGATGAGGGACTGTCCTAGGATGGTGTCTATATCTGTTTCTGAGGAGAGAAGGAAATGGTACAAGGGGTGTTGTGGCTTTAGAAATTACAGGGTTTGACAACTGATTGAAGTAAAAGGGAACAATGAGTGAGAAGGAAGTTTGGGATGATTCTAAGTTTACAAATCTGACTGACTAAGAATATTGGTACCTTAAACAGAAAGGAAAGTTTTGAGAAAGAGTGGGTCTAGGGAGGAATATACTGAGTAGTAAAGATTAATATGTTGAAGATCAAATGAAGGAAGTAATTGGTGACTAAAGGTATGATATTCTGAAAATTAGCGTGTGACTGGGGACTATGAGTAGAGAACCAAAACATTTCTCCCATTGATTGGGAGAAGATAGTTAGAGATGGTGAGGTTTCTTTTCTATGAGAGCAGGAAGAAAGCCATGATGAGAAGAGATTGTAAAGAGGGAAGAAAATAGTTTTTATTAGATACCAAAATCAATCTGTCTAGATCTAGTATCTGTGAGTACAATCACTAGTTAGACATGAAAATTCATGAAATATCATGCCCAGGAACTTTTTTTTTTGCCAAAAAGCAAATTGGATATATTCCAACTGATCCTATTATGCAAATGAGGACTTTTCTGGACCATGTCATTGCTACTTTTATCAATGATTTCTATAAGTAGTACAAATTTAGTTAGGCTATATCAATTCAGTGTTTATTTTCTGATAGGAAGTTTTTGTATTAACAATGGGATTCCTCTTAGATAAGCTGGGTGATTCTACAAACTCTTCACAGTAATTATTCTTCACATATCTCATGCAAAGCAGCTTTATTTTTTTCTGTTTTACAATTTAGAAAACCAAGGTAGTAAAGTCAAATAACTAGCCAAGAGCAACAGAGGAGTTGGTCGATCTTTTGAATTAGAACTAAAATAATGAAATTTAATTTTAGTGATACATTTTATATGAAAACATTTCCTAAAATAATGAAAGAAAAATTTCAGGATCCAGCACCTAGCACAGTCCACCTGCTTTAATAAATTTTTAAAAATTAAATTAGCTGTTTTTACATTTAACATTTATAATTTATTGCCACGATAAACAAAAACAATTTATTTTAAGAAAATAAATTTAAGACTATACCTGAAAAGCTTAACACTAAACTTTATTTGGTGTATACTATAAAGGTACAAGAAGAATATGAATTTGTTGTGATTTTTAATAACAAGATGCATATATTTATAATCTTCAAATTAAGGAATTTTAAATAAAAGTATTATATTATTAAAAATTATAACCTAATTAGAAGGCCTTTGTATTTGGTTCTTTTTTAATGGAGTGTTAAGCTGAAATATCAAATCATATTTGTGAACTTAAATGTAGATACCTGCACTAATGGTTTTTTAATAATACATTTTAAAAAGAAGAACCTATAAAACCTTTTCTTTTTTTTTCAAAGAATTCCAACTTCTTATTTGGCCATTTCCTGGACCAATCCCTTAATCCATTGATCATCCTAAAATATTTTGATATCATAAATATTTTTATATCTTTGCTAAAAATGTTATAGATCTCTCTGTATATATGTGGCCATGTATATATTTATATATAATATACATGTGCATATATATATATATAGAGCATGTTAGGTCGTATCATAGTTTTACGTTTTGTAGTTTTTAAATTGTCAATGTTTTCTTCGAAATTAAAAAAATGCAGAAGGAGTGAAGTGGCAGGGTAAGAGTTAACAACCCTGCCACATGTAGGGAAGAGCAGTCCATTGGGGGTTAAATTGCAGAGTCTAATGGAATAATAACTGGTAGCACCATCTGCTGGCCTACTTCTGCAGAAGGAGTCAGTATTTTTAACGACATCTCTAATATTCATGCTGATGCATTTTGATGCTTTGTGCATTCATTTCTTTCTGTGCTTTGTTGGAATCTGGCTATCTGCTTACAGCTTTTGTGGAAACTCAGCTCTTTAGGAGAGGTTGACAGTCTTTGTCATACCTGAGTAGGCTAAACAGTGGATATATACTTGTCAAGGAAGAAATATGTTGATAAATCACAATGTGTATTTGTGGAGGGTTGTTCATATCTTGGTTGCAGCTTGCTAAATAGGCCATTTAGGAATCTTCTTTCAATGCTTTTCTCTTGAGCACTGCCTGGGGTGGTGAAAAAGCAGAGGGCAAGCCTTTGTCTGACGCCAAAAATGTCTTCAGTGAAGAGGCCAAGAGGAAGGGTAAGTGAAAGCCTGAATGAGTGGGAGGAGGAGGGGTTCTTTGGGCTAAAAGGCTAATGGGATTGAATAACCTTCCTTATTACTGGCTGCTGCTGCGGGAGTCGTACTGCATCGCCATCTTGAGCTTGTTGCTGTTTTCTCGAGTCTTGGTTATTTGTTATAGCCTGTAGGCCTTAAGGTGGCATTTAGTGAGTGAACCTAAACCCTGCCTCCTTTCCCAGTGCTGCAGCACTGCTGTGAAGCCTTTGATGAGGCACGTATAGAAAATGTATCCAGTGAAATATACTGGATTTTGCCTGAAAATGTGTTTGGAAATTCCTGGTGGTTTTTCCCTTTGCTGTAGTAAGAGGCATGTTTACGGGTGAGAAAATAGCAAAACTGTGTTCTGTTCTGTATTTGTTTGTGTGCATGTGTGTTTGAAGAAGAAATTCTTTCCATTCCTTTTTAAAAATTTATCTTGTATTTACCTTCTTTGATATTTCAAAAACATTAGTACTTTTAATGTAGAATTATTAGAATTTAATTGTCTCTACTATTTATTTGAATAGGAAAAAAAAGCAGATAAACTCATAGAACTAAAAGTTTCTCAATTTTATGTAAGGTACTGTAATATATTTGCTAACTGACATTTGATGAGATTCTACATATATGCAAATGATCCCAGATTATACTTGCTTATAAAAAAAGAGATTCGTTTTTTAAAAAAATTCACTAATAAATGTTATAGCTAACAATTCTAAATTTAGATAATTTACATATTTGTATTAGTTTTGTAGTCTACACATTCGAAAAGGAGGGGAAAGAGTTTTATTCCAAATGCACAAAAATATTTACAAGATTAAGATTTGATGTAGTTAATTACCAAGATGGCCAAGAATGCTATGAAAATTTCAATGAATCTGTTCCATACAGTGGTTGGGGGTTTTGTTTTTTTTTTGTTTTCTGTATGCAGTCAATACTAATTTAAAGTCACAGTTCTGTTTGTTTTGAACCTACTGTACTTTTTGGTCAAACAAATTGCTTTTCTATTCTTAGATTTGTTTACTTCACTTACATATTTGCTTATGTAATTCAACTTTACTAAGTAAGCAGAATTTTCTAGTTCCAAATGTTTAAGGGAATAACTTTAGATGTACTTCATTATCTTCTGTAAAATATGTTTTGGGTTTTTTTCAGCCTCCTTCTTCTAAGAAAACTGATGGTTCTGGGACATATGCTAAGTTACAGAATACCCAGGTGAGAGCCATGTCTGAGAAGAAGCAGAAAAGAAAGGTGGAATCAGAAAGCAAGCAAGAAAAAGCTAATCGTATTATATCAGAGGCAATAGCGAAAGCAAAGGAACGAGGGGAACGAAACATTCCTCGAGTAATGAGCCCTGAAAACTTTCCCAGTGTTTCAGCTGAAGGAAAGGAAGAAAAAAAAGGTAGAAGAATGAAATCTAAGCCAAAAGACAAGGAAAGCAAGAAAACAAAAACTTGTTCCTCAACCAAGTTAAAAGAGAAGACAAAAATTGGGTAAGTAGGTTAAGATTTAAGTTTATTAAAATTTAAGATGAAATCAGTTAATTTTGTTAAAAATAGAAGTGATTTAATAATTTAAAAAACATTTCTTAAATTGAACTAGCCTTTAATTTCTGCTCAGCATTCTATATTATATTTATTTACCCCCTACTTTTAATAATACTACTGTTCTTAGTCACCAGATATACACAAAAAAAATTTTTAGAAGCCATGTTATGTTATTTGAAGGCTGAGGATTATAACAAATTACCTCCCCCAAAAAATCTCAAAATTTCTAATATTCTATTATTTTAACTGATATATATATTTAGCAAATAGGAGAAACTTTGCTTTTGAAATATAGTTTATTGCAGAAAACACAAGCAAAAGAAAAGCCTTAATGTTGCACTAAGGCTTTACTCACTATATAGAAAGCATGCAGTAAAATTCTTTTAGGATTTTTTCAACATAGTATATGTATTTCACTTGGTTACATTATAGTTTAGAAACAAGACAATAAAATGTATTCTAAAGGAGGTAAAATTTCTGTATCCATATTCTGTAGTTCTTCATACTCACACTAACCTTAAGATTGTTTTTTCAGTGTAGAAGAATGGGAAACAATTTCTAATTTCCTAATGTACATCACCCAGTTAATCACCCAGATTAATCTCAAGGTTGCTTAGAGAAAGTAGATCAAAAAGTCTTCAGATTTTACAAATTCTGGCCCTTAGTAGACTGCCAGGAAGTTCTTTTTTATGTATCTGTCTTTAAACAAAGGAAGAGTAATTTGAACAATTGGTTTCAGGAAATAATAGTAGTTTACATTTATATAGGCTTTAAGGTATACAAAGTGCTTTACCTACATTGTCTCATTTGATTCTCATAACCTTTGGAAGTAGCTACTTGGAAGTAACTTATTATCCTCATTTTAGGTTGTTTTTGCCTTGCTATTTAATCATTTGGGATCTTGGAGGAGCATTTCCAATAATTATAGCAACTCATTATATAGTACTTTAAAGTTTTCAGAGTGCCTTACCTACACTACATCATACTAATATTATAAATTGAAATAGATATTTGCCCTCTCTTTAAATCGTGTAGAAGTATACCTGTTAAACAGAATTCACTTTTTTTGGAAATGGATATTTGGTCAGTAGGTGATCAATATATAAATTTTTTAACTCATTTCATGTAAACTAATAAATATTATGAATAAATTCTCATGAATCTAAATGGAACAATAAAACTGAATTGTTCTAAAAAGAAAAATGTTAACATTATATCTGCTGTTATTTATCTATAATAAAAATTGATTTTGTATTTTATCTGTAGTCAAGTCATGAATTTTGAAGATTAAATTTTCTCTTCGTGTATATTTTTTGTGGTAAAAGTTTGATTTTCCAAGGATAGTTAAGGAAAACCAGTTTTACAAATCTTTGATACATTAAAGTATTATTGAATGGTTTAAAATGTTTCAAGGTTTTTTTAGTATTTAAATTAGTTTGTCCATGTTTTATAAGCAATAGTGGCCTACTGGTTTGAAGGCTGGCAAGTCCTTGTATAATGTAAAAGGAGATCAGTAAAGAATCTTCAAATGGGGAGTAAAATTAGAACAGTGATGGTAGAAATTATTTTGTTGACAAGTTTTAGGACCTGCTAAATGAGACTCAAAAAGTGAGTGGTAAAAAAGCAATTAAAATGAGAGAAAAAAGGGTTCAGAATTTTGAATAAGAAATAGTGGAGTTTGGTGGAAAGGCTTGGTGATAAGAATAATTTTTATGGCATTGATCAATGTTAGTTCATTTTGATTTTTAAGAAGATTAGGTATGTAACAGAGTAGGAAAGAAAAAAAGAGTTGAGAATAATTATAGCAGAATTTTTATAAACTTTGCTTTTTCCATATTTAAAGTATAGAAAAAAATAAGGAATAGTGGATAAAGAAATTCCTTGAGGTAAAGGCCTAATGACAGATTGATAAATCACAGTAGAAAAAGTAGATTTGGTATTTGTGTTAGTAATAAGCTATTGGAGTATAAGAAAACCACTGCTTGACTATCTGTTCATGAGAAATAATAGCCTATTTAATTTTTTAAAAATTTTATTTTTAAAGTAAACAGGTAATTTATTTTCTCTCCCTTTCTGGCCTCTCATCACCACCCCAATGAGAAAGAAAAAAACAAAAAACTTTTATCGCAGATACTCGTAGTTAAACCATGCATTATCTCATTCTGCATATTGATTCCATTACCTTTCTCTACCATTTTTCATCATAAGTCCCCTAGAATCATGGTTGATCATTACAATGATAACATTTTAAAAGGAAAAAAATGATGGTCTGAATAAATGAAATCCTTACATAATAGAGCAGTTCCATTTTAGCTAATAGTTTCACTGAAATATTTCACTGTAGCTACAATTTTAGTTAACTAATGCTGTCATAGTTATATGTCATTTTGAATTTGCAGTCATAAGATAATTTGATTCCATGAGTATTTTGAAAGTGTTTAAATATATTGACAACTTCCATTTGATTCATTTAAACTAGTGTCATTTAGTGGTAAATACATGCAGTTCAAATTACTATTTCTATTTTTCTGCTCATTTTGGGAAGCAGGTTTGTCACTTGTGACTTAAGGAAGATGTCACATAAATTTTAAAGGAATGAATTCTGAAAGTTTCTCCAGTAGCAGTCTGAAGTACAGACTTGCACAACAGTTGAACTTTTAATATTTAATAGTTTAAATGTTCCGAGACCCATCTGATTCATGGGTAACGTAGTTGGTTCCCTGTAAAATATGAATTCAGGGGCAACCAAAGGTCATTCTACCCAAAAAATATATATGTGTAGCCTTCCATAGTGCCTGAAATACTAATTATTCAAGCTAGTCTTAAGAATTGCTAATAATAAATGCTTAATATTTCTATAGTTTTTTACTGATTTCATTTTATCCTCTCAGGAATTCTGAAGTCTCTTATCCTACCTCATTGGTATTATGGATAATTTGAAAGTTGGAGTTACAGACCTGAGTATAAATCCTGGCTCTGCCCATTATTTAGACAAGTTACTCAATTTCCCTGGGCCTTATTTTCTTCCTCTTTAAAATAAAGGTTTTGGACTATATATATATAGTCTGTGAGTAAGGTATTTTCTAGCTCAATCTTTTGATACCTATTTTACAAATTCAGAAATGGAGATAAAAAGAAATTAAGTGATTTGCCAGAAGTTATATATAGCATGATGGTGAAGGAACTAGGACAAAGAATCTTAGTCTAAGAGTAACCAACCTTTCAGTTACATTAGGCTACCTCTTCATTAAGACATTCTATCTAGAAAACCTCAGTTAAGGGGTGGGGGTAGGGATAATACATAAAAACTGGCTAGCACTTATTATCACATTAATATGAATTGAGTTATCAGACTAGGTCAGAATGATTTGTAAGGTAGGTAAATGGTTGGGAGTGTAGTCTGGAAAAGGAGTGAAACCTTTTTTTGCTAGGTAGGACAAGCTCAAAAAGTAAAGTCCTCTAGTGGGAATTCAGGCAGCCTTAAAAAAGTAGCATTAAAAAAAGAGGAAAACCTTGGGGAGGGAAACTAAGAAACAGACCTACTGCATTGTTTGCCTGTGGTTAGTCCAACTGCCAGTTAGCTTATTAAGAAATTACCTTTCAGGAAGAAGAGATATTTTGTCAGTCACCAGAAGTAATTTAAAATGAAATGTCTACTTCAGTCCATAAATATACTTAAACCGAGTTCTCTGAGTGCAGTTTGTTAAAATGTAAAGTATAAATAATAAGAGAGAAGTATGAATACAATAGTTAGAATGATTAATTTAGAAGAGTAAGAATTCTGAAGTGTTAGCTAAATGTGAAGACAATTTACAGTGGTTTCTTTATGGGCACATAACTAAATTAGATTGTGATGGTGGTATATTGGGACACTTAATTTATATTATGTAACTTCAATCTCCTTGAGGGTATGGATTATTTCATTATTTTTATATCCCCAGCATAATACCTTGCATTTAATAAATACTTGTCTTCGTTCTTACTTGATTTGCTCCTCCAAGTTAGTCATTATGATAAGATTACAGGATTTAAAGTCAAGAGATATGGGTTTAAAACAGTTTAGCTTGGTAACATTTCTGTGATCTTGGACACTCGACTCTTTTGGGCCTCGGTTTCCTCTCCTGAAAATAAGGTTATGGGACTGGATGTCTCTAAGGCCTTTTTTGGCCTCCTTATTAAATTAGTCTTATTTACTTAAACTCTCTCCTTCATTATCCATGGCTATTTTTAAAAATTAGTATAAGAATAGAAGTTCATATCTTTTACTAAAAGTAATTTCTAATATCTTTAAAGCAGAAGATGAAACAGTTAAGGATAAAATAGTGCATATTATGACTTACCTCTTTAGAATAAATACAGGAGGGGCAGCTAGGTGGCACAGTGAATAGAGCACCGGCCCTGGAGTCAGGAGGACCTGAGTTCAAATTCGGCCTCAGACACTTAACACCAAAACTAGCCCTGTGACACCTTGGGCAAGTTATTTAACCCCAATTGCCCTCCAAAAAGCAAAAAAAAAAAAAAAAAAAGAACGAACACAGGAATTGATTTTAAGAATAGTTTTTTAAAGCTTATATTTATACTTTTTTTTTTCTTTTTTTCTTTTTGGAGGAGGGAAGACATGGTTTAAGTGACTTGCCCAAAGTCACATGCCTAGTTTTGTGTTAAGTGTCTGAGGCTTAATTTGAACTCGGGTCCTCCTGACTTCAGGGCTAGTGCTCTATTCACTGTGCCACCTAGCCGCCCCTATATTTATGCTTCTTTAAAAAAAAAAAAAAAAGCAAAGTCTGTTTCATGTTTGAAAACTGAATTTTTGAGTTCATTTTTTAAGCATTTGGAAGGAATTTATGGGGGGGGGAACTCAGTTATTCTCCCAGGTGTTGATAAAATATGACCATAAATAATGATGTTCTGTGCATGCATTTCTTGCGAGTATAAAAAGATGAATGTCACATAGAGCTGGTTTCCCATGATTATGTGGAAAAAGCACAATGACTTAAAACTGGTTTAGAAATGTTTTAAAAATGTTAAATAGGATAGCCCCGAACAGTCCACATCACCCAACTATTACACCCATGATCCTCATTTAAGTTTTTTTT
This sequence comes from Pseudocheirus occidentalis, assembly GCA_028646575.1. Classification (NCBI taxonomy): domain Eukaryota; kingdom Metazoa; phylum Chordata; class Mammalia; order Diprotodontia; family Pseudocheiridae; genus Pseudocheirus; species Pseudocheirus occidentalis. The sequence goes on from CM053595.1 coordinate 96,110,335, forward strand.
AAGTGCATTTTAAAATTTTGCTAAAGGGGGAAAAATTTTTTTCTAGGATAAGCACTATTACAACTAGTAAACACTAAAAATATAAATTTATCTGCTTAATGTTTCTTTTTTTTACTGAAATTGTTGTTTCTAAAGCATTTTATATTCAGTGACTCCAAAATAGCGCATTTTGCCTCCAAATAAAAACTGTTGTAAAAATTACACTTTTATTTGCTTTTCTGAGAATTGGGTGAACTAATCATAACAAATGAGCTAATTGGATAAGATACATTGTCCAATTATTTCAATGAGTGAATCAACAGGGGGCAATTACAGATTGACACAGTGTATTACACAGCTTGTTACACAGCATCTACTAATAGCATGTGGACAGGATTTAGATGAGTGCATAAATTAAATGTGAAAATCAAGTATAGACACAGGAAGTATAGACACTGGAGTTTTCCAGTGCCAGTATTTATTATATGGGTTAACGTGTTGAATTTGTACCTTAGTTCCTGATTGTCCTTTTCTATCTGGAACTTTGAATTATACTTGGTTAAGTTGTTGTTTTCTTTTGCTGTCATTTAATTTTAAACAATTTTAAGCATTAATAAGATACGTCAGCACATTTTCAAAACAGCTTGAGTGAGGTCCCTAATAAATAATTTTTATGTCATTTAGAATTGTGGACTCTTAAGAGCTAGAAGTAAACGTAAAGGTCATCAAGTCCAATTCCTTTGCTTTATAGATAGGGATACTGACATCTAAGGTTATCTAGCTAGTAAGTATACACCAGGTATACAATATGATATTTGGTCTACTTAATATCTTAGTCTTCCTCATACTTCCTCCTCTTTGTAATGTATTTCTCTTTAAAAATTATTACTGTATCAATTCTTTCAAGATATAAAAATAATTCATATCTTTGCATGGTGAGCACTAGCTTTAAAACTTACTATAATAAACTTTGTTATCTGTTAAGCAATGGGGTGTTATGGTTAACTAAGTGTGAGTTTACACACACACACACACACACACACACACACACACACACACACCCACACCCTGATTGGTTTGACTCATTTGGCTACCTCTTATCTTTCCTTCAGAGTGCTTTTCTGCTTCATTTAGGCTGGCTTGCCTGGCATCACATGTAGCAATTGGTCAGAGTTGTTGGTGAAGATATCTGGTCCATTTGAATCAGTGAACATTCTCATTGATGTATTTTAAAACTACAGTGTAATAAATTACTTACTAATAGTTTTCCAGATGGGAGATCCTGTTTAGCTTATTCTATTAAATAGGTATGTTAACTCTTGTGTGTAGAACAGTCAGATTTTTATATTTATTTGTAATTTACATTATCAGGGGTTTTTTTTAGTTGTCCTAAAGGTTTTAAGAGAAGAATATTCTCTTAAGCTGATGTAATATAACTGTGGAATTTTTTTTCATTTTTCAGAATATATTTTTATTGATTTATTTTGTTTTTATATCACCTAGGTATTTCCATGTATCCTTTCTCACTCTCCTTCCTGAGTCATCCTATATAACAACTTTTAAAATGAGAAAACAATTTAACAAAACTGATTAATACATTTAAAAAATTTAACATGATTTGCAATGTTCTACTTCCCCATCTCTGCAAAGGAGAGGAAGAAGATGTCTTCTCATATCTTTGGAGTCAAGTTTGTTCTTTATAATTTCACAACATTTATTTTCTTCTCATATAGTAATAGTTGATGTGTCCTCCATTCTTCTAGTTCTGCTTTTTTTTTGCTCTGCATTATCAAATTATTTCCAGAATTATCTGTATACTTCACACTTGTCACTATTAATTACATTATAGTATTTCGTTTTTATTAATATACCACATGTTACTTAATAGTTCTCATTTTAAGTTTTATTTTCTTTTGCAATTACATGCAGTGTTGCTACAAAAATCAATGAAGTATGATAGCCCTTTTTGACTTTTTGTTACCACATATAATATTAATAGTTGAATTATTAGCTCTAAGATGATTTTTGTAATTTTAATCTGTAAGATCATGGGTTCCCCAAAAAGATTTAATATATTTTAAGTCTACTAGCATGAATGAATGTATATATTCCTTCACCACCCTGCCAGCATTGAGTTTCATTGTTTTTAACTGGTTTTGGCAATTTGATCGGTATGGGTTGGTATTTCTAAGAAACCTCAATTTGAATCTCTTTGATTATTTGTGAAATGGAGCATTTTTTCAAGTTATTTTTCGTAATTTGTGTGTTCATGTTTGACAACTAGCTGATCTTATCTATCCCTAGAAAGAACCCCAAAAGCTATGCAATTTGGTCCCCTCATTTTATATATCAAGAAATAGAGGGACAGGGAGGATTAGTACACATTGTCACCTCTAAAATAATATAAGCTCCTTCAGGACAGGGATGGTTTCAATTTTTACTTTTTGTATTCTCAGGTCCTATTACAGTACCTGGTACATAGTTGACATTTAAGTATTTATTCATTGATTAATTTACATAATTCTTTTTAAAAATTACTCAAATTGACTGACGTGTCAAAAACTGTAAATCTCAAAGCATAATCATTCTTTTATTTGACAAATGTTTGTTTGGCATTGTTCTAACTACTCCATATTTACCCTGTTTCTAACGGTTCCCCATTTTTTGTACTTGGCTTCTTTTTTACAATAGCTTAAAAGTCATAGATGCTAGTTTACCCATTAGTCAGGCATCAAGTATTTATTAAGTGCTTACCATGTTCTAGATACTTTGCTAAACTATGAGAATTCAAAGAAAGGCAAGAACAGGTCCCACCTTTAAGCAACTCAGTTCTAATGGAGGAAACAACATGCAAATATAAGATATATACCGTATAAATGTAAGGTAATCTCAGGGAAGGACAGCAGCAGCAGATGGTAGAGGGGACCAGGAAAGGCCACCCTGCAAAGGGTGGGACTTAAACTAAATCTTGAAGGAAACCAAGGAATTAAAGAAGCTAAAATGAGGCGTGAGAGTGTTTCAGATATGGAGGACAGCCAATAAGAAGGGGGCAGAGTCAGGAAATAGATTGTTGTGTTCAAGGAATTGCAAGAAGACAGTGTCACTGGGGTGTAGAGCACATGGAAGGGAAAGGGAGTGAAGTGAAAGTAGTCAAGAGATATGGAAAAGGGCCAGGTTGTTAAGGGTTTTAACTGTCAGAAGGGTTTTATATTTGATCCCGGAGGGGTAATAGGAAGCTGCTGCTGGTGGTTCTTTCCCCCACCCACTCCTTTTCCTGGGTAGAAGTTTCAAGAGGGAAGAAGTGACATTGTCAGACCTGTGCTTTAGGGAAATCAGTTTGGCAGCTAAGTGGAGGATGGATTGAAGTGGGAAGAGACATGAGGTTGGGAGGCCAACCAGAAGATTGTTTTGACAATATTAAAGTCTACCTTAGAGTAGCAAATGCTATAAAGTTAAATTAATTCCCCAGTGGTTAAAGATAGGGAAAAGACTTTTGGCTTCCAGCTCATGGTGGTGAAGGTGCAACTTCTTTCGGTCATCCCGAATCCGGGTTCATCTGACACCAGCAGCCACCCTGCAGCGTCCAGGCCAAGTCTCCACCTTCGTCGCCGCCATGCCGCCCAAGTTTGACCCTAATGAAATTAAAGTCATGTTTTTAAGGTGCACTGGTGGTGAAGTTGGTGCCACATCAGCTCTGGCCCCCAAAATTGGTCCTTTGGGTTTGTCTCCCAAAAAGGTTGGTGATGACATTGCCAAGGCAACTGGTGACTGGAAA
>CM053595.1:96114588-96165984 GCA_028646575.1 Pseudocheirus occidentalis
GCCCAGTCTGTGGGCTGCAACATTGATGGCCGACATCCTCATGATGTCATTGATGACATCAATAGTGGTGCTATTGAATGCCCAGCAAATTAAAAGCTACAACGGATACTATTGCAATAAATTTAACATCTGACAAAAAAAAAAGATAGGGAAAAGAAGGGTTTAACTGGTATGTGGAGAGATGGCATGGAAAATACTTTGAATGGAGAGATTAGAGGTCATAGTGAGGATGAAAAACAGGATAAGGGGTTGTAAACTAGAGAGAAAGATTGATAAAAGTCTGAACAGATAAAGGAATTTCAGAGTTCATGAGCATGGAATTAGAACACTTATCAATATTCATATGATGATCTCTATATAGATGAGTTGCAGTGGAAGTCATGAGAATGAACTGGCAAGTTAAGGTATTGTTGAAGTCCCCTAGAATGAGGGCATGAGTTTGAGTAGAGAGGGAAACTGTTATTTGGGCATTAAATTCATTGAGGAAGGACGGAGAATGTCATAGGAGTCGTTAAGTAACAGCTACCAGAATTATGATTGGGTGATAAATTGTGGTCTGAATGAACCTAAAAGGAGAAGTTCCTGAATGATGATTATAGAGGGAGAGTCTAAAAGTAGATACTGGAGGAATAAGGAGTTTATAACAGCTCTACAGTGGGTAGCCAGGGATATGCTGTCAATAGACTTGAGGCCAACTCTTAGTAAGAGATAAAAAACAGTGGGAATAATAAAGGAAAAAGTTTAAGAAAAAAACAAGTTTATTAATAATGTATCAGGCACTCCAGAGAACATAGTAGAAAAGGAAGGTGTATCTGGAGTGTGAAATGGGGATGTGGAGTAGGGTTGTAGAAGATGCGAATGAGGTTCAGTGGGAGACAGGAGATGAGATTTGTGTAAAGGGGGTAGGATTTATTTTATACACACTTTTATATTTGTACATTGGAATTTTAAAAGGCATTAAGGAAACTCCAAAGTAAAAAAAAAAAAGAATATGCCAGTGAGGAATGTAAATATTCTCCTCCATGTGGTTCTAGGTTAGGGATCCTGTGTCAAGTGAGATTTGATAGGGTTCGCAGTTAACCTTTTGTTGGCTGTGAAGAATGCAAGGTCATCTTTCTCAAAGAAGCAAAGTCAGCTAGCCTGGGTCTTTGACTTTTTCATCTTCCATAGTTCTCTTTTTAAATGCACATATTTCTGGGAAGGATTACTCTTTGAACCTTATCAGCTAATTCTTTAGCAGAAATTATTTGATTACCAGTTGAAGATTAGGACAGCTTAAGTGTTGGTGGACCAGCTGGTTTTTAAGTAGAATTCTCTATCTTTGACTTTCACTGTGGGAAAAAAGTACAATTGAAATGAACTTTTCCTGCACCATGGAAATCAAGACCTGCTTTTGTTCAGTAAACCCTTCTTTAAAAAGCATTTCTATGGTAGCCTTTCATTTAGTGAAGTAAACATAATCTCTGTGGACTTTTAAACATTTAGATGCAGTGTACTAGATTAAAACTTCCAATATTTGTTTGTTTGGGGAATTTGGGGGTAGGGAAGGGCCCAGCCTTATTATTTTATTAATATAGAGAGCTCATAGTGTGGAAACTCCCTCTACCAATGCACATTAGCCACTTTTCCACAATTTATATTCTGAAAGAGGTGCCTGGAGCACTGAGAATATAAGTGACTTGCCTAAGATCACATAGCCAGTATGTTTTAAATACTGAATTTGAACCCAGGTCTAACTGACTCTGAGGCATGCTTCTATATTTTTTAAAAGCATGAAGAGGTCACATAGTTAGATTATCTACCTGACTAAATTACCATGAGGAATATGTGGGAGAATAAATGGTGAGTGCTCACAAGGCATACATTTCATGAAATAAATAAAAGGATGTTTGGAAGTAGATTTGATGAGTGTTACAAAAATATAACAAATAAGTAACATACTGTGTCACAGCTATTTTAAAAAAAATATTTCTACTTTGGAGACAAGTGGGGAAGATAAGGGGATAGTGACTAGAGAGTCTACCTTGGAGTCAGGAAGACCTAATAACAACAATAATAATAGTAGCTGTCATGTATATAGCATCAACTATATGCTGGGCATTATGTTTAAAGCTTTACAAATATTATCTCATTTGATCTTCACAACAACTATGAGTAGGTGCTATGATTATTTCCATTTAACAGTTGAGAAAACAGAGGTTAAGTGACTTGTCTAAAGTCACACAGCTAGTAAATGTCTGATCTGAATTTGAGATCAGATTTTTATTCAGGTCCTTGTGACTTTCCCCATTATACTATTCACTGTACCATCTAGCTGCTTAAAACCTTAGCTCAAATTCCTGTCTCAGAATCTTACTAGTTACACAGCCATGGGCAAATCACTTAATGTCTTTGTGCCTCGGTTTCATTACCTATAAGATAAGGGATTTGGACTCAGTAGCCTCCAAGGTTCCTTCCAGCTCTAAATCTACAATCTTCTGACATGCCCTGGTTATATGATTCTGGGCAAGCCATTTAAATCCCCAGGGTCCCAGATAAGACTTGGCAATTGATTAAATATGGAGGGTGAAGGAGAGTTAGAACTTAAGCATGACTCCCTACTTGGGAACGTGGATGACTGAAAGTTAGTGACTGGGATGGAGAAAGGGAAGTTCAGAGAAGGAGAAGAATAGAATTTTGGGTGTATTGAGTTTGAGGTGATTATGGGAAACCTCCCATAGGCAATTAGTGATGTGATATTGGAACTCAGTTGAGAGACTGGTACTAGATATATAAATCTGAGTCATTTGCATAGACTAAACATGGGGGGAAAGGGAGAAGTAAAGAGCAGAGGGAGAAATGGGTATAGGACAGAAACTTAGAGTCATTTCACATGTGTGTTGAGGATATGTGACATGGATAATGATTCAGCAAGAGACTGGGGCATGTAGAAAGAGAAATAAAGGAGAACTGGGTTACAAAAATCCAGAGAAAAGAGAATATCCCTAGAGGAAAGCATGATCAGCAGTGTCATTTGCTTCCAAGAGAATGAGAGGGATTGAGAAAAGGACATTGGATTTGTCAGTTGGTAACTTTAGAGAGAGGGCAGCTAGGTGGCACACTGGATAAATATGGGACCTGGAATCTGGAAGACTCATCTTTCTGGGTTCAAATCTGGCCTCAGACACTAGCTCTGTGACCCTGGGCAAGTCACTTAACCCTGTTTGCCTCAGTTTCCTCATCTATAAAATAGGCTGGAGAAGGAAATGGCAAACCACCCCAGTGTCTTTGCCAAGAAAACCCCAAAAATGGGGTCATGAAGAGTCAGACACAACTGAAAAACAGCTGAACAACAAAAACTTTAGAGAGAGTAGTTTCAGGTAAGTGAAATTGGAAGCCAAATTACACAAGGGATTGAGGAGTGAAAGAAAATAGAAGCAGCGAGTATTGACATCTTTTTTTTAGCATTTTGGCTGTGAAAAGGAGGGAGAGGTTTAGGATAATAGCTTGAAGAAATGATTGGTTCAAGCTTTGAATTTTTAAGAATGGAAGAGACCTGGTCATATTTGTAAGTATTAGAGAATGAATTAGTAGAAAGGGAGAAATAGAAAATTAGAAGGGAAGATAGTTGTGGGGGTTGTCTGCCAGTATAAATGGTAGGAGGAGCAGATGGAGGGTTTAAAATAGGTTGGTCTTAGAGAAAAGGGTCTCCTCTTCTGAATCAGGAGTAAGTAAATGTAGAGAAGATTTTATGTCGAAGTGTTTTGAGACTTGGAGAAGAGGGCTCTTTGTGGGGGGATTTGATCATGGCTTTCAGGTAATCCAATAATTTTTAATGTCCTCTCCTGGGACATTTTCCAGGCCAGTGGTTTTCCCAGTGAGATATTTCACATTGTCTTCTGTTTTTGATCGTAGATTTCAGGTAGTCCTGTAATTTTTAAATTTTTCTCCTGGATCTATTTTCCAGGTCAGAGGTTTTTCCAGTGAGATATTTCACATTGCCTTCTTTTTTTTTTCGTTCTTTTGGTTCCATTTTATAATTTCTTAATTTCTCACAAAATCATTCGCTTCCATTCGCTCCATTATAATTTTTAAGGAATAATTTTCAGGATGGCTACGTGGTGCAGTGAATAGAACACTGGCACTGGAGTCAGGAGGACCTGAATTCAAATCTGGCCTCAGACACTTAACACGTACTAGCTGTGTGACCTTGAGCAAGTCACTTAACCCCAAATGCCCTGCCTTCCCCCCCTCCAAAAAGCAATAGCAAAAAAGAAAAAAAAAAAGAAATTATTTTCTTCAGTGAGCTTTTGGACCTCCTTTTCCATTTGGCCAATTCTGTTTTTTAAGGCATTCTTCTCATTGGCCTTTTGGACCTCTTTTGCCATTTGGGTTAGTCTATTTTTAAGGTGTTATTTTTCTTCAGTATTTTTTTTTTGTTTTCTTTAGCAAGTGGTTGACTTACTTTTCGTGATTTTCTTGTATCACTCTCATTTCTGGAAGAGAAAGGAAAGCTTTTTTCTTCTAATTCTCTTACTTGATTTTCAAAATCCTTTTTAAGCTCTTCTATGACCTGTGGTGACCTATTTATATTTTTCTTGGAGACTTTTGATGTAGGAACTTTGACTTTGTTTTCTTCTTCTGGTTATATGTTTTGATCTTCTTTGTCACCAAAGTAAGATTCTGTAGTCTGACTTTTTCCCGCTGTTTGCTCATTTTCCCAGCTAAATGCTTGCCTTTCTAACTCTTTAATAAAGCAGGACTCTGCTTCCAGTTTTTAGGGTGTCCTGTTCCCAAATTTCAGGGATTTCGTGCAGCTGTTTTCAGAGATACTTCTAGGGGTCTGTAAATTTTCAATTTTTCCACCCTCTTCTTGGTGGTTAAAAGTGATTTTCCTGATGCACAGATCTAAACATATCATCCCTACCATTCAATAAACTCTAGGGTCTCCCTATCACCTCCAGGATCAAATATGAAATTCTCTGCCATTCAAAGTTCTTTACAGCCTTCTCTGTAATTAGACCTTTTGAGTTCTATAGCAATTCTTTGTTCATGAAAAAAAAAATTCTGGTTAGTGTTATTTGTGTATACTTTGAGAGGTTCATTCAGATTTTCCATGATCGAAGGAGAGATGTTTACTATTTACCTGTCCTGTTCTCTGGTCTGTGAATGACCACAAGCACTCTTTTCTGTCTTGGAACTGTGAGGAGGATTGATTCCCTTTCCACTGCAGCCACGAACTCTGCCATGCCAGCGCTCCTCACCCCAGGACTGTTCTACCCTCACCCCTCATCTGCAACCCAGATCCAAGCAGGACAAAGCAAGAGAATCCTGCCTCAGTGCCAGCAAAGAGGTCCCTGCAACATGAACTCTGGGCCTCAAGTTCTGGAAGCAGCCACTGCTGTTGCTGCTGCTACAGCCATCACCTCAGACGCCCTGGGGTTGGGGTCAGACTGTGCTTCTCTCTCACCCAGGTCCAACAAAGTTTTCACATCAACCTTCTACATTTTCTTTGGCATTTGTGGCATTCCAACAGAAAAGTCTGGAAAGTGCCACAGCTGCCAGTGATTCAGTCCCCTGAGGCCTGCTCCAGCCCCATCTTTGCTGGCACAGCCCATGCTGGACTGCACTCTGCTACCATTCTGTGTGATAGACCTTTCCACTTTTATTTTCTTAGTAAAACTTTAAATCAAAGTCATCTGCTAAGAGGGTTGGAGGCAGAGAGGGTGAGATAGGATGTTTGAGGGAAGGTTTAGAAAAGTCGTTCCTAACATATTCTCATAACATAACATCTGTAGTGAATAGACAGGGAGTCAGGTAATAAAACAATCAATATTTTATAGTAGTTTAAAGTTTACAGATTGCTTTACATATGTTATCTCATTTAATCCAACCAAGTCTTGTCACTTAGATTTTATTATCCCCATTCATACATATAAAGAAACTGAGATGAGGTTAAGTGACTTACCCAGGATGTAAAGTAGCTAGTACATGCCTAAGGAACAATTCAAAGCCAGGTGTTCTTGACCCCAGGCCCAACCCTCTAGTAAACCATGTTGCCTTTTATAATTTAAAATACTGTACTGTGAAAAAGATCAATAGCTTGAAATGCTCTGTAAATGTGTTGGGTTTGCCTTACTTTATACAGATACTCCAATCCATCCTCCTCTTGGCTGTTGAAAGTGATTTTCCCAAAGTGCAGGTGTGACCACATTTTCCCTCCATTCAATAAACTCCAGGGGCTCCCTATTACTTCCAGGATCAAATATGAAGTCCTCTGCCATTCAAAGGTCTTTACAGCCTTCTCTGTAATTAGACCTTTTGGGTTTCATAGTGACTCTTTATTAATGAAAAATAACAATCTGGCTAGTGTTACTTGTATATACTTTTAGAGGTTCATTTTCTGACCTATGATTCTTTTTACCTTAACTTTCATTATGGTAGTGTTCATGTGGGTTATTTATAAATATAAATATATGATGATCATAGTTTAATATGTAGTGGTCGTTACTATTTGTGTTACATGTGGCATTGCTTTTCCTGTCTCATCAACTTTAAGAACTAAACATTACCTCACCATTATATGAACCCTTTCCACTTAAGATTATTGCATGTCATCATCCCCATGCTTTTAGGAAAGTTTTTGTATTATTGAATAACCATACTGCATGATTTTATGTTGATCTAATACTTTGTAGGTCTTCTGAAATTCAGTACTTAAAGGATTTGTGTTTTTGTCAGTGTGAGTACTCACTTTACTGATGTAGCTTGTAAGTCCTCTATAGGTAGATAGTCTTCATTAATTATGTGTGTGCACACACACACAATTGTATGTGTGTATATATGTAAATGATACGTTTTGGTTCCTCCCAGTTACATGTAAAGACAATTTTTAACATTTTGGTTTTTTTATGTTTCCATAACCCTTTTATTGAATATTTTTTATTAATTTATTTATTTTCTTGTTCACATCACGCATTTCCATGAGATTTTGAGTTACAAATTTTCTCCCCATCTTTCCCCTACCCACTACTCCAAAACAGCGATCCCACTGTATAGCCCTTCCCCTAATCTGCTCTCTCCTATGTTCTCCATCACCACTCTGTCTTTCCGGTAGAGAAGGATGGGTTTCCCTACCCCAGTACCTGTATATCTTAATTCCCAGTTGCATTAACATTTACTTTAAAAAATTTTTCGAGTTCAAATTTTTCTCTCTCCTCTTCCCTTGTCTATGAGATAGTAAGCTATTTGATATAGGTTATACATGTTGTCATGCAAAGCATATTATCATTTTAGTCGTGTGTTGAAAGAAGACAGAGACACAAAGGATAGAAACCCCTCCACACACAAAAATACAGAAAGTAGAAAATAGTATTCTTTAGTCAACATTCAGACTATCAGTTCTTTATCTGGAGGTGGACAGCAATTTTTCATAATGAGTCTTGAAATTGTCTTGGATAGTAAAGTTATTTACAGTTGATCATCATATATTATTGTTTTTACTTGGTACAGTGTTCTCATTGTTCTGCTCACTTTACTTTGTATCAGTTCATAGAAATCTGTCCAGGGTTTTGTTTTGGTTTTTGGTTTTTTTGGAAATCTACTTCAAATTGCTCTTACCAAAATTATTTGTTGCCTACCCTTCTGGTAATGAGCCTTTCGAGATTTAGTTAGGCTGTTACTCAGCACATAATCCATTAGCAAACCTGTACTAGAAACTTTCCTGGCTTGGTAGTATCTGCCAACCTTATACCCTACTGACAAAACCTTAAGCAAGCAATACATGAGGCATTAGAATGGGAATTTAACACCTTGCTTAATAGTACCATTTTGTTAGTGAGAACAGTCAGTGGGCATTCTGCTAAAGATCATCATGTTCACATTGTCATTGTTAGTAATCTTGTATTATTTATTAGCATGGCTTATAATTGTTGGTGATAAAACTTATAAAGAAATAGAATGTTGTCTGTATTGAGTCTAACCAAATCTTAAATGTTGTTATTTTAATTTTAATTTAATTTTATGTATCATTTATTTCTGAATATAACCTTTCCTTCCCCCTATCATATGCTTTAGAACTAGCATTTATAACAAAGATTTTTTTTCATTTTTAAACTTGTTTATTTTTAGTTTACATCATTCATTTCCATGAGATTTTGATTTACAAATTTTCTCTCTGCCTTTCCCCTGCCTACCACTACAAAACAGCAACTCCATTGTATACCCCCTCCCCCAATCAACTCTCTCCTATATCCTCCTCCATCATCCCTCTGACTTTCCGGTAGGGCAAGATGGATCTCCCTATTCCAGTACCTGTATATTTCCCTCCTTCCTATTCCACCCTCCACTTGTTCTGTTCTCCACTTTGTCCCTGTCCCTTTACAAAACTGTGTGCTTCTAATAATCCTCTTCCCCAACCTGTCCTCCCCTCTGTCCTCTCCCCTCTCATCCCCTTCCCTCCTACTCTCCTATAGGCCAAGATACCCAATTTAGAGTGTATGTCATTCCTTCCCTAAAGCCAACTTCAGTGAGAGTAAGGTTGGCTCATTCCCTTTTGCCTTCCTGTTCTTCCCCTCCATTGTAACAATTTTCCCTTGCCTGTTCTATGTAAGAAGATTGACCCCATTCTATCTCTCCCTGTCTCCTCTCATACTATTCCCCTCCCACCTCTCAATTTCGCCTTTTAAAGTGTAATCTCGTCCTATTCAATTGAGCCTGCGCCCTCTGCCTATGTGTACACATATACACACACACTCACATATGTATTCATACATGTATAGACCCTCCTATAGACATATGTGTATGTATACATCCATATATACATTTATATTCCCTTCAACTATCCTCATACTGAGGAAAGTTTCATAAGTTATAATTATCGTTTTTCCATGTTGGCGTGTAAATAGTTCAACTTTGATAAGTTCCTGATGAATTCTTTTCCATATTTACTTTCTCATGCTTCTTATATTTAAATGTCAAATTTTCTATTCAGTTCTGATTTTTTCATCAAGAATGCTTGAAAGTCTTCCACCTCATTGAATGACCATATTTTCCCCTAGAACATTATACTCAGTTTTGCTGGGTAGGTGATTCTTGGTTTTAATCCTAGCTCCTTTGATCTCTGGAATATCATATTCCAGGCCCTTTGATCCCCTAATGTAGAAGCCACTAGATCCTGGGTTATCCTGATTGTGTTTCCACAGTATTCAAATTGTTTCTTCTTGGCAGCTTGTAATATTTTCTCCTTGATCTGGGAACTCTGGAACCTGGCTATAACATTTCTAGGAGTTTTACTTTGAGGATCTTTTTCAAGAGGCGATCAGTGAATTCTTTCAAGTTTGGTTTGCCCTCTGGTTCTAAAATATCAGGGCAATTTTCCTTGAGAGTTTCTTGAAGGGTGCTTTCTAGATTCTTTTTTTGATAATGGCTTTCAGGTACTCCAATAATTTTCAGATTGTTTCTCCTGGATCTGCTTTCCAGGTCAGTGGTTTTTTCAAGGAGATATTTCACATTGCCTTCTATTTTTTCATTTGTTTGGATCTGTTTAATAATATCTTGATTTCTCATAAAGTCATTTGCTTCCATTTGCCTTACCCTAATTCTGAAGGAATTATTCTCTTCAGCAAGCTTTTGAGATTCTTTTACCATCTGGCAAATTCGACTTTTTAAGGCATTCTTCTCCTCATTGGCATTTTGGAACTCTTTTGTCATTTGAGTTCATCTGTTTTTAAGGTGTTATTTTCTTCAGTCAGGTTGTTGACTCTCTTTTCATGATTTTCTTGCATCATTCTCATTTCTCTTCCCAATTTTTCCTCCACTTCTCTTATTTGGTTTTCAAAATCCTTCTTAAGCTCCTCTTTGGCTTGTAACCAGTCTACATTTTTCTTGGAAGCTTTTGTTGCAGGAATTGTGGCTGTGTTGTCTTCCTCCTGTTCCATGCTTTGATCCTTTTTGTCCTCAAAAAAGGAGTCTTTTTTGTTGCATTACTGGGTTTGCTTTGCTTCCTTTGCCTACTCATATTGCCAGTCAATTACTTGACTTTTAGGTTCAGTAGAACTCTGCTGTCAGAGGGGAGAGCTCTGTCCCAAATTGCTGGGGTTTTTGCAGCTGCCAGAGCTATTAGGAGGCCACTGTTTCTACAGCCCCCACCAGTTTTGGCTCACTGAAAACGCACCTCAGGACCACCACCCAAAACCACAATCCCTGTCCAGGCAGTTCAAAGCAAGAGCACTTAGCCTCTGAATGATCACTTAACCCCCCTGCAATCTGCAGGCCAGGAGCTTCTGAAGCAGCTTTAGCTACTTCTAGCCCTCGGGCAGTCAGGTGGACCCTCTCCCCTGAATTTATCTGAGTTCCAGTGACCTTTCACTTAGTCCTCGTTTCTTATGATTTGTAATTCTGGAAAATGCCACAGCTGCCGGTGATTCATGCTCCAGCTGTGGCTTGTTCTGGTGGCCCTAGGGCTCCAGCCATGGGTTCATGTGGTACTGGTGTGGGCTCCCAGCATGCTGTGATGAACCCCTTCCTGTCTGCCTGCCAGGCTGCCTTCAGCAGGAGCTTAGTTGCTCTGTCATTTTGTGAGTTCTGGAGTGTTCAAATTTGTTTAAAGTTGTATTTTATAGGTATTTGAGGTGGTTATGGGGAGAGATGCAGAGTTTTGCTGCTTCTGCCAACAAAGATTTTTTTAAAGGGGGAAAAAAAGCAGTTTTGCAAAACCACTCATCACATCAGTCTTGTCCAAAGGCTTATATGCTAAATTCAACATCCAGGCTTTTCCACTTCTGAAATGAAGGGAGAAAGGTGCCCTTTACAAATTTTCTCCAGAGGCAAGCTTCATCATTATAATTATACAGTATTTGGTGCTTTAAAAAAAAACCAAACCTTTACATATATAGTGTTATTTATATTATTTTCATTGTTTTACTTTCTTCATTCCATATCAATTTATTAAGTTTTCCATGCTTTCTGAATGCATAGTCTTTTTTTTAAGGTGCACTAATAATAAATTACATTTATGTGCCACTTTGATTAACAATTTCCCAGTCAATAGACATCTACTTTATTTCTAATTCTTTGCTACCACAAAAAGTGCATCAGTGAATTCTTTAGTTTATATAGGTCTTTTCTTTTGTTTTTTTTTTATATTCTTGCAATATATGCCAGCAGCAGTCCCTTTGAATCAAGGGGTTTGGATCTTTTAGTTACTTTTTTGACAAATCTAAAATTGCTTTTTCAACCAAGTCTTATATGGAGCTTGATTTGAATAATAACAATAATAACTAATTTTATAAGTTTTAATGTTTACAAAACCCTTTACATATGTTATCTTATTTGATCTTCACAACTGCTCTGTAAGATAGAAGCTAGTATTATCCCCATTTTACAGATGAGGAAATTGAAGCCGTCAGATTAAGTGACTTGCTTAGGTAAGCACACAGGTGCCTGTCACACACACAGCTGATAAATGTCCAAGGCAGTACTTAAACTTAAGTTTTCATGATTGCAAGTCCAGCACTCTCTCAATTACGCTGCCTAGTTGTATTGTGGACATAATCTGCTGTTTAGTCAAAAGCTTTTTTACTTTTTTTGATCTAGAATTCTAATTTCATTTCAGTTAGTTGGGGTTAGTACCTAAAGGAATAGAGCACCACATTCCCTAAAATCTAACCACAGTGTTTAGTACTCTGCAAATCATTGAATGCAAATCATTGGTGGTGTACACACACGCACATACATACATACATACATACATACATACATACATACATATGAATACAAGGATATTTGTGTTAATGAGTCTTTCTAGACACTTCAAAATTTTTGCTCTTGGTTCTAATGTCTGAAAGGCAAAGAAGTACACATTTGTAGATTGAGCAAACCAGACTTTTCCAGAGCAATAAATGTTCCTGAATGGTGACAGTGGTTAAGACTTTTTATAGTTTTATCTTTTTATAGTTAGGAGGGCCAAGTGAGTTGAGGCCTTTTTAACACCCCAGTCTTAAGTAACTGATTTCAGGTACCTTTTGAATAATCCACCATTCATGAGTAAGCTAAATAAGAATGCACACAAGGTATTTATAGAATTTCTTTAATGTCACTTAAGGAGTCATCATTCACTTTAGCTGTTTCAGTCTGTTTGTGCCCTACTTTCTGGGAGAATGGACCTGTCACAAGCTAGATATCCTACAGTTCTAAAGCTCAACATATCTAAAACAGAATTCATCATCTTTCTCCCTGCAGACTCACCCTTCTTTTTGATTTTCATGTTTCTTTTGAGGGTAACACCATAGTTATAGTTACCCAGATTTACACTGTGACTTCATTCTCCCATATCAAATTGGTTAAGCATCTCGCTAAATCCACCTACACAACATCTTCATTCCGTGCCCTTCTCTCCATTCCCACAGATCCCAGCATAGTTTGGGCACTTACCACCTCTTCTGCCTTGACTACTGAATTAAATTCCTTATTGGTTTCCTTGCCTCAAATTTCTCTTTTCCCCAATCCATTCTCTGTATAACTGTCAGAATTACATTAATAAAATATGAATCTTCTGGCCTCAGACACTTGACACACTTACTAGCCATGTGACTTTGGGCAAGTCACTTAACCCCAACTGCCCTCCAAAAAGCAAAAATTAAATGAATGAATAAATGAATAAATAAATAAAAATAAAATATGAATCTAATCATGTCTCTCTCCTTCCTGTTCAGTAAACTCCTCTACCCTCTAGAATCAAATCTATACCATGTTTGACATTTTAAATCCTAGACAATGTGACTCTGACTTACCTTTCCAGCCTTTTTACACATAATTCTTCTTCAAAAACTACAATCTAGCCAAACAGTTCTTCTTTATTCCTCAGATTTACATTCCAGCTCCTCTCTATGCCTTTGCACAGGTTGTCCCCAGTGCCTGGTAAGCACATTTTTGCCTCTTAGACTGTAGAGTCAAAGCTTAGCTCAAATGCCAACTCCTGTGTAAGACTTTTGTTCATTTCCCAGGATACTGGGTCCTCCTCACAGAAAGGATCTTATATATATTTTGTACAAACTTGTATGTATGTGAAGTATTTTACCTGATAAAATATAAATTCCTTGAGGACAGGGACAGTTCATTGTGTTTTTGTATCCCAAGCATCCAGTACAGTGTCCATCACAAAGGAGACTCTTAGTAAATTCTTATTGGTTTCTTTATTGACCAGATCCATTTCCTGTCCTATATGTTATGGAAATTAGTTTTGAGAGATTTCAGTCTGTCACCTACTTGCAGTAAGAATACATAAAATTGAGTTTCATTGCTTTATAATTTTTCTACTTTGTGATGATTAGTGTGATATGGGGATTCTTAAACCATGGCCTTTGTAATTATACATACCAGTAAGAAATTCCTAGTCTTTTGTGATTCCAGAATACAAAACAGCAATGATAAGCAGGATTTAATCATTTGAGACTCCTATACTACACGTGTTTTTGTGGCATGGATACAATTTTACCTGTTCACTTGAATTATATGTATCTACTTAAATATTCATTGTGAATTTCCTACAGATAAACATCATGTGATTGGACTACTCTTGAATGATATTCCATTCAGTTTAGTAATCATTTATTAAACATCACTATATGCAGACACTGTGCTACAGCCTAGGGAGAGAGACAAAAATTGGTAAACACTTTCTGCCCTCAATAAGTTTAAATTCTACTGAATACCAGTAAGGTGTAAGAAAAATTTTTATGTGAATTTGATTCATCTGAAATCATGATGAAGGTTATACTCTTTTAACTTTATTTTTTTTAAAATCTTGAAACAGGAAGCTCATTATTACATTGGGTAAGAAGCAAAAAAGAAAGAATGTGTCTTCAGATGAAATGTCTGATGCTGAGCAGATTCCACAGCGTCCATTCAGAGATGAAGATTCTCAAGTGAGTATTTAAAAGTTTTGTTTTGTTTTTAAAGAAAGACAGATACTCATAGGAACATTTGATTATTATTTTACCCAAGGAAAACACGTACCCATTTTGCTCATAAAAACACATTTCATTTGATAGACATCCTTGGCAACATTTTACAACAGCAATATAGTAATGCTAATTATGTTTTGTGCCTGTATAACGTTTTTCAGTAACTGGATATATGCAGTTTTAATTTTTTAAAAAGTGATTTTTTAAAAGTAAAATATAAGAGATGGATCAAAGCAAAACATATAATTTTTGTAAAGCCTATATGAGTTCTTGTAGTTTGCATATGCCAAGTAAAACAATGATTCTGTTAAAATGACCTAACTTATTAATACTGTGCTTAGTTCCTCTTTTTTTTTTCCTTGAGGCAATCACAACAGCTTTGTGAGCTTAGAAAAAAAATACATAATATGATCATCATCAGTCTTCTCACCCTCCACACTCTAGTAACTAAAATACTGCTATTGGCAGTAGGGTTAGTGACAGTTGTTTTATGAAGGGGCCAGGAAGCCCCTGAATGGCCTTTCTTCTTCCTTATGCAGCTTCTTATCCAATGGAGAGTAGTGGCTCAAGGCTCCTGGGCTGCTGCAAGAGTTGAGGTAAGGGCAGTGACATAAGCTCCTGATACTATATGGCCTAGATTATTTTCTTCATATATAATATTGTACTTGACATAAGTAAACCTAATATTTTACTTGTTCAGCATAAAGAATTTCTGGTTATTTTTTTTATTAGAATAATGCTGGCCATCTTTCCATTATGCAGTTACCAAATAATGAAATGGTAGTGTAGATAGCTCAGTCTACAACACGTGCTTTTTCTTTGTGCTTCTCACTATAGTATGTTTGTACTTTAATTTTAGCATGAAAGATAAATGTTTTTGGGAAGGACTGCCTTGTAATGAATTACTAAACCAAGTGTGCCATCCTTGAGAGTCCTTTCAGTAACAAAAGCACTTAAGTTTCAAAGGATTGTAACTTAATTTATCTTTAATTTGGAGTCAGACGTAACTTAAGAAATCTCAAAGGTATGTAAGTGAAATTTATTTTTACCTTAGACCTTTAATATTTGATATTTTCTCAGTCTGACTATACCTAGTGGCCTGAAGTTGGTGGTGGTGTCCTTCCAGGTTTGCCATGTTTGGAGGGTTTCTGCTTTGCCTTCTGCAAACCCTATTGGGAATATTATAGGAAGCAGGTAATATGTCATAGGAATGAAGTGTTGTTATTAATTAACCATAATGCTTCTGGCCACTAATGTAAAATGCCTGAATCGAAGGTTATCTCAACCAATATTAGTTTGCTTTGATGATGCCCCTAAGTCTTGATGACAGAAAATGTTAAAGTCAGGAAGGGAAGATTTATCAGGTTAAAATAGTATTCTGAAGAACATTAGGAAAAAATGAAAATGAGTTAGAAAAGGTATATTTATGGTCTAATAATATGAGGTCACCACTTTATACATTCAGAAAGTAGTAAGAACACTATATACCTGAAAAAAAACTATTTAGTAAAAAAAAAAATTATTGCTTACTAAGTACTTTTGTGAGAATAAATAACATTATTAATGCTTTGCTTAATTTATAGCTGCATAGTAGAATGAAATATAGTATAGTATGACATTAACTTGATGACATAAAAAGCCAACAATTCATTTATGTTTTGGTTAGCCGGTAGAGTCTGAGAAGTATGATTATTTTCTTAAATCATCATACCTTGATATATGTTGAAAGAACTGAATTTTATGATAAGATCATATACTTACTCTATTGGAGGAAAAACATGTTAGATAATGACATTCACATTTTTATAAGTGAATCAGTCAATCAACATTTATTAAATGCCTATTGTGTACCAAGCACAATGCTAGGTGGTGGGGGATACAGAAAAAAAATGAAACAGCTCTTGCCTTTGAGAAGCTTTATATAAAGTTTAGAAAGAGTGCCTTAGATCTGTATAGCTATGAGTTTTACTGTCTACAGAAGATAGTAGATAATCTTGAATTCTTCTTAGAAGTATATAACTTTCACAGTAAAGAATGGGAAATTCATAGAAAATTACTTTTGTTCCTGGAAAAAAGATTCATGTCTACCAAATTTTAAGTCCTTTTGTGAAAAGGACCAATATGTAACATGTATATATGAAATAAAGCAGGGGGGACAGGATGTTAGGGTTGGTAGGTCATATTTTATTACTTGGGTATGTAGGAGATAGAATCCAATTCAGTATAATCATTTTAGTGTATCCCCTTTTCCCATCTATTGAATGGGAAAGTTGAAAATATCTTTTTTAATTAATCAAAATGGCCAAAACATTTTTCATGCTGCAGACCTCATGAATATTTCTTCCAAAAAAAATTTCACACTGCCTCGTCAAGTACCAAATAATACATAGAAGAAAATTGAAATTAACTTTGAATTTAAGATAAATCCATCCACTGGTTACACACATAGCAGTCATTAGAGAATATGTTTTCTATGTGTACTCAGAGCATCAGCTTGATAAAACATTGGTCAAAAGTAGTACAGAATTAGAGAATAAAGAAAAGGAAACAACACTGCTTGTGATTATAACAGTTTTGGCATATTTAAACAAACTGCTAATGCTAAGAAATGGAAAGAAATAAAGAAATTAATTCTTAATATCACCATTTCTTAATCGTTTAATTATTGCAAAATTCTACAGTGAAGGAGCCAAAATACCCTAGAAAATGCCTTTTCTAGTAATCATTTGATCCCCTTGTCATTTGAGTACAAACTCATATGCTTAACAGTCCAGAGGAAGATTGTATACTGTGTAGCATAAAACAACTCAGTATAAAAAGAATGAAGGTTGTAGATTACCCAAATGATAATGGAAAGCCACTTAAGTATAAAATAGCCATCATCATATTATCAGTGATGACTTGTGCACTAGACATGGTATAAAAAGATAACATTAAGTTCATATATGATCATAAAAGAATGAAGCAATAACAATGGACAGTCTGCTATAGATGTATACACAGAATATTAAGAAAACCAGAAGATTGCCTCTAAGACGTTGGGTGGATAATCTTTGGAGGATTTACAGGAACACATGGCTAAGAACTGGGTAGAATGATATAGTTTTATGGAATTCCTATGATCTCCTGGTGGAGAGGAATAAGTACACCAATTAAATCAGTCAGTCAGCAAGCATTTATTAAGTTTCTAGTATATGCCAAGAACTTTGCTAGTTGCCAGGAACACAAAGATAAAAATGAAAATCCCTGTGCTCATGGAAGACTATTTTCTGTCAGGGGGGACATGTACAAAAGAAGAGGCTCCAGATCTCATTTCTGACATTTAACAGCTATATAACCCAGAGCAAGTCACTTAATTATACCAGGCTTCAATTTTATATCTGTAAATGGGTATAATAACAGCACCTACCTCACAGGGTTGTTGTGTGGATCATATTAGATAAACTACATAAAGCACTTTGCATGAAAATGCTATATTAATATTAATTATTTCTATTATTGGCTACTGGTGCTTGAGCTGAGGTTAGGAGGCAGAGCATTCTAGGATTGAGTGGTGGCCTGTACAAAGACATCAAGATGGAAGATGGAGTGCCATGGCTGAGTAATTTCAAGGAACCCAGTTAGGCTAGGACTTAGAGGGCAAGAAATGTAGTGATATATAATCAGGCTAGAAATATGAATTGGACCAAGTCACAAGGAGCTTTAAAGGGAAAATAGAGAAGTTTTTATTTTATCTTAGGGACAGTAGGGAGTCACTGAAGAAAAAGAGTGAAATGGTCAGACCTGTGCTTAAAAAAAAAATCACTTTGGCAGCTCTCTACATGATGGGTAGGAGTGAGTAGAGACTTACATTGGTGAGGCTAGTTAGGAGGCCATTCCAGTAGTCCAGGCAAGAGGTAAAGAGGGCCTAAACTAGTAAGTAGGTGACTGTGTGAATAGTTAGAAGGGAAGAATTTGGGAGATTTTGTAGACTGAGAAATATAAAGGCGATGATGATGATAATGATGCTAGCCAACATTTATGTAATACCTACTGTGTGCCAAATACTGTGCCAAGTGATCCTCATAACTCTGAGAAGTAGGTATTATTATCTCCATTTGACAGTTAAGGAAACTGAAGCAAACAGGTGATGTTACTACTAAGTGTCTGAGACTGGATTTGAATTTGGATCTTTCTGATTCCAGACCTAGCACTCTTATCTACTGTGCCACCTAGTTCTGACAACTAATTGTGTATGTGGAGTGAAGGAGAATAGGAAGTAAAGGACAATGCTGAGGTTAGTAAACAATAGCAGGACAGAGGGGAAGAAAGGATGAAAATTTAGAAAAGATCATCAGCATTTACATATAAATCATTTAGTAACTTTTGAGCAAGTAGTTGTAATTGATGAGTTTGGATTTAAAATTGTAGTGTTGAGGAGTGAGAGGAAAGGAAGTCAAAACATTTAGTGTAGAAACGGGCTTTTTTGTTTTTTTGTTTGTATTTCAGAGTTTGGCTGAGAAAGGGAAAAGAGATATAAGGAGGGAATGATAATATAGCGAAGTTTTTTTAAGGATGGACTATACTTTGTTTAGCAAGTTGAGTAGCAAAGTACTTAGAGTACTAGATTTAGAGCCTCTTTCTCTTCATTTTGGGAATAAATAGCAGTCATTTCGCCATGGAAGAACAGAAAAAAAAGTCACCACAAAATTTTCCCTGCTCCCCACAGTTGCTAGAACTAAAAGTTGAAGATCCTGTTGTTGTTACTAGTAATTCCCCTCAGGCATCATTGTGGGAAATTTTACTTTTTCCTTTTAAAAACCTGTGCAATAGCATTATTCTCTCAATCAGCTTTCATGACCTGTAAACAATGTTGTTATAGTTTTGGTCATTCTGATCCTTTGTGCCCTCATTTGCGGTTTTCTCAGTAAAGATACTGGACTGGTTTGCTATTTCCTTCTCCAACTCATTTTACAGATGAGGAAACTGAGACAAACAGGCTTGGGTGATTTGCCCAAGGTCACACATTAAGTGTTTGAGGCCATATTTGAACTAAGGAAGATGAGTTTGGGCCTTGTACTCAATCTGTGCCAACTAACTGACCCCCAAACAATTTTACTATTCTTAAAGTATGATGGTGAGTGAAATTTTCTCCATCCATCTCACCCTTTGGGATAGCCTTCTGGCTTTCTGTATGATTGGGGAGAGATCTGTATCTTTTACTCTACTCTTTGTTCATTTCTCTCACTTATTGTCTACTTCTGGCCATGGGGAGACATATTTCTGGCCTTCTGCCCTTGACCTCATGGATCATTTCCTCTTGTGTTTTTTGTTCATTTACTTGACAAATCTCTAGTCACCACCAAACACATGTTACCTTGGAGATAAATTATGTCTTTTATATTCTTAGGTTGCTTAATGGCACTTAATATTAGTGAAATATAATTATCCTAGTGAAAAGAAGACATTGCACAGAGGATGATAGTGTACCCAGATACCACAGTGGCAAAGGCAAAAGAGAATGAGACAGAATCCTTTATGCCAACAAATAAAGCAAAGATTAAACAAAGAAGAGACACAGAGAATTTGATGAGAAATGGATGAATTGCTGTCTTTTACCTGATCTGGAAACTTCAGTCTCCACATTAGAGTGACTCCCTATTGTCTGTAAGATAAAATACAGACATTTGACCTTTAAAGCCCTTTGCAGCCTGTCTTCAGTAACCTACTTTTCAGGCTTATTATTTGTTACTCCCCTTCAAAGCCTCCATTCCAACCATATTGGCTACTTGATGTTCCACGTGCACACATTGAGCTTTCCATCTCTGCTATTACATATACCAGTGGTTCTCAACTTTCCTAATGCTGAGACCCTTTAATACTCATATGTGGGTGTATCTACATGTGGACGGACTTGCCTGGAGATGGATAGAGGAGCAGTGTCTGGGTTCCTAAGACCATCGGAAATATGTGTTTTCTTATGATCTTAGGCGACCCCTGTAACCCTTGTGAAAGGGTCGTTCGAACCCCAAAGGGGTCACAGATTGAGAACCGTTGACATACACTGTCATTCTTACCTGGAATATACTCTCCCTTCTCATCACCTCCTATAAGAATTTCTAGCTTCTTTCAGAGCTCAGCTCAAATGCCAGCTTCTCCATGAGGCCTGTCCTGATCCTCCCAGCTATTAATATTCCTCCCCACCCATCAGTGAATTACTTTGTAATTCAAATTTACCTTGCATCAACTTTGTGTTTACTTATCTTTGTACATGTTATTTTCTTTTTTTTTTTTTGCTTTTTTTTTTGGAGGGCAGTTGGGGTTAAGTGACTTGCCCAAGGTCACACGGCTAGTTTCGTGTATGTGTGTGTGTTAAGTGTCTGAGGCCGGATTTGAACTCAGGTACTCCTGACTCCAGGGCCGGTGCTCTATTCACTGCGCCACCTAGCCACCTGCATGTTATTTTCTTTTGAGGGGTATGTCAATTCCATGGTGAGCATAGACGGTTTCATTTTTGTCTTTGTTTCCCTACACCTAGCATTGGTGCCTGGCATTTAATAAATGTCTGTTGATTGATAGGGTGATTGATACTTCCAATAACAATTTTTGTACATGAAAATCCCTCCATTCCTTGTAACAATGACCCATTGAGCATCAATAAAATGTGGGTTCCTAAAGGTTCTGTTCTGCCGCAATACCCAACAGAATGGAGTTGAGCAAAATTATTTTTATTAGATTTGCATTCATCATCATAAGCCCATTTAATTTATTGTCCAAGACTGTTAACATCCCCATGTCATTCATTATCTTCCCTATATAATCTTGAAATTGAATGTCACCAGTGTATATTTAGGAATTTTCCAAACCCAGCTACCAATTTGTGTTTTCTTTCTTTTAACTAACTTCAGGGAACTGAATTTTTAAAGATTTTTAGAAATTGTTTATATTGTTACCATACACGAAATTAGGAAATCCAAAAGTTTTTTATACTTGTTCTTTTTCCTGAGAATGCATACGTTAAAATTTCTTTTAAGCTAAGATACCTAATTAACATAGCTCTTTATTATACAGATTCGTGTATATAACACTGATTGGGCTACATTCTTCAAAACAACTACTGTTTTTAAGGAAAAAAGCTTATTGACTTTACACATGGTTAGCCTATCATACAGGTTTTAATCTTGTCTTCCAACATTGTTATCATAAAAAAGTTCAAACTACATTTTAAACTGAGTACACATACATATGTAGATTCTTTCCACATAGAGGAACTTTTTTATTTAGTGGAAGAAATATCTCATTTAAAAATTTTCTTGGGGGTAGCTAGGTGGCACAGTGAATAGAGCAGAGGACCTGAGAGACAGGAGGACCTGAGTTCAAATCTCACCTCAGACCATTTAACACTTAGTCTATGTGTAACTTTAGGCAAGTCACTTACCCCAATTGCCCTACCTTCCCCACTCCAAAAATTAAAAAAAAAATTTTTCTTGATTTTTGTAGGCTGTTGGCTAAACCTAAGATCTCTTTGCTACTGTGGCAAAAATTCTTTGTAAATTTGGAAAGAAAAGACATAGCCAATATAAAGTAATGAGAAATCTAAATCATAAAATGTTTAAAGAAATGTAATCTGAATAATTTCAAGGTTATAATGATTTTAGGGTCATTAAGGATTTTTATCCTTTTTGAATTGTAGCATGATCTTATGACACTTGTTTTCTTTCTAAAAGTACTATATGGTCTGTATATAATTCAAAATGATTTCCCAGTGTCCTAGGAGTTAATTGGCAAGATCTTTAAAAAGGTCATTTTATAAGACTAGGGCTAGAAGTTATTGGAAAAAATAACTGAACTAATGGACAAAATGTTGCTGCATGGAGAGATGTCAGACTATATCTGTTTGAATAAGTAGATATAAATCATTCATAGTGAATAATGGCAATCATAAGCATTGAATGATTTTTAAGATATTTTCAAGTAATTTTACTACTGAATTATGTTCTTTCCCATGTTGTTTTCACTATTAACTTATGCTAGCAACTCTTTATAGATAGTACATACATAAATTTCAGTTCTGCTGTTGCAAATTGTCATGAATTCTTCAAATTAATAACATATTACACATATACACTGATAAAATGTATAGTTCATTTAAGTAAGTAAGATGATCTTCTAAGTTAAGCTAAAAGAAAAAAAAATTTGCTGAGGATGCAGAAGGGAAACAATGAAGGAGAAGCATCAAAAGTTTCTATGAAGAACAAAATTATTTTAGCTTATTTAATCTGATGAACAACACCTGCAGTTATTTGTAGACTGCAAGAGTCCATTAAAAAGTATGAGTTTCTGTGCCTAATACGTAGCTTATGATGGATAGTTTATTTTTTAGTTTACAGTATACATTTTTGAGTTTTAAATATATGTAAAATATTTAATTAAAAATAGATACAATAATTTGCCCTTATGAAAACTTGTTTTAATTTTTGAGTCCATGGTGAAGTCCTTAACTTCTAAATCTGAGTCAGAGTTTTGGTGATTTTAAATGCAATCATCTCTTACATGATATTTTACTTTTAAGAAAAATTTAGATTTTAAAAACTATAATCATACTCCAACCATATAATCATACTTCACTTATACCATTGCATAGTATTTATAACAAAGACTTTATCCTATCTTTACCACAATATTCCCCTCTTTTTAAGGAAAAATTAGAAGTAATTAAGCTTCAACTAATTTCTTTTCCTGCTTTATTTAAATATTTGATGGCTTTAAAACTTAATCATTTATTCTCTACATTCTTTTTACTTTGTTTCTTTTTAAAGTACAAAAAACTCCATATTGCCTTTATTTCTATTAAGATTAAGTCTCTTCTTAGACCTATACTATCAGGCTAATTATTTAGACAAAGCACTTTGGAGTATATCTTCAAAACTGCACAAAAGATCTTAAAAACTAGAAATACACATTGCCTAAGTAGTTACATAGCTGACTAAAAGAAACTGTTTCCCCAAAATTCAGGAAACAGCCTGAGGTTACAATCCTTTAATCCTTTTGTGGCAATGGGCAAGTAATACTCTTCCTTTTGTTATCAGAACAAAAAACGGGAAAGAAATCTCCTAAAATTAGTGTGTGCCTATATCAACCTTTTGAAAATATTAAATTAATCTTTTAAAATAAACCATAAAATCGCTCCTTTTATGGTTACTTCCAGAAGAGAAGATCGAATCGCCAAGTTAAAAGGAAAAAATATGCTGAAGATGCAGAAGGAAAACAGTCAGAAGAAGAAGCTAAAGTTTCTGTGAAAATCAAAAAAAGTTCAGCTTCTTTACCTGCTGAACAACCTTTGCAGTTATTTGTGGTAAGCAAAATTACAACTGTGACAGAGAAAGTATGAAAACCATCTTTAATTCCTTTTAATTATTTTCTTCTAACAAGTACAATATACCTCTTGTGATTTTTACCTTATCTCATTAACAGTTTTAAGAAATTCTCTTTCTTTCTGCTTGAGTATTTCTCAAGCATCTACGGCATTTCTTTAAGAAAAACATTCTAGTAATGTTTTCTCCCATTTTTCTTTTGTAGTGATTTTGCTACCCTGTCTCTTTTTAAGTCAGTACTTCGTTCCTCTGATTAATTTTGGTTGTACTAATTTGATGCTCTCATATTCTTTCCCATTCCCTTCTTATACCTTTTTCAATATTCCTTTAATTTAGGTAAATCCCCTTACCTTGTTCCCTTCCTTCCATTTGTCTTTAAAATGTATATGAATATAGACAAGATAAGACAAGAGGCATTTTTTAGGTTTTTACTATGTACCTGGCACATGCCAAGCACTGGGAATACAAATAAAAGCAAAAAGAGTCTGTCCTCAAGAAGCTTATATTCTGATGAGGGAGGATAGTACATAAAAGGGAAGAAAAATAAGGCACCCCCATAGAGACATGGCATTGGAAGACTGGCAAATCAGGAGCCCAGCTCAGAGGGAACTGGGCCACCCTTCTCTAAGATGGAGACCTCAGGGGGAATTCACCAATGGGCAAAGGGAGCTAGCACTAAGGGGAGCTGCTGGGTGAGGAGACCCCAGGTGCTAAGGGGAGCTGCCAAGGTGAGACTGCAGCTGAGGCATGATGTTGAATTCTGGGAAATAAGAAAGATAGCCAAGAGGACAAGTGAAGGTTGGCCAAACTGGGTGCTTCTCAGAATTAGCAGCTCCAAGAGAAACTCACCAAAGGAAAAAGGGCTTTGGCATGTTTGTGTCTGAAGTGGGTGGCACAGTAGATAAAACACTGGGCTTAGAATCAGGAAGACTCATCTTAATGAGTTCAAATCCAGCCTGAAATATTTAGTAGCTGTGTAATCCTGGACAAATCACTTAACCTTGTTTGCCTCAGTTCCTCATCTGTAAAATGACCTGGAGAAAGAAATGGCAAACCACGCCAGTATATTTGCTAAGAAAAACCCAAAATGGGGTCACAAAGTGTTGGATACAACTTAACAACATCATTTTTCTGTTTTATTGCATTTTTATATCTTACCCCATGTTCCCTTTGTTTTGCTGAATGTCATTATTAGAATGATCAATTCATGAAGGAAGCATTGTCAGATAGAAGTAATATCATATGCAAGTCATCGTATGTCCAGAGTCTTGGTCTTACTCCCCTCACCATGACCTTTTTCCCCTACTAGCTATGAATGCTATTTACCCCTGGGCTCATATATTTCCTCTCCTACGGTGAGATGCAGCCTGGGAGGTACTTGGAAAAATGTATATTCTAATTTCTAAATCTTATTAGAAGACCCCTGGCTCTTAATATAGCTATATACTTCATTCTCTATCATAGAGACTAAACAAATTAGTATTTTTTCTCTGATTATGGGTAGACTATACATAGAGAAGGGAGGAGAGGCATTTCTTCATTTTTAAAATTTAATTTTGTTGTTTTTTTTATTAACAAGCATTTATTTTCTCTCCCTCTCTCCTCTTCCCTCTCAACTGAACAAGGAAAAAAAAAGAAAAAAACAAATACATACAGTTATGCAAAGCAAATTGCTGCATTGGCTATGTCCAGTAATGTATAAATCATTCTGCATCTTGAGTCTATCACCTCTCTCGCAGGAGGTGGGTAACATGGTTCATTTTGGAGCCTCTGGAACCGTGATTTGTCATCATGTTGATAGAGTTAGCAAATCTTTCACATTTGTTTTTCTTCATAATGTTATTATTGAATAGGTTGTTCTCTTTGACTCCACACAGTTCACTCTGTATCAGTTTACATATGTTGTCCCAACTTTCTTTGAAGCTATCCACCATTTTGTAATTTTTTTAATATGATAATATTTCATTACATTAATGTACCATAATTTATTTTACCATTGACCACTGCAACCAAAGTAACTAACCCTCTTAGTTTCCAGTTTTTTGCTACTACAAAAAGAGGTCCTATACATATTTTTATAGATGATGGGCACTTTTCCTCTTTAGGTTATAGGCCTAGTAATGCTATTACTTGTTCCATGAGACATTCCTCTAAATATTCAGTGAATAAAAATTTATTCTACCTCTAGTAGTAAGAAAAGAGACATTAGCTATAGTTTCTTGTATGAAAAAATGAAATATTTAATGTTTGTTTATCACTGTGATTTTTTCCTAATAGAGGGAACCCTGATATGGTGGACAAAATACTGGCATGGGAGTTAAGAACTCTTGAGTTCAGACCTGGCCTCCAGCTTTCATTACCTATGTGACTAGGCAAATCATTCGACTTCTTTGAACTTCAGTTTCCTCACCTCTAAAATGGGGTTAATGATGCATGTAGTACATACCTCACAGGATTATTGTGATGACGTATTTAAAACATTTTGTAAACCATGAAACACTATGTAAAGATCAGTTGTTATCATCATTAGTATTACTTGTTTCCGAGACTCACAGTTAGCATATGGTACATTTGTGGATTAATGAGGTGACTCAGTATACAGACTCATTCATATATTGTGACCAAAAGAGTCCATGTGACCTGAGCTCTAACTGATTGCCAACTCTTGATCTAAGTTAATTACTTGCATAATGAAATGGTCATTTTAGCACTTACCCAAATTCATTCAACATCCTAATATAGCCTCTTTAGAATTGTTGTTAGTGTTTCTTGAAAAGGCTTTGTCAACTTCAGTGTTACATAAATGATGAGCTGTTGTTATTGTCTTGAAGGCCATATTAAATAGTTTTGAGAATCTTACAGTTAAAAAAAATTTCATCATCCCCCTAAAGTTTACCTACTTCCACTAACTTCCTATTTCTAATGATTCATCTCAAACACCTGGACTCTACACATCTAAAACATCTTTGGCTCTTCTCTATCCTTGAGCTTCCACATCCAGTCAATGATTAGAGGCATCTAAGTGGCCCAGTGGATAGAGTGTTAGGCTTTAAGTCAGGAAAACCTGAGTTCAAATTCTACCTCAGAATCTTACTTAACTTTGCAATGCTGGGCCATTAACCTCTCTCAGCTTTCATTTCTTCATCTGTAAAATGGAATTATGATAGTTCTTACCTGATATAATCATTGTGAGGATCAAATGAGATAATATGAAAAACACTTTGTAATCTTAAAGTACTATACAAATGCTAGCCATTATTTATTATTATTATCAGTTGTCAAGTCTTGTTAATTCAGCCTCCACAACATCTCTTGAATCTGTCTCCTTTCAACTCACACTTCCAAACTTGTCATCTTTTGTCATCTCTCACTTAAGTACCTAACTTGCCTTGAAATTTCTCTTTTCTCCAATTACTGAAACAGAAAGGATCTATAAGACCACATGTCCAACCCATGCCTGACTAGCATCCTCAGCAAGCAGTCATCCAGTTTTCATTCAAAGACTTTAAAGGAAAGAGAACCCAGTGCTTTTTGATGCAGCCCATTTTATATTCATACAACTTTCTCTAATTTTAGGAAGTTTTTCCTTATATAGGTTTCCTTCTGTGGTATTGTCCCATAGTTGGGTCCACAAAGGAATGTCTGCTCCAGGTTCAAGATACTCTAGGTCTGTAATCTTAAAACAGTTGCTTATGTGCCCTTACCAGTGAATTTACCTTCAGTTGGCCGAATGACACAACTATCTTAAAGAAAATGCATTTACTGAGATGGAATAGGAAGAACAGTAGCTATTAAATGTCCTTCCCTCCATCCCTCAAAGAACCTAGGATTCAACTCCAATAAATATGTAGAGCTAATGGGAAGCATAGGCACATGCTATTAGTGAGTGTAGGATGAATTTGTACAATATAAGAAATAGACATATGTATATATATATATATATATAAATTCATATATTGTAGCCAAAATTATACACAGAGTATGGTAGTACAGAGGAGTACACTTCGGGAGCACACATAGCATAGATAATTCACCACAGAGTTCTAATGTCCCTTCTCTTCTTGTGGTATCCTCATGCTGCTCCCCTGGTGCACTGTATCTCTCCTGGGCATATCACTCTGTGGAGATTCCTGGATCTGATCCCTACTGGGCACAGTGAGTCCTACTCGGCAAATAATTCCATTGCAACATGCCAAGGCTGATTTGGCAGGGATAGGGAAATCCCCAGTCTCCCCAAGAGGTATGAAGAGTGATTCTATCTAAAGAGCTGAGTTGTTATTCACACTCTGCCATGCTACCCTGCCTCAAACCAGTCTCTTAAGCAATGGTTCTTTACATGGGGTTCATCTGTAAAATAAGGTGAAGAAAGAAAAGCAAATCACTCCAGTATCTTTACCAAGAAAACTCCAAATGGGGTCACAGAGTGTGAGACCCAACTGCAAAATGACTCAACAAAAGCAAATATGATTCAACTAAACATTCCAGCCTGTGTAGATATTTTTAACTTTTGACTTTATTCTTATTAGCTTAACCTTCTAGTCTTATGTCATTTGAAAGCATAATAAATATACTATCTTTATCAGAAATCCTTATTAAAAATATGAAATAGCACAGGTCAGGTGGAGTTCCCTGGGACATACTACCATAGCTCTATGTCCAACTTGATATTAACACAGTATTGAACACCATAGGGATCTGGTTTTCAAAATAGTTTGCAGGGGTGGCTATGTGGCACAGTGAATAGAGACCAGCTCTGATACTTAACACTAGCCTTGTGACTTTGGGCAAGTCACTCAACCCCAATTGCCCTGCCTTCCCCCCTCCAAAAAGCAAAAATAATAATATTAATCAATTAATTAATTAAAATTTAAAATAAAAATAGTTTGCAGACTTGACTTTTCCTGTCTTTGAAAATTGGGGATGGTTATGCCTCTTTGGTGCTGTGAAGCCTCTCCCATTTTCAGCATTCTTTCAGAAGTTACTTACACGTAATTCAGCAGTCACATCTTCTAATTTTTTCATTATCTTCCAGAAATGAGTTGAATTCATCAAGAATAGGCAGATCAGGGTGGCTAGGTGGCACAGTGAAAGAGCACCGGCCCTGGAGCCAGGAGGACCTGAGTTCAAATTCAGCCTCAGACATTTAATACAAAACTAGCCATGTGACCTTGGGCAAGTCACTTAACCCCAATTGCCCTACCTTCCCCCTCCAAGAAAAAAAAAGTAGACAGATCTTTACTAATACAGTTAGAGTTGCATTTGGAATCAGGACCCAAGATTGAACTGAAACTTAGTCCCTTTCAACTTAAAATATCTTGAACAAGTCACTTTTTTTTAACTCTCTGAGACCCAGTTCAAAGTATCACAGAATTTGAGGGTTGGAAGAGACCATGCTATATATTACATTAGATTTTTTATGATGGATTTTGCTGATTTTTTTCTCTTACTCCTTAAAAAGAGGAATACAGGGGAAAAATTTAGGTGATGCAAAAACAATAAATATCAACAAAATATTTTAAAAAGGGAAGAGATTATAATGACTGTGTAGTTCACTTTGCACATGAAGAGTAATCCCCTTTATAACATACCCAAGAAATGGTTGTCCAGCTTCTGAAATACACCACCTCTCTAGTCCTTTTCAGTTCTGAATATGTGATCTTGCAATCAAGTCAACAGTCATTTATTAATTGTTTACTACATGGGGATTTTTAAAAAGGCAATAACAGTTCCTGCTTTAAGGGAGCTTATGGTCTAATGGGAGTAAGAATGTGCAAACTATGTATAGACAAAATATATACAGGATAAATTGGTGACAATTAAAGAGAGAAGGTACTAAGATTAAGAAAGACTGGGAGAAAACCAAGAAAGCCAGGAGGCAGAGTTAGAGAGAAAGAATTCCAGGCATAGGGGATATCTAGTAAACATTTTAGACACCAAGACAACACAGAGTTGGGAGATATGGAGTGTTGTGTGCAAATAACAGGAAGAAGGTGTGTGTCATTAGACTGCAGAAACAGAAGTGAGGTGTAAGGAGGCTAGAGAGGTGGCAGGGGTGGGGAGGTTATTAAGGGCTTTAAAAGCCAGATGGGATTTTATGTTTAATCCAAAAGGTAATAGAGAGCCATTAGAACTGACTGAAATAGGAAGGTGACATGGACATGCTTGCCCTTTATGAAAAGTCAGTCTGATAACTGAGTGGAAGATAGGCTGCATTGGGGAAAGGCAGCCAGGAAGACCAGCCAGCAGGCTACTGCAGTAGTCCAGGTGTGAGGTGATTAAGGGGGCTGTACCCTGACAGTGGCAGTATCAGAAAAGAAGAGGGCATATTTGAGAGATGTTATAAGCCATGTGTGCTCAACCTGTGGTAGAGCATTCCGAGCTCACACTGGACTGAACAGCCAGAGCTGGACACATTGTAACTTGACTCTAACACAGTGATGTCATTTTGGTCCTCTTGAAGAACAAAAGACAACAACCAGAAACAGTAGGTCTTGGCAACTGATTGGATATGGGGAGTGAGAGTGAGGTGTTGAGGGTGTCATCTGATTTGTGAGCTTGGGTCACTCGGAGCTTGATGTTACCAGTGACAATAATAAAAGTTAGGAAGAGGAGAGAGTTTTAGAGAAAAGATGAGTTCAGTTTTGGACATGATGAATTTAAAATATCTGTGGGACATCCATTTGAAGACATCTATAGGCATTTGGAGATAAGAAACCGAGGTAAGGAGAGTTCTTAGGGCTAGACAAATAGATCTGAGATTCATCTCCATGGATTTTATCATTGAATCCATGGGAACTGATGAGATAACCAAGTGAAATAGCATTGAGATTGAAGAGAAGAAAGCCAAAACTACCTGAAGGATACTTAGAAGAC
Organism: Pseudocheirus occidentalis; assembly: GCA_028646575.1. Lineage (NCBI taxonomy): Eukaryota > Metazoa > Chordata > Mammalia > Diprotodontia > Pseudocheiridae > Pseudocheirus > Pseudocheirus occidentalis. Next base: position 96,144,758 of record CM053595.1, read on the forward strand.
ACAACCTGGATGAAGACAAAGGGGACAGAGTCAGTCAGACAGTGGGAGGAAAGCCAATAGAGAGCAGTGATATAAGGTTCTAGAGAAAAGAAAATATCAAGGAGAAGGTAACTGAGAGGTCAGTAAGGAAGAGGATTGAGGAAAAAACCATTAGATATGGCAGTTAAGAGATCATTGGTAGGATAGGTAAATAATAATCCTTAATAATCTTAGAATTTCAACTCCCAGCTAATCATTTTTATTTCTGTCCAGGGAATCAGAAAAGACAGAATAAAAGTAACTGTTAGTTGAGTTCTGTTTTCTCTTTTGGACATCCTTTGCCTTTATGCTGTCCACCCAAGGCAGAGATTTCGACCTGTCTTTGATCCTCCTCTTTCCCACAGTATACTAAAGAAAACTTTTTGTTATTTTTAACATGCCGTGCCAGCTTCAGCTCATTATAAGCTGTATTGTACTTGACACCATTTTTTATACAATCAAGCCACATTTTTGTGTTTATCCTTAGTTATCTGCCTTTACTTTCATCTGATATATGTCTTTTTTAGTCAGTGAGTTCCCTGTGCATCCACATTGGATTTTTTTAGACAGCTCGCCTTTTTCTGTTTTTTGAAACTGTTTCCATTTATGCCTTTAGAATTTTATTTTTAAGAGTTTCCCCTCCCTCCTGGGCTGAATTGCTCTGTAGGATTTTAATCCCTGGGATTCTACCTAGCCTTTCTCTGAATTCCTTAGAGTAACATTGAATGCCCTTTTAAATTTGACTACATCCTACTTTTGCAGCTTTATTTCATACTCTTCCTCTGCTAGCTGTTGTAGATCTTGTCCTGCAAAATTCTGCCTCTGCATTCACATGCGGAATCTCTGTTCCTTCAGATCTCTACCCTACCTCATCTCTACCCATTGAAGTCCTTTCCATTTTTAAGGTCCAGATCAGATATCATCACCTTTCTGAAGCTTTTCCTCATTTCTTCTATTAGTCTTCCATAACCAAAAGTGATCATTTCCCCTCAAATTTTTCTAGAGCACTTTATCTGTATATCTTGTTTGCTCCAAACACATTGTACCTTATACTTATTTGTACAGACTCATCCACCCATTAAGTTGTAAGCTTCTTGAGAGCAAAGGTATATTTTTATTTCTTTTTGTGTGTGTATCCTGGATGCCTACTACAGTATCTTGGGAATAATAAGTTTATAATAAATATTGAAGAAAAAAAAGTTGAGGGACGGCTAGGTAGACACTCTTACTAGCCATGTGACTTTGGGCAAGTCCCTTAACCCCAGTTGCCCTCCAAAAAAAAAAAGAGGAAAAAAAAGTTGAATAAAATTTAAATTTCCCACTTTTCGTAGGAGAATCCAAGTGAAGAAGATGCTGCAATTGTGGACAAAATACTGTCTTCTAGGATAGTAAAGAAGGAAGTGAGTACCTGACTATTTTATATTGTGTATTTCATGTTCTTTCTGAATTGTATTAATTGTTCATTTTTTCTCTTAGGTATCACCTGGAATGATGATTGATGCAGAAGAATTTTTTGTAAAATACAAGAATTAGTGAGTATTGATATGTTTAAGACAGTAAGAAAGGAGACTTTAGTTTAGAAAGAAGTACAATGTTTGGAACATTAGGAAGCTATTAATTATCACCCTAATTTGTATTTCTTATTTTAATGCTAATATTGTTTTTGCTACTTAAATTATTGTATTAGCCTAATTGAAAGAATAAATAGAAGCCCATGGTCCAAAGTCACTTACAGGAAATTAAATAAATTTGTTCATTACATTCTGTTTTTGAGATGCTTATGTTTATTTTTTTATGATCATTATCAACTCACATGATACCTGGTTAATTTCTTTAACAAATAATTCTTATTTTAATAAGTGAATTTTAAACTAGTTCATGGATTAATCAAGTATAAAAATGAATAATTGATGGAGGAGGAAGAGAGACAAAAAATTTCAAAACATATGTTTATAGAAAAAACAGAAAGTCAAATATATTTTATTTATTCTGTGTTTTTTTAAATTCCATTCTTTATTTTACTTCTTCCAGACTTATAAACTTAACTATATGATTCTGGAACTAAAGTGATTTCATTTTCATATAAAATAGCATTTTCCTTAATGACATGAGAGTTAACAAGAAAGATGTTAATGATAAATGACACTGTGTTGCATACCAGTCTGCTTTCACTTAAACTGCTGACTTACATACTAAATCTTGTTGAGATTACAGTGAGCAAAATATATTTAGTCCAGAAGTTATATATATGAGAGTAGTAATGAAGCAAAATGTCAGATCACTTATTTACAAAGCTGAAAGTTAGTATGTGTTACTGGATGTTTTAATTGAATTCAGCTGTGCCTACCTTGGCATACTCTGATATGATAACATAATTTTCATAAAAATTTCAGCTCCTATCTTCACTGTGAGTGGGCCACAGAACAACAGCTTTTAAAAGATAAAAGAATACAGCAAAAAATCAAAAGATTCAAATTGAGACAAGCACAACGAGCACATTTTTTCGCAGATGTAAGTAACAAAAACAAAACACAAAAAAGTGCTGTAAACTTCCATTTGCTGAACTCTGTTTACGTTATTGTTTGCCAAGACTTTGACTAACTATACTGCTTAGCTTCTTAGCCTTCTTTGAATGTAACTACTATATATGAGACAAACTTAAGTTTTTCTTCAAAATTCAATTTGAAAACATTTTTATGTCTTCATTGATGGAGAGTAGTGGCCCTACTAACCTAAATTAACGGGTACAGGAAAAATAATTTAATTCTTTTAAACACATTTTTGGTACTTATAGATAGATACAGATATGTCTTTTAGGGTAATTTATGGTACTTAAAAAACAATAAAGAAACCTCTCTGTAAAGATGACCCTTCCCCGTATATCTCAAAGAACTTTTGAACAAAGGAATTGTTTAATTCGAGAAAACAATAATTCTTCAAGAAATTTGAAAATAAGACTTATCTTTTGATAGATTGTAATAGGTAAATTATATCAGGATCCTGTTTACTGAAGGTGGATTTCCCACTAACTATTTTTTGACCAATATCTTATCACAACATGGAGAGGCACTTTTATTGATTTTTTAAAAGAATATTTATTTTGGTAACCCCACATTTAAATGAAGTATGTAATATGGGCTTAACCTTTCCATAGCTAGTTTTCTCAACAGTAAAATAAAGGGTTAGTCATATCATTTCCAAGTTCCACATGAAGTTATTTTTAACCTAATTCAAATAAAATAGGTACTGATTTTGTTAGTGAGTCCTTCATTCCATCATTGAGTTTATTCTCACCCTTTGATAACTAAATTATTTTTAAATTTCAGATGGAAGAAGAACCTTTTAATCCTGACTATGTTGAAGTAGACAGAGTGTTAGAAGTTTCTTTCTGTGAAGATAAGGATACTGGTGAGGTAAGTATTTGGTAAAAGGAGTAAGTAAAAAAAAGTAGAATTGTTCAAATAAAAATGATTAATTATGTTCTAAAAATAAAATACTAATTTGGTTTTTATTTTGAAGTATTTTAGTTTGCTCAGAATATTTTTAACTTTTCTTTGTTTTAATAATGTCTTTTTACAGCCTGTAATTTACTACTTAGTGAAGTGGTGCTCATTGCCATATGAAGATAGTACATGGGAACTGAAAGAAGATGTAGATCTAGCAAAAATAGAAGAATTTGAACAACTGCAAGCTTCAAGGCCTGACTCTAGGCATTTGGTAAGGACATTTCTGGGTTATAGATAACTTACCTTCAAAAAGTCTTGATATACTCCTGATTGCAGCTGTTGATTTAGTTCATACATATTAGGTTGCTTTCTACCCTGTTTCCTTTTTTTATATTTTCTCATTTTCCTTTGTATTTAAAGACAGTGCAAGTAATGATTTTGTTACTTTTGTCAGTTTTCCCTATTATCAGTACTTAGACTTCAACGTTTAGATGTTTATATTGAATCCTGTCAGCTCTCCTGCTTTTAACTTTTAACCCAGTAAGGCAAAGATACCTAGAAATTAATATGGAGCATATTTTTGTCAGGTTATCTTTTCACTCAGCAAATAGATATTTAGCATCTGTGAAAGTTAAACTTTATTTGATAAAAAAAATTTGAAATGTTTCATTATATTAGAAAATGATTCTTAATAGCATTAAGTCAAGTGAAATTATAAGGGAAAGATTTATCAATTACATAACTAGATAAATGAGAATTATAGCTAAATAAATGATAATTATATAAAAGTAGTCTAATTATTTGGGTGAAGGGAGCATATATTTGTGAGTCACTGAGAACTGTGAGGAAACCACTTTGTTGTTAAGTGTGTTTTTAAATGTACTATTTTGTTTAAGAATAGTTCAAAAGGGCATATCTTAGTCAATCACGTGATAAGTGTTATAAGAAGTACTAATTTGTCACTATTATTAATATTGTTAAATGATGCCATATCATGGTACGGAGGTGACCCTGGATTCTTTAAAGAGAGTTCCTGCAGAATATAAGCTCTGTCTGGCCATACAAAACTCAAAAGGTTTGAATATTAAGTCAATGATGAGTGCTGTATATCTGTCATCTGGAGACTAGCCTACTTGAGTGGCTCATCACCAGGGTGGTCAGAGGGTAAGAATTTTGTAACAGCAACAGCTCCTGAAGGCTTCTTCTCTTAAGGCACAGAGGGCTAGTACTTGGCTTCAGTGAAAGAAGTTGACTACATTGGCAAAAAAGTGTATATTTGAAGTATTCTTGATTATAGTGATGAGCATTTATGTAATGCTATAAGGTTTATAAATCACTTTCTTCATTACCTTGTAAAGTCGGTCAAAATATGTAGGCACCATAGCAAAATATTAATTGGTTCCAACTTGAAAGTAGGTCTATTATTTAAAGAGCCAAAGTAGCAAATAATAGAAGAAAACAATGCTGAATTTTTATGAACATATAACTATCAGTGGCAGCTGCATTTGAGAAATTATGCCATCTACAAAAAAAAAAATTTTGCACAGTTGAAGGGGAAAAAAACCTCAAAATATCCAGGATTAAGAAAAAAGAAGGTAATATGTAACTAGTATAGTAATCCAGAAATTTGCCATAATCCATATTTAAATATTCATTTTTATCATTATTCAAAGGGGAAAGTTAAGAATAGAACAGAATGTCTAGCATATTTTGGGGAAGAATAGATTTTAGCATTAAAAGGGATCTTAATATCTGCTACAGTCAATTAACTTTAGAGATTAGGAAACTGAGAACTAAAGATGAGAGGTGATTTACTGAAGGTTAAGCTGGCATTTCAGTCTGCCTCCTCTGACTTCACATCCAGTGTGCTTTTGTCTATTATTTTAACTTATATAAAATGAGAAATCCCCAAAGAAACCCTAACTACAGGACACATAGCAGAATTGTGTCACATAATTGGTTATATAATAGTAATGTAGATTTGTTTCAATATAAGGAAAAATCAAATATCAGTAGGTTTACGAATAATTTTTACCTGATCCAGAATGACAAGGTGTACTGTTGTCTAGCTGTGACAGTACAAGTTGTCACAGTATAGGGTAATGGGTAAAAAGAAAATACCAGAATACGGACATGTAAAACTTTTTCCTTATACCTTTTTCCTATTTTTCTTGGTGGCAGTAATACCAGGGGTCTCCACTATGTAAAAGACTAATTCTTGCTTATTGCAAAACTGCCTCTTTCAGACTTTATTGGGTTCTTTTTGTTCTAGTTTTACAGGATTAAGAAATACCATTTCCATACTGTTCACATCCTTCTTAATTTTATAACAGCGGCTTTATATTCACAGTCCTTAGACCAAAGCTCTCTTTCCTTGCCACTACTCCCCAGTATCTGTTGTATCTTACTAATATTATGAGTTTTCTGAGTTCTTCGTTTCACTTTTGTATTTGTATACACAGTATATGGTATTGTGTTAGCACAAAATAATGCTTAATTGTTGTTGATTAATTTTTTAACTTTCACCATACTTTATATTAAACATTTGTATTTACTGGGTGGAATCCCAGTTTTAATTTCCCCTCTTCATTACCATGAACATTTTTAGAACATTTCTAGTTGCTCTTCTGTGGACCAATTACATATCTCATTCTGGTTTGTGATTTAAACAGATTCATATATCTTGGAGTTTTTTTATTCTAATTGATTATGGGGAGTCTATCATCTTATAGTTATTCATTTGAGGTCATTGTTTTTACATTGACCTTTTACATTTTTTACATACATTTTTACGTACTTTTTTTTACATTTTTACATAAATTACATTTACATTTTTACATTTACATTTCCTTTATGGATTTTATATTGGCTCACATTGAAACTTACTTTTCTGCTTGTTCATGTAGCCTTTTGAGATTTTGGTGTAGTGCTACCTAGAAAGAAGATGATTGTATTCAAGCTTGAAGGTTTCTTTATATACTTCTTCTAGACCATAAAAATGTTAAATAACACTAATGCCAATTAGTAGGGGAATCCCATAGTTAATAAACTCCGCCATTCAGAGAAGTACCCAATCACTACAGTCTATAACTTTAAATAAAGGTTCTCTATCCCTAACTAAATATTGTCTCAGGTTCTTAGCAACTTAATTTGCTACCTTTTTGTGTCTAAGTTGTTTAAGAATTGTGTATACCAATTTCCCTTTCTGCCTCTGAGCATCTCAAAGAACACTAGCAGATTAGTGAAAACATAATAACCCAATTTTTGAAACAAAATATTTAGAGAATTTAGAGTTAGCAAAGGGACCTTCTAGATTATTTCATCTATTTCATTTTGTAAACAAGGGAACAGAGGACCAAAGAGATTATGTGCTTTGACCCTAGTGTGTGTTACTACTTAGTAACAGAGCATCTTCTAGAATTTAGGTTTTCTTTTTCTTTTCACTACACCCTAAATATTCTTACTTCTATTTCATACTTACTTCTGTGTTATTTTGCCCTAAATTGATTTAGTTTCTGCATCCAATGATTCTACCACTTATCCACACACTAGTCATATATAGAAGTGATATGAGGTTGATGTTGGCAGTATCCTGCTCTGCTGCCATGGTGACTGGTCACAATAAAAATTACATGTTTTTGAAACAGTTTTATAATTTCATCATTGAGTTTCTTCAGATTTTATGGGCAGAGAACCATCTGATCCTAGCAGTGACGTTTAAAGTGATTTATATCCAGTTTGTTAATAAAGTCTAAAATATCTAGCAACCTTACTATTATTTTAACTTCTGTTCTTGATCCCTGTATTCCAGGATACAATTTTAGGATCAGACTCTTTATAATATTTTCCTTATGAAAGAGAAAAAGTTGAGTGAACTTACTTCTGGAAAGTCACCCATCTACATCATAAGAGTTTAGAGCTGATGTTCCAGAAAAAGTTGAATGTCACCACTTTACCCTCATTTTGATATGGCTATTCTTGTATCTATTAAAAGAAGAAAAAAAGAGGAAATCCTCTATAAAGGAGATTATCATACTGTTATTTCTCTTCTCACTACCTCTTCTTTCTGTTGCCCCACAAATACAAACTTATTCCAGTCTATTTGATACACCATCCCCTACCCTGCAAATCTGCAACTATTCAAAATTCAAATAGCTGAGAGAGAAGTATGTCAAGCCATGTTGTCCTAGGGACAGTGTTTGTTCTTTAATTTTTTTTTATTTGGCAGGTGGTACCCTGTTTGTCTCACCAAATAAATTATTGTCCAGTGTATTGTTTGACAAAGGCAAAGCAAGCACACCCTTCTGATTTTATGCATAATTGCTTAGGTATCAAAATCACATAGTATTGTAGTACTGTTGGTAATAAATAAAGTAGCATTTAAATTACAATAGTTTAAAGCAAAAACCTATACATGAATTTTTTTCTTTAACATAAATGTATGTGACTATTGGTAATGAAGGGATTTCTTAAGGAAACATCACTGAATGAAAATGAAGCACTTTTCCACAAATGTATGATTTAGAATAGGCATTCATATTAGAAAGCCCTTATTAAAGAAAGCATTAAAAGGGCAGTTACTCTTTAAGTAGTTCATTCTGTTATTACTGGGCATTATTTTTAAAAATTCATTTTCTTTAGTAAATTCTAATTTTGCTGTACTGGATACCTATAATAAAATTGGTTAGAACTAGTCCTGCTTTCACTATGTTCATGGAAAATGTACTTCAGTTCTTAAATTGTCTTCATTCACTGATATTTTATCCGGATCAAAATCTAAAAATCCTGTTGACTTCTGTTAGTCTCCTAGTTTCCAAGATGTTTTTAAGTTTTTAATTTGGACCCAAGAACAGAAAGTTTTATTTTTCTGCATAAACTGCCATCCATAGAGAGTCCATGAGCAGTCTAGAGTAAAACAAATTTTATTTTCATAAATGCCAAAAGAGGTGAATTAAATTTAAACATAATTTACTTTCTATTTGCATTCTTATTCAGCTAGTATTCTTGAAAGAAATGTTTTATACCTTGAATATTGAAAATATCATTTTGTTAAATGTTTAGAATAATTAAATGTATTGGAGATAGGTCTCTCTGATTTTAATAATCAGCTTCTTAAAACCCTATTATAAAATGTTGATAGAGGATTCTTTTAAACATATTTGGTTTTTTGTTTTGCCTCAAAGGACCGTCCTCCTCCTAACACTTGGAAAAAAATAGAACAGTCCAGAGAATACAAAAACGGCAACCAGCTCAGGGAATATCAGCTAGAAGGACTCAACTGGCTATTGTTTAATTGGTACAATAGGTATGTCCTCTGTTTTTAATATCAGTTCTTAAGTATTGTCATTCTGGTGTATACACACACACACACTATTCATAACATGTTGACATGTAAAAAATAAACACTAGTGTTATATTGGTGGTAAAGTTATCATAATCTTTGTTATTAAAGTGAGATAGGCACAGAGTTATTTTTTAGGTAGCATGTTAGCATATCAAATGTGTGGGGTTTTTTAGCCTTAATATATGCATATCAGTACGTAAATAAGTGAATATGTTGATTATGATTGGATAAATATATTAAAAATATCATCCCCTTTGAACAGTAAAGAGGCTGCCTTTCCTCATAATATCATCTTAACTGATATAAATTATCTTCTATCACACTTGGCAGTAATCAGAGCTGGTGAATCATCAGCATTTACACCTGGAAGGATCAGGGCTGCATTTATTGATATAAGAATTCAGGAAACTAAAACTGACATGTAGTATTGGGTCAAAGTCTGAAATGAAGTACAAAGTATAGAATCATGAAAAATAATACAGGATGTCTCAAAAGTCTTAATGCTGTTCTTATCCTTAATAATTTAATTTATGTAATATGAAATTTTTTATTATTACTTCTGACACACTGATATAGTTATTTGCTCTTGCTGTTCCCATTGCTGTCTTCCTTTTCAGTCATTGCACTATTAATTTTCTCTCTGCATCTCAATGTGGGTGGCAGTAAGAGATGTTACCTATGAAACATTTTGAGTAACTTGGAAGATATAAGACCCAAGTAGTATACAGATGCCCCAGAGACTTTGAGAACATATACTACTATTACTGTACTGCTACAAGTAGTATAATAATACAAAATACTCCCAAAGTTTCCAAAATGTTATCTTCCAAGTTACTCAGAATGTTTTGTAGATATCATCTCTTATTGCCACCCACCCACACAGAGATGTAGAGAGAAAATAAATAGTTCCATGATTGAAAAGGAAGCCAGTAATGTGGACAGCAAAAGCAAATAACTACATTAGTGTCAGCATTAAAAATGTTATGTAATAATTATTAGGCATAACTTTTTTATATATATGATATTTCTCAGAGATAATTAGTAATGATAAATTAAGGCTTCAGATATCCTGTAAGGGAGGGATGGGGTAATCCATCATATCCCTTAAAACAACTATATATATATAAAGATAACATGGCCTTTTTTTTTTTAACAAAAAGTTTCCAATGTATTTGTTCAGTTCTGTAAACATTTTTGAAATAATTTCTATGCACAGACAAAATGCTATAAGAAAATGTTGTGAAGATAGGTTACTTAAAGCTAAGAGAATCAGGGAAAGCTTCACATTAACACTGGAAGTTAGTAGTATATTTGTTTTGGAATAAAAACTAGCATAATTTTATTCAGATTTATATTTCAAACTAATGAAGAGGTAGATGGAGGGCTTGCCTTGAAGCCAGGGAAAACCTAAGTTCAGGTTCCACCTCTGATATTGACTATATGATTTAGGGCAAATGACTTAATCTCTCTAAAATTATAAATTACATTAGTAAAGCATGTTTCTCCTATGGGAGTTAATTAGTTCCCTGTCACCGAAGTCATAGGTCCATTCCTATCCCTTACGTTCCCAACATAGTACTAATATTAAAAGTCTTCAGCATACTCTTCACTGTTTCAGCTTTGATTAATTGTTCTGAGTAGTGATGTTTTAATTTGTACTTTCATAATTTCAGTATATTGAGTCTTGGGAAAAATCTCTACATAAAGAGTGATATCTCTGTAGTATCTTGATAGAAAATATATCTGTGTGTTTCAGACGAAACTGCATTTTAGCTGATGAAATGGGTCTTGGCAAAACAATTCAGTCAATTACATTCCTCTACGAAATACTTCTGACTGGTATACGGGGGCCTTTTTTGATCATTGCACCGCTTTCAACTATTACAAACTGGGAGAGAGAATTTCGCACATGGACTGATCTTAATGTTGTGGTATATCATGGAAGCCTCGTTAGCAGGCAGATGATACAGCAATATGAGATGTACTTCAGGGACTCACAGGTATTTTATACTGGTACTTTTGTATCTTGCTTCAGGAAAAATAAAACAACTTTGAATAGACAGATTGTTAAAGGGGTATATGCAATACCTGCTGTTGACATCTAATGCTAGAGATAAATTTTAATTACTTTCCTAAATCTTACTTTGCTATACGTTATTTTTCTTTTTATTGTTCAGTTAAAGAATGAATACAAAAACCATGATAACAAATTAACCAATGTATAGGCATTTTCATTTGGTATCCTATTTAGATGAGAACTGTTCTGATTTCCAACATCATAGACTTATGTAGAAAATTAGACAGTTTTCACTAAATTATTTTAAATGGATTAATTATTGTAGCTGAGTTTTAAAGTATTTTTCTTAAGTGAAAAATCAGATTTAGAATCCAAATAACTTATGATAATTTGAGACAATTTCTCTGTGATTAATATGGTTAATTTCTCAGTTCAAGGTTACACATTTGAAATCTTAGCCAGTTAAGACCCATTCTGATAAAGAACTGCCACCAAAATATTTTTCTCCTTTAAATTAGATCTTTGGCAAGAAACAAAAATTAACTGCATTATTATTAAACACTGCTTGCTTGAGTGGTTTACTCTTTTGTCTCCTGGAGCCACATTTCCTGTTTTATTTTGACCATTCAGTCTGGGAATTTATTGTCTTTCCCCACCCCAGACACACAGGACACGAAAATGTGAACAAGCAACATAAGAAAGAATTTCTTGGAATTAAGTATAGGCCAAAAAACATGAAAAGGGATATTTTAATGTTAGGGGAAAGATATTTAAATTTTTGTTGAAAGTAATTAGTTAAAATTAAGAAATAAAACTCTCTACTTCATTAATATCTTAGCACAATATTTTATCCTTTCATTAATCCTTCAGTACTATGAGTCTTCAAAATTATGAAAATACTTAGAGTTGCTATTACTACAAATGAGGTATAATTACGGTGATAACTGGTGATTTTTGGTTGTGTTATTAGTGTGGTTTTTTGCCTTTCATTTACATCTTATTATCTACCTTTTACAGACATAAAATAGCAAAATTGACTGACTTTATAGCCACAGTTATTTTTATCAACTTTAAGGCAACATTGCAAATTTTGATAAATATTCTGGAATCCCTTGAGTATTTCTAAACACATTATTGAAAACTGATTTTAACCACTTCAGCCCTTTCTTCAACTTCCATGAAGATCAGGACATCTTACTATTTATTGTTGTATATGGTATCTTATAATAAGAGTATATATCTAAAGCTAGAAGGGACTTCAGAGGCTGCCTAACCAAACCCTCTTCTTTTACAGATAAGGAGACTGAGACTCCTAAAGGTTAAATGACTTGCATAGGGTTAATAAACAGGTAGTAAGAACAAAGATAGGTATGAGGCTTTTTCAATCATGTGATGGAAATAAGAAAATTTCAGAGATGGAGTAAATCTTAGAGGTGATATAATTCAACCCTCTGATTATGATTATGATTGTTATCATTATTATTCTGTAGAGGCAATCAGTGTTAAGTGACTTTCCCAGGGTCACATAGCTACTACAACCCTCTGAATTTAAAAAAAGAAAGAAACTAGTTTCTGGGGAGCTTTAGGAGCTTGATCTCAAGGTTGTGATTCATTTTGATAGTCACCTTATATAATTCATGTTGTAGTACGACAGCAAGGCATGTTCATATTTCTGCTGTGTATAACATGTCTATTCATTATGTACCCCCAAAAATCATAATCCCTTGTGATGTCTTAAAAATTATGCTACCCAAATTATTTTACCTCAAAATATTCTGTATTACAATTGATTGAAGATGTTTCATGTACTGAGATATGATTCTAGGCAGTTCAGTGGTTCCACTGGATAGAGTGCTAGGCTTGGAGTCAGGAAGACCTAAGTTTAAATTCAGCCTCACACATTTGCTCAGCTGTATGACCCTGGATAAGTCACTTAACTTCTGCTTGTCTCAGCTTCCTGCTCTGTAAAATGAGAATAATAATAGCACCTATCTCCCAGGGTTGTTGTGAAAATCAAATGAGTTAATAATTGTAAAGCAGTCATTGAAATTCCTGTTACATAATACTGCTATGTAAATGTTTGCTATTATTATTATTCTGAATTTTTAATTTAGGAAAAACAAATGCTTTCAAAGCTTCCTCTTTAAAAAGGTGTGTCACTGTAAATTATTTATGTAGTTTGATAGGATCTGTTAATGGAAAATACCAGACATGGCTTATTTTGAAAGTTTGTAGAACTGTATTTCAGCCTAGTAACAAAATTATAAATCTCTCAAACCAACATTGAGAAAATAATTGATATGATTAATTATTTGGGGATCTTATCTCAGCTTTCTTCTTCTACTACTACTACTACTACTACTTATAATAATAACAACAGCAACTTACATTAATGCCACTTAAAGTTTGTACAACAACAGCAGCAAAGGGCTTTCCGCACAATAATCCTCTTGTAAACAGAAGGTAGCGCAAGTATTGTTATTGTCATTTTATAGAATACTTTGAGATTCTGGGAATAAGTGTCATACTATATCATAGATTTAGAAGTAGAAGGAACATTTGATATGCTACCTCTTATTTCATACAAGAGGAAACTGAGAGTCAGAGTAGTTAAGTGATTTGTCCTTGTTCATAAGTGTCTTAATTGCTAGAGGTTCCATTTTAACTCTGGATTTCTGACTCCAAATTCACTTCTTTGTTTTCCTCTCAAATTTGATGTAGGATTCAAAGCCAGGTCTTCTAATTCCAGTTCTATTAAACAAATACTAGAAGATATTATTGAAAAATGTGATTGCTTTAGAGACTAAATAGTATGTCTCTTGTGCCTAATATGCAGTTGGCTCATGTCTAGTATACAGTATTACCCTGAGGATGGATGTCTAATGTTGAGATAAATTGGAACCCATGATTCCATCATTCTCTTTTCTTTTCTTTTTTTTTTTGGAGGGGGGGAAGGCAGGGCAATTGGGGTTAAGTGACTTGCCCAAGGTCACACAGCTAGTAAGTGTTAAGTATCTGAGGTTGGATTTGAACTCAGGTCCTCCTGACTCCAGGGCCGGTGCTGTATTCACTGTACCACCTAGCTGTCCCTTCATTCTCTTTTCTAAGATGTTCCTGGTTTAATTCCCAAGGTCACTCACTTCAAGGAAAATTATGAAATCAGAAATATAGTCACACTGTAAATGATTGGGTTTTGGTATTTTAGTTTACAGTGGACTATATTAGCATTAGGCTTTTTGACCAACAACTGCAATATATCTGTAAATAATAAACACATTTTGAAAAAAAAAACCTGATTGGCCAAATTTAGTTGTTGTTTAAATAAAATAGATATTCTGTTGTCCTTCAAATTATGTATGTACATGCATATATACATATATGTATGTATATTCCTAGAAAGAATTCTCTGAATGCTGTAGTGAATTAGATAATACCCACAAATTTATTTGTAAATATATACCATAATCTTGAAAAGCGCATAGCCATATAATTTTTAATTAATTCACTACACATTTTCAGGGTTTTGTGATACAAATAATTTTCTTAGATTTTAACCTGTGAATGGAAAAAAAGCATGTTACATATATAAGATAAATATCATTTTATGTTATTGACAATGAAATGAAACCTGAGGTGTGGCCTCTAAGGTGTTTGTCAATTTGTTAAATTTGTTAATAAACTTCTAGGGGCGTATTATTAGAGGAGCATACAGGTTCCAGGCCATAATCACCACTTTTGAAATGATTCTGGGAGGCTGTGGAGAACTCAATGCAATTGAATGGAGATGTGTGATTATTGATGAAGCACATAGGTTAAAGAATAAAAATTGCAAACTCCTAGAAGGTCTGAAACTCATGAATCTGGTGAGTAAACTCTATTTCAACTTTGATTCAGTTTGTTACCTATATTTTTTAGTCAAGTAGAGAGGGCCAAGGTTGAACCTTGTTTCTCAAAATGTTGAGATTATATTTATTTTACTATTATCTGTAATCTTAAGCTTTCTTACTTTTGATTTCTTGATTTTTGAATTTAGATATTTGTAGTTTTCATATATTTTAAGTTCTCAAATAGTGGAAGTATCTTAGGGGTTTTATTTTTGTAGGGCTTTTTTTTCTTTTTAATTAATATGCTTTCCATTGAAAAGGTTTCCTAGAATTTAAAAGCAAATGAGCAATTATATTGTTTAATCATTTGATTTTATCTTACCAACATTTCCCATAATGCCCAACCCCACTTAAGCCTCATAACCCAACAACCATCTTGTATAACAAAGGATAATTTTAAAAGGGAAAAAACAGTTCAGAAAAACTAACCAAGTTTAACATCACATACAGTGTTCTACACCCATAGTCATATGCCTCTATAAAGAAGAGCAGCTATAAATATTTTGATGTATGTGGGACCTTTATTTTTATTTTATACCTCTCAGCAACATATGCCAACCACTAGGATCTCTTGGTCAAAGGATGGTACTTTTAGGTACTTTATTGTTGTTTTTCATTTGTTTTAGTCATGTCCAACTCTTCATGACCCCATTTGGGGTTTTCTTGACAAACATACTAGAGCTTCTCCAGCTCATTTTGCAGATGAGGAAACTGAGGCAAGTGGGGTTAAGTGACTTGCCCGGGGTCACACACCTGCTAAGTGTCTGAGGCCACTTTTGAACTCGGATCTTCCTGTCTTTGGGTCTGGCACTCTATTCATTGTACCACCTAGCTGCCCCAGTTACCTTAATAGCATAATTCTGATTTGCTTTCCAGAATGAATAGACCAATTTGAAGTGTGCTAGAGTTCCTCTGCCTATAGCCCCTCCAATGTTTACTGTCTGTTGACCAGTTTGCTAGATGGATGAAAACCTCAGAGTTGACTGACACTTTTCTCTAATTTTTTGTATTTTGAAGCAGTCTACTTCTTTTTAGAACTGTTTATTCATATCCTTTGACCACTTATTTGGGAAATGGCTTTGTGTTTGTGTTAACTGGTCTCTGAGATCTGAGGTGTCCTCTAACTAAATTTGTGGAGTGGAAAGAAATAAAAACAGAATGAAATGAAATGGTATTTATAAGCTCTCATTCTATGCAAAACACTGTACTAAGCAAAGAAAATTGAGAAAGTTTCTTCTCTTGAGGAACTCACATTCAAATTAGGGGAGACAACACATAAAGGAGGGGTCATATTCATGTTTGGTTCAAAGCAGGTGGAAAGGCCACATAGTAGTTAGGCAGGGAAAGTAACAGAACATATGGCAAGGCTGCAAGAACATTAAGTAGTAATGATAGGGTATGTGGTCCACTTTGAAAGAGGGTGGTATGTCCAAGGGTTACAGTACACTGTAACGAAGCCTTAGATACCAGGAATGTGCAGTCAGCATCCCGCTGATAGTGTGCATCCTGTGCTTACTGGGAACTAGACAATAAGACATTGTGTTTATTGGAGAAATATTTTAGTTCCCTCAGGGTGGTACTAGTCTCTCTACAGATAATCCAGTTGGTGGCATCATATTTTATGAAAAAATATATTCCCACTTGACCACTTCATTTCTAATCCTAGTGGTGTTCATTTTTTCCAACTAGACAATTTTTAATCACTCAGTATGAAAACACAGGAAAATCAGATCATGTGCTTTTAACCTGGGGACTGTGAACTTAAAAAAAATTGATAACCAAATAAAATTAGTTTTCTTTTTGACCTTTATCATTTAATTTTATGCATTTAAAAATATTCTGAGACTTGGTCCATAGGGCTTCACTGGAGACTGTGAGCTCATAGAGAGCTGGGACTGTCCAAAGGGGTCCATGACACAAAAAGGTTAATATCCCCAGCACCAAGGTATAAAATCATAGAAGAATCTTAACATGCATAACTTTCAGATGTATAGCTTTCTTTATGTGTGTTGTTGTGGATAGATTCTGTATCTGATAGTAATCAATAATAGTAAATTTTCTTTTTAAACTGTCTTATTTTTAGTGTTTATTAAATAAGAAACTCTGAATTGTAATTCCTGGTCATAACATAAAAACTGGGGGAATTTTTTTTCCTAGTTAGAAAAAAATAGTTCAAAAATAGAAGTGATTTTGGCCAAATTGTAGTAATTCATTGATTTCTTCCCTCTCCAATTTGCCTTTCACATATCTGCTGAACTGATTTTCCAGAGGCTCAAATCTGACCACTTCATTCCCCTAGTCAATAATTTTAGTGGCTTAATAGTGCTTTAGGGATTAAGTACAAACTCCTCTGTTTGGCATTTATAGCCCTTTACAATTTGACCCTAACCCTCATTAAAGTGTGTACTTCTTGAAGTCAGGGACCATATTAACATTTGGGTTTTTTTGTATCTGCAGCTCCTAACAGAATGCAATACATGTGGTTGGCATTTAATAAGTACTTATTGACTGATTTATTCTTTTAATCAGTTATTAACACTTGTATATTAGTTTATATAAATTTAAAACTAGAATCCTACCCTTTTTTTGCAACAGGATTAACTTCATTCAGGTACAAAAATGAATAGGTAGAGTTCTGTATTTTCTTAAGCTTAGGGTGAGTCCAACTTTCACTTCTCTTTTTCAACTGCCTGGACCTCTAGCCTCCTGAAATCCTACCCCTTTTTAAAGGAGTAGTCTCATATGCCACCTTTTCCATGAAAATACAAAACTACCTTTCTCTTTTCAAACTTAACATGACACTCTGTACTTTGACTACACTTATTAAGATCTCTTTTGTATTACAGCAATTTCTATATGTTGTGTTCTCCTAGTAGATTGTAAGCTCCATGAGCACATAGTAGATACTTGGTAAATATTTGTTTATTTTAATTATGTGAAGTTACGGAAGAAATAAGCATTGCTCCAGTTCTTAAAAAAAACTGTCTTCCAGTTGAGAAACTGATGACACGTGTAAAATGAATTTTATTACATAACACCACATCAATAGGTAGAAATTAACATGGTTTTAAAGAAGCATTCAAGAAAGGCACAATAAAAGTATTATTTGGGCAAAGTTAATTAGGGAGAACTTAGTAGAGATGAATTTCCAGCTAAATTTTGAAGAAGATGATGGGTACAGTGTCCTTCTTAGATATGCAAATATGTTTTTGAAAATATAAGAGCAAGTCTTTGACTTAGGTGCTTGGAAAAAATGATGTGTGAACTATTCTGATTTGATATAGGAACACAAGGTGCTTTTGACTGGTACACCACTTCAGAATACAGTTGAAGAACTATTCAGTCTTCTTCATTTCCTTGAACCCTTAAGATTTCCCTCTGAATCTACTTTCATGCAAGAATTTGGGGATCTTAAAACAGAAGAACAGGTAATTTCTAAATAAAGGACATCAGATTTCTTATCTTTGTTATTTTTATGTAAATATACATTACAACTATTTAACATTTTCTGCAGGTGCAAAAGCTTCAAGCCATTTTAAAACCAATGATGTTGAGAAGATTAAAAGAAGATGTAGAAAAGAAGTTGGCCCCTAAGGAGGAAACCATAATTGAAGTAGAACTTACTAATATTCAGAAGAAATATTACCGAGCTATCTTGGAAAAGAATTTTGCATTTTTATCCAAAGGAGCAGGACAAGCTAATGTACCTAATTTAGTTAACACTATGATGGAACTTAGAAAATGCTGTAACCACCCTTATCTTATCAAAGGTATCTTCAATAGAATTGTGAACTGTAACACATTGTCAGGTCTTTTACAGTATGCCTAACTTTTCTGACCTAGGTATTAAAATTTCATATCATATTTGTGTGTTCATTAAATGGATTAAGAGCCCAGGCCAAAATACCTTTCCTTGACTACAAAGATAACCATCAGTGCAAATAAAGAATATGTATAGAGTCAGGAATTGAAGTACTTGTATTTTGGATCATGTGTGTTCATATTTCTTTTACAGGTGCTGAGGAGAAAATACTTGGGGAATTTAAAGAAACACATAACCCAGCTGCTCCTGACTTTCATCTTCAAGCAATGATCCAGTCTGCTGGTAAATTGGTCCTCATTGATAAGCTTCTTCCAAAAATGAAAGCAGGTGGGCATAAAGTGCTCATCTTCTCCCAGATGGTACGCTGCCTTGACATTTTGGAGGACTATCTTATACATAAGAGGTAAGACAAGTTGCAATCCATAGAAAAAAAACTTGCGAATAATGTCCATGGTCTTTAATTTTATATGTTGTTTCCACCACTGGACTATCACATAGATTTGCTCCTTGCCTAGTATAAAAAACAATTATTTTATTGAACAGTCAGTAGTAATTTATTGTGTATAGTCTGTGCCAGACAAGACACTACTGAGGATACAAAGACAAAAAACAAATTGAACTCCTTGCTTTTCAGGAACTTATAGTCTATCAGGAGAGACCACATGTACACATATGAGTATATGTAGAATACATACAGAATAGCTGCCCAGTAGTTAAGGAGGGGAATACCAGCAGTTTTAGAGAACTAAAAAGACATAGAGAAAAGAGTGCTTGATTTGCATCTGTAAGAAATAGAGATTATTCTGTGGGACCGAAGTGATGATACAATTCTTTCCAGCTATGGGAGATGACCAATACAAAAACAGGAAGACAGAAAATGTAGTGCTATGTGTAATAGAGAGAAGGCCAGTCAGGTTAGACCATACAGTGTAGAAAAGAGGCCATATATATAATGCAGATAGAAAGAATGGTTGTGGCCAAGTTGTAAAGTCCTTTAAGAACCAAACTGAAGGAGTATATATTTTATACTAGAGGCAGAGCTCCAGGAGCTGATTCAGTAGGAGATGACATGGTCAGATCTCTGCTTAATTAAGGAAAATCATTTTAGTGATTATTTGGAGAATAGAAGGGAACTAGGAAAGACATATGGCAGGGAAACCAATTAGGAGATCATAGCTTTAGTGCAAGCATGTAATGATGAGGACCTGAACTCAGGTGATACCTTTGTAGTAATCATAATTGCTGTGAGAGATACTGTACACGTAGAAATGGCAAGATTTGGCAGCTGATTGGATGTCTGTTGGATACTGGGATAAGGAAGATGGAAAAGTCAGGATAATGTCACGGTTATGAACCTGGGAGTTTGGATGCATGTAATTCTGTGGAAGCAAACTAATATCCCTACTCACACCATCTCCTTCTTTTAGAAATATTAAAGCAGTATTTTTCTCAGTATCCTAGTCTGAATCCTTTGGACTAATCTGAAATAGGAGCCCTGTCAGTCTTTCCTTAATTGTCGTTGTGCTAGAACTGTCTTCTCTCTTTTTGTAGAATTGTGGAAGTGACTGGACAAGGCTTTGGGGCTCTGGAGATAAGTACTTCTCATGCCTTTGTAACTTCACCCTTTGAAAAGTTACACCATTGGCTGGTTAGGTTCCCAGACTATTTCCAAGGTTCTGGGTATAACAGTTTGGGTACTTATTCTCCTAAACATTAGATCATGAGCCCCCTAAATACTAGATCATTCCCCACTAGTGTGCTTTCCCATTGATCAACTAGTAGACTTAGTTCTTTAGCAAAGACATTTATGCAAATAATTCAGCAAGGACAGTAGTGCAGCATACAGTGGATGCACAAAACCAAGTTACCATTACTTAATGTGATAGAAATACTAATATTTATACTTCCCAATACTAGCAGTTAAACTTTATTAATCAAATATGTGCCAACCTTAGTTTATATTATCTATTAGACAATGCAAGCATTAACCCCACTAGATACAAATCACCAATCTAATTTGTTAGGACTTCCTAGTAATTGTGTCTCAATTTTCTCCAAGCTGGAGGCTGTGATTCTCCTTTTGTATGGATTGCCTAATGGGTCTGCAAATCTCTGACAATCAGCATTTGCCCTCAAGCAAACAGTGAACTTGAGTCTCAAATGCAGGGAACACAGGAACCAGCCTCATTGGTGACCTACAGTCAATCAGACTTAGAAGTCTAACTATGAAAGTTAACTGGTTACAGGTCTTAGCTTATGATGAAAGGAGGACTCATGTCATTAGCAGTTACCAAATCTAGGGAGACATACTCATCATTAGTAGCTCTTTGTAAGATTTGAAGGGACACACATCATTGCCAAACTATGCCACTAACATCTTTATCTTATTACACAGCAGCTTATATAATTACATTCAGTCACAAAATGAAGGCTTAAAACAAAATGGAGTTGGGTTAAGGCAGCAAACTTATTTTCATTGAAAATATTTACAAAGTTTCTCCCCTTCCCTCTGAGCTAGACACCGAGCAGTAATCAGAGACCAAGACCAATAATCAACTCAGGAGGCATCAGTTTATTGCTGGCCAGCGGCAGCCCAGGAACAAGTCCCTGGATCTGCCCCAAGCCTTGGTTTAAGCAGAGTTTATATAGTAACAAATTCTTACAATATGACAGTTGAAAGGGGTTAAAATAAAAC